>OX104066.1:14013268-14132074 GCA_944474145.2 Dicrocoelium dendriticum
CTTCGTAAGCACTGCTATTTGGATAATAAGTTAGCTGAAAAAGAGAGACAGAAATGTGGACATTCAATTACTCAAATCGCGGAAAAGAATATGGAAGAGACGACGTTGGTCGGCTAAATTATAACTGTTGCTTGAAGCCACAAAACATTTATCAAACTACCCAAATTTTAGTTTTTAAGTTGTTTAATCAGTCGGACGTAAGGCCAGCCTGAATTTGATATGTAATCGAAAATGGAAAAAATATTACCATCGAAGTCTCAGAATTACATATTACATGATAGGGTTAAAAGCACTCTCTTCAGTAATGTAAATTTTATTGAAAACCATTTTACTTAGGATCGAAAGTAATATTTTATAATCGTAATCTAGCCTTTATTGTGAAATGTATGAGTAACCTTCACTAACGAATTGCAAATAGTGATCTGAAACGCAGTGAAATACTAAAGAACTATGCGCTGCATGACCGAACGTCTGATGCAAATGACAGCGGTATTTGAAGGCCATAAAGTAATTTTGCAGGTCATTTTTGCGGTGCTTTGCACAAACCCTAAGATTCGAGTCCTTCGATGTCGCAAGCTCATTGTGTAACACAGGAAAAGAGTACCGAGAAGAATATTTGGATTTGAGGAAATTCATAAGCCTTTGCTTGTTAGAGTAAACCGTTTTCAAATGGATTACGAAAAAGACCTAATACAGACGTAGTGATATAATTTTAGCTGCAAAATCTCCCTTTTTGTTACTTGGCTGCAAATCCCCCACTTTATTTAAGTACCGTTCGTTCCTCTGCTCTACTATGCATGGGGGAAATGTCTGCATACCCAATTTTTTGTACTGTTACTAAATTCATGCACTTGATCCTTGACAAGCTCTGTTGCATGAATTTAACCATCTGAAGGTCAGCGAGCGAGTCAGATTGCGGTTGGGCTAAAATAGTATTAAAACTGTTCAATTCCATGTATTCCCTAATCAACATGAATCGCTCTATGCTAACCGGCTATAAAATCGATCCGTGTTTTTGGGAATGTTTAAACGCAGAAAAGACCTTCAGTAAACCTACATGAGCTCATATGTAAATTAATTTTTGCTGTTTTAGTAAAAATAAATAGATAAGCATTTTTATTCTCTTAAACAAAACGCATGTGTTCACTGGTATTATCATGATTACTAGTAATCAACAGATGTACAATCATGTGCACCTAGTTTGAAAGCATAAATCTGTGGTCCACACCACTTTGTTCCCGTGTAGTCTTATGTCGTCAATTTTCATGTTGGCAAAGTATACACCTACAGTGCCCTTTACATCCGTACCTGAACGCCGTGAAAGTTAGACTGATTATCACCGTACAAATCAATTAATGATTGCAGGTACAATACATGGATACACCACTAAATACATCTTTGAATATGCAAAAGATATGTTCATCGAATTTGTCAGATGGTTCAACAAGCTGACGTACTTGACGGTGTTTATTTAGTAATAACCTTCCTACGTCGCCAACAAGCGATAAAAGCAAAATATGTCCTTGTTATCCAGAATATTTCTTTTAAATTTCCATAAATATATGCGGTTGTCATTGCGTCATAATTAGAGGAAGGAATAATTACCTTAGAGTTTGCATAACCAACATAAAAAGTAAAAATTTGGTACAAGTGACATGTAATTCCTGTTGCCTCAATGCATGGGTCCGAAAAATATTTGTTCGTAGCTAACATAAAACACACGAGTTGTTAGTTTTGGTTGCAATAACCGTACGATAGCGCTAAGCAAATGTTATATTTTATAATGGGCTAAAACGCGGTTGTCATAAGGGTGCCCCCCTTTGAATTCAAGCGACTTTACCTGCTTGTATGGACAAATAAGAAACGGAATACGAAAAAATAAAAAAGACTATCAAAAATTTGGTGAACCACTCAAAAGCAATTGCTTGCCGATAATGATCAGTTAATCGATTCTTAAATTGCGCCCTTACGGTTCCTTTTTGTGCGTTTAGCCCAAGTACAATTTTTGAAATTTAAAGCAAAATGAAGAAATAAAACAAATGTACTCTAGTGTTTAAACACATATGTTGCAGCCAAAACTAGTTTTTGCATTTAAATGTTTCAATTCTACAGTGTAAAATACGAAAAATTACGACATACAGTTGTGTATAGATCGAAGATAGTAACACGGTATTTCATGGGAAGTTGGAGCTTTACAGGATACCTATGGAAAGACTAAGAAAACTTATAGCGGGTTAGATTCGCGTATTAGCTGTATCTGCTTCGGGCATTTGTAGCATTTGAGCAGAATATACGCCCGCTCCATGCGTGACGCCCCACCACGCCTTCTGCTACAGCTAGGGAAAGAAAAATGCTAGTACAAACGATATAATGACTCCATCAACATGTAAATCGTTAGCATTGGGGGCAAAAAGACAAGCTGTTGCGGCAGGTAAGAAACGTCAGAGAGATGACTGGGGCTAGTCTGGGATATAGTATTCCAAACTGCAGGTAGTTATCTCAGGGGAGCTTGCGATGTAGCTCGGCAAGACCACGTTCCCATCGAGTAATGTAATCGTCCACAGAAGATGCCGAGATTACGTCGGCTAGCAGAGCGTTACACTGTCGGCAGACTCGCAGAATGAATATAGGTCGCCTGCAGTTCACCCTTCTGCGCTGATTAGTGAGCCGGAGTGGGTAACCACGAATATGGGAACATGAGATGTTTATATTCATTAAGTGGCGGACGAAGTGTCCAGGGTTGGATAGGATTGCAGAGGCAAGGAACAAGTCGTCCAGAAGCGGTCGGTATTTCATGGAGAAGAGACCAATTCGGCGGAGTCGTTGTGCGTAATCCAATTGTTTGAGACACAGTACTAATTTGATTGCCTGAAGTTGTGCGACTGCAAGCATACGCTGGACTTTCATCAACAACGGCTCCAAGCCTGGATAAGAAACCTCAGGTGTGGACGTAGGATGGCGTTTAGGAGGCGGAAATTCCGTGGGTCGATTTGATCGAAGGCATGTATAAACTGTGCTAACATGCGGTTAGCAGCAGAGGCTGCTTTCGGCAGGATGCAGATACTAGAAGGTTGGTTAAGGTGATGATACAAAAATCGCTCCTAGCAGAGGAGACCTAGAGAACAACCTCACCTAAAAGTACATTGGAGAAAATGTAGTGCTAGTAGATAGGACGCGACATTTGAGGAGTTAAACGAAAGGCCGTTTTCCAGCGACCACTGATGCAGACGGTTGATGCCTCTCGGAAGTGCGCTGGCATCGTCTAGAGCATTGATTATGACCTACAGTTCTGCATCTTTGGCGTAGAGCAGCGTCGAGGACCAGACTTGTGTTTTGATGTTAATGCTAAATTATAGGAATCTCTAGTACATGAACAGACCCCCTGTGAAACTCTGTTTGTCACAGGGATACCGGAGAAAAGCGCTTGGAAGACTCGTAATTGGACGGTACGTGGTGGAGGTGGTTCCGTGTCCAGTCCAATAATAACCAAACTATGGCGTAAAACAACAGCTTATGCTTTAGGATAGTATGGTCGACTTTGTCGAAAGCTTTGAAGAAATATACGAAGATCGCTTGCGTTTCCAGGCCGGTGTCAGCCGAAGTCGTCCAGCTATCCCATACCAGTAGCAGAGTACTCAGGCATGACCTTTGCCGTCAGAACCCGTCTTGACATCCGGAAAGCAGTTTTTGAGGCTCAAGGTTGTCCATTAAATCATTGGCGATGATCGATTGCATCAATTTGGAAATCGTAGGGAGGAGTGTTATCGGCCGGTAGTTGACGCGGTCCTTAGGCATGCCGCCTTTGTAGGTTAGTGTAATTGTACCGCATTTCCAATCGTTGAGGACTTCACCATGCGATATGAAAGGGGTGAACTGCTCCACTGGAAGTAAGGCTATAGGTACAGCGCAAGTTGCAGGAGACTTAGTTGAATAGCATCTGCACCTAAGGAGACTGTTCCCAGCATGGAGTTAAGCTTCGACGGGACCTTCTCTGTATTGAACTGAACATCTGTCTGAGAAGCTAAAACTGAGAACAGGGTATGTTGCCTCATTTCGTAGACTGATGGACCGGAAAAAGCAGATGCGTAATGTTAGCACAGGAATCCTGCGGACGCGTTTTCTGATTTTGTGAGCCCTGTATGTGTCTTCAGCGCAGTGACACCGTCTTTGACTTTTTGTAGGCTGTGGACATGACCCTACAGGGTTTTGGGTTTGGCATAAACTCTGCGCACAAGCTGACGCTGCTGATCACTTTCATCTTTTATATGCTGGACGCAGTGGTTACGGAGAAGACGAGAGTCTTTTTATGGAGTTGCCGTTGGATATAAACGATATGTTTTCCATGGCATGTCCCAGGGGGCAATGCATTGTGGGTCCGACTTTGGACGGGAGTGAAACGTCGCTTCCCTATGGAAACATGACTACTGGTCGTGGTTAAGGAGTACAGTTCTCTTAGAGCAATGTAGAACGCTGACTCCGCGTTGTCGGCGCTCAATTGTGGTTCTGGTTACCAATTGTTTGAAAATACGAGAGTGCTTAATTTTTCTAACCTGTCCGGCGTGTCGTGTAAGACAGCCTTCCGACAGGCTTTTCCGCGAAGCATAAAAAGTCGTACTTCAGGTCTCTGTGATCGCCGAGCCCCAATGCGTCAACAAATTCGACGTGCTCAACAAGAAGTTCTTCGCTGGTGAGGATGGGGTCCAGCAGTAATGTTTGGTTGTTGGCTCGGAATCTGGTTGGATGGTTGGAGGTTAACACATTATTTATTTCTCACCAGAATTCGATTACAACTATAAATAATTGCAGTAGACATAGTTCTTTCGAAATACCACACAGTATTCCCTTAGTTTGTGTGTTTTCGTGAGACCTATGATTGTCTTTGAATATATATAAAGCAGATAAGCATGGCATTGAATTACTGTCTTTTATATTGCTCTATTTTAATTCTATTGCTGTAGCGGTTTAGTTATTTAAACTACCGATTGATCTCCGCAAGTATATTTAAGCGCGCACTCTGGCATCAACTTTTCAAAAGCTAACCGTTATTTAAGTCTTCCGATAATTCCTTTACCTCAAGTGAGCAAGCCAAAAGATTCTTGCGGAATATTCCACAAAATAATCTTCGTATGTCTGCTTAGTTATCTAGGCTTCCGATATCAAGCAATTGAAAGCAGCTCACTTTAAAGCCAAGAAATTGTGACAGCCATAATTTACTTATTGAGAATATTCGTTGCGTTAATCTACGCCAAATGCTAGTCAGTTTCAGAACTTTCAACACAATCGGTTCATTCATGCAGTATTATTTTGCTTGTATTTGCATGCAGTGTAAACTTTCCACCAAACGCATGTAAACGCTTGGCAGATGCACAGTTTCTAAACCACAAATTAGTTAATTAAAAATCACATGTCGCAAATGCAATATATTAGGATGCGCTTGAAGCAGACTTCGGATTAACAATATATGTTTTGGAACACTATTAAATATTGTATAGGTTTGCGAGGCGCCGAATAAGCATTGCGAAGCCGTCTATTTTCAAAAGAATCCTAAATTAAGGAACTATCGCTAAATGAGCTTGAATTGACTTATGTGAATTCTCAGGATACATAGAAAATATAAACCGGCTATGTATTTAGTTAACGCCATTCGGGTGGCATTTCTTTGCACATTGAGAAAGTTGTGTTCACAAAAATAATATGTATAACCCCCAATTGTTAGCCTCTAAATTGTTTCACAAACCGATCACTGTGAAAGAAACCAACATTTCGGTACAATGCAAATTTAGGGGAAATAGATGGTTAAATTATCACACTCTATTAGATGAATTCTTTTAAATCCCGCTCTGTAATAAGTATCATTCATTTTATGGGCAGTTTGGTAAGCGATTGCGGACGAAAGAACCAGTTACTACCAAAGTTGCGTCCATAAATTTATTTCAAATTGCCTTAATTTTGCATTCGTAGATAGTGCTTTATTGCTGAATTTGTTCATGCATTCTAATTTCCTCGGAAACGTGACTTGCAGGTCGATTAAACATGGGAAACAGGAAGGGCAGTTGTGCATCTTTTGTATTGTGTTAATGGATTCCCAGGGGATTTCTGATTATCTGAGCCCTAAAACTTTCCACTCCCCACCAAGTGCAGCAAATCTGCTATTTTGCTTCAGAATGCTAACTGTGTACCAGAGCTAGATGTGTTAAACAACAATACACACTCGATCCGACGACTGAAAACGTGATGAACCCCGCAATGTGAGTTGACATACTTTAACAATGCAACAAAAGTAGCCCCGGGGTTATGCAAAACATGGACTAGTAGAACAACGTTACAAACTGAAATAGTGGTAAAATGAGAAAGTCGCACAATCTGCGTAGAACTCGAATGGCGATTACTATGTGCTTTCATATTTTATTCTGGTCACTCTCTAAAATTTTAACAAAATAGTGGAATAAAAAGTACATATATTTGAGTGTGCACAATGTCATTTCCAAACAATGATAATGGCATGCGTAGTAAGAACATGAGGTCACTATTTATATTGCTCTTTCCTGGAAATGCGCTTTTGTTATTTAAAATCAAAGGGTAGCTTGAATAAAAATCTTTGAAAAAAACATAAATTCAAATCCCTAAACCAAATCAACCAGAAAACCATACTTATTATATAAGCTTTGTTATTTTCATTTGTTTGCTCGACATGTTGCGTTGCCTAATATACATTTAACAGTTTTTGTTATTTAGGTGATACATGTAGTAAAGTGTAGATAGTGTTGCGCAGAATAAAATTGCCAAGTATAGCATTCCGTTTGCAGCATAAATAGCAAATTTATACTAGTTGACGTCATATATGTGCGGTCATTGCTAATAATTAATAGACGGTAAACTCCCTGTGGTTCCACTACATCGCACTGAGAATAACCAGGATATAACATACTAACCTGTCGGCCATGAAAATATGCAGCTGAAATGAAACATTGCAAGCCAACAATAAGATGAACTATTCACGTATAAACATTGATCATCCTTTTTTAACTGTACAGAGCATTACGAGTGTGTATGAATTCAAGCCCTAAGCATAGCTGGATATGAAGTATATAGAATAACAATGTTAGCAAGATTGATGCTAGGATTACGACCTAATCAGTTACCGACAAATGCTATCTGGAAAGTCAATGTACGCACCACATATGCATGTGACTTAAATTCACATAAGTGAGACTTAAATAACAATCCAGATAGAACGTGGTGCGTCACTTGTATTTTCCCATATCATTTCGAGTAATACGTCTGTTCTTTATAAATATAGATTCGTTTCATCTTACTATGCTTATTACTCTGTGTATAACGGTGTCCTGGATTGTAGCGATTAGTGTGTATATCAGAGTTTCATTCTGAGGCGTAGCGGATATTTGCGGCCAGTTAAACCAATGTAAGCAAGGTAAAGCTAATAATTTATACTTCCACAGCAGTGCAATGTGAAAACTACCTTTGGATTCCACAACAGAAGAGTTAATCCTTTTTGTTGATTCAGTGCTTCCATTCTTATCCATTACTAATGTAAAGCTATTAAAATACTCCTTATGCTTTAGTTAGATAGTTGATGGATAGTGAATTAGGATGATCCTTTCCTGAAACCCAGCATATCCAAGTGTCAAATGCTATTCCAATGACAACCATTAGTTCCGTGCAGTCATTGGAAAATGTGCAGGCTGATATTTAGCGCAAGCCAGTATTTTGCAATACAGGTGATATATCCAGTCGAAAGTGGTCGTGTAGTGTAGGGTATTCTATACGAGATGTTTAAACCTAACCTAAAATTAAGCTCATCTAAAGGTCTGTGGCAAGAGGCATTTGCAATAAATATACCAAGTACATGGATCAAGATAGCAAAATGACGAAGGTATGTATCAAATAAACCTAAACGAAAAGTCCAACCGAAGCTGAAACACAAAGAAACATTACCGAAGCAGCAACGGAAGAGAAGAGAATAAAGAGAGGTAAGCTGCAAGGAAGGGTAAAGAAAAAATGAATATGTCGAGGGTCCATTTGAAATAGACGTAGATTGGATTGACAAGCGCAATTTTAAAGTTGATCGCGATTCACATTGAAGTGAACCTTGGTCATTCGATCAAGAGTAGAGTAGCTGATGCAAACAGAACTTAAAGTGTAATGCAGTGTTCGCTTACGGGCAACTCGCATTTTTCATTTGCATGCGATACAGTCCTCGTGATCGAATTACCACGGTCCACTTCAATGGGTATCTCTGGCAACATTGAGATATCGCATCGCAATTCATCCAGACAACATGTACTTTGAAATGACCTTCAACTTCGTTGGCCAAACGTTGAGCCAAGTGTTGCGTTTCCTCACCCGGTGGCTTAGCGTAAGCGTTCACAACTAACATCCCAATGGTCCCGGGTTTTTGCCTGCAACTCTATCATATGAGAAGTGATAACATGGAAACGCATCATAGGGGCGCAGTTTTTTCGGATGCGCAACACCCATTTGCTGTTTGCATCAGCTAGGTTTCTATGAATCACGGTCAATCCTGGTCTTCAGCAAAGCAAAGATTTCCACCCCGTTAATATGAATAATTATCAGAAATCTGTGCTGGGTGAATAATTGTTTTCAGTAAAATCTAATGATTCCCAAACGTTTAAAATCACTGATAGTGTGGGGGAAGCGTCAACTCGGGATGGCGTTTACGTCTCGACAGCTTTAATCATCAAAATCGGTAACTTGAGACAGAGAGTGATGGTAAACCAAGTAAACTAAATATATGTGCATACGCAAAGCTCAATGGTCCAAAATAATTAAGTAGGTAAAATAACAACCAAATCACCAAGTAACTGTGATCATTGTCCAACGTTGTAGTATTGGCCGTATGAGACGTTTTCGTATACATAAATCCGGCTTTCACATGGTGAATGTAGATAGCCAAGGCGATGGATAAGAATTATTCGCCCTGAACTGATTTCTGATATTGATTCATATTAATAGAATGGAGAGAGGTTTCTGCTGATCACTTCAATGTGAATCGCGATCAACATTGAAATATAAAGGAAAAACATAATGAAAAACATAATAAACTAATTGACAAACAATGAAAGAGAATTTATAAATCGTTTTGCTAACAACATCTATTATGAAGCAGTTAATCAACTACAACAAATTGCGAAGAAGGGAAAGGAGGCGAAGGATGGTAGATGCATATATTTCGATTTTGTCTCCCCAGTACCATTAACAATAACAATTGTGTATATATATAAAAAAAATGCGTGCAACCAGACAAGATTAAGACGCAAACGAATGACGGAAATTCACACCTGCGTAATCAGCAGTTTAAGCTGAGAAACAATTGCTTCTGAACAAAGAAAGCTGGCTTAATCCGGCTTATTGCGACAGCCTCAACAAACCGAAGGAAGTGCGATTCGTTTGAGCTGACACAACTCACACTGTGTATACCAATTTGTATGTGACTGCGGAAAAAGTTACATAGGCAGAACCAATCGAACGCTGACTTCCCGAATAAAGGAACATGTGCCAAAATGGGTTCAACGTGAAGTTGCTCAGATTTCCTACCCCCGTCAGATTCCATGTTCGCGCAGACCGCCGGCTTCCTCGATAGGCAAACACCTATTAGACTCGGGTCACCAATTAGAGCTGAGCTCAGCGTTTACAGTCGTGTTACGTCACACTAATCCCCGCTTCCTTCGGTTTGCTGAGGCTGTCGCAATAAGCCGGATTAAGCCAGCCTTATGTGTTCAGAAACAATTATTTGTCAGCCTAAAGCTGCCTTGGACGTAGGTGTGAACTTCCGTCATTCGTTTTGCACCTTAAGTTTGTCTGGTTGCACCCACTGTTAGCTATATCTATGCATACCGGTTATTGTTAATGGTACTGAGGAGACAATACGAAATGCATGCATCTACCAGCCTTCGTCTTCTTTCCGTGCTTTTCAAATTGTTGAAGGGAACTAACTGCTTTAAATTTCTGAAACGACGAATTCCCTCCGAAACAGTCAGGTTGCTGCACCGCATAATCAGCCTGAGGTGCAAGATGGTGTGCTTACGTGTGGAGATATCGTTTCTATCGAAATGCATTTTCGTGCGTCGCTATCCTCGTCCAGTGCTCTTACTGTTGCGTAGAAACAAACTCAAGCCCTCTGCGGCTAACCTCAGACGTGTGGCGTCCGCTCACCTAGAGACGGCTCAAACCAGACTTGCGGAACTACTAGAAACTCATGCACGCTTACTACCCGTGGTCGAGGATCTGTCTCTGTGTTGCCGGATTGTTTTCACTAACTTTTGTAAATCAACTCTTGATCGTACGAGACGAAATCGCTCCGCTCGTTTAGAAAATTCGCTGACGAACAACCAGGAGGAGGAACCAATTGCTCGTGATCCCAGTAAGTACGTGATGAATTTATCGAACGTACAACTTGATGCGTTGCAATTAGAAGCATTATCACTTGGGCTTGATTACAAAGTCCCCCCTAGGATGTTGAACGGTTTGTTTATAGAAGCTCAATTTGAGAACTTTTTTGACCAGTTTAAGGAGCTCCAACCAACCAGCCCTGATAAGCATATTTGGTTCAGAAACAAGTTAACTGATATCGCCCAAGAGGTGAAAACCATGCCATTAATGAAAAATGTGCCATCACAGCTCGACATTTTCAGGCTTTACGTGAACTAGGAGCTAAGGACGTAGTCGTAATGAAAAACAGATAAAGGTTCAGGAGTGGTAATCATGAGAAGATGTGCGCCATACTTAACCATGCGAGTAAATTCGAACGGCTAACGAAAGTGGGAGACGTAACCAATGTCGAAATGCGCATAATTCGTCACCTGGAATTACGTCTCCTCCACCGAGTGGTAGATTTGATATATATAATAGTTTGAAGCCGAGTAGTAGCACTATTCCACAGTTGTCCGGGTCCCCAAAGACACATTAGAGTGAAGCGCCACTCAGGCCAATCTTTTCAATGATGAACGCGCCCCAGCACAAACTCGCTCGTTGGTTAGTGAAGTTGCAAGCTCCGCTGAAACAACAGTTCAATCCGTAGAGTCTTAACGACTGGTTTCAACTTGTTGATGATCTGGATGAACTCAACCTGTCAGCCAAAGTCATATGCTCCTTTGATATAAATCTTTATTTACCAACGTGCTGCTACATCAGACGGTTGATTACGTGTGCGAATTAGCTGAAAACGCTGGCTGTACGCTACCAATTCCTATTGAATTGCTAAGAGCATCTCTACTATTGTGCACGCAGAATGTGGATTTTCACTTCCGGAATACACCATACCGTCAGATTGACGGCGTAGCAGTGGGTAGCGCATTAGGTCCTGTGCTCGCTGATTTCTTCATGTTGATGGTAGAAAGAAGCATTTCTACAGAAATAGCCCAAGTTCCCTACTTCAAACTATATGTCGACGATGTTTTGGCTTTCTGTTCGTGGGAGCAGCAACTCACACATTTGGTAGAACGACTCAATGCTGCTCATGCTAACTTACGGGTTACATGTGAAATACAACAAAACAATTGTCTACCATATCTGGACATACTCATAACTCGCAGGGAGGATGTACTGATTAAGAAGTCCATTTACCAGAAATCGACTTGGTCCGGTCAGTACCTGCACTTCACCAGCTTCACACCAGTGCGGTACAAACGGACACTTGTGAAGACTCTAGTTAGTCGTGCCAGACGAATTTTTTCGGCCGACTGTCTGGACGATGAGCTAGTGTTAATTACAGCAACACTAATTGCGAATGGCTATCCTCGAAGATTTATCGAGAAACACAGCCAACCGCGAGGACAAAAGGACTTGGTGCACACAGCAGCCAAGAAGAAAGTGTATATCGAGTTACCTTTCAAAGGTGACGTAGCCACGCTGAAGACAACTAAGCGTATAATTTCGCCTACACAAGGAAGTTACTATGCTGCACAAGTTGTAGTTATCAATCGAACCCAAAATTTGCCCACACCTCCAACGAAGGAAGCTCAGCCTACTGGGGCCAACTCACACTGTGAATACCAATTTGTATGTGACAGCGGAAAAAGTTACATAGCGGAACCAATCGAACGCTGACTTCCCAAATAAATGAACATGTGCCAAAATGGGTTCAATGTGAAGTTGCTCAGATTTCCCAACCCCGTCAGATTCCATGTTCGCGCAGACTGCCGGCTTCCTCGATAGGCAAACACCTAT
The DNA here is from genome assembly GCA_944474145.2 of Dicrocoelium dendriticum. Classification (NCBI taxonomy): domain Eukaryota; kingdom Metazoa; phylum Platyhelminthes; class Trematoda; order Plagiorchiida; family Dicrocoeliidae; genus Dicrocoelium; species Dicrocoelium dendriticum. Next base: position 14,025,476 of record OX104066.1, read on the forward strand.
TAGACTCGGGTCAGCAATTAGAGCTGAGCTCAGCGTTTAAAGTCGTGTTACATCACACTAATCCCCGCTTCCTTCGTTTTGCTGAGGCTGTCGCAATAAGCGGGATAAGCCAGCCTTATGTGTTCATAAACAGTTATTTGTCAGCCGAAAGCTGCCTTGGACGTAGGTGTGAACTTCCGTTATTCGTTTTGCACCTTAATTTTGTCCGGTTGCACTCAATGATAGCTATATCTATGCTTACCGGTTACTGTTAATGGTACTGAGGAGACAATACGAAATGCATGCATCTACCAGCTTTCGTCTTCTTTCCGTGCTTTAGAACTTTAGACGCTGAGCTCAGCTCTATCTGTTGAACCGAGTCTAATAGGTGTTTGCCTATCGAGGAAGCCGGCGGGTCTGCGCGAACATGGAATCTGACGAGGGGAGGCAATCTGAACAACTTCACGTTGAACCCATATTGGCACGTGTTCATTTATTCGGGAAGTCAGCGTTCGATTGGTTCTGCCAATGTAAGAAATAGGATGAGCTTCCTTCGTTGGAGGTATGGGCAAATTTCGGGTTCGGTTAATACCGACAACTTGTGCAGCATAGTAACTTTCTTGTATATTAGAAATTATACGCTTAATTTCTTCAGCGTTGCTATGTCACCTTTGAAAGGTTACTCGATATACATTTCTTAATGGCTGCCGTTTACACCAAGTTCTTTGGCCCTCGCGTTGGCTGTGTTTCTCGATAAATTTTCGAGGGTAGCCATTCGCCATTGGGGTCGCTGTAATTAGCACTAGCTCATCGTCCAGACAGTCGGCCGAACAAATACGTCTGGCACGACTAACTAGAGTCTTCACAGGTGTCCGTTTTCCCCGCACTGATGTGAAGCTTGTGTAGTGAAGCAACTGACCGGACCAAGTTGATTTTCGTTTAATGGAGTTCTTAATCAATACATCATTCCTGCGAGTTATGAGTACGTCCAGGTATGGTAGACAATTGTTTTGTTGTATTCCACATGTAACCCGTAAGTTAGCATGAGTACAATTGAGTCGTTCTATCAAATTTGTGAGCTGCTGCTCCGACGATCATAAAGTCAAGATAACATCTACATATCGTTTGTAGTAGGGCACCTGTGCTATTTCTGTAGAAATGCTTCTTTCTACCATCAACATGAAGAAATCAGCGAGCACAGGACCTAATGGGCTACCCATTGCTACGCCGTCATTCTGACGGTATGGTGTATTCCGGAAGTGAAAATCCACATTCTCCGTGCACAATAGTAGAGATGCTCTTAGCAGTTCATTAGGAATTGGTAGCAAACAGCCAGCGTTTTCAGCTAATTCGCACACGTTATCAACCGTCTGATGTAGCGGCACGTTGGTAAATGAGGATTCTACATCAAAGGAGCATATGACTTTGGCTGACAGGTTGTTTTCATCCAGATCATCAACGAGTTGAAACCAGTCTTTAAGACCGCACGGATTGAACTGTTGTTTCAGCGGAGTTTGCAACTTCACAAACCAACGAGCGAGTTTATGCTGGGGAGCGTTCATTACTGAAGGGATTAACCTGAGTGGCATTTAACTCTTATGTGCTTTTGAGGACCCATACAACTGTGGAATATTTGGAAAATGAAAATTTTCGGTACCTCTTACCAAGGAAGCTCAGCCTATTGGGGCCAACTCACACTGTGTATACCAATCTGTATTTAACTGCGGTAAATGTTACATAAGTTGTGCGCCATACTTTAAGACTCTACTGATTAAACTGTTGTTTCAACGGTGCTTTCAAATTCACTTACCAAAGAGCGAGTTTGTGCTGGGCAGCGTTCATTTTTATAAGGAATGTCCTGAGTGGCACTTCACTCTTATGTGCTTTTTAAGACTTATACAACTGTGAAATATTTGGAAGCTGAAAATTTTGTGTACCTCTAACCATGGAAGCTCAGCATATTGGTGCCAACTCATACTGTTTATACCAATTTGTTTTTAACTGCGGTAAATATTCCATATGCAGAACTAATCGAACGCTGAATTCCCGAATAAAGAACATGTACCGATGTGGGTTCAACGTGAATTTGTTCAGATTGGCTACCCTCGTCAGAATCCATTTTTGCGGAGTCGCTCCGGCTTCCACGATTGGCAAACACCTATTAGACTGCGGTCACCAGATAGAGCTGTGCTCAGCGTTTAACGTCGTGTTACATCACACTAATCCCCGCCTCCTTCGGCTTGCTGAGGCTGTCGCTGTAAGCCGGATTAAGCCAGCCTTTTTTGTTCAGAAACAATTATTTGTAAACCTAAACTGCCATGGACGTAGGTGTACATTTCCGTCATTCGTTTTGCACCTTAAGCTTGTCAGGTTGCACCCATTTTTGGTTATATCTATACACATCGTTTATTGTTTATGGCACTGGTTAGACCAAATCGAAGTATATGCATTTACCATCCTTCGTCTTTTTCGATGCTTTTGAAATTCTTTTTTTACACAAATGCCTTCATTTTTTGGGAGTACTGACCATTGCGCTTTAAAGGTATTTCTTTTTCTCTATATGAATTTAAATACTTTTCGCTGACCACAGGATCGTGCAGAACTGTGAAACGACAGATCGGCTCGTCAGATAACTTTGTGAAACTAAGATCAACACTCTTTAACTGTTTTTGAAATTTTCAATATTGAATTCTTCTCCGAATAATGTTCACTTGGCAAACTGCATTGTCATCTGTTTCGATCTATGTTATCCCTTGGAGGCCGTTTTTTTTTGAAGGGACCAATATAACTTCCATTTCTCATGCAGCTTTGAAAAAAACATGAACAAGCTTATAAACATGAGTTATGTACCTTTCTCCACATCTATGAAAACTGATATTTAGAGGTTAACCGCTTTTCACATTCAGACCATTTTAGGCAACCACTTTTGCCGTGACCCATGGAGGCCTCTAGGACAATATTCGAAAAGAATTCCTTCAGAACACTCATCGTTAGGGATGCAGATTAACTCAACACTAAGTTCAGTTTCTTACTAACTAAAACAAACCACTTGGCCACTTTCCTCACTGCTGAGAATCTTACTTTATTCGCTTCCGCAAGGAAGTCTGAAGCCAAACAGGGCTATTGGAACGGATGTGCTATCAACAGTCGCTCTGAACCATTGTGCAGATATTTTAACATCACCTGTGACAAAAGTGTTTTGACGGTGCTTAAAGATTGGTTATATTCCTTACACCTGAAAATCAGACAGAATAACAACAGTGCCACAAAATTACTCGGAAACGTCGGCCAATTGCTGGCAGGTTGGTGCTGCTTAAAGTACTTCAAATACTGCTGATCCCAGAATTTTGTACGTGCAGTCAAACCGTCAGTTTGCTCAGAGGGTCGCTGTACACTTGCCAAAGTGGTTGGGACAAGTGATTAAGCAACAACATGAGACGAATCTGAGAATCAATCGGAGCCCTGCATCGTCTATCACCAACAGCCTCATGACAACCTGTCATCAAGTGAACCCCGAGACAGCGTTCAAAGTGATATTACGTACCAAAAACCCGATAATGCTAGCAGTTAGTGAAGCGTTGTTCATTAAGGCTTATCAACCTGTGCTATGTGCACAGAAACTCTTGAGGCAATTAATTCGGTTGCCATGGTATTGACTGTAACATTTTGATTGGTGGTGCTTTTTATTTTTGCATGTATATAATCCCTTATGTGTTTCTGATCGTAATGTGTTTGCGACTGATGAGAACAATCGAAATGTTGACATATCGCAACCTCTGTCTTCTCTCTGCCTTAAGGAAATGGCTGCAGAAGACCCACTGTTTAACAAAATGATGATATCAAACCGTTTGCCTATAAACTAGGGCGCTCTACACTGGACGCTGTTACGTATCTAGTACGTTCCGTTGCTTTAGCGTTGGATGATAAATGCAAGAACGAACAGATCTTATTTCTTGTTTGCACCAAGGATTTGGGAAAGTTAATTTATCACAACTGCTCAACAGTTTGTCCGTAAAAAGTGTCCCCCATATCAGAGTATGGTGATGCCCAACTAGCACCCACTTCACGCAGCTGTGCTACAAATACCCTATTTTATCCCTCTCATTTATAGTTTTACGCTGGGAGCTACCTTGCCCCATTCCAATTCACAGTTTGCGTTGAACGTCTCCTTATTCCATCATTCATACGCTGTAAATTTACTGAAAATGTCGTCCAGGGATTCATAGTTCCAATTATCGACGACCGTTTAGAAAGTCCAACATTGGTCGGACAAACTAGTGAATTTGTCCAGCTTCCGGTCACTCTCACTCAAAGCTTCAAAGTATAATGAAGTGACGTTCTGTTTTCTATATCTCGACAGACTTGAGTCTCTTTACCTTATCTCTTCTACAATGATTGCGGATTATCAAAGCATACCTTGCACATCCACAGTAAATTATGTAGTAGCATTTCACCTCATAATTTATGTTGTTCCACACATGTGTTTGAAACGTTAGGAAAACGTTAGATTTTTATTTATTTACGCTCTCAGATAAAAAATCATTTTTCATTCCCCATGTTTTAATTTTATTGCATCTATTCTCCATCACTAGTTATACAGTGCCCCAGTTATTTTCCCAGGACAGCATTAAAAAGATTATGTCCTTGTCATTTCGCTAAAATGTATTTTTCGTTGCCCCGGTATAAGGAAAGAAACGCTCATATATTCCATTGCTGACAAACATTTTGATGCATCTATCAACTGTTTATCCAAGATTTAAAATAACTCCACACACACTTTACACGACATCCCAGCCAGCACTTTATCTACTCCGTCCACACGGACAACATTTAAAGTTTTATTTTCCCGTATATCGTCTTATGTAAAATTTGTCGTGTTTTTTCTGTCACTCCTATTAATCAACCTAACAGGAGTGAGACGTCGCTTTCCTAACTGTAGCTTGATTGAAGAGGCAAATTTTATTTTACTGTCTTTCATCATTATTTCCAAATGATGATTTGTTGTATAATAATTCACAGTGTTGGTGTAACAATGATGAAGAATGCACTTATGCGGGTGGGAACATCTTAATTAGTTTTGGCTGAAATTGATAGACAAAAATGTCTTAACTACTATCATTTTCTCAATTATCAGATTGAGGAGGGGCTCCTCAAATTGTAGCCATATGGAGAGCAGACTGTCAAAGGTAAAGGAGATGATTTGCTAGCTGCGCAGCCCATGTTGCTTTTGACAAGGTAAAACAACGGGGTCTAGAAGGTTTGAAATAAACGGTTTAAACCGAGCTGAAGCAAGCCGAGCGAGTTTAGGTAAAGGTTAGAGCCAGTGCCGACCATCTCAAGCGACTGGCGAATCGTTGCACTATTTCAGTGGATATTGGTTGTGACCCAGTACCTTTACGACTGAAGGGCTAGAACTCTGATTGCCGCATCTGCCACAATTGCACGCTCAGTTTCGTCACAACATGTGAGGTCAACGAAATAGTTGAGTAAAATAAACCGTTGTATTACTGTCCTACAAGAGCGGTGTAGGGGCACTACCTGGGTTGATTTTTGTCTCGCAAGTGGGTTATTATTTGGTGCCCGAATGTCATGAGCGGTGGAAGATGGGTGTGGTGAATGCGAAGGTTTGTGTGTGGTAATAATAAATGTATTTCGTATCTAGTAAGGCAAACAATAATCCGGGGACAACAAAGAGATGTTTTAATGGTGCATTCTTTAGTTTGTGACATCGAGACCTGGCAGAGGAAAAGTCTACGCCGACATGGAATGGCAAAATGTACGGAGTACCTAGCAATATGGATGCGTAGGGGCACGAAAAATAGAGGACGTATGAGCTGTGTTCTATTAAAGCGAACGGATTGATCAAACGAGTATACCATACAAATAAGTAAAGGACGACATAACAGACGAGATCGTTTAGACGTGGATTGGCCGAACAAGAAGCGAAGTGGTTGCATCCATCTACCTGAGTAGTGTGTGCAACCGGCCAGTCGAAGAAGTGGGAACGTAAACTAGCTTATTGTGTAAGGCAGCAACTCTACGCCAAGTAGCAGAAAGCAACAAATTTTGAATTCAAAAGGGTTCCAGTCCAGGTGTAAATGAATATCTGCAGAATGTAACCGATAAATCAACGTTAGTTTATCTTGTTCACATTGTTCTGTATGGTACAATCCAATGTGTACATATTTACCCAACAATACTTAAAATATCGAAACAGCTCCTAAGACGAACCCTGGCTTTGTACTGCGTGTTGACCAACTCACTAGTCAAATCCATACTTAACCGTACAAAAGTGCAACCAGTTAGCAAACTAGTGTAACAAGGAATGAACGCTACGGCTATCTCACTGGAAGCAAGTATGCTCCAGTACCATACAGTGGCTTCTAAGGAAAGCAATGGTGCAAACCTTACTTTGCTTAACCCACCATTGACAAGGACCCCGTTGCCAATATTTCCTACAATTTTTGAAAGAAACCTAGGCGGAAACCGACCGCTGATCTGGTAGTCAAACAGTACACAGAATCACGGAAACCAGACACCAAGCGAAACCTGTGATTGATCAAATTCAGCGTGGCTTGAATACTTCTATACCTGACAAGGCTGTGACAGCCAAACCGGAGTCTCCAACGTCTGCAACTCAAGGGTCTCTGGTCGAGTTCCAATCCCCCGGTACTTCAGTTGTGTATGCGGAGATCGTTGCAATATTCCTCGGGATGTTACATTTAGTGTCTCCTCTGTTGAAAACGCCGCTAACGCAAATCGGGCGACAAAGAATAGACCATCGTCATTTGTAAAACCCAGGCCTAACGACCAACCGATATTGAAGAATTACACACAGCGGTCCAACAATAAATCACTGACTGTCCTATGCGCAAACGTTCCCGAATTTACCACCGTCACATTGTGGGGAAAGTTGTCCGAAGATCTAGACCAGCGGAACTCACTGTACATTTAGATGAACGTAAAATCCAAGGTCACATAACAAGCCAGATGTACTCGTGACTCGGATTCTGCACACTATAGGAAAACCATAATTATTAGAGTAAAACTGGAATCGGTAATTGGTGCAAAATACGTTTTGTTCTCTGCAAGTGCGTTACAACACGAGTCTTGTGAGTTAGGCAATGTATCCTGAGCTCGTGTGAATCACGCGTAAATCGAAAAGAACCATTTTGGATGGACATAGCAAGCTGGCTTATGTAAGCACAATCTTAATTTATGGATTATCAGAACTTCCTTTCATCTATAGCCATTAGGCCGGTAATGAAGATTTGAAAAAATGACACTTTATTCGTGAAACAATTCTCTTGGACAACATTTTGGCGCGATCGCTCAATCCGCTACCAATCTCTCTAATTAATAGAAGAAGCGCACAAAGAATCCTACCACTGCTCATCCAGCCAGAGCGGACAACGACGAAAGTGGTGGAACTTTGGCGTAGATATTTTAAAACATTTCATCGGAATTTCGGTTAATGGCTGCTAAATCTATGCGAAGACTAGGTATGAGCCTACCTGATAAAGCAAAACTACCAACGATTACGCAGGAGCAACAGTTTAACGCAATGGCACGCGCTTCTTTAGTATGTAAAATGAGAAGTACCTCGGCCAAATCGTATTGTGAACGAAATGTCATCATCATCCCATAAAAAATCGAACAACAGCCGACCTCCCAAAGATCAGCATTCCATCAAGAATGTCTCGTAGACAAGGGTATTCAATGTGTCTGAGACGGTTCCTTTCATGAGAAGCAGAACTGGAAATTAGAGGACTGTGCGCATTGCAGCCTGGTAAGAGTACGGATCCTCACCAACGCCAGATAACTGGGCAATCAAACTTCCCATCGTAACAACTGCACTCAAATGCTCAGTGATCACAAAGTGGCATATCAACAGAATATAGCGAAACATTAAGCGCTAACCAAATACTGCTGTACAAATATGCCAATGACCGTCGTAAGGTAATGCAGGGTATTGTTCCGCTTCGGACGACTGATGGTCAAATTAGAATAGATATAGAAGCTGCAAAAGCGTTGCAAACACAAGATGTTCCCATACTTCAAAGTGTTTTACCACCAGAATATCTTCCAAAATTTGCTTCCGGTCTCCAGGAATCTCGCACATCTATCTAACTGCGGAGGCTGTATTACAGAAGCTGACGTCTCTGGGCAATCACAGCACCGTGGGAGACGACACCCTTCACCCAGAGTTAGTGGGCGCAGAGCAAGAAAGCTGGTAAAATTTTTGGCTGAATTTTTTCAGTGCTGCTTAAACCAGGACCAGATTCCTGCGATGTAGTAGCTTGGAAATTTTAGTCCGATTCACAAAGGCGGAGGCAGGATTAAGCCCCCAAAATACCGCACGGTTTCTCTTCTCACGGTAATGGAATCCATCGTTGCCAATGCAATGGTGTGTTATCAAAGACAATGTAACTTTATTGTTCACGAGCAACACGGCTGTCTTCCACAGTGATCGTGCCTGAAGTATTTATTGATCGCACAAAGATGGGTGGAACACGACAACATACGCTGAATAGGCGGTTTATGTCAGGTCGTTGGAATTTTAGAATGCATCCGATCATTTAGAGCATCGGATTCCCCTTTCCCAACTTCAGTATTACGGGATCGGTAAACCACTCTTAAGCTGGATCATCAACTTTCTCTTGCAAAGACAATTCATGGTCAGAGTACATAGTTCCTTATCTGAGTCCGTAACAGTCTACTCTGATATGCCACAGAGCTCAGTTCTAGGTCCACGGATAATCGCTTCGCAATCCCTGCTGCTTGCTGTCGATATCAAGAGTTGGCGCCGGAATCAGATGGACGTCGATCAGAATCCACTGGTGTGACCTAGATATGGTGCCTCAGTGGTCAACCCAAAATATGTTACAGTTCAAGGTGGACATATGCAAGGTACTTTCCATAGGACACCATAGTACCTATTACTAAAAGCTAAGAACGAGAATACCGCATCGACCATTCGTCAACCACGACCTCAGCGAGCTGGTTCAGGGCAACTTGGGTTGTTCCAAACAATTAACGAAATCTTCGAAAACTGGTAATCAGTACGTCGATTTGCTACAATGGGCGTTCGGACAAATAGACTTCCCTATATTCAGGTAGATGCTGAATTTGTATGTTTGCTACAAAGTCGAAAAGGCAATTCAAGCCTAAAGCTATGTTTGAAGCACGGCCTTACTGAGCTGGATCAAGTACAACATCGGGCTTCTAAGTACCTGTTTGGAATGTGCCACTTTCCATACGAGCAGAGGCTGAGACGTTTGGGAGTGTACAGCGAGCCGAATCGATCACCACTAGGTGACTTGATTAGAGTGCACTTGAATTTACATAATTAAATCATGTTTTCCGCTCTTTACTGCAACTTAGCCGTGCCACCCGCCTACTAGGTCACTCCTTGTAATTAGCAGAATAGCGGAGCCGCCTCGCGTTCCATAGAATTTTCGTCTCCATTCTTGTTTCAAACTTGCGACATTCTTCACAAATCGGTTTTATTTGCACGCAGGCATGCCATGTTTAAATGTCGGTTGGATGACGCACTCCCCCAAATTTCATTTTGTTACTTGACGCCACTCTTCACCTTACACCCGGGAAATATCAGATTTATAAGTTTCCTCTAGTTTCCGTCTATGCATGCTACGGAAAAATTTGGATTGCGGAGGTACCGCGTTGTATACGGTAAGTGCATTATTGTTTCAGTAGAACTACTAAGTTAAATGTTGCATTTATGTTTCCCGTTAACATATCAGACTACCCAACGTATCTTGTAAACTAAAGCTTCTTAACCCGTATGAAGTCCTTGTTCAATATTCATTCATTTGTATTAGACACCATTAGTTTAACTGAGTCACAGGAGCAATCTCATCGGCACAGTATGGACAATAGTTATAGACTTGATGGGGCAATGTATATCTAGCGTTTGGCTTGCCAAATATGCCAAAACGTTTGCTCAGTTGACTTTGCCACATAAACGCATGTATTCGGAGGGGTGAGTTCAGTAACAAAATCGATAGCTTTTCCGAGATTTTTACGCGAATAAAACAGACGCAAAAAATGAATGACGTCAGATATTTTGAGAGCTTGCGTCACGTTCCTCTCATCGATTGTTGTGAGATTGCAGATGATGATATTCTCAACCGAAGTGGCACGTAGTATATGCGCTGCATGGGTCTAATGTGACACTTGAGTTGGCCCACACACTTAAGACGCGTAAATGTGACCAAAGTGTGGTCTAAGGTGTGCAGGTAGACCGATTGTGGAAAACCGGAGTGGCGTTACCATGACAAGATCAAGATTGACTTTTCGCGCCAATGACGTGAGCCCACCAGATTTGTCGTTTTACAGTGGTTTCAGAAGGCAGTGAAGCATCCGGATGAAACAACCACCGATATAACTCAGGCCAGCGAAGCCAACTACGTGTTGTTGTACCATTTGCACCTGTGCGTACATCAGCCGAGCTGGCCATTTCTTTCATCAACATGGCCACAAGAGGCCAAAAACCAAAAGGCGAAATTTAAGTCAAATGACTAAGTGTCAGCGTACGGCAAATACTGCTTCCGATTCTATTTAATATAGCAGACTATTAATGAAGCATATCTGCTGCCTTGTCACCGCTATTTGTCCTAATGAATGTTTGGCATTATTTTCTGACGGATATCCCCTATCTGGTTCCGCTTGATGTGAGTGTTGACACAGTGGCTACCTGTCGTAAACCGCCGCTTCGATTACTGTCTATAGGAGACTTATCACTTTGTAAGCGAGGCGAATTTTTTCTTTATTTGAGCTAACTCTAAAGTCAAAGAGTGGTTCCATCCATTGCATAATGAACTACCTTCTAGCCACTGCCTCGTCTAGAAATGCATGAGTATTCCCCTGTCCAAATAAATGATGTGTAAGGTAAGGAGGTTTGGGCTGGCAGCAAATCAATCATGCTTCCCACCCGTATGTCTCTCGATCTCATTCCTTTCGGATTACCTTGTATTTTTGGTGTGTGATTCGAGGTGTGAGTGATGCAGCGCACGCCATTCATCGTCATCATGTAGACGTAAACATACCGTGGCAAGTAAATCCCGAAAACAAGAACGTCAACCATATTATTACTGTTCCGAATGCCAAATGACCACTTTATTCCTGCATACGAGGAATAAGTGCGTTAAACTTTTCTTACCTTTTTTATGCTGCACAATGAAGCGGTCAATACCCGCGGCTGACCGTTGATCTAGGTCAATCATTTTTAGGGCATTAATGGCATAATACATCATGTTTAACCACGCATTGTGTTAACGTCGTAATTGCTCTCGGAAGATAATATTAGTTATTTAATTACCTTTTTCCACAGTTTTGCCTTATGTCTATTTATTTTCTTATTCAACTTATTGTGCTTGGTCTTTAGCACCCATAGTATTACGGCCATTAAATAACGGGCAATGCTTTTTGTATAGTCAGGGTTCAGGGGATATTTATTAAAACAGATCGATATTATGGTCGGTGGTAACTTCGCAGTTTATAAAGTTGCTTTCAGATTAATTTCAGAAGTTAAATCTGTCAGTGTTTTGAGGGGATATGTAATCCTAATCGCAATCACAGTGAAAGAAAAACAGACCGGCTAACAGTAATTTCTTGCCAGTGTTATTATTGATGCTTCTAGATATTGTTTCTCAGATTCCTAATTTGGCCTCCCTTTTGCTAGATTGATTGCACTATCTGAGATACATGTACCCAATAGGGCTAATATAATAACAGAAAAGAAGAGAATGTATAGTCTACGAACCATGCTGAAACTTTGTTGTACTAAACCTGCAGTGGCAGTGAAAGCCAATTTATCTTGTATTCGTGTTGAATGAAGCATTAAACTTCTCTGTTTAGTACCTAACATTTTGTGTGGTTTCCTTCTGTTTGGGTCATCTGGTGTGTCACGCATGCTCCAGCACTATTTCCTTATCATGTTTTCTTCTCACCAACCTTGAAACTTCATTATCACCATCTAATTTCGAGACTGAACCCCACAAATTGTTCTACTCTAAAGACATCAAGTGTATCCGTGAATCGCTTAGAGACTATGATAATAAGGCAACTTTATGCTTAAGTCATAGATCAGCCCTGTAAGGTTTACAAATTAATTTGCCACCAATTAAACATAGGTGCCAGTTTTACGGATATATTTGATATTTTTGAAAAACTGAGAAGTTCATCTCGCGCGGAAGATTCAACACTGTCTTTACATTTTGGAAAATTACGACCGCTAATGTATTGTACGATTTTACTACCAATGGTAGGACAATTTGCGGTTCCACCAGGCTCAGCTCAAGAAATTAGCTACAAAGGGCTCAAAACATGCACTTCGTTTGTCCTGTGCCTTGACTACTTGTTCCGTCAGACTTAAATCTATAGGAATCGGTGGGAGAATAATGTTTTTCTTCTCAACTAAATGTCTTTTGAGCATGACAACTGTGCCTAGATACTGTTATCCCTAGTGGGGCAAGTTGCGTTCATGTACTAATGTCGTTAATCACTGAAATCCAATAAGCACATAAAGCAAAGATACTTATGTATTCATCTTACACTCCACACAAAAACGTTCACCAGTTTAAGTTCACTAAGATAATCCATTTTAGTAATTATAAGTTAATTTCACCAGAAATGATTTTAATGCTTTTGGTTCTTTTACCGTAGTGTTAACATCTGACACATGTGCATATATTTTATAAATCTGTAATAAGAAACACTTAAAATTCATGATACAACTGTATGACGAATTTTACAATCTCCCGGTTAATACATTGTTAGTCGCATTTCTAGAAGTAGAGTAATGTTATTACAATAGACATAGTTGTCGGCATAATTTAAGGACGGCAGGAACATTTTTTTCTTTTATGCAGTGTACTGTTACCACTACTTCCACCTTTATATAGATTGTTGCATTAAGTCTATCTACTACCTTGTAGAGGATTTTCCAGAAAAGTGGATTCTTGGTTCAGTTCATTTGGTTCGTCTTATGAAAAGTGCCTAGATGTTGAAGCACTTCATTTCTATCACCCATACTAGACCAATAATCATTTTCACGCAATTCGCCAATATCATGAAAGCAAAGATGACACAGAGAATCAGTCACTTATTCCACGGCAGGTGACCATAATCGTGTACCAACTATGAATTGCAGCTTTTATCCGTGATAGCACGATGATGATAATAATAATCGAGATAGCTTATCGTTTTTATCCACCCCGAAGGCACATCTTGTCAGAAATAAATTAATTACTTTCGTGGAAATTTGCTCAACATTTAAAAACCGTTTTTATCAACCAGGTCTTGGTAAAATAGTCATTCTTGGGACTACACATCTCTCTACACCGCCTGTACCCTGATACATTAAACATTTATCCACATATGGTACCATGAACGTTAGTTACTGTACAAAAACTGAGTAAATGCATAGCTTGCTGTCCCTTTTAAATTATGTATCATTATAAATCTACAGACAGCGCAATTCTGTTTAAATCATAGCTTTCTACTGATAACAAAAATCCTGAATAGAAAGTTTCTTTGACATCAAATTTCTGCAAACCACCCACTGAACTCGAGGTACGCAATAAAAATTCTTCGGCTGGTTTCCAAAACTGGCAGATGTTGCATTTGCACTGCTGTTGACGCGGCTTACAGCAGAGCGCAGTGGATAGAAAGCGTTAAGACAATTACATCCGGGTATTGTGTCTTTTGAATTGATTGGAACTGTAGTTATGGTTTCCGCCGGCACCAGATGCCTGTTGGTTGATCCTATTTCATTCATTCACTACTTATACCGATGCGAATAGCACGTATTGGTAAGCGACCTCCAGTTGCTAGGTGTTCATGATAAATTCATGCCCTGGTAAGTGACACGTAAGCCGCTTGATTGGGTTAATTTTAACATGAGTATGTAATATGCTGTTTGCGATTATACAGAACATATTTCCTCATCAGTAAGAGCAAGCGTTTACATTGTTACACGCAAGTGAACAATGATTTATAACGGGAAACGATGAATTGTTTATGGCTGCAACTAACTCACCAAATTTATAAGCACCACTCCATTTGCCCTGTGTTATCACACCTTATCTCCTTTTGAACTGCGTATTTACTTCTATTAGATCTATATAATTGTTTGGAGGCAGATCACAGCTTAACCATCTGTAGCGTTATAATGTCCGCTTACAAAATTTGCTATTTATAAATTGTTCTTATAAACCAATGTTATGAATTTTTAATTTTGCCTTTCCAATGTACCCACGGATACCGCGGATTTTTAGATTACCGTGCTGAATTCCACTTTGGCTTTTGAAGTACTGTGTTATACCTGAGTTTTCTGTGTGAACTGTACACCGGTATTTTTTATTTTGGTTTATTTTTCAATCCGTGAAATTTGGTATCTTCTGGCTAATGTCCGAGTTCTCAGTGATTGGTCCTAAAGCTCTCCGTGTCCGAAATCTCGGAGTTGTCCTACGGGAATCGGCCCTCATTACCACCCTGCCGGTAACCCGAAACGAAGTATTTTTTGCTAAGTAATTTAGTGTTAATTTATTAAAAGTTGGGTTGACTTGTACAATTTTCAAGACAGGTACCATTCGAAGTGTGTCAAAGTCTAAAAACCCACCTAATGCAATACAAAACTGTAGGTTTACATTGGTTCTTTCCCTAGTGTACTGCGGTTTCACTAGTAAAATGCGTACTAGCACTAATACAAAGTAAAACAGTTAATTCGCCGAGAGGGAACATACTTTGAATGCAAACACTGCTTCGAATGAGGCGACAATAGCATATTTTACACCTCGTCCGTCTCCCACAATTACTGCCTCGGAACCAAGGAAAAGGGCTATGCGTTCACAGGACTACGCAATACTAGAAACCTTGGGAAAGATGAACCAAGACGTCGTCGCGACCAATATAGGCATGACTATCCCCTACGCCTACTTCTTTTTATCCAATTTATCGACTGATGCAATATTGTTAATACCTACCCCTCCGATTGATCAACAAAGTCCGTAGCGCGCTAAAAACCGGTCCACCTATGCAACCGTCAATGCTCGGTATAATCAAAGTGCTACCTCATTAGCCTCACCCAGTGCAACCGCACAACAGGTCAGGGAGCAGGTGTAACCTGCAGGGACGTCACAACTTCCCCCGATAACCGTGCTTCTCATTGCATAGGATATCTTGACATTTATATGCACCAAATTATCTGATCCCATGGCAATATCCTTAAGGGAGAAACAGCTGAATGATTTAAAGCGATGAAATTTCCTTTTGGATAAAACCGGAGTTCTAGCCCGTACGAATAATATAAGGCGCTTTACTAGACATCAAACCTCAAAGCACTATGGGGAGTTCTGACTAATATGAGTAAAATTAGGATCAAAGGATAATGTAGAGACCGTGTTTTGTCGGCATATCGCATAATAACTGAAGACAGCGGAATGCGCATATTTCCGTATGTTCCATGGAGCGAAGGTCAGCGAGAGGAAAATAATTAAAACGACCACTACACAAAGAGAGACGAAGGAATTATTTTTGTTCATGGCGTGCTCGAGCTAACGACGTCCTGTAAGTAAGTAGCCCACGCTCATGACCTGGAATAATTGCCATACAACTGTGAAACTCTCTGTGCGGGAGACGTCAGACTACAGTCTATTACGCAGTTACGTGTGTCCCCACCGTAGACACAGTGGATCGAGGATACCGAAACTAACGTTACAGCCACAAGAGATGGCAAAGAACATAATCCGTAGCTGGCAAATACTGCGCAACACACTTGCTTTGAAACTACTACTGAAGACAGTAGTTTGAGAACCAAAACCACTCGCTGTACTCGCTGATTGGACACCATTCGCAACTCAATACAACCACAACAGCGATCCAGAGAACCGTGCACACCAAACCTTAGCTATCGAGAAAGCTGCCGATGAACCATATACCACGGATGCAAGTGAGACTGAAATCCGATGGTATTCTTATCGTAATTTGGCAAGTCACCCAAAACCCATTAGGTTTCGGTCTCTAATTGACCGAGACAGATAATCATACTTCAAATGCCTCTACTCAAGTGCTTTGGACATACAAGAAACCTACCTGTATGTACACTAATGCGCAAGGCTTGCTGAGTAAACATCCTGTAATCCGGCTGCGTCAAACAAAATTGGCTTGGGAGCTCATCGCTATTACGGAGACATTGTTACGCCTTGTCATAAGTGAAATAGTGATTGCATAGTCAGGCAAGTCCATTGTTCAGCACGACCGACCAATCCAATTTGAAGGGGTGGATCTGTACTTCCGCAACGACCTGCAATGTGAGCTCATAGGGGATCCGGTCAGCAAAGTACAACATTCACTTTGATGCCATCTACTTTTAAAATATGACAACACTTGCTTAGTGGTGGTCATTTACCGCCTTCCTTCATCCACACCGGAAATGGACTTCCATCTGGTATCCGCAATAAAGCGGTGATAAAGTTAACTTAGTTAACTTTATATGACCACATCAACAATCCCATCCTCTTTCGAGGGAAAGATAAACCTTTGTTAATGGATTGAATGTTCACCAACAAAACCTAATAGACGAGATGGCGATTGCCGACGTCCCAATGTGCCGCAGGAATCATGCAGCCCAACTCTTCGTATGCATTTGCTGAACAGAAGATGCCGTGGAATTTGTTGATGCAACAAAAACGATTATACACTAGGACATAATTGTTCGGTTAGGAAAGACCGCCAACAGGACCTTTGTGGCATACAAGGCGTTAGCTAGTGCATGGGAACATTTTGTCAGCCAGTTTAACTACCTGGTTACCGAAGAGTCAGCGACTAAGATATCCGACAGAGAAACGTGGTCGCGTTTCTGCGAAGCATGATACTAAAGTGTATAGCAGGGCGAAACTCAACCTGCCATATTTCCAAAATCTCCGCGAAAATCAAAAACTTTATGGCATATGCGATTTAAAGTAAGTAGGGAACAGCTTGTTCGCGGGGATAGAATGGCGTACCAGCGGAAGTTGGCAATGCGCATGGCCTCAAATCAAAGCTTTTGTATCTACACCCCAAAGGTCTACATAAGGTGAAACAGGTAACGCATTCGCTTCAAACAGTGGACGGACCTACACAGACACTGAAGGAGGGAGCGAATAGCCTGTGCCTACAATATGCTGCTACCTCTCAACGCGATCAATGGCCACATAACCTTATGACAGTGGTTACTTCACCCGAATCTCACTCAGATATCCTAAACGCAGATGTTGTGCTAATAAGCTATTGAGACTGCGCAGGCAAAGCTCTCTTGGAATTGATAATATGCGCACAAAATCACTAGAAGCGGTAAAAGAGAGTTTAGCTGAGTTTTTTCTTGAAGCTTCTAACACTGGTTTGATGAAATGTATGCGCCCGACATGTCGAAACTTAAGACCATTACTCATTTTACAAGAAGGGCAGTCGTTCCAATCCAGCCAGTTGCCGTCCCACAATCTTACTACTGGTTCATTCAAGGGTCAAGGGAGCTATTATTTCTTATGCGCTAATGGCCTGCTTAGAAGAATTTGACTAGCTTGTACCGAAACAGCATGGCTTTAAACAAAATCCGTCGTGCACTACAAATCTACTACTACCACGATCAAGCTGGACTAAACTAGCAGACTCTGGCTAAGAAATTGATATGGTCACTCTGTACTTTTCAAAGGTATTCGCTCCGTTCGATCATAATATCCTGCTCTTCAAACTGTCGACCTTTGTTATTAGTAGTTCTCTTCTAGGATGCATCAGAATCTTTCTTCTACACCGGGGCTTGTAAGTATAGTGCGTGAATTGTCGTCTGATCCCAGCCAAGATGAAAGCGGAGTAATAGATGAATCGGTCATGGAACGTGATTAATTTTGACTTGTGCTAACGATATCGCACACATCATAAGCTCCAACTACCAGCTTTACGCGGATGCCATCAAGGTATTTTGGGTCATAAATACACCAGATGATATCATAGTACATCAAGCTTATGTGTACAGGGTATAGTCATGGTCAATCCAGAATCTACTTCGACTCAATATGGAAAAATGTAGAGTGCAGCACCTACGGCACAAGTTGTTGCACTTCTACAAACTCGGTAACCAGGAGTTTCAAACGCCTTCTGGCAAGAAGGATATGAGTGTTTTGGTCCAGCTTGACCTTGGATGTTCGAAGCCGGCTGACACGGCGGCAAGGCCGGGCCTCCTGAATTGTGTATTCGAACGATTCGACCCCTCGATTTTCCCACAACATCTTGGTTCATGCATACGACCACAGGTGGAATACGTACTAAAAGTCTGCCAGCTGTGACTGAAGGGAGTTCTCACAGCATTGGATATACCCCAACGCCGGGCAATCAAAAATATCAGTGGTCTTTATAATTTGTCGTATGAACAGTTATAAGTGTTCGTGGTCTTCAGCTGACAGTATCGGCGATTGCGCGAGAAAGTCCTTTTGACTTATCAGATTTTGTAAGATCCCAAGCACACGAGCCGCTATTTGCTAGAGCTCAGTCAGAAGAGCAAAGCAAAAAACTAACCTCTCAAGCACACACAGCAGCACAGTAGTTTAAAATGCGGTCCCAATTGCTTTTCCGTAAGCGTTTGCAGAATCTGGAATGCCATACCGGAATCTGTCATATGTGCTCCCACGCTGGATGACTTCATATGCATGGTTGACGTACACTAATTTCTCTGTACCTTCTTATATAAACCATCACCCATGGATAAACACAAGTGTCTGTAAGAAATTTCACTGGTGGTCAAATTCCAGATTTCATGCCACCTTTTTATCTCCTGAATGTGTACACCAAGATCCCATTTGTAAGTATTCCTTGTGGATTTACCTTGGATTTACCATTTATACTGCGTACGCTTCAGTGAGTTCACCAGTGTAGACTCAATTACACTAGAAGTTATTTATACATTTAAGTTGCACCGCTGTAACGGACTATCCAGCTGACAGTCCAACCGTTGACGAGGCGTTCATCCTACCGGAGGCTCTGGTTCACCCGGATATAACTGACACAGATGCCGCAGACGGCATTGCTGACCCGCCTCAAATGGAAGGTAAGTCACGGGCTCCTGAGCCATTAAAGGATAAGCGTAAGAGGGCAACGAAAGCGCGCAAACCCCCCGCCCCCAAACCGGAAGGTGACAAAATGCTCAAGAAACAAGCGCCTGAGATGGAAACACCAACTGGTGTGGCAATTCCCTTAGCGAAACAAGGAGTGCCGTCGCATTCGGTCTCACCGACTCCTGTCAATCAAACACGTGGCGTGGATGGTAGAGCACGTGGAGTAAATACACCTCGTTGAGGCGATTCTTTCACGGATAGCAGTGTGATTATCAGAAACTTCAATGAATCCACTACCGCTCATCCAACCGAGCGCATGCTTGATGATCTTGGTTGGCTTAAAGTTTGCGTGACCTGGCTTTTACCACAAGGTTTCCCTGGCGTTACTCTCAGGAAGCTCATCAGATTGGGGAACGTCCCGGGCGGTCAACCAAATTCTCTACCCCGTTTGCTTATGGTGGTCCTCTCCACACCAGAAGAGCGCAGGGCCTTACTTCGATTTGCCTTTAAGCACAAAGGTATCAACGTTGGTGTGCAACCAGACATTCCGTTAGCGAATAGGTTAAAGTTAAAGGAAGCTATCGGAGACCTAAATGCCCGGCGTGCAGCTAGCGAGCAAGGTCTCCGATTGATGGGTTTTCAGGTGGTCAGCCGGCGGTCCTGTTCCGCACTGCCAGAACCTATTCTACTTGCGCACGACCCAGGACTAGTCGTGCCGAAGCCCTCCAAGTAGTACTTATTAACATGCGTAGCCTGATGAACAAGATGTGCGAGGTGGGTCTACACGTAGACAAATCTCGCCCAGATATACTTGCTTTCACTGAAACGTGACTGTCTGAGGAAATCACAGATGGCGAAGTGTATCTGCCTGACTAGGCACTGTTCGCGCTGACCGCTCCATTGGCCGTCAAGGGGGTGGTGTACCACTTTATGTGAGTTATCACATTAACGCATTGAGGATCAGAGTTATTCAGTCTCTCGACAAATCTGTTGAGGTTCTCGCAGTCTTGATTTGCGCTTCCTCGGTTCAGCTTACGGTCGTGTTTTTGTACAGAAGCCCTATGAGCACCTCAAATGGAATCATTGAGTTTATACGCACTCACTCGCCGAACAAGTGAGAGGAGACTTTAACCTCCCAGAGGTTCGTTGTTATGATCTATCTTTCAGTTCGGCTCTGGAATCGTTGGGTAGAGAACTGCTGGAATTAACGCTGCAGGTACCACTACACCAGTTCTTGGACATTCCCGCTAGGTACATCAGCAATCAGCAGCCGTTCAGCCTAGATCTTGTTTTTGCTAAGTCACTTGACTTTGTAAAAGACATTAAATACAACTCGCCTCTTAGCGTTAACGATCACGTTTGCATGCCCGTCCAGTGTACTGTTATCAAGCCTTGCCAAGCTACTGCCAGTTGGTATCTGAACATTTGGGCTTAGGGTTGCTTTAGAGGTAAATCAGCTAAGGCTTCCGGGCTAGATTCTATTCATCCAAAATTGTTGCATGAATTGGCAGTGGAACTCAGTGGACCCCTGACTTGTGTGTTTCAGAAGTCACTCAACAGCTGTGTTTTACCTACCGAATAGAAGGAGGCACTGTCTGCCCGATTTTCAAGTGCGGTGACAAAGACTTACCGGCTAATTACAGGCCGGTCAGCTTGACTGGCGTGGTCGTTAATTTACTTGAGAAATCGGTACGAGATATATTGGAGAAGCATTTAAACATGTTTAACCTGCTTAGCGTCGAACAACATGGTTTTCGCAAAGGATTTTCGTGTCAGACAAACTCGCTGGTAGCTCGTGAGCGCTGGGCTGAAGCCGTAGACAGTGGACATGCGGTGGATGTGGTGTTAATTGACTTCGCCAAGGCCTTTGACACTGTCCCGCATTCGCGACTCTCACTGAAGTTGAGGTCGTATGGAATAGCTGGTCGCGCTCTCCAGTGGGTGTCAGCTTTTCTGGATGGAGGGGTACAGTGTGTTCATTTGGGAAGCAGTCTTGCATTTCGACAAGCTGTACTTAGCAGCGTTCCGCAAGGCTCTGTCCTAGGTCCGCTGCTTTTCTCAGTCTATGTGAAAGACTTGCCGAGAGAGCTTGAGGTGCCATCGCTCTTATTTGCTGGTGACCTAAAGCTCTGGAATATCGTTAGTATCTCTGGAGGTCCTGTGGCTATTCAACGGGCTCTGGATAGACTCTGGGAATGGTCTGTCTTGTGGTTGCTGCCCATAAACCGGGCAAAGTGTTCAGTGCTGCGTATCGGTGCGTCTGCTCTCTCCACAACTCATGTGCTCGATGGGAGCGTACTGCCTCACATGACTCATCAGGTTGATCTAGGTGTCGTCCACTGTTCCACACCACACTCTGGAGACAACTGGAAGAAGGCGGCTAGTAAAGGGTTCCGGATGTTGTGGTTTATCCGTCGTTCTTTCGGGACCCTAACCGCTGATGTGTTTGTGAAACTCTTCTCAGCGTTTGTGCGACCCCCCTAGAATATTGCTTCCAGGCCTGTCCATCCTGCCTTTTCCGGAAAAAAATGGCACTAGAATGGGTGCTGCGTGTCAGTACTAGGTTGGTCAAGGGATTACGAGGACAAACGTACCCCGAACGCCTACTTAGTTTGGGGATGCAGTCAATGAATTATCGAAGGATTAAAGGGGACCTAATCCTAACCTACTGTATTATGAGTGGGAAGGTTGGCCCTGAATTGTCCTGGCTATTTATTTCTGCTATGTTGTCTTTTCTCCGAGTGCATTATATGAAGCTGGACAAACCGCGGTCCGATCGATTTAGAGCGCAGAAACTTTTATCGCGTCGAGTCATCGAGCTCTGGAACCTGCTTCCAGAAAAGGTTATCAAGAAAGCTACGGTTAAGGGGTTTGAGCGTCAACTAGACGCTCTTGGGTAGCAACACGAAACCTGTCCTTTTTCCTGACTAATTACCATCATAATACTTCGATTCTATTTTTTTGCGTTTCCTTGCCATTGGTGTTATTCTCTACATTTAACTGATTTCCCATACTCTCTAACCTTCGATTTTTCTTCCTATATTACTTACTTCACGTAACTGACATAGCTGGGACAGCTAATGTAAGGAACGTGGGCATCAAATTGGTGGATAAGGGTGCTTTTACGGGTGTTTTCCTTTTAGACCCATCAACTCCTGGATAGACGATCCGCTCCAGAAGGAACACTTACGAGATTCATCCTAACGTTCCAGTCCCACTTGAACTTGAACTTGAACTACAATCATCATACTGGACCCGTTAAGCACTAGCTATTTTGTCCTCATAAAACCATTGTTACATTCTTCCATACTGTCAGTGAACCTAAAACGTTGTGACTTTGCTTTCTATTCCCAATTATCAGCCTAAACGTATGAGAAGTGTTTGAAATCGTCGTGGATTCCGACGAAATTTGATACGAAATCAAGGGCGCAGGAATCAATTGAATTGGAACCGCAAGTGCTTTTGTACAATGAGTTTGTAAAAGCATTCTGCATTTCCTTTGTATCTTATGATCCGGGCTCGTTAGTATAACAATAAATAATATGAGAGACATTTCGGGTTTAAGGTGTTCATCGTGTTAACCATAATAGCAATATGCTGGTACCCTCACCGCTATGTAACTGACATCGGTGGTCAGCACAGGGTTAAGTTTGAGTTATTTCTTCCTCCGATAAAAAGGATTATATCACGTATTGTGAGTATTAAGGATGCAGTCAAGTCGCTCTTTTCAGCGCTGATTTGAAGGTTAAGACATTGTGATTAGAAAGAAAAATTCAGCTTCAGGATACCGAAAGAGACAGAACCTTTTGCAGTAAATCGAGTCGTACATAGTGTGTTGCTAGTTTAAACTGGCGATGTCTCCAGATATTATTGTAGCCTATTGCAACAGTTCTAGAAATACTTGCTTAAATATCATCTGTATCTTATACATCATGGTAAGTTCTTGGAGGCGTCGACATTCACTGCTGTTCAAGCCAAGCCCTTGTAATTCTTGTTGTTATGGTTGGTGGAACTGTCCTCTAATGATTTTCGTTGCTCTAAGTTGTGATGATTTAAACGTATCAAATTCATTTTAACGCCAAGTTAACCGGGCCTTACCTAGGCGCGCAGCATTTGTAAATAGGTAGTAACTTCGATCTTCCCGAACACTTTTCGCAAAAGTCCAAGGTGACGTGGATATAGTATCAATGCTTCCTTCGGTGTGATTCCAGCAGCCAAAGACATCTTGCATTTTCACCATGTGGTCGATTTCCTGAGAAGAATGTTGTAACCGCTGGCATCAAAATCAATATTTCGAGTGAAACAATGATGTATCTTTAAGAATTTACATTTTGTTATGCTGAGATGAAGTTCGGTTTCGGATAACCACGTATAGGTCCTATCCAGATCTCCCTTCAGTTCCATGTGATGCCAGATCTTGTCTCTGTTTACTGATATTAAAAGGTGTGGTCGGAGCACACTCGCCAGATCGTCGCTCAGTACTAGGAATTTACTTGGATCCAGTACCGATCCTGTGACCTTAGCAGGACCGAAATTGTAACTGTTTACTCTCACATAGATCTGACGTTTTATGAGGGAGTTGCTAATTCAACCTAGCTGTCACGTGCAATGTAACGATCTCTGACTGCGCGCTCACTCTCATCGGTCCTTTATTTACGTGTACACACGCACTCATACACCAACACTTAACTTCACTTTCGTTACTTGTACTTGTCACTTTTTGAGTAAAATATTCCTGTCCGCGCGCTGTCTTCTTTCTACTTAAGGGCCGGTATACGTACTACGAGGGACGAGACGTGACATTTGACGACAGAGATGAACATGTCCATGGCAAATGCTCCACCGGTCTTCTGGTCTTGTTCTACCGACAAACCTTATTTGGATACTTAAAATGGATGGCGAAAAACCGTTATTCATTACCTGGAACTGCATCTAATTTTGAAACCAGCAGTGTCCCTTCCGGAGGAAAACAAAGTGAAACTACTATGACAGATTCTTGAGGATGACGGCCAAAGATATTTCAAAGTTCTCCGTATTGACCACATATTTCCTACCATCAACAGCGCTCTGGACACATTCAGTGCTCTTTGGGGCATTCGTCATAATGTGTTTACGGTTAGATATTACTCCTCCCAGCTCACTCAGTGTGCACGAGTTCATTGCTCATGTGCTACAAGCGACACCTGACTGTAAATAAAATGTAATCGATCCAGCGAGGTATGAAGAAACCAGAGCACCCGATAGAAGCTCCTTTCACAAGATGATCGTTCATTGAAGTGCTACTCAGAGTTTTCTATCGCCAGATAGAAGGAAAACCCTACTCAACAACTGGCAACTTTCACTCTGAAAACCTCAGCGGAAGGATTGCGATCGGTGAATAGCTCTCTAAAATTAAGGATGGCATGCACTAGGCTTAATTCATTTTTGTGCTACCGTTGTTGTGAAGGGCACAGTGATCAATCAGAATGTCGACATCAAAAGATCCTATGTCGGAACTGTGAGAAAGTGGGCCACCTGGCGCGAGTGTGCAGTTCGGCCAAAGGGTTTTCAGATGGGGCTAAACGGGGACCAAAACTCATCAAAAGAGTGGGCGAGTTGGTTATGGTTGAATACCGTTCGTACTGCGCGACCCAGCGCCATAAATGTTGAAGCTTCATATTTAAAGGACTGTGAGCACGGATGGTGAACGATGCAGAAGAACTTGTAACAATAATTCAGGTGCTGTGAAATCATTGTCACCTATATCCTCTTCCAGCTCCTGTCTACGTATGCACACTGGTGAAAACACGTGCATTTGACAACTGCTTCACAAGGGAGGGATTCAAAAGAAAGACGACAAATGTTCCACAATTTAATGTCCTTACGTAGCAAGGACACTGGTCCAACTAACAGGCCTGGATCGAGTAACATATATTTTAATGTAGTTAATATTTCAGATAGAGTGCTGAGTGAGACAGCGTATATTACTAGAGAAGCGTTCGATATTTAATCCAAGATAAGCGCCGAAAATGTTATTCCTAGTGTTGAGACTGCCTTAGCAAACTTCTCCGTTACAACGACTGAACAAATTCGTGCAGGGTTTGTAAACATTATGAACGTTCAACAGCTGGGGGGAGCCGAATCGTGTGCCAGAGAAAAAGGTGTCTCATTAAATGCCCTAAAAGAAGATCCCATCATGGTTACCATAAAAGCTGATTAACGTAAAAGTACAGTGATAACGAACAGGTCAGATTATTTGGAAAAACTAGTGGAACACGTAGTGGCAGAATCATCTAAGGTTATGGACAATAAGTCCTTCACTTCAATGATGAATAAGCATAAGACAGATGTTGGCAATTAATTAAGGAACGTAAAGAAGCATCTAAGACCAGGAAATTGGTGCAGCATATACCCGAAATCATCTTTTCCACCAAGATTCTATGACTTACCGAAGTTACATAAACCCGAGTCACATGTTCGAACTATTGTAGATGACATAAGTTCCTCGATACATGAACATGCTAGACATTTAGCTGGCGTACTGCAACACTTGCCAGCGTATACTGAATTAAACGTTAGCACGCTTTGGAGACAGCGAAACCCCGTCTAACTGGGGACAGTCACTAAGAAATTCGGCGGTAGCGCTGCACGCAGTAGATACAGGTCATGAGGTTGACTTGGATAACATCGAAATCGTTAGAAATGGGTTGCTATAAACTCCACAGAGGCTGACTGCTGAGGCGGTTAGCAAGGTGAACAGTTGCGTGAACAGAATGGACGGGACAGAATGTTCGAGGGTGTGGCGCGCTGTTTTAACCCGATCAGTCTGAGGAGCACCGGACGGCGGATCCATGGCATGTAATGAAGACCACGTCATCCCCGCACACATAGTTAATATGGCTTACGTGTATGACCTTGTAAGGCGGATCAATTGTGACAGTTCCATGCACTATTTGGAGTGAAGCGTTGACCTGTAAGGCGATTGACCAACTGCACACATCCCACGATTATCATCCCAGTTCTCTATAAATCCTATAACAATCTACCAATGGTTCACTCGGTATTGCTGCTTCCCAGGCTGAGATAAAAGTAAACGGTCGCATCTTGAGGATGCATTCAGCCCACATACGTCCAGGTTCTGTAGAAACACAAGAAAATTAGGAAAGGCTATCTGGCTTAATCCAGCCAACCGTGGAAAAACGCTTTGGATACGGCGCAAACAACAAACTGGCAAACACTTCGCAGGTCCAAACGTGCACAGAAACTCGTTGAAGGTTGTCTTCCAGTGTACAGCTTTCTCTAGGAGAGGAGGGAATATTAAATCTGTCGATGATATTGAGTAGTTAGTGCAGTGACCTCGCGTTCTTATTGGTTTGCCTCGCATGGAGCAATCACTAGTTCCTCAATCATGCTTTAAATCGTGTGCCACATGATTCACCTTGCAGTGCCTCACCTGATACACTCTGTTTTGCGCTGTGCCTTGTGCTTGCCAAACCACCGTCTGGGAGAGAGCTGGCTTGAATTCGTTACTACGTATTACATAAAATTGGGATCCTCTAGGTTTTCCAGAAGTTACTAAAGCCTCAGATGTAGGGCCGATTATCAATACTCTATAACATGGTACTGAACTCTAAATATGAATTAATATAAAGCGACTTGTGTAAGTGTTGTTTGATGGAAGAGGATGACACCCGCGGACAAATTTCCGATTGTTGGCTCTCCGCAGGTGGGACGCGTGCCTTTGAATGCCTACTCCTGAGAGGAATATCGTGAGTCCAACATTCGTAGTGGGATTTTTCAGTCGTACTTTTGTAACTCCTTTGATGTCCCAGCGTGGATGGCGCTGGCGTATGCCGACCTAGACTAATGTCTGTCATCAACCATTGAAAAACCTGTGGACAGAGCTCTGTCCGTGCTTGTAAACTGAAGTTTGTTTAAGTAATATCGTACTGCCTCTGGCGCGAAGGTACTGTCCAGATTCACCCTACCCCCTTTAGTTGAACATACAAATAAATTTGAGAATGTTACGGCCCACCCAACTTACGTTTGCCTTGTTTCTTGTCCCGAACTAAAATCTAACCCATTCTACCACGGTTTCAGTTCACTTTGTTTGAGTAATATCCACTTGATCTAGTTCCCACTTTTTGTGTCTGTCAGTGTACAATTTCCGTATCGATCTCGCTCGTTCTGCTCGCAGTCTTCTGACTCACCATCACTCTTCACCTGCGCCTGTCCTGTTTTTAAAACCGAACAAGTCTGGCTTTGGCGTATTCAAAGATGCGGCCACTTTGCGGATCTAAGTCCGTTCCTCCACAGAGCGATTCCATTTATGTGATTGGACCCTTGACTTCCTGGTTCCCAAATCATCTGTTACGGGACCACTATACCGCGCTGTATTTTGTTTCAGTTTGCATTGTGCTTGAACGGGCAAACCTTTGTCCAATGCCGAGCCCGGTATTTGTGGGCACCAACATTTTGTGATTATCGTTGAAGTAATTTATAAGTATGATATATGTTTGTTGTAACATAGCACCGTAGTTCAAAACCGACTACGGCTTTTGTTAATCAGGTGGTTGCGAACCAGTTTTGGAATTTGAGGCGCATTGACTCCGAAGTGGATAACTCTGATCGGTATTCAAGGCTACTTTCCAAAATCTTAGTTATTACTGATGCACCGACCGTCTGCGACATAGTGATCCTGTAACAAACTTTAATACTATTGTGTTGTGCGGAATATCCGGAAGATATTTGGAGTTGTTTCGGATAATTTCTGGACCGAAAACTCTTTTGGGATTCCATTCGGGGTGCTTCAGGCAATCCATAAAGTTAAAGCGGAGACAAGGTTAGCACTTCGAGTCATCGAGCTCTGGAACCTGCTTCCAGAAAAGGTTGTCAAGCAAGGTAAGGTTAAGGGGTTTGAGCGTCAACTAGACGCTCTTGGGTGACAACAAGAACCCCTTACTTTTTCCTGACTAATTCCCATTTTCATATTTCGATTCTCTTTTCTTTACTTTTCCTCGCCATTGGTGTTATGCTATTCTTTTAACTAATTTCCCCTACTCTCACCTTTACCTTTCTTCCTCTCTTACTTCACGTAACTGGCATAGCTGGGACAGCTAATGTAAGAAACTTGGGCACTAACTTGGTGGACCAAGGTGTTTGTTCGGGTGTTTTCTTTTTAGACCCATCAAGAAGTCGGAGCACCCCTATCAACTCCTGGATAGACGACCCGCTCTAGAAGGAACACTTACGAGAATTATCCTATCGTTTTTGTCCCAATTGAACTTGAACTTGAACTGAATTTGAACTCACTGCACGCTGGTGAACAGCAGCTCCACAATATGTGGAAGCAGGATAGCACCACCTCAATTTCCAAAGGTGATAGCCGTTGGGAATAGTCAAATAGCTCCCACTGCTTCTCCATCCATGGCTCCCACAGATGAGGGATTCGATCATAGCCGAGACGCTAAGGAGGAACTTTGAGGTGTTTAACAGCATAGCACAAGATCAATGCGGTTCCTATATAATTGATCATGTCCTGCTAATCTGCTGATTCCGCTTGGCAGTTACATCGACCGTGGGACGGACACTGGTACCATATACCTCGAATTTCCTAAACCCTTTTGCCTCTTAGATCACCGAATACCTCGCCAGAAGCTGAATACATACGAACTTGGAGACCTGTCTTGGCTGGACCGAAAATTTCCTCCTTCAACGGCGGCTCCAGATTTGGGCTAGGTATTCATTTTCTGATCCTCTCGACATGGATTGCAGTTTTTCAGAGAAATCGAGATTACGGCTTATTCCTGGTCTTCCTCAGTTTGCGGAATATAATCTAACCAGAGTGGGACAACAAGCTTGCATTAAAATGTACTCGTGCCTCACTAAAATATTGTTCTTGCTAGATGAGAGAACTCCATATCTTGATGACGGAGTTCCGGTGTAGGTGTGCGATCTCGACATTAGTATGGTTTTTGACTCAGTAAATCACAGTTTCTTGCTGCAAAAATTGACATAGTTTGGTTTGCATTCCAAAAGTCTGTCTTATATATCGGAATTCTTACGTGAGAGGACGTTTCGTCTTAGAATCGGAGATGTGAACACTAGCATTGGCATCGCCTGCATTGGCGTTCCAAAATGATCGGTAGTAGGTGCACTATTCCTCCTTGTGTTTACAAACGTCGGCCCCTATGTTTCAGAACACTGTAAGGTTTTACCAAATGAATTAAGACTGGTCAGCAGGGGCAGCCGATCAACACCGACTAAAGGTACCGTCAGTGTGATTAACTGGTCGAAGCAATGGACTTTGCCTTTAAATGTCAACAAATGCCAATAATTGACAAATAGTAGAGATGGGATTGCAATGCAAACTACCTCTGAGTCTTTCAGTTTGCAGTGCACCAACCAGGTATGTGCTTTAGGAATCGTCATGACGAGCAGTTTTAAGCCTTTGATGCAATATCGATCTGCTGCCAACAAAGCGTGACAAGCACTGTTTCGCCTCAGGAGGGTACTGTGAAACACCAAGCTAGAAGTTCTCTTTCCATTAGAAAAATCAGTGGTAAGGCCACATCTGGAGTACTGTTTACGGGCGTAGTTACCTGATCTCCGTGGCTATGTTGTTTGAATGGAAAAAATGCATAAACGGACGACCAGGATGGTTGAATGCCAACGTGGAAAGTCGTACGATGATCGCCTAAAGAGCTTGGGGTACTTTTCCCTGAGTGGCGTAGACTGACAGGTGATCTGATAGCAACCTTTAACATCATGAAAAGCCTCAGTGCCATCAGGCTTACTGATGTCTTTGAGCTAGCTACTTCTGATTACTTTCGTGGACATCTTTTGATACTCAAGCAACAGTGGGTGAGATTGGACGTCAGGGCCAAGATTTTCACGAGACG
The DNA here is from genome assembly GCA_944474145.2 of Dicrocoelium dendriticum. Lineage (NCBI taxonomy): Eukaryota > Metazoa > Platyhelminthes > Trematoda > Plagiorchiida > Dicrocoeliidae > Dicrocoelium > Dicrocoelium dendriticum. Next base: position 14,055,444 of record OX104066.1, read on the forward strand.
TGTGCCTCGCAACTGGAATAAGTTAACTTTTGTGTTAGTGAGCTGCGAAACATTAGCAGCCTTCAAAGCACGTTTCGATAAATGCTGGTCGCTTCTCGCTCCAGACTTAATGTACTCTTATCCAAAATTATTAGTATTGATATTATATACAACCAGATGCAAGGATTGCTATTGTTCTTGCTTCAGTTACTTTTGCAGAAGCTAGCAAAAGGGGCGCAAAAGTCGAACTATCAGCGCTTTTGTTCGCTTACCGGCACACGAAGCTAGACACTAGTTAAGTTAAAGCCTGTGTCATCCTTGGAATTGACCTGACCTCACTCGTGTCACTGAGTCGAAGTTTCTGCTCAAAGCCGATGACATCAATATATTGATATCAAGCTAGCGGTTGTCACGATGACCACGATGTTCTACACAGAGACAGATCGGGCCCTTGAATGGTCAAAAACAAATCCACTTCCGTGTAATATGTACGGGTGTGAGACTATACACTGCGTCACAAGCCCAGTTAGCATATAGACTAGGAGACCACATGCTGAAAGCCGCCTCACAGGAGCACGACCTTGAGATGTTGATGCAAAACAACCTCGGCTGATCAGCGCAGTCTTTGAAGGCGTCCAAAACTGCCAAACAGCATGTTATTTCCTTACGGAGGTGTGTGCGGTTCGACCCCTCCATTGTTCTCCAAATCTTCAATGTGTATGTAAGGTCGCGCGTGTGATACGGGATTCAGACTAGACAAACCTGGTTATAAGGTGATCTGGTTGCACTGGATATCACATAGCGAACAGCAACCAAAATTGCCAACTGATTCGTTGTATCCCGAGAAAGCAGCAGGCCAGAATAGCACCTTAACGTATGTATGGAGGAAAATTCTGCACACACGTCCACTAAAATTAAAGTGATAGGTGCTCGAACTGCAATCAAACAAATGTAAATACACATGGCTGTGCCAACGAGTGCTAAATATAAGTGTGAGTAAGATAAGCAAATCGAGAGTAAAAAGAAAGCAAATTATTTGAACATGACATTGTCTCCTTCTTTGTTAGTAGAAATAAAGGCATTACATGTTCATGTGCCATTTCGTTTAATGTCAGCAACACGAAGAAGCGTCATGTGGTGTTTCCCGTTCACGGCGTATAGGTAGACAGGACGGCGTATCCGACCGGAACGTAGTAGGTTTATATTAGTTTGTACCGAGCGCGGTGTTGTAAGTGAGTTCCACTGTTCAATAGCACGTTCGAAAAGCGCTGTATGCAGCCGTCTTGATTTCACCATTGTCCCATCAGCCAACTTGTAAGTTCCTGGGGTGCACACAGATTCCACACGGGTTGGAGGTCCTAACACATTACCTGCTTTTCGGGAATAGGGTAGTCTCACACGAACAAATGTCCCTGCAGGATACTTTCTTCCAACGCGCCTACCTTCAGCGTGGTAAACAGCCCGTCTTTCATATCCTCTGTGATCATCTGTGATCTGCATTTAGTCTTCGAATTGTTTGCCCTAGCATTATGACGGAGTGCGTTGTTGACATTGCATAAGTGGAGTGATCCTGTATACCTCCAATACAGGTAACAACGAATTATCCCAGGATTCCAAAGTCGAAGGACCTGTAGAGATTGTTTCAAAGTACGATATTTCGTTCGACGAGTCTATTCGCTGCACGATTATAAGGTACAGTCCTCGTGTGTCTGATACCATTGCGCCTTAGGAATTCAGCACACTCACTACTTCGAAATTGTGGGTCTTTGTCAATGAGTATTTCTTTTAGAAAACCGTACCTTGAAACAAACAACGGAGCCACTTTATAATGACTTCAGTAGTTATTTCCCCCATAGAATATTCTCTGCCCATTTGCTGTAGACATACATAGCCACTAGGACGTTTCGCTTCTGCGGAGGGTGCATTGGCAAACGGGCCCATAATATCAGTTGCAATTTTTGCCCAGTGTTTCACTGGGCAAATAATAGGTTGGACTGTAGCATTTAGGGGCCTCGCACTCTTATCGGATTGTTGGCAGGCGCAACTTTACCGAATAACCGTCTCGACGCTGGAATTCAACTTCGGCAATCAATAGTATTGTGGTATCCGAACTTTTGTTCGCACAATCCTTGGATGGCTTTCATGTGCACATGCAACCACCAGAGTACTAAGGATTGCATGGGCCACAAACTGCTCACCTCTAATAATGCAGTTACACACAGTAGAAAGCTTTTACCGTAGGGCATAGTACGGAAGTAAATCAGGTCGGATCTTGGTAAGACGGGCCATGAAGAGGAGATGTACTCCCAAAGCTTCGCTAGCACAGGGTCTTTTTCAGTGTGCTCTCGTATCAAGTCAAATGTTATTGTCGGTGTTCCCTCTGAGAGCTGCGATGTCATATTTACCTCGTCTAAGTCATTATGTCCCTCTTCGTCGGACAGCGGAAGTTTACAAGTTGGTTAATGCAAGCTGGCGCGAATATTATTCCATAATCATACTCAATAAACGTGAGTACCAAGGACTCAACTGTACCGGTTTTGGCCTTTGTTTCCGCGACTTATGAGCTATATGCGAGCAGAATGATCGGTGCGCAAATTGAATCGACGTCTGAGTAATTAAAAGTGCCACTTTTCACCCGCCCAGATGCATGCGACTGCAACCTTTTTGCTGGTGGAATAATTTATTTCAGTATCATAGAAGGTACGCGATACGTACGTAATCACTTTCTCTTCGCCGTCGTGCAGCTGGGGCAGAATTGCACCCAAGCGAACATCTAAAGCATTCGTTGAAACAAAGGTTGGGCAGTGCTCATTGAAAATCGCTACCGTAGGAGTGCATTCAATCATCGCTAGTAAGATCATGTAAGCATTGTCTTGTTCAGTGTACAATGAAACGTCTGGTTTTGGTGCATCAAACTCGGCAACGGCTCGACAATAGTCGAAAAATGCGTTAAATGTCGAAGTGAATGAGAACATAAACCCAATAAATGTTTCATCTGTGTAACGTTGCATGGATTTGGACAATCGAGAATTCATCTGGTGTTCTACACATTAAGCTTAATACCCGAGGTATAAATAACATGTCCAATAAACCCGACCTCCGTTACAGCGAATTGACATTTGCTGGCTTTATGGCGGAGAATTAATTCATTCAGTCTATGCAGCATATTATGAACGTTTGCTGATGTTCTTTGGGGTTACCACAAAAAACACAAATATCAGCCATATACACAGCATATCCTTTGAGATCTGATAAGGATGGAGAAATAAATTTCTGCCAAGCTGCTGGGGCACTACTAAGGCCCATTGGTAGCCCTTTGTATTGATACAAATCGTCCTGCTTGAGGAACGCAGTCAAATAGCGGCAATCTAAAGGCGGTGGCGTGTGGAAGTAGGCAATGCGAATATCCAGCATGGAGATAATTTTGGCATTTAGAAACCTAAAAGTCAACACATCGGGAGAAGTCAGAGGGAAATTGTCCACAATTATACGTCGATTAAGCGCTCAAGGTCGATAAATACACGAATGAAACCATCTATCTTCAAATGCAACTAGTGGATGAACCCATTCACAACACTGTATCGGTTCTACCAAGCCTTCCGTGACATTATTTTTTAAAGCTTGCGACAAGACCTCTCGCTTGGCCAGTCGTACAGGCCTAGGTTGTGAAATGCTTAACGTTTTGTGATCCGCGCTCAACCGAATGTTGTATGGGACTCTATCCATATAAGTAAGAAAGCTATTTGGGTAACTTGACCGTAACGAATGAAGTTTGACGCTTGCAATCATCATCTTGCTGACGCATGGCGATACGTTCAATAGGACAATGGCATTACGTCACATTTGAGGCTTACCATTAGTTTTAGAGATGTAAACTTCAACTATACGCTTCTGCTGTTTATGAGCAACAATAAAACCATAAAACATCGAGTCTGTGGACATCACCATTAGAGTATCTGCTGCAAGTGTAAGCGGAAGGCTGTACAGTAAACTGCCAAAATGCTGTTTATAAAAACAATATGGTAAATTTATGATTAGTGACGCGGAATCTAATTCCATGTCTAGAAAAATGGTATTGTTTCTAACTTTAAAAAGCACAAAACGAACATCTGGAGAAGCTAGTCTGGGTTCTTGTTGAAGAAGAAATTGGATGCTCTACTTCATTAACGTCAACTATTTATTTTTCCATGAAGACCGGGGAAGCTCTTGAGTTGTTTACAGAATCAACTAGAGAAATGGCGCGAGAACAACAAACCTGAGCAAAATGACCGATCTTACCGCAATTCCGGCAGATTGAACCCTTTGCAGGATATGACTTATTACGACATGAACAATATTGTGTGCCGCCCCAACAGATAAGCTCAAAGTCCTTGCAATATCATCCACTGTCTGAATGAGGTCATTGACTGATTCGATCACCTCAGGAGACCTCACTTCTGTAGGCCTCCCAGGCCTGTCTTCATCCTCAATACTGCTCCGTCCTTCTTTAAACAATTTTGCCCACTTGTTGACGTTTTTCTGCTGAAAGGTGTTGCACTATACACAGTTGACATTCGCCTATGAATTTCAACTGGTTTGCACTCTTCAGCAACCATCACTTGATGACTGACCGCTGTTCAATCCTGGAGCATGCTTCTTGGTCGGCCATCTTTGTTAATTGCCACAACACTTAATTTTTGCAATCTGAAACAAAAATTATATCCACGTGAAAAAGAATTAAAACAACAAAAATAAACAAAAAGCAAGCTGCTATCTATATTAGAAGTCTATATATCAAAATAGTCTCCTTATATATTGAATTGTCCTCCTATTTGCACGATGTTCAGCATTTCCACAACGGTAACACTTATTTCCAAATGAGAATAGCGTCAGAGAGCGTGTCAAATCCAAACGGTCAATTTCAGTAGCTCATACCTTAGGCCCTGTCCAATGTGAGCTTTCCTGCCTTCACCATTAAGAGACGCTCTCTGATCCGAGAATCCGCAAGGCTATAAATCAATTGCTGTATTTAAACACGACAGGACTGCTCCAACTGCCACAACATCTGCTACTGAAATGTTTAGGAGTGTACAGCAGAGGTTATCGCTGTCTACGAGACAGCCTTATTCTCGTGAACCAATTCTTGTAAAACATTGATCACGCTTAGCGTCATCTCTTGAAACCTAGCAGCAATATAAAATTGTGGGATCTTTCGCTGAAAGTTGCCACGCAATACAGTCGACTGTAATGCCGCCGGAGCTATATCTCTCTTCGAAGTGTGCACTTCTAGAATGCTCTTTCGAATTTGTTGTTTATGAGTCCTTGACACCAGTTATTAAACAATGGCTAGACGGTGCAATACAACGCCAGTATTAGCTGATTTAAGGGGGCTACCCTGTCCTCTGCACGACAGTAACGTGTAAGTCGGTGGATAGGGGCGGCCATATATCACATCTAGTTAGTCATTTACGATGGCCGTTGTCGTCCCCCGTAACTAAGTGGTCTAAACCACGGAGTGGTATCATTCGAGTTGCGGGTTCCAGCCCTACCAGGGTCCGATGGAATGCGCACTGCTGACGATTCTGGAAAGGATGAAACGCAGGCGAAGTGTTTTCCGGACGTGTGACGGCTCTCTGAGTGATCCTAGATGTGACGAATTTCTACCTATACCATCCAACACCCCCTACTACTCCCACGTAATTACCTGATTTGTTTTCTGTCATCCTAATGACTGCAGGACGCATGCAAACATTGTGCTCTCCAGCCCTCACGTGTGGAACAATGGTATTTTACGGGGGAAAAGCAGATGTTTAGGAATTCCTTTAGGATGACCAAACAAAGAACCACAACATGGTGAATGGAAAACAAAGGGATACAATGAAAATCGTTTTGGTGGACTCATCACAGTGTTAACACGGAGACACGCAAAAACAGCCAAAAAACAGTTCTGTAGGTTGATTCTGCTTGTGCAAAGTTCGTCGCATTATATCGTCCATTGAGACACACAGGATATAACTCGTAGTGTAGCTGGGCAAGAGCAATATGAACGCATTTTTAACCACAGGTAAAGTGTGGGAGGCAACAAAGTAATTTCTAAAGGCGTTCTAAAGATGACACACACACCGAGTAAAAGTTCAGTCGACATTCTAGCCGACTGTAGTGTGTGTCTAAGTTGAACTGGTGCCCCCAAAAATGCATGTTGTGGCTCAGTTGTTGTAGGTGACAGCAGACGTGGTGGCGGTTCTTTACAATCTGGTAGGTCATAATAAAGTCGCTACATAGGCGCCGGTACGGGCCAGTGTATAATTTTAGGGTCCTCAGTCTAAGATGATAAGAAAGGTTGGACAACCGTTTGAGGTGCTTAGTGGCTCGCCGCTGTGGAGTCTCGAGCGCTGCAAGGTCTTGTTTGGGCCAGGGCTACCACATCTGCATCGCGTATTCCACATGAGGCCGCACGTTGGTGTTAAGCAAGTGACAGCATGCGGAGAGATCAAACCGCACAAATGTCTTATGCAGTATGCCAACATGTTGGTTCCTGGTCGTTAACGCATTCTCAGATTGTTCTGAGCAGTCCAGATAAGCCTAAATTAGTACCCCAAGGTCGCGCGCTTGGATAAAGCGGATGCAAAATTACCTTAACGAACATGACTTACAGTGGGTTTACATTTTATACTACCAATACCGAGGTGTGTCCACTGATGTGAGGGTAAATTTGCTGTAAATTGTTTATATACGTCAAATTTTACCATGCTCATCTTGCGGAACCTGTTAAGTTACAGCTTTTTACCTGTATAAAGCCATTGTTCCATAAGTAATGTTATGGTTTACATGGCACAAACAATAATCAAAAAGAGAATTTCATATCATGGATTTTTCCTCGGATCCTCTACTCGATCACTCACAGTGCACTCATTCAGTAAAAATGTTTGTGCAACATTTTTCCGTGTTTACTTCTTAACGAAAGACGGGAGCGGCCAAACACAGAGCTGAGGATGGATGGCGGTACAGACATAATTCTAACTTCAAGTGACCCATAAACATGGCGTAAGTTGACTGTAAATTCTAGCTATTTGTACATTGTTTGGATCATCTTCCGTCAACGTCTCTGGATGTTGATGTGAGCCAAGTGTCCGTTCTATTCAAGTTTTTGAAGCAATTCACTAGGATTTTTTAGGAATATGGTACAGTTATAAAGTGTTTCCGCTTTAGGGATAGTTAGTTCCACATGAAGGCATATCTCAGTGAAAAGGTAGGTAAGCTTTGATGACTAGCAAGCAGTGAGAATAGCAAGTAACCGTCATTACGGGTGAGATCGTTAGCGGCTTTGATACTAATCACCAACAGACCAAACGTTAAACTGAATGTGATTATTCACTTGCTGCCACAGAGAGATGCTTACTTTAAATACGGGGATCAACTTTCGAGTCGAACGACGCGCTTCTGTTTCCAACATGCGGAATTGCATGTCATCCAACGCAGGACAGTCAATGAAAACACTTCCTGTTATACACAACTCAAAATGTAATGGAGAAAATTAAGTGAATTAAATGGCCGAAGGATTTGAGCAGTAACTTAAATATAATAACATAAATTGACTCAACGGAAATTACGATGAAAAATGAGCTCGAGAAAAGTAGGTTCATCATTTGGCTCCCTAATTCTTTTCTGAACACTTTCCAACTGCTAGCTGGTTGCTCACATTTGTCAGCTTCCGACATCTTGAAAGATGGAATCACGATTGTTATTCGACATATATAGGTTAACTCGTTCTGGATACAGCTATGTCCTCATCAGAGGCAATTTCAATGTGCAACACCTGCAGGCATGGGAATCACCAGTGAACAGTAAAATGTCCGTCTCCATAAAGCGGCAGCAAATGTTCCCACTTGTAACCATATCATATCGCCAGCATATTTACGTATACAAAGAAACCTCTGGCAGCGGACCATGCCATTACAAACGAAGGGCCCATGATCGACAGGCTAATGCTAGAGTTTGAGTTTAGCGATCACTTAATGCTAATGTAGAATTGAACTGGCTATGCTGGAGCTTTAATCTAGCACATGAAATCGGTCCTCAAAATCACAAACTGCCAGGTTTTAACGGAATCCGGTGAGGTATAACCCTAGAAATTCTGGAGTAACAGTTCCCTGGAAGTGTCTGGAAATGGTTTGTGAAAAATTCCGCAACATCATCATAAGTGTCAGGAATAAAGCTACTTCTTTCCCGAAAGCTGCCATCACTTCCTGAAGCAGGACTCGGAAATGCAGGCATAAAAGGGTGCTCCTGATTCAAAAATCTGGGTAAAATCTGGAGCCAACGTGACATCATATATAAATGTTATCACTAGAGTTCAAATTTACCTATTATCAGTGTTTAACCTGAAGTTTTCAGGCGTGGCCTTCACACTTGTTTGTGTACTATAATTATTATCAGAAGAAGTTAATAACACTCACGATTTTCGGCGCCGCATCGGAACCCTTTTTTCAACTTTTTAGTAATATATCCTGTAACACGTAACAAGGGCGTTTACAATGGTAAGAAATAATCGGCCATGTTAATTGCCATTTAGTGAAGTGCGATTTAAATGTATGCACAGTAAGAAGGTAACTGTGTTCCTTAATAGCCACTTTGTTTCGCCGAATACTGTTCGTTTTGATTTACAGAGGGAAGTCTCTATAGAGATAAGGCTTGAATACACAGTCCGGCTGATAACAAACGTGGAGCACTTTATATTTGGACTAAGTAATCTGGGGTGGATTGTAAAATATTCGTTCGTAAGTGTTGTCAAACTCCCGTTGGAGCGCATATTGATACCACTGCTCCGTGATCGTCCGCCGCATCAGTACACTATTAGCAAAATAAAGCAATTGGTAATGAAGAAAAGAATAAACTCGGTAATGAACAATAATAGCAGAGACGAAATCAGAACCGGTTTCCGGAACACAGTAATTGATATGAATGTTATCGGATATTGTACTGCTACAGAAAGTCTTAATGTATCAAAAGTAACAGGTTCCGCTTCCATATCCTTAAGCCTGTGAAGCCGAGTTTTCTGATCCATGAAGTCATAGGCTTTGGTAAAGACTGCGAAAATAATTGGGTTCATGTCGACCTAACTTTTTTTGAAGATACACCTGCTGAATTGTGGGCTTTCAAGTTAGAACATAACTTACTTCATCTACATCCACATGGAACGCTTCGTGGTAAGTATTGATGGCCACTTCTAAATCTATTACTATCCGAATAGTTCAACTCCTAATTCGCCCGCAAAAATCTGTTTGTTCAGTCTCTCTAAGTTACCTGGGTGAAAGTCATCAACCTAATTTTCACCTTGACATAGATTCCAAGGTTAGTGATCACTTAACCATCAAAATAGCTGCCTTATTGTGACCGCGGTAACGTATTTGCTATATATTAATTAATCTAATACTTTTGGAATGTACCTCTCAAACCGGGCAGAACAGGTCAAGCTCCAAGTAACCCAATTGAGCGAAAAATATCTCACGGCACTACGAGATTTGTTGTGTCCTGCTTGCTTGTGCAAAGAATAATTAAGCAAAAAAGCGGAGACGTTTTCACGTTTTCATTGACTAAAATAGATTTTAACACAAGAGGTCTCATGCTACAGTTTTCAATATGTCTGCACTGGTTCTAAACAAGTATCCGGCCAACACTTTTCCCGGTAAATTTTGAAGGCGGCTACAGTCTCGCAATTCATCACCTAATAATGGCATTTATTCCAGCTGCGCACAACACGGTTTGTCAAAAATTGCCCTAATATCATTTCTAAATATTTTTATTTGTTCGTCAAAAGATGTTCACGCAAGTGAAAGCAAGCAGGCAGCCTAAACACATAAATAGGCCTGCCAACAATGAGGCCTCTCATGATATTGATTGCATTTATCAGAAGGCCGCTTTATCTACGCTGGTTCTAGGAGAATAAACACTAGCTTTTCTATAATACAAATAAGACCCTTATGTTGGCCTTCAAACAGTGGGGTAGCGAGTTTCTGATAGTTTCTATATAATTTTCATCGCCATATAAATGCGGCGTCTAAGTACGAATAAGTGCTCCACATGTGGATTAACTATTGCTTTGTATAATAGCAGGATGATCTCCAGCTTGCTGCTAGGTAGCGCGTATGGAGCCGGAACGATAATTGTCATGCTTTGTTGGCAGCAGATTGACAATCCACCGTAGGCTAGGAACTGCTCATAAAGAGGTCTACATCGAGTGCCTGGTTAGTGCACTGTAAGGAATGACAAAAGTGGAAGTCCGCACTGCTATCCCTTCGTCACAAATGGTCAATAGTTGAGAGGTGTTGTTATCCGGTGAGAGATAAAAATTGATTCAACAAGCTAACCAACTGCTGATTATTGAACACGTTTATACGGGTAAAATGCATTGATTTACAAGCCCATTTGTTTGGTTCTAATAAATTCCTAGCACTCCTTGTAATTTCACGGTTGCAAAAAGCGACAAATTATAATTGAAAACGATGGCTCTCAAGTAGCTGCATTGGATTACTAGCGCTAAGGTAATCTTTAAAATGTGTTTTATTGCTGAGTCGCCGTAACGAGCGGCGCACATAATTTAGATTACGTCAAATCATTAACAGATCGCCTAGAACTCGTTAATACCTTCCGCTTATTAAACCTTAAGTTTTCTGCTGTTTATCGTATTGAAGGTTGCTCAGTACAATGAACCTTTGAAACCCTGACATTTAGGCTGCTATAGTGCATTAAGTTCGAGCTTGAGCCTCTGACTACCAATTTTTGTTACTGGAACAGTTTCTTGATCTAGATCAACGGAGGGTCGCCGATGCCGCAATACTGGAGAATGAAGCGAAGAATGTGAGGATTGGAGCAATCGAATGGCTTCACAAAATCTAACTAGGATACATCAATTTCTTTTTCAGCAGCAACTTACTCAATCCACCACTCCGTGCGATTAGTAAATTAGCTGCGCTCGATGACTATCGACGGACTCAGTGCTAGTCGTGCTTAATAATGATAACTATGTCTATATAGCATCCATGCGTATCAGCAACGATGGATTCCATGACCTTGGAGAGTATGTCGATAAGTGATACTGGGCATATGTCTGTGAGGTCGAGCTAATGAAAGTTAATGGTTTCTCACCTGTTGGTCGTTTTTCCGAGCTTGATTAAAAATTCGCATACGTTTCATCACCATGCGAGGTGGCATCTTCAGTGCAGTAATAGGCAGTGTGTAATGCTGCTTATTGAATTGTCAGTCCTTCATCCACGGGCAGGTTACGTTTGAAGGTGTCGAGTTGGATTTGTGCCACGTGATCTCTGCCCATTTACTTCCACGGCTGAACCAGGTCTTGCGATTCGCCGGAGATCTTTCTTTCGGAGTTGATGGTACACCGGGTCAATGTCGAAGCGCAATTGATCGAATTATTAGAGGAGTACCTTGCTTCTAGGAACTAGTATTGAAACACACTGCAGTACAGTGGAAGCCAAACAGGGTGAAGCGAAACACATATTCCATTCGTTAGAGCGCAATGGCTACCCCCGCAGCTTCATCCGCAGATATCTAAACCATAAACTTATGAACACCGAGCCGATACCAAATGCAAGCAAGAGGGTCGTTCGGCTGTATATGAAGAACATCTCTGAAATGACTGCCAGATTGATCAAACAATACAACATCGCGGTCGCTCATAAGCCAACCGCAACTTTGCGAAGAATACTACCAAACCCAAAGGATATTAGGAATGCACAAGAACGAACAAACGTCCTGTTTAAAATACAATTGCAATAATTGTAAAATGAACTATGTGGGCAGACAGGAAGGAAATTATCCACAAGAATACAAGAACATCAGAGGGCTTGCAAAAAGCATTATGCATCGTCTCTTGTCTCAGCGCATGTAGATGAGGAGGGACATAGCTTCAATTGGAACCAAACAGTGATTTAAGCTCAAACAACAACACAGAAAGGAAGAGAGTTCCTAGAAGCATGGTACTGCTCTACTAATTCGAGCAAAATGTGCATCGATATTGACCCGTGTACCATCAACTCCGAAAGAAAGATCTCCGGCGAATCGCAAGACCTGGTTCAGCCGTGGAAGCAAATGGGCAGAGATCACGTGGCACAAATCGAACTCGCCACCTTCAAAAGTCTCCTGCCCGTGGATGAAGGACTGACAATTCAATAAGCAGCATTACACACTGCCTATTACTGCACTGAAGATGCCACCTCGCATGGTGGTGAAACGTATGCGATTTCTTAATCAAGCTCGGAAAAAAGATCAACAGGTGAGAAACCAAGCCGGGCTAACAGTGTTCCAAATTGTTTCGAGTTAATGGTTTGTGTATTTGAGAAAGTAGATTATACTAGAAAATATATGGGTGTCAACAATTATGTTAAATAACAATAACCTAGTGATCTATCAGCATTCTTAAGCGAGAACGTTTACATCGTCACAAATTCATTTGCGTTATATCATATAGTAATGAAGGATATTAGAAAGCAGTAGTACAATGATAGTGAGAAAGTTTGCGTGAGCTAACGAGCATAACCGCATATTCTGATAACATTTGTTTACATCTCACACATAAGTTCAAATTAAATAATATAAGCTATTAGTTCATCTATGAAATGCAACAGCCTGTGCAAATATTTTAAATATACATTGTAATCTAATAATGCACTTGACCCAGTGCTCTGTTAATAACTACTCATTATCTTGATGTCCCGCCAAATTTATCTTTCAACCTCGGACGTTCCGCTATTGTGCGATGTTCTGCATGTATGAAGATAGTTTGAGAACGTTTGACATAATGTAATTGCTGTCGAATGATAATGCAGGCCATGCCAGCTATATGAGGTTAACCAAACATATCGCGCACATATAACAAAGTAGAACAAATTTGATAATCAGTAGAGTTTACACACCCATTAGGGTGAAATATTCTGCTGTGACGCAGGATTCAGCATCCGCAAATGAAGGTTTCATGTGATATAGAAGCAAATGTTGGTAGCTCAGGTTGTTCATTTGGTTGTCTGAGTGTTTGCTGAGCTTGGCAGGTTGACTGTAAATGTTTCGTCACCACCCGAGGTGACATCATCAGTGCGCTTGTATTTAGCGTACGGAGCGTTAGTGAGTGTGGAGTGATCGATCTCCTAGCCGCTAGTCTGAGTTTAGATTGTTAGACAAGCAAATGACCATAGAAATCGATCTCTGATTCTCACCTCATAGTGTACGCCCGTGTGACTCTTCGCTTGTCGTCGTTTGATGCAGAAGTCTATCGCTTTGTTCTCTTAGATTTATTCTACTAATTCGAGGATCTTTCATCTGTAGTGTTGTATATATAGCATTTATTTCAACGTGCCGGTTTATTGAACTGTCTGCATAATACCATGCTTCCAATAATTTTCTAGCTTGCCTCGAATTTCCACGGGCAAGGATTTGACGTTCTCTAGGTCGAAATGGTGGCCTTCTTGGTCTTCATGCATGGAAACCAATGAATGTGTGTTTTGTCTCCGTATGGCCATTCTGTGCTCATTAATCCGTGTTGATAGTTTACTTCCAGTTTGCCCGATGTAGTGTTTATCACATTCTTTGCAGTTAATTTTGTAGATGATATCATTCTGACTGCCTTGTTTAACTTTGTCCTTCGGTCTTGAAAGCAATCTTCGCAAAGTACCTGTTGGTTTTTGGGCTACAAAGATTCTATGTGGTCGTAGCACTCTTGACGTTAGTTCAGATGCATTCTTGATGTAAGTAAGCAATACCCGTTTATCTACGTTTTCCTGTTATTGTTGCTGCACCATCTTCTTTAAGCTTCTTCTGATGAAGTTTCTTGGACACCCATTGTTTTGCAATACCTGGTATAGATGGTTCTCTTCCTTCTTCTTCAATTCTGTCTTGCTACCTTGTGTTTCGGCCTTGTTGAAAAGGCTTTGAATGCAGCTTTTCTTGTGCTTCAGTGGATGGTTGCTGTGGTAGTTTAATAATTGGTCTGTATGGGCCTTCTTTCGATATACACATGTCTGAAGTGTTCCATCAGTGTTTCTTTGGACCAGTAAGTCTAAGAATTGTAACTGGCTGTCTTTTTCGAGTTCAATTGTAAACTTGATATCCTGGAATGTGTTGTTGATTCACTCGTGGGTATTCTGTATGGAGTCTCGTTTGATGACGACAAACGTGTCGTCCACGTACCGGATCCATAATTTGGGTTTGATTAACTGCATTGTGATGCTCTCCAGTTTTTGCATCACAGCTTCGGCAATAATTCCTGAGATGGACTATCCCATGGTCGTTCCTTACATTTGTTGGTATACTTGCCCATCAATTAAAAATAAGTAGTTATGCAGAGTTCCGAGAGTTCCCATTTGCTTTCTGGTTTGTAATATCCTATTGTGTTAGGTTGATTTCGAAGTAATTCCAGCATGGTTTCTTTTGCAAGTTCGTGACTTTTCGACGTGAAGAGCGCGGTGACATCAAACGACAGCATGATTTCATCTACCTCTATTGTAACACACTTCAATTTGTTGATGAATTATTCGGCATTGACGATGCTTTGTTCAGAGCCGGCAATTCTATTTTGTAAATTGCTCCCACATGCATTTTGCCAATTTGTAAGATGGGGTTCCTGGTAATGAGACGATTGGACGCAATGGGACTCCGTCTATGTGTACTTTTGGCAGTACATATAACCTTGCAATCTTTGTATCCTCAGCTTTCATCTTCCATCGCTCCTGCTTGGTAAGCTCACTTGTTGCATGTAACTTATTTAATGCTGTGTTGATTTGAGTACTCAGTTTTGTACTAGGGTCCTGATCGATGGGACGATAGGTGGTCGTGTCTGAAAGGAGTTGTTTGGCATTTGCAAATCAATCTGGTTTATCCATTATTACTGCCATGTGTCCCTTGTCAGCTGGTAGGATTACAAATTGTCTTCCTTTTGTAGCCTTCTGAGTCCTTCCCGTTCTTCTTTTATAAGAGTATGTGTGAATTTGTTGCGAGTTATCGCAGGCACAACTGTTTGTCTAATTTGCTGCCGCGATTCTTCTGATAGTCCCTTTGTGTTCAAAACTTGTTCCAGATTAGCCAAGTAATCCTTATATGATGCTTCTTTTGCGTTAAAGTTTAGTCCTTTGATTAGTATGTTCTTCTCCGCTGTGCTGAGTTGACGGCTCGACAAGTTTTTGATTCAGTCTTCACTGTTGGGGTGGTCAGACTTTCTCGTAAGTTTATTCAACTTGATATTCAGTGCTAAGTTCCGCTGGCTTCTGATATTGTTTACTCGACGTTGAATCGCGGATTCAAGCTCTGCAAGTTTTTGGGGTCCCATCGCAATAAGGCAGTCCGTTTTATTGTTATTTATGACTTTTTCATACTTTCGAAGGCGATTATGGGCATTTGTTATCATTAATTTGAACATACGCATCCCATATTGTCTTGTTAAAGTCCAAGCCTCTGGATGATCTAAGGCCGGTCTGTGGTTTTAACTAGGTGGCAGCACATTTCGTCTGAGACATTCGTGGAGGAAGTATAGTTGCTCGCGTGTGGAAGCTCGTCAACAGGCAAAGTTTTCCAACGGCAAGTTTGCTGAAGGTTTCATGTAAAAGAATACAAAGAATGTCAAATAATCTACAATTCCAACAAGACAGTTTCCGTAAACACCTGAGAGTAAAATGCATTGTGGTTACATTTTAGGCGATGTTATACCGCCTCATGTGTGAAATGATGGATGTGTCATTATACATACAAACGTAAATGAAGTTGCGCCTCTGCTTAGCTCATGAAGTTAACATAACATTAGTCAAATATAAATAGCGGACGTGCTTCTTGATCATTTTAACAAGCATTTTAAGATAATTGGTAAGGGTATCAATAAGAATTAAACAACAGTGCAATTTGAAATTCCGCTTCAGTAAGACTATCACATACAAATCCTAGTTATCAATGTAAATTTACTACCTATAATTCCAGGAAAAAAACAAGGAGGTATTAGTCCCAGTGGAGTAACAATTGGGCTTTAAACCCTACGATGTTATGCAGCGGGCTACACGTAATGTCATAGATAACTAACGTAGAAAATGTCCCATAATTTTCGTAACATTCATTATTCAAATTGATTAATCAAGGGAAGCCGTGGCTGATTGCGGCACATAGGTTTCTTTGACGCGGTAGATTCTAATTTTAAAACAGAAGTAAATTCTTAGGCAGTCCATGGAAACTAGCCCATTGCTACGGCCAGAATATAAGGTAAACAGGACTTCACTGAGTGAAGACTTTTTTATTAATCAAGAGTTAGAACAGTGTTAATAAAATTTTAACAAGCATACCAGCTGGAAGACAAAGGTACATTGTGATTTTCGATCCCAACGAATAAGGCACCTACGTAAATAGATAGTGAACGAAGCACGGAGCCCGAATATGGGAAACACACTCTAACTCCCACATGCACTTCATGATGTAACATATCGTATTCCACGATAAAAGTGGTAAGATGTAGCAGCTGTAAGACGCCCATAATACACTGAGTGCACACGATAGATTTTTTAAAGCATTATATTTTCGCTGCAACCAGGATGTCTAGTTGAAGCTCAATGTTGACCTACATGGAGAGATTTTGGTGTAACATGGGCTTTTCTTCACCGATATCTTTATACGCCTCCTAAGTTTCACAAAATTCCGTCCTTGTGTATAATACGCGCAATGACATCGTTTCTACATATCTAACACTTTCCTCGTTGTAGACAATTCTGAAGAAGTAACTAATCTACTGTTTGCTCCAAAAAGTGCCATCTGGCGATCGAATTCCAGGGTTGAAAACAAATATTCCGAGGCATTCCATTTTTGAATGCTAGCAGAAAAATATCCCAATGGTACTATAAACCGAGATAGACTAGGTATTATCTGCAATCGAACAGTTGCTTTTCTTTGAGCAAACACATAACTGGTTTGTACCACTTTCAAATAGCTAGTCAGATCTGCTCTGAGGAAACGATAACCTGTATGCTGCAACCATTCCCATCGGCATTACGTGAATAAAGGGATGTCCGACGAAGTTAAAAGCACAGCACTTAAATTGGACAAAGAAACTGCAACCGAACGGATGAATGACGTACCTAGGAAATAAAGCAAACAAAAATGCCAGGAGCTTTTGTTGTCCTTTCGTCAGTCTCTAAAAGTTGTTATAACGTTGCTGAATTCTTTGGTTTGCACCGAATTAGAAAGTTTTTTTATAATCAAGCTACATTTTCTGGCCTCTCCATTAATCGCTTCATGCATGTGACCATTTCAATCAGGCAAGTGCGCCAGGGGAACAAAGAGGAGACTCAATGCATGGAATTTAGAAGCTATCGCGCGAAAGCTGGCCACCTTTGCATCCGAAGCATCCGCCACATCCCTAGCGGCCTGACACATACTTCACTTTCCATGTGTAAAACTACACGTCAATAAATAAATAACTATAACAGCTAAGCGCTCGCTTAAGTATGCTGAGGCTAATGTACTCTACGTAACCAGACCGAGTTAGCTGCCAGTCCCTGTGACTACCGATAGCACTTGTCGGACGCTCCTCTCGCTCTATTTGACAGGCCAGTTTTCATGGTTCATATTTTGCGTCTTTCTTCTTGTCGAAGTCAATTCAGTTTGCTATTCCGAATTTGGCTATTGTGTTTTATTGCCGTTTCTGTTTAATTTGTTATTTATATTGTGTACTTATCTCTCACTTTTGCTAAGTTTCCGGTAATGACGAAGCTGACTAATTTTGACCATGGTAGCAAAACATTTGGGCATAGAGCATATGCTATTACATGCTTTATGGGTTGTGCGAATTAACACATTTCGTGTATGGGCATGTTTTTAGCTACTTTAAGCTACTATGTTAAATTTAGCATTTCTTTATTCAAATATTTTGCCAGAAACGTCAGGCCACTGTGCAGTCACAAACAGCCGAGATGCCGCGCGATTCAACAAGACGGGCGGAAAGTTGCTTTAGGAGGATTATCCAAACAATCGGAGACCTAATATCCTCTCTGTTCAAAAGTGCCCACCTGCTTACTGATCACAGGCTCTACGGAGTTATGTGCATCAATTGCTGGAGCTGCAGCTGACGTGCCTATGCATTCGCAAAAAGTCGAGAGCCGCGCGAGCCTGCAAAATGGTCGAAATGTTCCATAGATTGGAGCTCGGTGGGCTCATCCAAACAACGTAAACCCAGCCACTCTTATGATCGAACCTGTCCACTTGCCCACCGGATGCAGCACGCCAAGAGTTAAGTCCATCCGTTGTTGTCGTGACTGTGTGGCGTACTAAGGACGTTGACATTTCGCTGTGCGATAGTGTTGCCGGTGAAAGACAATGGCGAATGCAGGTGGGCAAAAGGAAGTTGACACCTGCCAGCAATCAGGAGCGTTGTAACATAAGGCTTGTTCATGGTATTAGTCGACCGACGCTTGTTCTCAGGCTTATAATAAACACGACACAGGTATTCTACAGGGCCTGCCTGATGGATTTCTCGACTTGAATGAAAAGTACGGTAAGGCAAAAACCGCGTCTTGGAAAGATAGTTTGGAGACGTCCTGGCCTCTGTGAGTCACTTTGGTGATAAAAAAAGCCCTAGGTTGATACTATTCGGCCACGGTGGACTGATGTATAATTATTCAAATTCGTCCATATTTGGTGCTTCAGAGAGAGAGAAACTGAAGTCCGCTATCGTGGAATTGATGAGGTGGACTGATAATGAAAATTCCAGTCCCCACATTGTAAACATTTGTATAATCCCAGGGGCAGCCAAACCCAGGTTAACAGGTCGATGTCGCGTCATGCGTGTTCATCGGTTCCTTCTGCCGCTTGCACGTAGCTTGCAAAAATGTTTGCAGATTAATACAATACGGGACGATATATGTTCCTGCGTTGCTTCTCGTCATCCGGAGTTATTAGGACTAAATGAAAACTGGTTAATTTGGACGTCGCTACCCAGGAAGTCCATAAAATTTGCTTCGCGTATTTCCGAATCAAAAAACCATCAAACGACCAGGGCGGTGTGCTTTTATAAAATCGGTTTTCGCTGTGCTATAGACAGGTACACACATACCGCAGCGAAGAAGACATTATGTATGGTTATGTTGCTCGATGCTGGTGCTGCTGGTGCGGCTTATCGCAACCCGATAACTGGTTACCTGAATTTGTTTCCGCATGTCAGATGTCATATGAGGCGGCCACGCTTTCTGCTTATAGGCGATATTAACTTGCATCAAATACGGTGACGACGTACAAATTCCCTTAGCGCGCCGTGAAATCAAAGCGTAATTTGCCGTGGTGGTTTTCAAAACTGAGTCAAGGCAACACATCTGCTAAAAGATGCGAGTTACACCGCATTCCGCTCCATCTTGCCAGGACTTTCTTCTAACGTGTTACGACAGCTTGGACATGAAATTCAAGTGTTGGAGCCTCTGACAGCTAGTGACCATTTGCTTTTATTAGCCAGTCTCGAGCTTCAGCTGCCCTACGCGCGTCCGCTGGAGATGTCCTAAAATTGTTGGAAGACGGAATACGGTCGCAGTTGATCCGCTAGTGAATAAGATTGGTCGCTGGCGCAGGATACATCTGCTGATTTCTGTTAGCCTGTAAAAAGCAGGAGGTGCAATCGCTGTGCGATGGCCTTGTATGTCTCAAGTACCGAAAAGCTTTACCAGGGAATTTACAATGGTTTCACATTAGTAGGGTCACTTGACTTGACGTTGAATCTTGTCATGTATTAAATTCCGCCTACCTGACATTGCCTACAAATATGAGGCAAACAGAATGCAGCAAAATATACGCAAAAGCGCAAAAGCGTCGGTAGTTTGAAAAGTAGCTTGTAACTTCAAGGAATACGGCTCACAAATACACTTTTGCTTTTGTAAAGCGGCGAATAATACCCGCAGGTCATTAAACTTTGTTAGAGGGCACTGACGGATAGCCTCTGACCTCTAGCACTGAACGTGTGTTTGCATTGGCAGGGCAATTTGCTTGCGCATTTACATTGGGCATGAGCATATGTCAACCTCGAGGTGTGCAGCCTCTACTGAACAAGAACATCTGGATTGCGGTGAAGATGTCTGCAGTCAACTTACCAGTTTTGAAGGCACGAAACCTGCGGGACCCGACGGACTTCACTTTCAAATTTTAAGTCCTTATCGGCCAACATCTCGCCTTCCTAGACTGATATGTTCAACAGATGGCCGTCTGAGAGTGTATTGCCTGGAGAATTCAAATGCTCGATAGTGAAGCCGATTTCAAATGCCGTTGATCCACGCAATACGGACAATCACCGGACGATTTTTCTTACCTCTGTTTTGGCAGAGCTGTTCGATAAGATTTCGTATAAGGGTACCCGCCAGCTTCTAGAGTCAGAAAATCTCCTAACGCCGGCACGACACGGCTTCATGAAGGGCCGCTCGTGTATCACAAACACGCAGTTGACACATCAGGGATTATTGCATATGTTGAACTAGCAGACCTCAGTTGATGTTAGCTACATTAAGTTTAATAAATCTTTTGATAAGTCAACCATGAGATCCTGCGGCACAAGCTAAGGATTTGTGGTGTTTGGGACTCACTGAATAATGGTGGCAGTGACTTTCTTATTAGGAGAAATTGGCGGGCTCATGTGGATGACCATATAACGGATTGATGCTTGTCCACTAAATGCGTAGCCCAAGGCAAATTACTGGGGCCTATTTGTTCCTGATATACATCAAACAATTAGCTTATTTTCGTCGGTCGCGTTGCGAATTATTTGAAGACTATCTAAAGATAGTTAGGGTTATCTATTCTCTCAGCGACTGTGACGTTATTCAGCAGGACATCGACCGGCGATCCCATTGTCTGCAGTGGTTGCCCAACAAGCAACATGGTCAAATCCTCGTTCATGAATATTTGGCGGGTGGCTTAGGTGTGAGTATACCCTGGTCTACCACCCTCGACATGCTTAGCAGTTTCATTAAGCATCTAGGTTTACTCTCACGCTGTTACCTGAACTCCGTGCACAACACGAACAGCCTGTACGCAAAAGGACTACGCTTGCTTTGGGCATTTGGATGTAGCTACTGCACCGGGTCTGAAGTGATTGCCACCCGTCTTTTCTACTCCATGATAAGACAGTTGCTTGGATAAGACTCAGTCGCTTACTGCCCGAGCATAATAGATAAAATGCAGAGATAAATGTGTCCAGCATATAGCCAACCAAATCATCCTTAGTTAACGGGGTATAACGTACTTGGACAGACGTGGGTGTCTAGGGCTGTATACACTGTCATTCCGTCGGCTTCAAGTTGATGTCATAATGACGCAACGTATTTTGCACCTGCACCACCTCCATATGTAGAGGCCGTTGGTGCATCTTTGCGCGACATAGGTACAGGATTGTGGTATAGGATATAAAGCTCATTGCTCAACCTCTATTCTCCGGTTGTCGAGTGGTGAAATATTGGAAAAATTTGCCGGAGACGCACGTCGAGGCGAATCAGTGTCACAATTTAGGAGATTCTTTGCGGTCCAACTTGATTAATACTGCCATATGGTGCATAACTAACGGGTAAAAGAAGTAGTGCAGCTGCGATATGCTGCCACCAGGCAGTGTTCAGGGACCTTATTCCGCGAATTTGCACGATCCGCCGACGACGTAGCAAAATAGATTTTGATCCATTTGCTCTTTAGTTTCGGTATTCAGAATTCTCCCTAACTTGTTGAGACTAATGACAAAATTACTCTACCCGGAATGCGGAGTACCATTTGATGAACATTTACTGTATGCATTTCATCAAAGTAGTTAAACTGGTTGTTTTTATGTACGACATAATCATTCCACTATTTGCACTTAAACGGCTGAAGAAAATGCGCTAAATAATCGAGTTTAGATTTTCCTTCCGGGATGTCGTTCTTTAAAGTTAAATTGAAATTTTTGCAAAGGATGATCTGTATATTAAACCTGTATCTGCTTTGAAACCGTGAAAGGTAATTTTTGTAAACCGTAGGTCGGGTGTCTGTAGTAGATTAAGTTAACTATTGCATTCAACAAATAAACATATGCTTAAAAAAGTGATATCCTGAAGAGAAGACAGTTAGCAGTCCTTTTACTGTGTCCGGTTTTCCCTAACTATTGTATGTGATAGCGGCCGGAATAGACATTGGCGTATTAGTTAAAATAGGGTTATATATTGACCCAATTAAATGGTTGTTCTGCTCGTTAAAATTAAGTCACTTTAATCGATGCTGCACGAAAGTTCAATTTGATAGGTTTCCACTATATCTAGTTCGTACAGATAAACTGCTTCTGAGAACTTTTATTT
Organism: Dicrocoelium dendriticum; assembly: GCA_944474145.2. Classification (NCBI taxonomy): domain Eukaryota; kingdom Metazoa; phylum Platyhelminthes; class Trematoda; order Plagiorchiida; family Dicrocoeliidae; genus Dicrocoelium; species Dicrocoelium dendriticum. Next base: position 14,077,727 of record OX104066.1, read on the forward strand.
CGCCGCAGAATACTTTGACCAAATTGCTGGATGATAAACACAATGGGCGTCTAATAACAGCGATTACACCTTTATTCAAGAAGAAAATTACATGTGTTCTAAATTTTGACAAGATTACTAGCTGTGTATGTTGTATGCCTTTATCACCTGAGACTGTTGGGATTGAGAAAAATATATTAGTATAAGTTCGCAGCGGTACACCATGATATTTCGCTACAGGTTAAGAATGAAGCATTATAATTCTCTTCTGTTTTTCTGCCACTCTTTTCTCTTGAGTTACGTTTAACACACCATTTTATAAGAGCTGTGAACAGTCTGTTGGATGGAAATTAGATGCGTTGCAACACTATTGTAGCACTTTACGTTGCATTGCATTGTACGACAAAAAGCCTCAGCAAGTAGCGTCTATGGAGTGTAACCTGTTAAAAAAAATTATTCGTTTTTGTATTCTAGGTTTACATGTTTCTTATAGCTTAATCTAGAAGAGTATCTGGCTCCTAAAATCACGTTTACCCCAAGCAAAGTGTGCACCAGAAATGGACGGTACTTTTACTTGTAAATGTTGAAGTACGAAATCGACATTTGTCCACTTTATTACGTGTTACCTCACACTTGACGGGAAACTAGGTCAGCTGTTCTATATCTTATCTAGCCTTCTGAGTAGGGCCTTTCTTAAGCACACATGTCAAATGTAAATACACATAAACTGGCATTAAAAATGATTCCTTGAGCTAGCTGATATACATCAGTAATAGAGATATCTCTGTTGTTTTCTGCAGTTAAGCACTAAATTTGTGTAAAAGTTAATCGGGTCCGCAATCTGATATAAAGATTCTTTTTACGCCGAAGCAATTAAATGCTCTTCGGTAGTGATTAGCCTATGAATGCTTACTTTGTCCTTCGGTCTTGAAAGCAATCTTTGCAAAGTACCTGTTGTTTGTGGGCTACAAAGATTCTATGTGGTCGTAGCAATCTTGACGTAAGTTCGGATACGTTCTTGATGTAAGGAAGCAATACCCGTCTATCTAAGTTTTCCTGTTGTTGTTGCTGCACCGTCGTCTTTAAGCTTCTACTGATGAAGTTTCTTGAATACCCATTGTTTTGCAATACCTGGTATAGATAGTTCTCTTCCTTCTTCTTCAATTCTGTCTTGCTACAGTGGGTTTCGGCCCTATTGAAAAGGCTTTGAATGCAGCTTTTCTTGTGCTTCAGTGGATGGTTGCTGTGGTAGTTTAATAATTGGTCTGTATGGGACTTCTTTCGATATACACATGTCTGAAGTGTTCCGTCTGTATTTCTTTGGACCAGTAGGTCTAAGAATTGTAACTGGCTGTATTTTTCTAGTTCAATTGTAAACTTGTTATCCTGGAATGTGTTGTTGATTCACTCGTGGGTATGCTGTATGGAGTCTCGTTTGTTGACGACAAACGTGTCGTCCACGTACCGGATCCATAATTTGGGTTTGATTAACTGCATTGTGATGCTCTCCAGTTGTTGCATCACAGCTTCAGCAATAAGTCCTGAGATGGGCGCTCCCATGGGCTTTCCTTACAGTTGTTGGTATACTTGCCCATCAAAGTAAAAATAAGTAGTTATGCAGAGTTCCAAGAGTTCCCATATGCTTTCTGGTTTGTGGTTTCCTCTTGTGTTAGGTTGATTTCGAAGTAATTCCAGCATGGTTTCTTTTGCAAGTTCGTGACTGTTCGACGTGAAGAGCGCGGTGACATCAAACGACAGCATGTTTTCATCTTCCTCTATTGTAACACACTTCAATTTGTTGATGAATTATTCGGCATTGACGATGCTTTGTTCAGAGCCGGCAATTAGATGTTGTAAATTTCTCCCACATGCATTTTGCCAATTTTTAAGATGGGGTTCCTGTTAACGAGACGATTGGACGCAATGGGACTCCGTCTCTGTGTACTTTTGGCAGTCCATAGAACCTTGCAATGTTTGTATCCTCAGCTTTCATCTTCCATCGCTCCTGCTTGGTAATCTCACTTGTTGCATGTAACTTCTTTAATGCTGTGTTGATTTGAGTACTCAGTTTTGTACTAGGGTCCTGATCTATGGGACGATAGGTGGTCGTGTCTGAAAGGAGTTGTTTGGCATTTGCAACGTAATCTGGTTTATCCATTATTACTCTCATGCGTCCCTTGTCAGCTGGTACGATTACAATATTGTCTTCCTTTTGTAGCCTCCTGAGTCCTTCCCGATCTTCTTACGCAAGAGTATGCGTGGATTTGTCGCGAGTTATCGCTGGGACAACTGTTTGTCTAATTTGCTGCCGCAATTCCTCTGATAGTCCCTTTGTGTTCAAAACTTGTTCCAGATTAGCCAAGTAAACTTTATATGATGCTTCTTTTGCGTTAAAGTTTAGTCCTTTGATTAGTATGTTCTTCTCCGCTGTGCTGAGTTGACGGCTCGACAAGTTTTTGATCCAGTCTTCACTGTTGGGGTGGTCAGACCTTCTCGTAAGTTTATTCAACTTGATATTCAGTGCTAAGTTCCGCTGGCTTCTGATGTTGTTTACTCGACGTTTAGTCGCGGATTCATGCTCTGCAAGTTTTTGGGGTCCCATCGCAATAAGGCAATCCGTTTTATTGTCATTTATGACCTTTTCATACTTTCGAAGGCGATTATGGGCATTTGTTATCATTATTTGGCCACACGCATCCCATATTGTCTTGTTAAAGCCCAAGCCTCTGGATGATCTAAGGCCGGTCTGTGGTTTTAACTAGATGGCAGAACATTTCGTCTGAGACATTCGTAGAGGAAGTATAGTTGCTCGCGTGTGGAAGCTCGTCGACAGGCAAAGTTTTCCAACGGCGAGCTTGCTGAAGGTTCCATGTAAAAGAATACAAAGAATGTCAAATAATCTACAATTCCAACAAGACAGTTTCCGTAAACACCTGAGAGTAAAATGCATGGCGGTTACATTTTAGGCGAAGTTATACCGCCTCATGTGTGAAACGATGGATTTGTCATTATACATGCAAACGTAATTGAAGTTGCGCCTCTGCTTAGCTCATGAAGTTCACACACCAATAGTTAAATACAAATAGGGGACGTGCTTCTATGATCATTTTAACAAGCATTTTAAGATAATTGGTAAGGGTATCAATAAGAATTAAACAACAGTGCAATTTGAAATTCCGCTTCAGTAAGACTATCACATACAAATCCTAGTTATCAATGTAAATTTACTACCTATAATTGCAGGAAAAACACAAGGAGTTATTAGTCCCAGTGGAGCAACAATTGGGCTTTAAACCCTACGATGTTATGCAGCGGGCTACATGTAATGTCATAGATAACTAACGTAGAAAATGTCCCATAAGTTTCGTAACATTCATTATTCAAATTGATTAACCAAGGGAAGCCGTGGCTGATTGCGGCACATAAGTTTGTTTGAAGATGTAGATTCTAATTTAAAAATAGAAGTAAATTATTAGGCAGTCCATGGAAACTAGCCCATTGCTATGGCCAAAATATGAGGTAAACAGGACTTCACTGAGTTAAGAACTATTTAGTAATCGATAGTTAGAACAGTGTTAATAAAATTTAACAAGCATACCAGCTGGAAGACAAAGGTACATTGTGATTTTCGATCCCAACGAATAAGGCACCAACGTAAATAGATAGTGAAGAAAGCACGGAAATCGAATATGGGAAACACATTCTAACTCCCACATGCACTTCATGATGTACCATGTCGTATTCCACTATATAAGTGGTAAGATGTAGCAGCTGTAAGGCGCCTATAACACACTGACTGCACTCGCTAGATTTTCTAAATCATTTTATTTTCGCTGCAACTAGGATATCTAGTTAAAGCTCATTGTTGACCTACATCGAGAGATTTTGGTGTAACATGGGCTTGTCTTCACCGATATCTTTATACGCCTCTTAAGTTTCACAAAGCTCCGTCCTTGTGTATAATACCTGCATTGACATCGTCGCTACATATCTAATACTTTCCTTGTTGTAGACAATCCCGAAGAAGTAACTTGTCTACTGTTTGCTCCAAAAAGTGCCATCTGGCGATCGAATTCCAGGGCTGAAAACAAATATTCCGGCGCATTACATTTTTGAATGCCAGCAGAAATATATCCCAATAGTACTATAAACTGAGATGGAAAAGTTATTATCTTCACTTGAACATTTGCTTTTATGTTTGCAAACATATAACTGGTTTGTACCACTTTCAAAAAAGCTAGTCAGATCTGCACTGAGGAAACGATAACCTGTATGCTGCAACCCTTCTCATCGGCATTAAGTGAATAAAGGGATATCCGACGAAGTTCAAAGCACGGCACTTAAACGTGAACGGAGAAACTACAACTGAACAGATGAGTGACGTACCTAGGAAAAGAGGAAACAAAATGACAGGAGATTTTGATGTTCCTTCCGTCAATTTCCAAGTGTTGTTATAACTTTGCTGAGTTCTTTTGTTTGCACCGAATTAGAAAGTTTTGTTTATATTTAAGCTAGAGTTTCTGGCCTCTCCATTAATCGCTTCATGGATGTGACCACTTCAATCAGGCAAGTGCGCCAGGTGAAAAAAGAGGATACTCCTATGCATGGAATTTAGAAGCTATCGCGCGAAAGCTGGCCACCTTTGCATCCGAAGCATCCGCCACAGCCCTAGCGGCCTGACACATACTTCACTTTCCTTGTGTAAAACTACACGTCAATAAATAAAATAACTATAACAGCTAAGCGCTCGCTTAATTATGCTGAGGCTAATGTACTCTACGTAACCAGACCGAGTTAGCTGCCAGTCCCTGTGACTACCGATAGCACTTGTCGGACGCTCCTCTCGCTCTATTTGACAGGCCAGTTTTCCTGGTTCATATTTTGCGTGTTTCTTCTTGTCGAAGTCAATTCAGTTTGCTATTCCGAATTTGGCTCTTTTATTTTATTGCCGTTTCTGTTTAATTTGTTATTTATATTGTGTACTTATCACTCACTTTTGCTAAGTTTCCGGTAATGACGAACCTGACTAATTTTGACCATGGTAGCAAAACATTTGGGCATAGAGCATATGCTATTACATGCTTTATGGGTTGTGTGAATTAACACATTTCGTGTATGGGTTTGTTTTTAGCTATTTTAAGCTACTATGTTAACTTTAGCATTTCTTTGTTCAAATATTTTGCCAGAAATGTCAGGCCACTGTGCAGTCACAAACAGCCGAGAAGCCGCGCGATTCAACAAGACGGGCGGAAAGTTGCTTTAGGAGGATTATCCAAACAATCGGAGACCTAGTATCCTCTCTGTTCAAAAGTGCCCACCTGCCTACTGATCACAGGCTCTCCGGAGTTATGCGCATCAATTGCTGGAGCTGCGGCTGACGTGCCTATGCATTCGCAAAAAGTCGAGAGCCGCGCGAGTCTGCAAAATGGGCGAAATGTTCCATAGATTGGAGCTCGGTGGGCTCATCCAAACAACGTAAACCCAGCCACTCTTATGATCGAACCTGTCCACTTGCACACCGGATGCAGCCCGCCAAGAGTTAAGTCCATCCGTTGTTGTCGTGACTGTGTTGCGTACTAAAGACGTTAACATTTCGCTGTGCGATAGTGCTGCCGGTGAAAGACAATGGCGAATGCAGGTTGGCAAATGGAAGTGGACACCTGCCAGCATTCAGGGGCGTTGTAACATAAGGCTTGTTCATGGTATTAGTCGACCGACGCTTGTTCTCAGGCTTATAATAAACACGACACAGGTATTCTACAGGGCCTGTCTGATGGATTGCTCGATTTGAATGCAAAGTACGGTAAGGCAAAAACCGCTTCTTGGAAAGATAGTTTGGAGACGTCATGGCCTCTGTGAGTCCCTTTGGTGATAAAACAAGCCCTAGGTTGATACTATTCGGCCATGGTGGACTGATGTATAATTATTCAAATTTGTCCAGATTTGGTGCGTCGGAGAGAGAGAAACTGAAGTCAGCTATCGTGGAATTGATGAGGTGGACTGATAAAGAAAATACCAGTCCCCACATTGTAAAAATTTGTATAATCCCAGAGGCAGCCAAACCCAGGTTAACTGGTCGATGTCGCGTCATGCGTGTTCATCCGTTCCTTCTGCCGCTTGCACGTAGCTTGCAAAAATGTTTGCAGATTAATACAATACGGGACGATATATGTTCCTGCGTTGCTTCTCGTCATCCGCCTACTTGACATTGCTTACAAATATGAGGCAAACAGAATGCAGCAAAATATATGCGAAAGCGCAAAATCGTCGGTAGTTTGAAAAGTAACTTGTAACTTCAAGGAATACGGCTCACAAGTACACTTTTGCTTTTGTAAAGCGGCGAATAATACCCGCAGGTCATAAAACTGTGTTAGAAAGCACTGACAGATAGCCTCTGACCTCTAGCACTGAACGTGTGTTTGCATAGGCAGGGCAATTTGTTTGCGTATTTACATTGGGCATGAGCATATGTCAAGCTCGAGATGTGCAGCCTCTACTGAACAGGGAAATCTGAGCTGCGGTGAAGATGTCTGCAGTCAACTTACCAGTTTTGAAGTCATGAAACCTGCGGGACCCGATGGACTTCACTTTCAAATTTTAATTCCTTATCGGCCAACATCTCGCCTTCCTAGACTGATATGTTCAACAGATGGCCGTCTGAGAGTGTATTGCCTGGAGAATTCAAATGATTGATACTGAAGCCGATTTCAAATGCCGTTGATCCAGGCAATACGGACAATCACCGGACGATTTTTCTTACCTCTGTTTTGGCAGAGCTGTTCGATAAGATTTCGTATAAGGGTATCCGCCAGCTTCTAGAGTCAGAAAATCTCCTAACGCCGGCACGACACGGCTTCATGAAGGGCCGCTCGTGTATCACAAACCCGCAGTTGACACATCAGGAATTATTGCAAATGTTGAACTAGCAGACCTCAGTTGATGTTAGCTACATTAATTTTAATAAATCTTTTGATAAAGTCTGCCATGAGATCCTGCAGCACAAGCTAAGTATTTGTGGTGTTGCAGACGCACTGAAAAATTGTGGCAGTGACTTTCCTATTAGGAGAAATTGGCGGGCTCATGTGGATGACCATATAACGGATTGATGCTTGTCCACTAAATGCGTAGCCCAAGGCAAATTACTGGGGCCTATTTGTTCCTGATATACATCAAACAATTAGCTTATTTTCGTCGGTCGCGTTGCGAATTATTTGAAGACGATCTAAAGATTGTTAGGGTTATCTATTCTCTCAGCGACTGTGACGTTATTCAGCAGGACATCGACCGGCGATCCCATTGTCTGCAGTGGTTGACCTAACAAGCAACATGGTCAAATCCTCGTTCATGAATATTTGGCGGGTGGTTTAGGCGTGAGTAAACCCTGGTCGACCACCCTCTACATGCTTAGCAGTTTCATGAAGCATCTAGGTTTACTCTCACGCTGTTACCTGAAGTCCGTGCACAACACGAACAGCCTGTACGCAAAAGGACTACGCTTGCTTTGGGCATTTGGATGCAACTACTGCACCGGGTCTGAAGTGATTGTCATTCGTCTTTTATACTCCACGATAAGATAGTTGCTTGGATACGACTCAGTCGCTTACTGCCAGAGCATAATATATAAAATGCAGAGATAAATGTGTCCAGCATATAGCCAACCAAATCATCCTTAGTTAACGGGGTATAACATACTTGGACAAACGTGGGTGTCTAGGGCTGTATACACTGTCATTCCGTCGGCTTCAAGTTTATGTCATAATGACGCAACGTATTTTGCACCTGAACCACCTCCATATGTAGAGGCCGTTGGTGCATCTTTGCGCGACATAGGTGCAACATTGTTTTATAGGATATAAAGCTCATTGCTCAACCTCTATTCTCCGGTTGTCGAGTGGTGAAATATTGGAACAATTTGCCGGAGACGCATGTCGAGGCGAATCAGTGTCACAATTTAGGAGATTCTTTGTGGTCCAATTTGATTAATACTGTTATATGGTGCATAACTAACGGATAAAAGAAGTAGTGCAGCTGCGATATGCTGCCACCAGGCAGTGTTCATGGACCTTATTCCGCGAATTTGCACGATCCGCCGACGACGTAGCAAAATAGATTTTGATCCATTTGCTCTTTAGTTTCGGTATTCAGAATTCTCCCTAACTTGGTGAGACTAATGACATAATTACTCTACCCGGAATGCGGAGTACCATTTGATGAACATTTACTGTATGCATTTCATCAAAGTATTAAACTGGTTGTTTTTCTGTACGACATAATCATTCCACTATTTGCACTTAAACGGCTGAAGAAAATGCGCTAAATAATCGAGTTTAGATTTTCCTTCCGGGATGTCGTTCTTTAAAGTTAATTTGAAATTTGTGCAAGGGATGATCTGTATATTAAACCTGTATCTGCTTTGAAACTGTGAAAGGTAATTTTTGTAAACCGTAGGTCGGGTGTCTGTAGTAAATTAAGTTAACTATTGCATTCAACAAATAAACATATGCTTAAAAAAGTGATATGCTGAAGAGAGGACAGTTAGCAGTCCTTTTACTGTGTCCGGTTTCTCCTAACTGGTGTATGTGATAGCGGCCGGAATAGACAATGGCGTATTAATTAAAATAGGGTTATATATTGTCGAAATTAAATGGCTGTTCTGCTCGTTAAATTTAAGTCACTTTAATCGATGCTGCACGAAAGTTCAATTTGAACGGTTTCCATTATATATAGTTCGTACAGATAAACTGCTTCTGAGTACTTTTATTCCGCCGCAGAATACTTTGAACAAAGTGCTGGATGATAAATACAATGGGCGTCTAATAACAGCGTTTACACATGTATTCAAGAAGAAAATTACGTGTGCTCTAAATTTCGACTAGATTACTAGCTGTGTATGTTTTATGCCTTTATCACCTGAGACTGTTGGGATTGAGAAAAATATCTTAGTATAAGTTCGCAGCGGTACACCATGACATTTCGCTACAGGGTAAGAATGAAGCATCATAATTCTCTTCTCTTTTTGTGCCACACTTTTCTGTTGCGTTACGGTTAACAAACCATTTCATAAGAGCTGTGAACAATCTGTTGAATGGAAATTAGATGCGTTGCAACACTATTGTATCACTTTACGTTGCATTGCATTGTACGACATAAAGCCTCAGCAAGTAGCATCTATGGAGTGTAACCTGTTAAAAAAATATTATTCGTTTTTGTGGTCAAGGATTACATGTTTATTATAGCTTAATATAGAAGAGTATCTGGCTCCTAAAATCACGTTTACCCCAAGTAAAGTGTGCACCAGAAATGGACGGTACTTTTACTTGTAAATGTTGAAGTACGAAATCGACATTTGTCCACTTTATTACGTGGTAGGTCACACTTGACGGGAAAGTAGGTCAGCTGTTCTATATCTTACCTGGCCTTCTGAGTAAGGTCTTTCTTAAGCACAATTACGTCATATTTAAATACGCATAAACTGGCATTAAAAATGATTCCTTAAGCTAGCTGATATACATCAGTAATATAGATTTATCTGTTGTTGTCTGCAGTTAAGCAGTAAATTTGTGTAAACGTTAATCGGGACCTTAATCTGATATAAAGATTCTTTTTACGCCAAAGCAATTAATTTCTCTTCGGTAGTGATAGGCTTATGAATGCTTACTTAATACATTTAGTTTGTTTAGACATCTACCTTTCTACGCTCAACTAATGGATCTAATCTAATGGATCTAATGAATCCGCGTGCAATTTTCATTGGCACGTGAGATTTTCAGTGGTCATCACCGTTAACAATTTTACGTCATTTTTTCTTTCCACGTTCGGCTTAATGTAAATATTTGTTAGATTACAACTGGAAGTAAACATTGTATCTGTGCATTGCTTTAAGGAAATTCGTTCTATTCAGGAACCTGGATTTCGCATGGACTTACATGAGTGTGAACGAAGATGTCAAAGCTCAAAACTAGAATGTGATAACCTTAACTTGATGCGATGGGTAGTGGCTGGATTGTCATTCTACTTTCGCGAAGACGCACATAACCCAGGCTTCGTTTTTGACGGAAGGCAAATATAATTCGTAATACACGAATCCTTTTTGCATTCATTTCGCATTTTGATCTCATACGAAAATGGCAAATCGGAAATAGTGGCCCATTTGCCCGTTCCCAATCATGAAATGACAGAGGAAATACGTGAATATTTCGGTGTTTTACAAGTGTGCCTATTTAATTTTGCGACTTAAAAACTGCAACTACAAATTTCCGAGTGGATGTTTTGTTTACCTAATGTATACTACATACAATGTCCAGCTTATTATGGTAATAGTATTCGGGATTTGTGCTAAATTTCTGTATTGAATTGTTTATTTTCATTGCAGCCTTGGGACATATAACACCGAAAGGTTTAACACCAAAGTTTTAACAACCGCTAAATGTGTCATAGCCATAATCATCGTCCAATTCAAATGTCGTATTCGTCAGGTCATGTAATATGCTATATGAGATTGCAATAACTGGGATCTTCCATATCCGCACTGCCTAATGCGATATAACATACGATTTTGTCAACCAAATCCCCTGTATCAGTAGGAAAGAGGTGAAAATACAAGGACATTTACTGTTCCTTTTAAGTAATGATGAACACCAGCAATCGTCCACAGTGTATTTTTTGGAACAAAGTTCCTCGAACATTTTCTATGAAGGGAAGGTTTTATCAGTACGGCAGTTGGCAATACCGTCGCTTTGATGCCGCGCAACTTCAACTGGTCTCTAGTGGGCTTATAGTTCTGCCTGGGTCGTGCCGACTCTACTCAGGTTCGAACCCGCACCATCAGATTACAAGGTAAAGTCTTTGCCTTTAGTGTACTGGCCGGGAAGTATTCCATAAAGCCTGAATATTTGCGGCGGTATTTAAAAAAATATATGAGGATCTAAATATAAAAAGGAGCACTTTGAGGGCCGGTGATATTAACCGTTGAGCATTCAAAAGAATGAAATGAAAATGCACTGATGCGTATTGCCTAGTTGCGTAGCAATTTGCGCTGACAAGATAAAATAACAACGCGGAGAAAATTATCATGACATTGCAGTCAAAATGTTTACTTGCAGCATAGATGGAAATTAGCAAAATAACCCTCTGTAATACAACCGTCAAATGCAACGGTATCGCGAACAATTAAGACCATAGCAACTGTTGTTATGTTGACACTCCGCATCTCGTCGAATCACAATGTTCTTGAAAAGGATAAGTGGACAAATTCGACATTATTTGCCACGCTGATTGTACTTCTAGGAAAACAACGCCTACTATCCCCGAAAGTAAATATGTTTTCGTTGAACAAATGCCGAAGGACACTATTGGAGCTGAGCTGTTCTACATCGTGAATAATTTTGTGCAGAAAAAAATTCAATAGGAAAAATGCAAGGATATTTGCATCGTTGATGTCAATGCAATGACATAAATATTGCTGTTGTGGTGACAAAAGAAAAAGCCGTCGCAAAAATCTGCACAAATACCCAGTTTATTCATAATGGATCAGCGCTTGTGGTGAAAAAGTATCGCCCACTTAACAGCGAGTCCACGCAAGGCTGGGAAACTTAAAGTTTTCATTTAATTACAACCTACAGAGAATTTCTTTTTCAATATAACGTGTGACGAAATCAGAAGTGTCCACAAATGTTTACTGATCCATACTGAAGTAAGATAACACTCGCTTGGCAATTACAAATGTTTTGTAGGAATTACGCACTTAAGTATTTGCTTTTTTCATTAATCAACGTTTGTCGCACATTTCCGTATACTGTCCGAGTTATTGGTATGCCCTCTGCATTTGGAGATATATTAGTTTAGGTAAACGTCGCAAGTCTTGCACTGCAAGGAAAAGCGGCGGCGATTTTTACTGCATGTTTCAAACTGCTTGTGTTATAAAGGATTATTATGCGCTTTCTGTTAAAAGTAGGGATTTCGACGGCTTTCTAACATGAAAATCCTTTTGAAAGATATAAATTAGGGACAGAAATTCTAAAGGATCTCCCTGAGGAGATGGCGCAGCATTTAGTATATCTGGTAAAGTCACTTCTCTTTAGTTTGCAAGCAAATATGATGCTAAATTTGAAGCTTTTTAAAACAACAATGATTTATAGTGGGTTGAAAAAGCAGCCATTGACAAGTAACATATGATGATGAAAAAGACTGTTGATAAGTTTTTGCTTCCTCCGTTGTAGAAGTTCAAGTAAGGTGAAGTCGTGTTTTCTGCCACGGCAGTCGGGGGTTGATTGTATGTTCTGAATAGGGCCTATTGTAATTATTAAACCTCAAGAAAAGATTAAAGGGCAAAAACCTCCAAGTGCTCTCCGCAAAAGGCTATGATGTTGGCTAGCTAATGTTGTCCATTGATCCGACTGTGAACAGCCATGAGACGTGTAAAAGTCTCGTCGTTTCGCATCTGGTAAGTATACGAAATTCCTCGACATGATGTCTGAGTCCTACGTTTGGAAAGATTTTCTCAAGTTTTTGGTGGCTGATTTGTAATTAATAATTCGAGGACGTTTGCCGCACTGCTACTTTATTCGCCACAACGTATCCGTGTTAAAGTGCATTTTCGCAAAACACCTATATAAAATAAAGTATTGCATTAGACTTAAAGCTGGACCAGCTATGAGGTTGCAGCCTTCCTAAAAAACACTGAACAAACAAGTCCGCGCTGCATATCAGAAACGGTTGCATTCTGCCGATTTGACCCTAATTTTTGTTGTTTCATCTACCTAAAATCAAAGGCCTTCAATTTTAATTAACACTGTTGAATGCTCGTGGTAATGCAGTGCATAGCAATAAAACTTTCTTGGTTGCTGCGCCCCAGGAGGTGTGCCGTGTCTAGCTGCAAATAAAAGGGTCCTGTGGCGAAAATGTTTGAGAAACCCTGCTCCAGATAAGCAGTGATTCCAGTAACTCTATTGGTTAATACTCCGACATGCTGCTCAAATCTGTTGCCAATATAGATTCCTGGTTTTAACGTAAGAATTTGACCCGAGTGACGTAGATAATTAGCTTTTATAAGACTGAAAGTTTAGTGGGAACATTTTTGTACATATCTCCTCGAGCGTATAAAAGACTGTGGATTTCCTAATAAGGACACCTAGATTTGGCATTTATATGGTTTGTTTTGCTTTGGGCAGATGTCAAAATCTTGGAAGAAAACGACGGGTTGTGACAAAATTTGCCTTATGAGAGGATGTAATAAACAAATTCCTTGTACCTGAGTTTTCTTTTGCATACATACTTTTTCCTTTGTTCCTAGTAAAACGCCACTGACAGAATTGTAAACCTTACAAACACCTACCGTGGTTGATGATCCAAATTCTTTTGGTTACGCTCAAACCATTCAGTATAATTGCAGTAAAGCTTTTCATGCAATCATTAACTTCCATGGGGATTCATTTTGCTTATCTTTTCCTACCCGAGTTTGCTTGTTGACAATAGTTTATTCGCAAAGAATGGAATTGTGCATACTTCTAAACAATGAAACTGCAAACATTGTGCATTAATTTGACTATTACTGCTTTGCTACTTTCGTTACATTTGCATTAATTTCAATTGGATTAACAAACCAACCGTTACGTCCGGCGAAACTGACCAAGTGTATAATTAAATTCCTCATTTAACCTCGTTCGATGTATCTCTTAACAGGACAAAATAAGAACGACATAAAGAAATTTATGTAAACAATGCAAACAGCAGTTGATTTTATGGTTCGTACGATATTATAAATGACATCTTTTGAACCGTCCGCTTTGTCTTTTGAATTTGTGACGCATGCAATAAAATCCTAGACTTAAGTAGCTAATAGCCAATGAACATTTGTTGGAATTCGGTAGCTTGTCTCTGTGACCAAGCATGTGAAGCAGCAGGAGGTTTCATCCTTCTAGTTCAGTATTCGATGAACAACAATGAGACCTGTTCATTTGCTTAACCAACTGTAACTTTATGTCTTTATGGATAACCATTGCGAAATTTCCTTAGTTACAAATGCACCAGTAAATAATTAGTTCACATTATTCGACATGGGTATTTATATCGCAGCTCAGTTTCTAATACTCGATTAAAACGCCTAATGCTGGATGTCCACCTAAAAACAAAACAGATTAATTTCTCAAGGATATAAGCAAACTACAAAAGTGTTGATTGATATTAGCCTGTTTACATATGTTCGCTTCTCGGCAAACGTACTAACGTTTAAAAAGTTTACATGCGAACAGTTCAACCGGCATCAGGGACTTGTAGATAAGTCCGATTTTCTCAACACTTGTGTTTATTCAACGATTGGATATTAGAAGCTTTGCGTGCAACTCACCATTTGTAGCAATTAATTGAAAAACCAGAAATAAGGCACGGTTGAATATATGCGTACGAATATTAATCTTTTCACAATAGATTGTACATTAGAGGGCTGGGATACAAATCGCCGTCAAAATGGGGAACAGACATATATCAACGCGTGAAGAAAGCATAAGAGAGTTAGCAGTCTTTACGGCGTCCATAATCTTTCCCCTAAGACTACATATAATGCTGGATACTCTGACTCTGTGTTAACCATTTTTAGTCATTGGTAGCACAAAATTCATACCAAAACGCTTGCTTCAACCTCTTGGCTCTCTAACGATTTCAAAAATGATGTTTTGGCTTTAAAGAAGGGAATTAAACATTAAAACGGTATCTTGTTTGCTGGATAGATGGGGAACATCCGGTGTGAGTTGTATTGTAAGTAACGAGAGCAAATTGTAATTTATTGGCTACAAATACAACGTTTATGAATTTAATAGCTAGTATATAATAGTTCATCATTATCCGGGCTTTTACTACAAAATAACTTTGGAGATTCATCCTTGGCGCATACTGAGGAGAGACAGGAAAAGGCGTTTAACATAGGTTCCATGGAATCAAACATAAAATTTTCTCAACAGAATCGTTTAAAAGCTTGATACCTCAGGTTCTGGATAAAATATATTTTTGAAAATATTTAACTAAAGTCCGTTGCAAACGCTAAATGTATCCTTGTTGATCGGCTGAGAGAACAGCATATCCGGAGTAATTTTTAAAGATAACACAATGTTTATTTATTAGAGGAGTATTTTACCTGTGTATCCAAAACAAATAAATAACACTTTATTTTGCTCTGCTGTTAACAATTGTATTTTCGAATTATTCCAATTTCCCTGTTCACTGCAATGATAAAATAGCTATGAAAGCCAATGCTTGTCCGGACAAGCTGAAAACTACCTAAATTTAAATTGCCCTGTGTGGTTGCCCAAACCGATCGTTTGATCGGTTGGACGTTTGCTGATATCATAAATACTCAACATGTATTTTGCCTATTTACATTTGGTAACAACCATTTGTGTAAACAATTTTAATCCGCATGGTGATTGAACGCTGGTTTGCGTTAGCACCCATATATGCGGCACTAGAATTTAAGCAACATTTCCACAATTATTTAACGCCAAGCGTAGGTCAGTTTACTCGGATTCCAAAGCACAGTTTACTTGTACCCAGTCAGTGGTTATATTATGCATATTAGCTATTCTGTATATCTTTCACTTGCAATCTGTACCAATTGCATAAATTAGCGCCACTACAGTTTAGTTATCATAATGACCTAAATATTGCTATCGATCGCATACAATACCTGCGAATGTAACAAATTAGTAAAGGACGGTTTCAATTGCCACTTTAAGACACCAGTAAACCAGCAAGCGCTTGAGATAATTTGGTAAAATTAACGTGGAAAATAAAACTACGAAGCAATTTATTATAATGGTAAATAAGTTCTAGCTTAACAGACTCTGCTGATTGTCATTCTGAATATTGCAAAACATGGAAAAATTAAACAAAATTTGGTTCATACAGGTCGAATCATTGCAACATGTATAGTAACAATTTAAATTTCTATAAGAGTTCACAAGCAATGACGAAGAATGCGTCGTTTGTACTAAACTTGCCGCTCGTTGGCAAGGTAATTGTAGCATGTTTTCTGGGCTTTGACCGGCAGTGAACGTTTTATTAGAATAGTGTTTTCCATTGTCAATGAGTCGTGTTGCATATTCTACGTTTAACCTTATGTGTAGGACAAGAAACAGCCGGAAAAACGATGAGACTAGTCGACGCAGTGCACCCTTCAGAAGACCCACGATTTTAGTGCCAATTCCTGAATTATAACCGGCCTAATACGAAGTCACTTACTTGACTTGCATATTTACACACCCAGATCCATTACGTCGGACGAATTTGAAGCTCGTTGTCGCACAATCCTTATGGCTATATAACATAGTAAAGGTTAACTCGAAACCGTCTTTAAACGCAATACATTCTAAAAAATGATCACTATTTAATCGGAATTGTAACCCAATATCTAGAATATTCCTGAATTTTGTGATTAATTATTTGTTGAACACAGTGCAAAAGCGCTTACTGTCAATCCGCCTACTAATCTATAATATAAAAACAAACAGGCAAATAAAGTTTTGCGCATCTTGTTGTTAAGATATCTTAAACACCAGTATTTAAATTATCATTGCTGTTTTGCCAGCAAATTTTGGAATGAAACATAGTTTCAGCAAATATTAACATACTCAGAAGACCCTTTGGACGGTGCGATGAAATCCATCGAGCACGATGCGCAATAAGTGTAAATATTCATTTAGCGCAACTTCCGGGACAAAGCAAATAAGCATGAACGGAAACAACGGGATGGTATTTCCTCTCGCCAATTTGAAACAAATCAACGCGTTATACACAATAATGTTCTTACTTTGAATTACTTGATTATAATGAGAAAAATAGGCTCGTGGTTAACATTGTGCGTCACTTGGGTGGCATTTGTAACACAAATATTCCAATTCGCAATTTGCTTGCACAATATATAAGCTCTCTCTATCGTAACCGGATCCCTATCAACCCAGCTGTCATCCTGACATTGACTTAGCTATGGTGACCATGAAATATGCAGTCTGTCATTACGTACATAAGTCGATATACAACCTGCAGCAAATAAGTGGCCAATTTATTTAAAAAAACGTCTATGCAAAGGTCTATACTTTCCTTTGTAGTTTCCCTTTATAGCATTTGTAAAGACCCGCAAAGTATTTGGAAAGATATATTTACCTTGAATATTATTCTTTAGGAATCACGCAGAATGTTCAATATTATCAAGTAGTTTAATTACAATCGTCTGCCACTGTTTCGCTATAACTTGTCCGGCTTCGAATTTTGTGAAAATTTCGTTTGTTTTTTCATGCTCATAAGTTTAATCTCCATTTTTAAGCAAACATTAAAGATAACATAATTTGTTGCATATCAAAGATTTAATAAGCCCACAGTATATCTAAAAGTATTATTTTGTTTTTGGTCAACTTTCAGAATGTGAATTCCTGATAATTCCTTTCCTCCAATTTCATTATATATTTATCTGTGGTTATCATTTAAAACCCAATAAATATCACGCTAGTATTTATCAATTCTTTTATACTGAGCAGTATATGCGCACCAGATGCACACTAGCATCCTAACTTACAAAATGGGTAGTTATATCATCATAAATTTACTTACACAATCCATCATCTGCCGGTCAGTCAATGAGTGGCGACATCAGAAATCGTTTAATGTTATAAGGACTTTTCCTGAACTATATGCAACCAAGCATTCCTGATCACCTTACGTCAGGAATAATCACATGGTATTTTACTTGTTTATGATATGCATGTCCATCCTATATTTAACGTTGTGTTGCCCCTCAAAAGCCTTTCCATTATAGCTTTTCTCAATATTATTCCATTCCACTTAAAAAACCCTGGATATTAACAATATATGTATGCTTTTTTACATGGACGTCGTTTACCGCAGTGTTTATATCAAATATATGATTAAAAGTATAACCAATAAAGCTATTACATAATTAATGCATACATACAAAAGACCGGTCGTATACCTAAGGCAACGTTCATTGTAAGAGAATTTTAAATATTTTAAACTTTAAAGTTTTGTTTACATGAACAAAATTCTTTTACTGGTCCAACCCGTCCTACGCCTGATAGCTGTGTTACTATTTTAACTTATAGTTCTAGTCTGCTTTTGTTCATTAGTCGGACTTATGTTTTAAGTATGTTGGATACTGAGTGATTTGCAGAGTAAAATGTTGATTTTGACACGGGACGCTGGAAGCCGCAAGGAAGCTGTATCGCTGATGTCACCTTATCCTTGCACGACAGTTAGCTCCATATGACGGTATGCTCTTGACGTGTCTAGATAATGACTCTGAAATTTTGATAAGAATTTTCGAAGTTGCACTTGATTCTCCTTATCTTGATAGTGTGCTCTACGCAGAACATTATGTTTGTACGGTTGCAAATCATCAGTATAAATGGTACTTTATTGCTGATTATGAGGACCCCTACTGTTTTTGAAACCCTTGTTTCTTCAGAAATACAAGGTAAATTTTGTTGTGGATTCCTGCAGAAACAATTCGCTTAAACCATTGCTACAAATCCTCTATTGTAATTAGTTGCAGGCATTTGCAATGACAGTGGATATACGGAGGAATCACATGACATTGCATCCGAGACGATTGTTATCAGCAACTCAGTATAGATACCTGGTAACTCATGAAACATATAGCAGTATATATACTGAATAAGCAATACTAACCTTAGTACAATTTCATATCACTGTTTTGCTAAATATTGTTTCTTGCTTGCTGTCTGTGCATGGATTGACACCTAAATAACAGCAGGAATTGGGGTACTTTTCTTTTCGTATTAACAAAAACGACCAAATTTCTTTCAAGTGTTTTAAGTGAGTAGCAATATGTTCGTATTCTTAGCCGTTTTATTAACCACGGCAAGATATTAAATAATCTAACCTATTTATTTCGCCAAAATAATTATAAATGATGATTCCATCAGCATTGGTGTTACATCTATCACATTTCCAACGAATTTGGAAAAGCAGATGATAAGTATGTCAAGCTAACATATTCCTTATGCTTAAAGATTTGAGGTCGGAATAGAAATAACAATATGCTAACATAACAATTTGTCATTGAAGGTTTGACGTATTTAAGGATTTGTTGGAAACTATGTATACAAATAAGGAAATATATAATGATTAATGCCAAATATAAAAGTATTTGCTGGACAAGTCCCGCAGGTTAGTAGGGATGAAACTACAATTATCTAAAGACAGTTGAGTTAAGTGTTTGAGCGTTTAACCAGCATATATGCGGGTGATTAACGGTGGTGCAAATAGAAATTAAATGTCAACGACAAGGCACACTGAGGTCAGTTATAGTTGTTGTAATCCGGGGAAAATATAAAACTAGAATACTCACCTCTGTGTCGCATCTTTAAGTTTAGGTTACATGTTAATCCGGTTTAGAGAAATAATATATTCCTATATAGCACAGTTTTCGCAACCAATTGATGGGGGGCCAAGTGCAAGTCCAACCGCTTTTTAAACAAATCCAAGGTGGGGAGGAAACAGCGAACGTTGGGAGTGAGTTTAAGGGTTGGCAAACTCCAAGAAACAAATAATTCCGTCGGAATGCTAGGCGGCTAACCTGTGCACACAATTTCAGATTATACCATCTGAGATTGGTGTTATGGCTGAGTTTCAGAAAGTTACAGCATACGTGCTTAGGGTCACTCAATATCCGGTAGACTAATATGAGATCGCCACGCAGCCTGTAGTAACGGTCACTAAAATCTCCCATTAATAACGGCCTTTGACGGTAGGACATATTTCATGGGCTCTTGACGTTCTTTGTTATCTTTCGTTGCAGCATCTCTAGCATTTTTAAGTCGCGCTTTAAAGGACGGCTTCGGTCAAACAAACAGGTCTGTAACATGGATGAAATATCTGAGCATGTAAGTTGACTCCTTGATTTTGTGTTTTTCAAATAGGCTATTATTCAAGCAGTACTTCTACATTATGTTCAGCAAAAACACCTTTACCTACTTTTGTTGCCCTTACTGTTTCAATTTATATCACAAGGATAGTAAAACCAAGCCACATCAAGACGGATGTCCCAGCTCTTTTACTATGATTTAGTGGAATTAAACACTGAGAGGAAAATTGAAGTATTTAAGGTTCACAAGTACTAGGGCTTTACAATACGTTTTGGTTGTACACTAGAAAAAAATCCAAAAATGAAAATTATTTGTGAATTTTCTACTTAGACTGCAGAGGCTCTCTTAGCGCAGCTGCAACATGCTTCTAAAATAATCTATCCTAGCCCTAAAATTTCAATAATAAACGAGCTAACGTTTGCACTATAATTTTAAGTTGAAACTTGATTGATGTCATTGACGTTAGCTAGATAAAAGCAAACCAAATTATCATTTAAGGAGTCACTCATAAATAAATTAAAATACTGGTTTCTTGCGTTGCTCAAAGCCAAATGGAAAATCTCTTAAGTGCACAAATGTTTGCTAAAGAAATGTGTGCTCTACATTTTAAAATCATTCACATATTCTTATATACATCAATTAGTAAGCACGACTAGAATATGTATACACATTTATTACGTTTAATTTATAATCTTATGGCTTTTCCACAAAATTATAATCACAGTGGGTCTCATAAGTTCCTCAAGAGCGTAGTTAATTAGTATAAATATAACTACATTTTACTTAGACGAGCTTTGCTTTCGCTAAGACTTTATCAATGAATTACAGGAGCAAAGGAAATGCTAAATCCACACAACACCATCGCAATCTTTTAAGTAAGCTGTTTAACCAGATATGTACATAAGCTAGCAACAATAGGATCGACTTAGCAAATCAAACTTGTTGTGTCAAAAAACACAAAATAGTACCTAATTTACCATGATCGATTTTCTTCACTTAGCTCAGTGTTCTCAACCAAGGACTGCTAACAGTTGAGATGCGAGTTCGAGCCCTAACCGAGTCAGATGGAATGCACACTGCTGATGATCCTCGAAAGATAAAATGCGCTTCAGGTACTTTTTCGGGAGTATACTGGCTGTCTGAGTGAGTCAGAATGCGAGGAATTTCTACCTATAACATACAACTCCCTCTGCAACTTTTCTGTAATCGGCAGACGCTCGTGTCCGTTTGGAAACTATTATCTTACAGATGAGCTTGCGGATCTAGCATGATTGTTACAGTAAGTTATGTATTGATTCGGGTGTAAGGAATTGTTATCAAACAATGATCCAGATAACTTAGCAGCGGTTGATATAATCGTGCATTTCTGTGTATCTGTAACCAAAGAAAATTTGATGCTGATACTTGACTATTCCATTGATTGCCTCATTGCGGCTTATGTCAAAACAATCATCGGCGACACAGTTGTTTTGGTTTTAATTCTGCTTTATATCTGTTTGATTTGAAATGAGCGGCGGCACACAAATTAGTAGGCGCATGGAATACCAGCTTTTGTAGTCAAAAAGTTTACATCTTATAGTTTCAGTTATCAGCTCATTAGATTAGAATATGCTGCATCGATATAGGACGAGTGCGCAAAACGAAAAGGTCTTTAATTCATTGCATTCAATTTTCTAATAATATGCCGAAATGCATCGCGGCATTTTGTAGTGATATTAATAACATGTAAGCTTTACTGATCCTTGTTTAATATGGTGGGATTGCAAGTGCTAACTGCACAAAAATTCCGTGTGCTGTTAACTAACTATCAAAGTAAAATAAAATATGAATAATATGTAGGGTATCTATGTTGCATAAAGACTCCATATAAAACCTAACAAGTTAGGTACAATTAACTTAGTAGTGAATAAATTTTGATTAAAGATTAATGTGCTCGGGACATCACAATTCCTATACAACGCACTCGAAAACATTATCAAAGCCGCCTGTCTAAATTACGAACTAAACATTCAAAATTATTTTAACAATGGTCCTTAGCATTTTTTTCCTTTTTCATTTTGACCTAATCAACTTTCATGTGATTGTGAAGCACTATGCTTCAACATCAAAAGCAGCAGAAGAATTTTGATTACTCCTAATAGTTAATGTAAAATTATGCTTATATTTGCTTTTTGGTTAGAACTACTGCATTCGCATTGTCGAGAAATACACTATTTCTTTAGTTTTAAATTTGTCAATTTGGTTAGTATGTAGATGCACGACTTCTGATAAACGTGATGTAAATTGCACAACTACTTCGCATCGATTTTTTTCCGTTTTACACTGCCAAAGTCTTTTGCAAATGCGTAACATTCCTGGGCATGTAAGACAGTATAATTTTTTACCGCGAGTAGCCGTTATATTGATTGTTCTGAGTAAATAATTATTTTTATCAAACCGAGTGTTTGTGCAATTATTCGTCGTTCATTGTCCGTTCATTTGTCATATAATAAGGAGTCGGATCGCCTTGGGCTATCAAAATAATCATACAAGTCTCTTATTGCATACCCGCATGATCTTATAGATACCTAATTGAGTAACGGGGTGTCTCCTGGGAGTAAGGAACTGATTATGGATCACCCAGCTATATTGCAAGGTTCCTCAGGTGCCAGTCAAAGTATCTCTGAAAACCCGGAATGATGGGCAACAGGAAACAGATATGCAAACAGAAGTGCAGTGTGACTGGCACGCATCAAAGCATTATTCCTTACCTCATTATGCACTGTATAAATTTGATTACGCGTGTTAATAAAAATTATAAAGAATAGGAACGCTCGAAGTAATTTGAGTTATTGGCTCTTATATTGTAGTTAATAGCAAATGGAACAGGGCCTTTATAAAGCAAAGCATACGTAGAACAAGCAGCGAAAATACCTAGGCGCTACGTCCAGCAGATTTAATATGTCATGCTAAATAACTAAAATGGAGCAATTTCCATCTTCGTAATATAAAATAAGTGAGGCTGGACGCCGGTTCGCGGATAGGAGTCAATGGTTCGTAGCGTCTAAAGTGTGCCTGATCTTCAGTATATACTAGGCTACAGGGCTGCAACGCACTGGGTGTTTCATTGGGCCGAGTTTATGAGGAGAATTAGGCCATTTCCCTCAGTTATGGAAAGCAACCAGTGTGCTGAATACCCATTTACAATAAAATGAATATTTTTCTAGTGATGATGAACTAAGCAAACACTTGTGATTAGGAGGCTAAGTTGTTGCGTCTCCCAAAGCGTTTAACTCCTTCTAACTTGTTGATCGACGAAATCAAAATCAAGTTGGATAATGGATGGCGAAATATAGCGCTGGGTGCCTGTTTAAAGCAAAGTGAGAAAAACATTTTTTGATCAAGCCTGCTTTCAAATTAGTCTATACCTTGATAATGCACTGCGTAAAGCAATATAATTTAGTCACTCTGGTTGGCTAGAAGAAGAGTGGGAATGCACGCTGAGTAATAAAATTAAGCGATGAGGCTTGACGACCGTTTACAGCAAAACTAAAATGCATTTAATAATGCCAAGTCTATGAAGGACAGCACGTGGTGGCTTTCGGAAGCCAATTTACAACGAAGAGTCAAAGCGATGTAGCATTTTGTGGATACGTGAACGAGAACATGTAGAAAATATGGTGCCTCGTCGAGCAATGTGATTCGATCCTTCTAGCATTCTAGGAGTATTTATGGTTTAAGTGATGAAAGCAATAAGTGCGCTAGACGCAGCTCAAAAGCGAAGAGTGAAAGCAGTTGGAGAAATTGGGTAGACATTTGAGCAAACCCGAAAACTAACAACACAAAGCGCAAACACAGAAGCCTGTGAAAATCCGATGACAGCTTTTTAAATATAACGTGTTTATTACGCTGGCTATCTAACAATCTCGTCGTGGTGTCAGCTTTATTGTTCGGGTTAAACCCGTTCTATCAAATAGCTCGGCAGCAGTGTTCCAGGTTTTCGCCGGACAAGCCTTCTCTATGACAAGCAACAAATGTCTCTATATCAAAACGGCGATTTGGCGGACGTGACTCGCAACAAACTAAAGTCACTGTCCCATGGATACCCGAAAACAGTGATTTAACCCAAGGATATCATTTGCTTATTCTCACATTCCCGACGAGCACATACAGTCAAAATCGATGCGGTACCATTATAAACACCAGCTACACAGATTTGTTCATACACAATTTTATATGTATATTCACCCACACACATATGCACTGTTATGCCAAACATTTATATTTGTATAATAATTGAACAAGTTATGTAAACATGAGCTGGCCTGTAAAGAGATGTCTCCCATTGTCAAGTAAAAAATCGCACTTATTTATTTTTTAATTTAACCAAAACGATAAAAATTCCTTCACTATCACCTGTGACTACAGTTATTATTAGAACACAGCATAAAATCGTACAGATTGCCTGAACGCAAGAAAATGCTATTTAAATTTCTTAAGCACAAGGCAGGTTCTCGAGTTACTGCTTCATCTATTCGCCTTATTCATCCTGGTTGTGTTTACATGTACGTTTGCCCAATTCGATCAATGCTGTAGATATATATATATGCATCATATTTTTTGTTATATGTTTGAGATTAATACAGAATGTTACGGAAATCCAATTGGCCGTAATCCACTAATTTGTTCTACGGAACAATCCCTCGCGCATCGTTCAAGAGAAATGCTTCCACGCATGTTTGCATGTGTATCAACAATTCGGCGGAGGAAAAGAAATGTTTACAAACCAATTTATTTTATCATACGCCGAGCATTGTTTAAGTAATGTTTCTGAACCATGACAGATTTAGTTGTATTGAATTAAACAATGTTTCCTTTAACGCGCAACAGACAAATCCTAAGGACTCTATATTGATTGCGGTAGTGAATTTCCATACTATCTGCATTTAGATTAATCCATAATCATGCCTTTTGTTCCTGCTATCTAGAGCCTTAACATAGAATAACATTACATTAGTGTGTGCATACTTTTAAGGTCTAGTTATAAGCTAGGTTAGATAACATGATATCTCAGTTGCTTTTAATCATAAGTACGACCACATATGTGTCATGCTTACGTGCAACGATCTTATATTTGACTGTTGCAATTATTCACTCTTCGTTTCCTCACTTATCGGGAGCACAATATTTTGTCACGTTTCGCTGGGTGTAAAACTATTCATCCACAATCACAATGATGCTAATTGGAAAAAGTATCTGTAAAACGGAACCAATGCTGCATGTGTTATATAGAATTCTTGCATAGCTTTACTGTTACCTACATGTCAAATTGTCTGTTATTGCTCCTGAACTTAAAACACTTTCTAGTTCTATTGGAACACGCTCACTACATTTGGACGTCTCTATGGCATAATGGCAAGATGACAATTTCCGTTTTCCTGTGAATATCTTCTCACAGTTTCCCTTCCCGCCATTTAGCAAGCGTTCATCTGCTAATCCCCATCTGTAAGACAAAATACAAGCAAACATTTAATAACGCAGATCAAAATTCTTTCGGCATTCCGACTTTTGCATTGCATGGGAGCGTCAAATATTTAACTGAAAGTCCCATAAAGCTAGACACGGACAATGAGTCCTAGCTCCTGTTAAACAACGTTAACTTTCACCGAAATAGCCACCTGGTCAGATACGAATCCTACCCTATACATTCTTGAGGATCTACATGGTAAGAAATTTAATGGTCAGAAGGCGATGATCACTAGCTTGCCCTGGATCTATTGTCCTATAAATCACAACGGCACTAACGTTTACTTTCATGATAAATTCCTACTTAGTCCTCAACTTAAGACATCTTTAATGTGAGTATATGCTTGGTGTATGTAACAGAAATTTACACTCTTTCCAAGTGCCCGCGTATCCCATTTAATTCATAGCACACCTTTAAGACATAAACTGGGATATACCCTTATATAATCTTGTCATACCGCCTACTAGATCCAGGTTTGTAAATAAAACATGCCTTCCTCATTTTGTTCTTAAGCATAATTAGTTCATGACTGAATGAAGATTGACAGGCTTCCCATGGAAGCTTACTGATCATGACACAAGCTTTAAGCTTAAGCATCAATCAGTTCATAACGGGCAAATATGATTTCGTCCTGGTCGTGCCCACGCGCATCTATATCATATCTCCAACTTGATCCAACTCGGTAAGCAATCTGTCCTCCCTCATGCTTGCTTTTCTTAACGAAGAGCTAATGATTGGCAGAACACTGACGAGGAAGGTAGTATTACCCAATGAGCGTGAAACGACAAAGCGGAGCTATGTACATGGTTCAGAATATCCATCTAGATAGCAAATATACTTCGAATTATGTGTATTTAATATGGAATTACAGAAACTGATGCAATAATTTGCAGCAGTGGCATAAGTGTGTCGACATTAGAGATATCATTTATTAAGAGTTTAGAAATGCCTCGCAGTAACACGCAACGTAATGCACACAAGACGGCTCAAATAATGACAGCAAGGTTACGTTGATACTTTCTTCATCACAATCAATTTATCACCATTTTTCGGCTAAAAACAAACAGATTAAAAGCTTTACTCTAAAGTATTACAACATACGACTTAAAGCAGAGTAGTACGATACAGTTAACGCTCAACATCTATATTATGTCACCAAAATAAACGTACGGTATACCCGTTTTACATACCAGTAACCAACTGGATTAGGCCACTCAGTGTCTGCTTCAACAAACCATTAATTATGTACACAGTATTTTCCTACGCTTACGGAATGTATGCAAAATATTTTGTGCAAAGCCGACCGGAATGAAACCTATATTTTACAGGATTGAGCGCGTTCTTGTTAAATATACTTGGTGTGTTTAAGTAGGCCCAATTTAAACCATAACTAAGAACATTAGCTCCACTCGCTATCACAAAATGGCTGGATTATTTAATGATACTTTTTACAATGAACAATGATTTAGCACGGGTACATAGCACGTGCTTGAAAAGTCCCGTAGGATGGTTGGAGTAAAACGCAAGATTGGAAGGCTTATAAAATAACTATATTATAATTTTTAGCTACTACCGATTTGAATGCACTAGTGCACAACGATAGTTTTAAGTGAGAATGGAATGTACACATGAAATAGTATAGTGCCGTTAGAATTCAGTAAATAGGAGAGAAAGAAATATGGTAACGACGAACTCACATGTCTGTTGCTGCATTTGACAGAGGTGATAGTTAACACATTTTAGACACATGCAGGATACTCACATAGACACTCCTGCATGTATCCTTACCGTCAAGTTACGGAGAGGGTCTTTTAACACACGGGTTGTTTTGCATTGTTTTGTCCTTTAAGCGGAACGGACTATATTAAATAATGTAAATTGGAAAACGTTTTATCATGGCATTATTTTATAGCCGTAATGTAAAGGATAAGTTAAGGTGAGTCGGGAGGGTATTACAGGTACCTGACACACGGAAGGAGAAAGCGGTTCGCTGACAATCCAGTCGACTGTAGCCAGTATGAGGTGATGGCCTCTTAGGTCGGTTTCACGGCACAGCTGCAACAAATTGCCATAGGGGTGTTTGTATTGTCAGTATTAAATAAAACATCAAGTGGTATAACCGCTAACATCGATATTTACCACTGCACCATCTCAAGTACTGAAGCCTGCGTTAATATTTGAGATGAATAAATCCCCTAACGAGTTTGGTCGCTTTATATTGTGTAGATTCAAGTGCATCGAAGTCGCCTTTGCACCAGGAATGCTACGCCTAGATCGCATATTCTAAGTAAGACCTTAATAGACTTTGAGCATTTCCGAAAAGAATGATAGCACAACTTTTTCGAACACCCTTCGAAAAGGTCCAGTGTCTTGACCGGCTCTTTTTGCTGACTTTGAAAACCAAGATCGTACTGCAGGATCAACGCAATGTGGTACCTTTGGGAAGTAAGTTGCAATTGCTGGTCTTCAAATCAATACTCATAGATCAGCTGATGGAGTTTGGTTACGAATTTGCACTTCACCACGTTGAACTGGAGCCTGTTATAGGATGGCCACGCATAAGCCCTGTAACGATCGCATTGCAATGCCATGTGATTATCCGGTGTGCTGATTTCATGCCAAATTTTGTCATCATCAGCATATAGTAAGACATTGGACGGCCAAGCAATGTCAATATATTATTGTATGTTAGGAGTAAACGTGGCCACAATACTGATTATTGGGGCGCGCCACGCTGGAAATCAATTTAGTCAGAAATGGAGCTAAGGACTCACATTCCGCTGACGTCAAGTGTGGAATTTACCGACCCAACTAAGTTTAAAGTCACCGATTCCGTAGCTTCGAAGTTGTGAAGGAGAATGCGGTGGCCTAACTGATCCAACGATTTCGAGAAGTCCAGGGACACAATGTCGACCCCAATCTGGCGTCGGCTGACTCTGCCTAGTTTGCTCGGGCCAGCAGAAATTTTGTGGTGCAGGATTCATTTTGGCGGAATCCGTGTTGCTGTGACAATAGGCTGTTGTTGTACTCAAGATATCCCATCAGCGTCTCTGCAAATATACGTTCCATTTCTTTGGATTAAACTAGGAGGATAGTGTTTCGACAGTTGTTTTAAGAATCCAAATGATCAATACTTATAAATAGGAATGACTTGTCCATGTTCCCATATTGTGGGATGCTTCATTTGGTAGACACATTGTTGAAAGTACCGAGCTAATGCTTCGGCAAGGTTTATGGCTGCTGTCTTTTATTCCTTCGATTTGATGTCGTCTACGCCAGGTGAACTGCGCACGCCCAATGACAATTGCGTTTCCATCACACTGGCTGCCGTAAACCACAAGTAGTTTAAATATGGTGGCGAGGAAAGCTGTTTTAAAAGCTTATGAAATGAGTATTCACCCCGGAAAGTATGGATAAATTGTTGGCCAAGCAGGTTGGCTGCATCAAGAGCGGTTTGCGCAGGACTATCTGTTGCACGTAAAAGCATGATCCGGCGCTTTACTCTGTGGCGCATGTTGACGTGTTTAAACAGCAATTTGGAATTGGTACTGAATTTCGCTGTTAAGGTCTATTGTTGCTGGAGTTGGCCTTGGCGGATCAACTTGACGCAGTGGTTGTGTTGGTTAATTGGACAGATTTTGTAAGCGCGCCAGGCTGAGTACTTTGAGGTCATGCTTTTTCTAATATAGCTGCTCATTAAAAGTTCACTTGCTTCGGAAGTTAGATCTTAATTGCTGACGCATTTGCCACAAGCTCAGTGAAATTTATGAGGAACATCAGGGCAACATCGGGGGACTTTTCGGCCAAGGTTGACCAACCGGTTTCTTGAAAGAATTTGGACAGTATATAGTAAAAGGTAACGACAGGTTTCCAGGTTGTTCCTAATGACGTACTCCTAGAAACATATGGAACGAAAGAGCCAAATCCCGTGCTCACTACGGCCAAGTAATGAATCTATGTTCACAGCGTCGACCGTTTGTCCTTTGTTCGACAACACAAGGTCCAAAACAGAGGGTCGCAGTAGGAAATTCTAGTGTTAAAATCTCATAAAACAAAAAGATTTTTCCAAGTAATAAATTCAGTGAGGAAAGGTATTTTGTTCTTATGTATTATGTCTAAGCGGTTCCTTGACTTATGGATCACAAGTATGAGTTTAAAGATGAGGACCTGAGTTGGAGCCTGAGCAGGGACCGGGTGACACTGTCAGTATATTTTGCACAGTTACGACTTGTGGTGCTTGCGCGGCAGCGGGGGGACTTCACAGCGTTACGGCCTACGGTTGATGATTGCATTTTGCTTCCCGTTAGTTCTAGAAAGAGGACAATGGATGAAGCCTTTAACTAAATCAGAAGCAAAAGACTAACAGCCAATTAGTCATGTATGGCCTGTGCATCAATAAACAGATCTACATGTACTTATATAAAATAGCTGACCCAAACACAGCAAAACCTCCCCAACACTTAAATATTTTGTTACTTATTACTTTATGTTGAGCATTCAAGACTACTACACATTAATGCTGCAAAATTCTGTAAAACATTACACCCTACAACAAAATGCTAACAAAACATTCTAGCGATGTACGCGGGATTGTTTAATAAAATAATCCAGGGGGCTGTTTTCTTCTCTAGGCTTTTAATTTACTAAAAGGTAATATGTTGTTTCTTATTTAGTTGGACAGAAACTATAGAAGGCACATAGTTATATAATTCAGCTATTGGGTCCGATAAACTAGGATAAACCATAATGCAAGCCGATGAAACCGACGTTCTCTGATATTTATGTGATTATACCCGCTTTTTCAGGAGTAGGTATACACTATTTTATGAATGGGATAAATCGGGTAAACATGAACTTAAGATAAATTGCGAAAAAGTATATATCATTTTTCGGAATATCGTTCAGTAATGAATTCAAACTTTGTTGCAAACTTGCGCCAGCTGATTTATTCAAATTGCAACCAGTTTTATATAAAAAAATTTTACAACAAACATTGACTGCTATAAGTTTAAAAAAACAGGTTACTGAAACTTGCATAAATGCGTTTTCTTGGTCCCTTTTTAGCGAAGCTTTACACAGCTGTGCCTTGTAAACTCCTCGGTTGATACAGATAAAGGGCCCTGATGAATTTACTATACAGAATGCAGGTATTACGCAGATGCAGCACGATTAGGTTACCGACAGTTTCCTTTCTGTGATATCGATGGACGCCGCTCATTCAGAATAGTTGACACTTCGATTATGACTTGGGAAGGCAAACTAATTACCTCAAATTCCACGAACGACTGAGTTAGTGCGGTATAGTACGTTTTGGTCTGAAGGCAGGTTTTATATCTCGTTAGAGGTTTGGCGTCAAAATGCTTATCTTGAAAAATCCGAAACCATTTAAGTACAGTATATATTTGCATCACTTCAGCTCTGTTATATTACTGAGAAACTCAGAGTAGTTCATTTTGATTGTAACCGCTGATCGCGTAGCTGTTGATGGAATACATGGTTGAATAGCAAATCCAGCATGTTCAATTGGTCCATCCAACCGAGTGCAGACAAATCCAACGCCATCTGATCCGTCATGAGACATTCCATGTCAATGTACTAGTCAGGAAACAAAATTGGTAGTCCATTAGTTATATTTTTCCATCTTCTTAAGGAGGCATTTAGAGTCAAACACTTAGTGTGTATAAATATCCGTCTTCCCTGAATGGTCCACTTGTCTCAAGAGATCAGGGTGATGTCGGATGCAGCTTTCGTTTGTAATTTCGCTTGATTACTATTGATTTTCACAAATTTATAGTTGCATCTGCTAGCGCCATGCATTTCGATTGTCACCTATTTAATAAGTCGACTGTAAAGGTCACAATTTTACGCTTTAATGCCATTAGCGTTGGATCAAGTGTCCAGCTTTATGGCCCCTTTTGACCTTAAATATCGCAACTGTTGTGAATGGAATTCTTGTATGGAAAGTCTCCATGATAAATTATTCGCTTCAGAAACAACATGCAAAGTGAGAATTAGAGTGGGTTTGCCTTATCTTAACGGTTTCCTTTAGGGTAGTCCAGCTGAACACATAGGTTAGGTCATCGTCCATTGTATTGGACAATTGATGAATTACTGCGTCGTAGTGCATTTGGTTCGCAATACTTTAGTATGCACAGGTCATTTTGCAATGTGAGTTCAGAATTTCTTTCGCATTTTTTTACCATCCTCCTCTGCATATCGTCGTTTTTAGTTTCCTGCAGGCTACAGAAGCAAATGTGCCACTTTTACTGATTGCTTGTCACCATGTGTAATAGAGATCGTTTGCTCTCATGATTCACATAGCTCGAATAACTGATACAATCAAACTTTTAAATTGTAGCGCCTTTGGAATACATACATAGGTTTTTCAATTTTTTGTGCCGGAGCAAATAAGATGTCACGGAACGACTGCAGCCAACCAAATTTTATTTCACCGTGGGTTTATAGTCCTCAGGCATTTCAACTATCCAATAGATTTTTGGGTCTTGTAATGCTTTAAGCGCCAGACACCCAAATGTTCCTAATTATGCATATCATGTGGCTGCGGAATACCCACCTCACCAACTCCATGGCAATCACCACCTCGCTGAGGTCCACCACCTGAATTCCTGTATACATTACAATGGAGAACAAGACATTACATTTAACCTTAATTCATTCTAGTGCATATTCAAATAGAACGCACTTCCTTCGCAATAATATTCACCATTCTTCTACTTATGTAGTGCTAATAAAAGCGACGTGGTGTTCAGCGTGGATGCCAGACACTGTTTGTGCTGTTAATTTACAAATCTTCCCTAATGAGCGTTCTTCTTGTAAGGGTGTTAGCTGTTTCCTTCAGCAAAGACATACTTGTTTCTTGATCTGGGTGAAACACTGGCTGGGAACAGTTCTGAATCGGTATTGACCAACATTTATATTAAAGCAAATTCTTTTATTAGGCAGTACTTACATGTTCCGTCCCTCCAGCTACCGGCACCGATGACTTGATACTCTATTGCTCAGTTATTACCCACCACTCACTAAGAAAATATTCGCATGGTATTTGGATAATTTCGAAATCTCATGGTCCCCTAATAATGAACCAGGAAACACATCAGTGTTATGTCCACCCTTTTTGACTTGGGGGATTTAGCGCGTCAAAGAGCCTAACCGGTTTGGAAAAACACTACCTTTCAAATGGGACAACAAGCAACAGCGGCAGATTACCGGATTATACTCGCATTGTTAATTGTTCTTACAAAAATCTTACTAAACAAATGGAATCACTAAATAAAATACTGTTAGGAATTTACCTTGAAATTTTCAGTATTAGCAGATCTCGTAAGAACTTCAAATTCAGCTAATTTTATCTTAGTTTGGAATTTACGAATTTCTTGAAACTGCAGCTGAATAATTCACTGAGTATTTTAAAATAGCTTTACCTGCGTTATCTGGAAAAACTTGGTAACTGAACTATAAAAAGCAGAGGAAAATGTAAACAAAGGATTTTTCTCCATTGATGCTCTACACCGGTATGTTAACAGCGCTATATCATAATAATCACAAAGTGCTATGCTCCGATGAAGTAATACTGCTTACGAGCACAAAAGTCACAGAGAGCATCTCAAAACATTTAATGGTCGGCGGAGTAAGACAACAAGTTTAATGAACTCGATCGTAAACACTGATGATTCTCTCATACATTTTTGCATAATCATGTGTTCAATGTGCAATGACTATTTCACGTTCACTTACTGAAGTAATGCAAGAAGGTAAGTTCATCCAAAAATGAAAAACAAAAGAATATGGCATTCATAAATGCTGATTTCAAACGTAGTGTTAAATGCCAATACGTTAGTTCATTCAGCCAATGTGATCACCAAGCCCTGAAAACATCCGCCAATGCTAGTCAAACGCGGACATAAAGTTCTGATGGGTAGCGAGGAGTTCGGTATAATTCAGCTAATATATCATCAGCACTCCTATTCAATAGGCTTAGGCTAGTATGAAAAAGCACCAGGCTCCGGCTTTTCGACCTTCTGCCGGGTTCCGCCTCATGACTTCAGGATGCCAGCAGCTAATGCCAATTCGCCATGGGTGACAGCAGCGGACCAGCGTGATTGACAGTTGTCTCCCGTTTCTATATAATTTCTTCACGATTTTCCTTATAATGGAGCTTGTATTTGCACTGGAAACAATCGACTATAAAACCATGAAAACAAAGTTATTGCATGCAAGATGTCAAACATATCCACCACACATTTATTCTTTCAAGAATCATGGTGTATATAAATGCATAATAAACTCGCTGGGTTCTAAAGCATCCTCAATAAATATCACCAGTTTTTGATTGGTTGGTATTGCACCACCTATCAGTCAGACTTTCTTGGTTAGAGAACTGGGGCTGCGGCATAGGAAAAGCTATCATTGTAATATATATTGTTATGCGAAAGACATTCGATTATATCTAGCAGAAACGTCAGCCATAAAAGCCTACTTCTCATCGTCTCCTTTAATGTTACAGGTTTGTTCCCACGACGCTGGCGAGGCAAACAATGAGGTGTCTGCTTGAAAAACACGGAGCGGTAAATACTAGCAACCTAACTGAAACCACAAAAATGATGGAGTTGTTTGTTTTCTCTCCCACCGCACATCTTACTTTCAATGGCCAAATGTTCAAGCAGATAAGGGTACACCAAAAGGATAGCCACTATCTGGATTGATAGCAGAAGCTGTGATAAAAGCCTTGGAACAGATGACATTGTCAAAAGTGAAGCCCAGAATTTGGGTACGTTAGGTAGACACTACTTTTGACATCCTTAAACGCTTAAAATAACAAGAAACACATAAAATAATCAACAATATTTTTCCCGCAACTTTCACCAAATAGGGAGAGAACCATGATAATTTGCCATTTTTGGATGTGCTCTGAAGAAGACATGTAGCTGCGTCACCGGAAACAAAAGTTTATCGGAAAGCGACGCAACCCGATCACAATTTAAACTATCACAAACTAAGGAAGGCGGAGAAGGACCAACTAGTTAGCATGTTTAAGCGAAATTCATACCCTCGATGCTTTATTCTGCGCTGTCAATTGTCGAAGAGCCAGTAACAACCTGCGTCTACATATGCAACAGAAAGAAGAACGATTATTCTACCTGGCATCCATGGGATTTCTGAAAAAGCAACGAGGCTTCTAATGCCTCACGGGATAAATTTTGGAAACGAAGAAACAAATCACTCGAAGTTAACATTTTAAGATAAAGGACAAACTTAGTGATCAACAAAAATCAGGCTTCGCTTAGAAATTTCCTGCAAGAACAGTGGCAAGTGCTATGTAGGACAGACTGTAAGAAAATTTGGTACAAAACTGCACAAACAGTCTGGCCATCCACCTCCAAGATTGGAAATCCTAAATGTCAGTACATATGGATGCCGAGGGCCATCAGTTCGATGTGGATTAGGTTGAAATACCTGGAAGAGCAAGAAACCGCGAAGCTAGTAAATTCCTCGAGGACTGGCATTCTTGCCGGAACTCAGTCAACATCCATCTGAAGCTGGAGCGTGGCTACGTAGCTCTGCAGGTAAAGCTAGCAATAAGCTCCAGATCGACAAGGAGAAGACGTGATCACTGGACCAACGCACGTGAACCTACCGAAGGCTGATAGTCAACGCAAATAACAAGTAATAGGCATTATTTTGAGAGACTCCGCGAAACAGCACAGCATAGCCGCATAGATGATGTTGCTTAGTTTGGTAACCAAACGTCTGCAACGGAAATGCCCGGCTCGGAGATCAGGACAATATTCTCATCCACTCCCCGAGCTTCATTTATTCTCAAGAAATCATGTATTTGCACCCAGAATGATTGCCTTATATCTCGGGGGTAGGAAATATACAGACAGCAGTTTTAACTGTTTATTCAAGGCCACTTCATTACCTAGTAGAGTGATTCAAGTTAGCGCGCTGCGCCCGCTCTTATTGTTATTATATATAAAAGATCTTCCGGATAAAATACTATTCATTAAGTTTTCGTCTTTGCTGATGGTTTCAGTGATGTTTTTTGCCACTAGAAAAAGTAATTCAAATGTAGTTTATATTCTGCTTCATTTGTCAAAATTAGAGCTCTAGAGCAACTCATGTAGGTTGTAACTCTCCACCAGAATGTTATCTTTGTACTACGGATACTACTCTTTTCTGCAAATTCTTACCTTAAACGATCCTCCAATTCTTGTGTGTAGCCCTGTTTTAGTACTTGGTTTTAAAGTTTCTGCTTAATTTAATATTCCACAGCATGTTATGTGCTTTCATGCGAAAGCCAAAAGAAAAATTGCCTATATAAGTGATACTCTTGTATTGTGTTAGTCCGTAAATTGAATAGTGCATGACAGCGTACGAAAATCCAATAAAGATGGACAGCATAGCTTTGAAATACATCCATGATACGTTAAAGAAGGATTGCAGATACTGTTTAGTAATTGTATTGCAGGAGTCCGCGTTGATCTCATAATGAAAGGACTATGGCAGAGGGGAAGCAAACTATATTTTTGTATTCTCTATTGCTATTTGCTCAGTGATAACTCGAGTTTCAGGCTCTTAAGTGCTCTGAATTAAGAAAGCCTGAGCACAGTACGCAGATACAAAGTCACGTACCAAGCAAAAGTAACATATTTTCACAATAAAATATGTGTTGGTAAGGAAAACACTTCCATCATATATGAAAAAGCGCAACAAATAGTTAAATTGCATGGGTTGATGAACGTTTACCTGCAATTTTAAAGCCTATGTCAGCAACTGGCCAAAGGATATATTTTATGATATGTGTTCAAATGGTCTAAATACACTTGAGTTACCACGTCAGCTAATTGTCTCAACATTGCAGTTTTACTTACGCTAGGATGAATTGAATACTACATATTTATAAACGATATTATTCATACCACGCATACACTCCCGTAAAACCAACACAGGATTTATTCTTTGATGCACTGGTTAAGTAAATCACTACGCTTTTCAACCTAAACCTCATCGCGGCCACACCCTGCATTAATAGCCTTACCCATATTTTGGTATCACTTTGGATTTAGCTTTAAAATGAACTGTGTCGGAAGAAACAAACTTTTTCAACACCGTGAGCAAAACTGTCCCTCCGCTTAGCTGGTGCCCAGAACTGTTCTATCGCTGTGAGAAGGTGCTCCGGAATTTTCATATCGATTGATAAATGAATGTTCATCTAGTTTCTCTTGAATTTTGTAAACATTAGCATAAAACTGATGCAATAAATGCATTTTCTATTTTGGTTCAACGTTTTGGTATTATCTTTTATTAATTTATTATGTTCTGAATTGCTTGAGTTATCAGTTCCAGCTTGACAAATCTTATAAATATTTGGGTTGAGGTTTCCAAGGAGATTATTCCTCCTGCGCAAGGCGGAAAGTCAAAAACATACTGGTGAATATTAAATGTGGCAGACCTACAAAAAGCAGACAACAGCACAGTTGATTACAGACGCTGTGTCATAAAAGGCCAACTCAGATGAGTTTGACTATCATGCTCACAAAATTACCAAAATTTGTGAGCAGGCTTTTTGTCCTGAGGGAGAAATATATGAAAAAATGAAATAAGAAATACGCCCGACTAATCAGCAAAATCGATACAAGCTAACATGTTTTACTTAGGGGTAGCGCACGAACAGGTACGGTACTAAAGTGCACGCGAAACCTGTATGAAATTGGGTCTCATTGGAGACGGTTTCCACAGATGTTTGTGTTATTTCACTTGGTCAATATTATAATACTTCCCTACTAACCTTAAATCTGTATGGCCCTTGTTCCTCGATATTGCTGTTTGAAGTAACTAAGGTTACTGATATTAACTTACACTATATGACGATATGCTTTACATTATTCGAACTGTGTTTCCCTTCTATTTCAGCACCAAGTATTTATCGTAGTTTTTACATTATTTGAATCGCCGTAGTTTCAGTTCCTCTGCAAGTCTGCTGCTAATAATGATGCCTGCATAGAAGTGTCACGCACTGTGAGGTATAATGCATTATTTATATATATTTTATTTAAGTTATTGCTTAATGTTTACCTAGTACAATTGTCGATTTGCAATTCCATCAAGGACAAAAGCCAGTGACCTCGAAATAACGGAAACATGGTTACACTCTGTCATAATTGACACCATGTTCGAAACACCCGACATGTCTGTTGTTCAGCACGATCGACCCGAGAATGGTGAAAGGAAAGCTCTTTGTTTCTAAAGTGACCATCATTGTGATCGCTTAAATTATTCAGCCAATCCGGCACAAATTCCGCCTGATGCGGCCTATGTTTACAGGGCAACGATGCTTGATTGTTAGACGGTTTTACCTCCCTTCATCCTACACGCCAGAGATGGACATCCATCTGGTATCATCACGGCGGAAGTTGATTAGCATGTAATATAGCCGATGTTTTCAACATCCACACTCTAAAATATCATGCCACCTCTGCATAAAAATTCGAGAGTATAACGAGTTTCCCGTTGCCTGTACATTAACACACACACCAGATTCAGGTAAATTACAGGCCGTCTATACCGCATCGGATATTTACCAAAGTAGAAGGGATGAATGTGAGGGGTGCAATGGTAATGTAGCCTTACTGTTCCAACGAATGTTTGTGCGGGATATGCTGTGGTATTTGCTAAAGCGACGAAGGCGATCATGCGTTACGACAGAATAGATCGAACAAATAAAAGAAGCGAAAGGTCTTTTAAAGAAGCTGATGCATCTGCTAGCAAATGTCAAGATGTTATCCTTTGTGGTATCTCTATGATTGCGTAGACATTAGAAAGCTAAATCTAAACCCAAGAAACCTAGATGTCTATATATAGCGGGCCACTCATTTGTATAGTGGTGTGATATGCCGTGTCTCCTAGTACTGAGATCTGGATGGCCTGTGAACCAAAGTAACTACTGCAATTAACGTGTTCGCTATATTGAAATTGTACGCCAGTAATTGGATTTGCCTAGGGCATAAAGTTACAGACTACTGAATAAGAACCAAACAGTCTACGCAAGGTAGAACAATTAATTTGTTCGTTCCAAAAGCGGAGTTACTGAGACGGAAAAAGAAGGTTGCGGCGAATACTTTGCGTCTGCAATATGCAGTGAAATCTCATTGCGATCAGTGGTCACGTAAACGTATACCGTGAATTGTCACTCTAAAACATAATCATATATATGGACCCTCAGGAACTGTACTGCAACCTTCGTTTTTTATTGTAAGCACATCTCACTTGGAGTTGCCAATTTCCACCTGAATACATTTAAAGTCGGAAGAGAGAGCTAAACTTGATATTTGGCTCGATTCTTCCAGCAGCGTTTCCCAGGAATGTACGTGTCTTGCATGTGAACACATGATTACTTTAAGACACAGAGGAGGCAATCGATAATATACAAACCAACTACCGACCTCTAATCGTAATGGCATACTCGAAGGTGATAGAAGTCACTATTGCTGATGCGTTAGATAATTTAACAACCTGGCAAAAAGCATGACGTTCAAAGAAACTGTTTGCTTAGTGAAAAGATAACACGATCCAGCTAGAATACCTTGGTTCACTTTATGTCAAACCTCGGTCATTCCGATCGCGAGGACGGTATTCAAAATGGAAATATTTCGGTGTTCTTCCTCCAAAAAATAGCACACTATGACAGCGGTTTCGTCCTGGTCAGGAATCATCAGGTGGCGATAGCCTGCGTTGGCTTAGAATTTAAAGCCTAAGGGTTTACGGATGACGCGCTGAACAATACGCTACTAAGATCCGCGAGCAACGCTTGGCAGAGCGGAAAGAAAACCGAAGTTGCAATTATGGAAACCGCTGTGTCTTTCGGTTGCAAGTCGCAACCGATATTAAGACCTCGGTTCCCTTAGAAGGTAAACACGGTCATTTCGTTGGCGAGGATCGTAACAAAAAGTTAAATATTTAGGTGTTGCTCCTCCGAACGTTGGCACACCACCATCGCGGTTTCTTCATGATTTGTACTCATCAGTTGGCCATATCCTGAGCTGGGGTGTAACTCAGACCTTAATAATTTACGGTTAAGGCATTGAACAGTACGATAATGAGAAACGCAAGCCACGCTTTTCAGAGCGGAAAGGGAAATTCAAAGTTGAATTTGACGAACTTGCAGTGTTCTTGGGTTGCGACACGAACCTATAATGAAGTCTCGGTTTACTTTTGGTACAACTCGGTCATTCTGATCACAAAGACTGTATCCGGAATGGAAATATTTCGGTGTTTGTCCTCCTAATACTGGCACAAAACGACCGAGATTTCCGCCTGGTTTGCACTGATCAGTTGGCGATAAT
Organism: Dicrocoelium dendriticum; assembly: GCA_944474145.2. Taxonomy (NCBI): domain Eukaryota; kingdom Metazoa; phylum Platyhelminthes; class Trematoda; order Plagiorchiida; family Dicrocoeliidae; genus Dicrocoelium; species Dicrocoelium dendriticum. Next base: position 14,117,464 of record OX104066.1, read on the forward strand.
ATGAGCTGGGGTGGAACTCAGATCCTAGTAGTTTACGACTGACGCCCTAAACACCACGCTACTAAGATCCGCGAGCAAAGGTTGGCCAAGCGGTGAGGAATTCAAAATCAATTTTCTATAACTCGCTGCGTCGTTGACTTGCAAAACCTTACCTACATTAAGACCTCGGTTCTCATTGAGTTAAAAACGGTCATTCCGATTGCGACAACCGTGTCGAAAATGAAAAACTGGCGCTGTTACTCTTAACACTGTACAAAAGGACAGCGGTTCCGTCCTGCTTTGGACTTATCGTTTGGCGATAGCCTCAGATGAGGTGAAACTCAGTGCCTAGCAGTTTACTGTTGACGCCTTGAACATTAGGTACTGAGATCCGGTAGTAATGTTTGTCAGAGCAGCAAGGAATTCGATGTTGAATTTGAGGAACCCGCTGTGTCATTGGGTTGAGACATTGCCTCTGTATTGCGACCTCAATTCACTTTGAGTTAAAAATCGTTCATTCCGATCTCTAGGACGGTATCCATAATGGAAATATTTAGGTGTTGCTCTCCTCAAAATTAACACAAAAATACCGCAATTTGCTCCTGGATTGTACTCATCAGGTGGCGATAATCTTACATAGGATAGAACTTAGATTCAAGTAGTATACGGCTGACGTCCAAAACACTACGCTACTGAAACCTGCTAGCAACGTTTGGTACATGGAAAAGGAATTAATTGATGAATTTGAAGAATCCGCTGATTCGTTGGATTGCGACAAGCAGCCAAAGTTGAGAATCTATTCAGTTTAAAGAAAATCTTGGTCATTCCAATCGCGAGGACCGTATCCAAAATGGAAGTATTTCGATGTTGCTCCTCCCAAAAATGACACACCACGACCGCGGTTTTGTCTTGCTTTGGACTCATCAGTTGGCGATATGCTGAGCTGCGGTGGAACACAGATACTAATAGTTTAACGCTAACGCCCTGAACACTATGGTACTGAGATCTGCGAGCATCGCTTGGAACAGCGGAAAGGAACGCAATGTTGAATTTGGGGAACCTGCTATGTCGTTGCTTTGCGATACTCAACCTACATTGAGATCGCTGTTCACTTTGTGGTAAATTTTGGTCATTCCGATCACGAGGAGAGTATCCGAAATTTAAATATATGATGTTGCTCCTCCCAACACTGGCACACAACGACGGCGATATCGTCTTGGTTTTGACAAATTATCTACCGATATCCTGAGCTGTGTTGGCATTTAGAGCCTGGTAGTTTACTGCTGTCGCCCAATATACTACGCAACTGAGATCAGCGAGCAACGCTTGGGAGAGCAGAAAGGAATTCAATGTAGAATTCGGGGAACCCGCCGTGTCGTTGGATTGCGACATGTAATTTATGTTGAGACCACTTTTCAGTTTAAAGCATACATCGGTCATTCCGATAGCGAGGACCGTGTCCGGATTTAAAGTATTTCGGTGTTGATCCTCCGAACACTGGCACACCACGACCGCGGTTTCCTTCTGGATTGGACTAATCAGGTGGCAATATTCCGAGCTGGGATGGAACCCAGAGCCTGGTAGTTTACGGCTGACGCCCTAAACACTACGCTACTGAGAGCCGCGAGCAACTCTTGGCACAGCATAATAAATATAATTTTGAATTTTGAGAAACCCCTTTGTCTTTGGGTTGCGACACGCAACATATGTTGAGATCTCGGTTCACTTTATGTGAACACAACGCTACTGAGATCCGCGAACAACGCTTGTCACAGCGGAAAGTTATTAATGTTGCATTTGGGAACCCGCTGTGTCGTTCGTTTGCGATGTGCAACCTATGTTGAGACCTCGGTTCACTTTGAGGTAAACCTCGTTCATTCCTATTTCGAGGCCCGTATGAAGAGGAATATTTTGGTGATGCTCCTCCCTAAACTGGCACAACTCTACTGCTGTGTTTTCCTTGTTTGGACTCATCAGGTGGCGATAGCCTGAGCTAGGTTAGAATTCAATACCAAATGAGTACCAATCATGGCGAAACCGCTGTCGTGTTATGCGAGTGTTGGGAAGAACAGCGCCGAAATATTTCCATTTTAACTACACTCCTGTCGAACGGAGTGACCTTGGTTTACCTCAAATTGAACCGAGGCCTTAATTTAGGTTGCGGGTCGAAACCCAACTACACAGCGCATCCCGAGTTTACCTTTGTCTACCTTTCCGATTTGCAAAGCCTTGCTCGCGGATCGCAGTAGCGTACTTTTCAGGGCGTCAGCCGTTAACTTCTAGGCTCTGAGTTCCAACCCTCCTCAGGCTATCATCAACTGATGATTCCAAAACGGTCCAGTTGTGCCACGTCCGGAAAGAGCAAAACTGTTACATGTTCATTTTGGATACGGTCTTGCGATGAGAATGACTAAGATTTACTCATAGTTAAACGAGATCACAATATAGGTTGCGTGTCCCAACCCAACGACAAAGTGGTTTCCCAAAATTTAACTTTGATTTCCTTTTCGCTGTGCCAAGGGTTGCTTGTGCATCTCAGTAGCGTAGTGTGAGAATTTTCAGCCGTTATCTACAAGGCTCTGTGTTCCATCCAAGCTTAGGCTACAACAAACTTATGAGTCCAATGCAGAACGAATCCGCGGTCGTGGTGTGCCAGCGTTGACATTAGCAACACCGAAATATTTCTATATTGGATACTGTTCTCTCGATCGGAATGAATGAGGTTTACCTCAAAGTGAACCACTCTTAATATAGGTTGCGTGTCACAACCTAACGCCACAGCGGGTTCCCCAAATTCAACTTTGAATTACTTGCCGCTCTACCAAGACTTGTTCTCGTATCTCAGTAGTACAGATGTTAGGGCTTCAGACGCATGCTACTGGGTAGTGATTTCCACTCCTACTCAGGGTACTGCTAACTAGTGAGTCCAAACCAGGTCATGGGTATCATTGTTAGGAGAAGCATCACCGAAATATTTCCATTTTGTATACGGGGTTCGCCATTTAAATTACCGAGGTTCACCTAAAGCTGACCAGAGCTCTCAGTATAGGTTGCGTTCGCAACACAGCGACACAGGTGGTTCTCCAAATACTATTGTGAATTCCTTTTTGCTGTACCAAGCGTTGCTGCAGTTCTCACGAGCGTAGTCTTCAGGGCTTTAGACGTAAACTACTAGGCTGTGAGTTCCACCCCAGAGCGGGTTACCGCCACCAGATGTGGCCAAACCAGCACAAAACCGCAGTCGTAGTGTTCCATTGTTGGGAGAAAAACACCGAAGTATTTTTATTTTCAATACGATGCCCGAGATCAGAATGACTGAGGTTTACCACATTGTGATCGAGGTTCCAAATAGATTACATGTCGCAACCCAACGACACAATGAGTTTTCCAATTCGAATTTAAACCTATATTTTTCCTTCTTTATTAACACCTGTCCAGCCATTTGATAAGGTATCAGGCCATTTGTTTAGTTACGATTAAGGAAATATATGTTTTATTTTTTATACACACAGCCTCACTTGTTTTGCATAGTGTGAGCAAACTTAATAAGTTGATCAAACAACAGAGATAAGTTTCGGATTAATTCAAGAATTTTACTTTATATTTATATATACATATATATATACCGTACATTTAGCGAGTCGTCATTCAAAGTATTAAGTATAATATATGACAAATCCTTTTTAAGGAATTTAATAGACTGTTTCCAAAGGTAAAATGCTACTTTAAGCAGATTATACACCATAATGAAGGTGGAATACATAGCGGCATAATGTTATTCACATTGTTTATAATGATGAATTAAGATGAATAAGCTACTCAAAACCGTTTATATACGATCAGTGCACAAAGCTTGTTTACCTGTCCGCATATGTATTGTGAATATCAACTTATGCATAATACAGTGAGAAGCAATTGGGTTTCTATTATATGATTGGCTTGCGAAACATTTCATAAAGATTTGTATCACAATATCTTGAGTTTTCTCAGATCATTTGATTCGAGATTGAAAAAGTCATAAAAAGAGCTCAGTAATTATCGTTACCATCATAATCTCTGTGCTGTTGCTTTCAACAATGCAGATAAAATAAACTTGCATAAGTCCAAATCATTTTAATTACCCACGCCCTTAACAGTAGAGCATAAACACAAATGTCAGCACAAAATTAACTGATTCCAACTTTATGTACACACATAATTAGATTAGTTAAACGGCCAACCCACAGGAACACGTAGGCTCCTGGAGCGACTGTAGTTTAACTGCATCTTGAATATTTTCTAACAGCAGAGACATTTGCACCAAAAGTTTGACTAATTATTGAAGAGCTACAAAATCAAAAATTTACGCTTATGACTGTTTTATGCGCTTTGCTCTTCATGGTTACCACCTGGATTATCAGCTTTGCATCTAAACTTCTACGCAGGATCTCATTTGAGATCACAGTTAAGTTTAAACAGATATCTGTTTTATTCCATATGTAGGGTAAAAATCCGTATGTATTTAGATAAATATAAAGAAGTAGATTTTACCTTAAATCACACTTTAAGAATTCTGACTAGAACGGTTAAAGTTGCAGCGAGATATACCTGACTGAATGAAATAGGTATATTTATGGATTTCAGCCTATGCCATTCAAGCATGAAGCCATGGAATTCTAATCAATTCTCACTAGTCCGCTACCAATTTATGACATTTGCAACCACTCAATTAGAGTACGCTGGTATTTAGATAAAAGTAATGTTATCCAACTTTTAGATTTTTTTATAAGCTGAAACCTGTGTGATAAATATCATGCCTCTCAGTTCCCTTCAACAGAATTATAACCAACATATTAATCAATGACACGAATGGTCCTAATTTTTAGCCGATAGTATGTTTGTGTGTTGCAATTAGCTTACCTTGCATCACACTGAAAAGGAAGCGGTGAAAATTAAAACTAGAAACGATTATTTACTTTTATTCGATATATTGTAATGGATCTAAAAAGCCTTCCGTCTGGCTTCTGCCTGATAGCAACTAGTTCACTAATATAATTTACTTAATTTAACCTACCCATCTTATTTATTATGCATAAAAATATTGCGCCTACAATTATGCGATTAGCTAAGAATACCTAAATTACTCCCTTCTATCTTAACATTAAATATAGTGTTTTGCGCAGTCTTACATGAACTTTCAGGCTCAATTGTGAACTATGGTTTTTTAATAGGATTGCGTTTATTGAATGCAATTATCTCAGCGATTCATTATGCAAATGATTTCTTCTATTTCAGTATAAATAAAAATATTAAAACCTGGGTGCTCGTAATTTGTTTTCGATGTGCAACCCGCGATTCTTTGTAGGAGTTTCATGCCTTTATAGACTAATGAATACGGAACACTAATTCTAATAGGTGAGTAGATTTTTCTATATGTAGCTGCATAGTTTGTCCCTCCTGGACATTTGCTCCTTATTTTCCTTTCCGCTCTCCCTATTTTTGCCTCTGCAAAGAGTTTATCTAGGAGCCTCTTAAATTTCGACATGGAGTTCGCCTCTACTATTTGTTGCGGCAGGTCGTTCCAGACATTCACCACTCTGCGTTCGAAACAGAGTTGGTGAGCGACCCGTTTTAAATCCGGTACGACAAGTTTATACCGCTGTCTTCGCATGCAGCTTAATGTGTGCAGATGAAGCAGTCGTCTCAACATGGGGTAATCACTCAGATGTAATATCCGGTGCGTCATGATGCGGTCAATCCTCAGCCGACGATAAGCTAAGGTGTGCAGCCCTAGTTTCTTACATTGGTTTTCGTATGGCATACATCGTAAGTTGGGAATCAGCCTGGTGGCTACATGCTCCACTCGCTCAAGCCTTTCTACCTTGCCCAGGGTGATGGGACAATACGCGGGAGAGCCGTACTCTAGCATTTGTCGAATTATCGAGACGAAGAGGCAAATGGCAATCTCTTCGGACCAAGTGCCGGAGCTGCGCCTGAGGGCCCAATGCATCCAAGGCTGTTTTGATAAAGCTTATTCGTGTTGTCAATGGACTCTAGGTCGTAACGTGAGAGCACACCGAGCTCGCGCACGTAGTGCGCGGGATGCAACGGTTGACCAGCCACTGTGTACGTTAGGCTGTGCTCAGACTTACCGAATCTCTTAAATTGCGACTTGGCAGGGTTGATCGGAAGTTTAACATTTGCAGAACATGTCGAGAGGCGGTCGAGGTCCTGCTGAAGTTCATCACAATCATTGAGTGTGCGGATTACTTTCCACACCTTCAATAAACTGCGAACAACGCACCAGGTGTTTGGAGTAGCTGAGGCACATCGTTTACATGGATCGGAAAAAAATACCTGTCCCAGTACAGTGCCTTTTGGCACGCCGCTGCTCGATGGATACCAGCCAGTTAGATGCTTGTCCACCTGGGCCCTCCACTTTCGATCAACAACAAATTTCTGATCCATTTGTGCAGCAAACCACCAACACCGCACATCCTCAGCATGTCAAGGAGCACTGCATGGTAAACCTTGTCAAAAGCCTTACTGAAGTCAATGTAAATGACATCGACCGATTGGCCTTGATTCAGCGCTTGTAACCATTTGTGCCTTGTCAAATGTAGGTTGGTGATGCACGAGCGACCTTTCATGAAACCATGCTGTGCGGAGGTTAACAGGTTTTCCGTCTCGAGCGTCTTTGCCAAAGCAGCCGTCAGGCAGATCGGCCGGTACTTATCCACTTTACTTGGGTTACCACCTTTCCGTATGGTCTTTCCGACTGAACATTTCTAGTCGTCCGGTAACAGTCCAGTGGATAGTTACCTGTTAAACAGTTCAGTTTCAGAAGGCGCGATGATGGCCGCTAGGCACTTGAGAATCAGTGGGTGTATACCATCTGGCCCAGCAGGCTTTGTCCCATCAAGATTTTATAGAAGCTTGCGTGCATCCTCAATATTGCATTCCAGGTTTTTAAGTTCGGCTGGAGCGGTATTCCTCAAACTCGTTACAGACACCTGGTCACTTGCAAATACGGAGGCGAAGTGCGCAGCCAATGCGGACGCACGATCTGTACTCGAGGTTAGGAGCTGTCTATCTGAACCTTCTAACTCTGAAACATTGGCTACAGGCTCAGGCGCCGCTTCACATTTGCGAAGATCCTCTTGGGAGCAGTTTTTGCAGCAGCTGCAAGCTCCTCTCGAAAGTTTCTGCGTTTTCTTGTTTTCGCATGGTTGCAGCGATTTCGCTGTACCTTGTATGCCTTGTATACCTCATCAGAGCCAGATAACACCAATTTGTTCCATAGTCCGCGTCGCCGTCGGACCGGTTTGTTGCACTCCTTGTCAAACCAATGTGGCTTGACTGTCCCAAATTTCCGAAATTTGGGGGAGGTGATAAATCGGACGCACAAGGAGTTTACCCCCTCTTTACTGGTAGTCCATCAGGTTTCAATAGAATTATCCTGTGGTAAAGACCAGTATATCTGGCTCGCTGCTCGAATGAGGCCATTAATGTCCGCCTTCCAATAGCTGAAGGCTGAATCTAGTGAGGGAGAATACGGCAGCGGTAGTTCCAAGCTATCTATGATCACCGAGTGGTCGCTCGCTCCAAGAGGTTCTAAGACTTGAATATTATGCGCACGCTGCTCACAGCTGGTCAAAAGCACGTCTAAGCACGATGGAGTAGCGCCCGCATTAATGCGTGTCTGTTGGTTGATGTGCTGTGTGGCCACGGTTTCAAATATCAATTCCGTAAACTTCCTCTCGGCTTCAGAGTGGCCGGGGAGATTCCAGCTTCAGGCCACTGTATTCGGAGCAAATTGAAATCGCCCCTGAGTAGCAACATCTGAGGATTCATGTGGTTGTGTATATGCGGCAACCAGTCCAAACAGTGTCTTAGTAGACTGCGATATAACACGCCCATGAGTAACTCGCAACGTATGAGGTGATTTGAACACAAAGACTGCTCGCATTGACCATCAGCGCTTGGTAGGCGCTCACTAGTCACCCCCACAAGGAAGAGTTTATGTAAAGTAGAACCCCACCGCGATAATTTGATGGTCTATCACAGCGGAAGCATGAGTAGCCGGTGATATTCACGTATTGGGCGGTTACCTCGGAGTTCAAGCTTTTCTTAGCAAAGCCTAATACGTCGGGTCGCTGAGAGCTTACGAAGTCGTACAGCACATCCCGCTTGTTCATTAGACTGCACACGTTAATAAAGGCTAGGCACAGACCACGTTAGGAACCACTGGGCGTGCCTGAAGCATTAGAAACATGTTGATCCAGATTAGTGCAAGAATCAGGGCAACTGCCCGAAAATTTTCCACACAGAGGTTTGTTTCTCCATCCTCCGTGCGTCGCTTTAGTTCAATCATAGCAGACTTGAGTTTCTCTCTGTTTGCCGGGTCCAAGTCAGTGGATATTTAGACCGTTCAGCTTATTAAGACGGGAAAATAGTAACTTGGGACTTGCTTCCTCGACAAATGTTACACTCATGGGCCGGCTTTTCCCCTCCATTCTCTTTTCTAGACGGGCGATCTGCTGCACTTTAGGCCCGCCCACATTTACATCGAGTAGTCTATCAGTCAATGATTGCAAAACTCGACGTCATGTTCATAGCGCACCTGAGGATTGGAATCACCTGATTCAGGTGCGTGAAAGATCATGTGGCTACGGCGCCTAACATCGCTAGATATTGCTCTTCGGTGTTTGCACATTCCATTCGTTACCTTTAATTTCCTTCTTGCGAATTTGAGCTTTACTGTCAACAGAACACATTGTAGGCCTTGAGGGAGATCCTGACGGGACTTTAGTACGCTGCTTTTGGGATGGATGCCATTTGTACTAGTCGCTGGCTGCTTCCCTGACTGTTGTGTAGCAATGGAGGGCTGGGCATTTTAGAGCACTTCCTTTTACTGATCCGCTTGTTAGACGTGTCGGTTCTGTTCTGCACATGTTTAGCTTGGCATTGTTTACAAACGGTCTTCAAAAATTCGCTCTGAATGCCCTGAATTACACGAAATTGGTCTACAGTCAGATCAACGCACGAAATATGAAGCTTTACACTGCAGAGCCTGAATGTAATCGCATTTGCTCGATGTCCAACTACTTTGCAGCAAATTCCACAATGAGGCTTCTTCGCCATTTCAAAAATAAGTTGCGATCGATACGAGAAAATCAGTGTAATGATCAGATACATAAGTTATGATGCGTTATTGCAGGTAGTTGTGTCGCAAAAAGCTTAATGTATAACTAAACTAAACTACGCCAAATAAAGGACCAAACCTCTATAACAATGAAAACAACGAGATAAACTGGACTTGACAGGACAAGGGGAAGGTACCCCCAAGATCGACGAAAGGCTAGGCGGAGAATACGAAAAATTTACGGCAGAAATGAATTCAAATATATGAATGGATAATGCAGAAGCAAAAATATAGAGAATTATATAATTTCTGACAATAAATATCAATATATGACACAAAAATCTTGAAAAGCTGGCCTGGGAGCAGGTCGATATATTTCAAACCGGAGGCTGTGGTCTTGAACTTGAGGATGGGGCAAAGTTAAATTCAATTTTATGAAAATGGGTGCCGTCAGTTATTTAAATAATGGCTGCAAGCGCAGTTCTATTAAACTATTTGCTTGTTACTTGTGAAATACTAATATGACTCATCCTTTCTTCTCCCAGCGCTCACGAAGTTAAAGAAGTAGATAATTTTTGGGTTATTATCGTATTATTCGGAAATGGTAAACATAACAATACCTTAGAAACCAGCTTAGTTTAGAGTCGATCAGGTACTACTGAACTACTCTTTGCCGTTAGAAGCTTAACCGAAAAAGTTGAGAGTAGGTCCAGAACCGATGACTTAAATTTTAAAAAATCTACAACTATATTGTTTAAGCTCCCCGTGAAATTGGCGCGCACATTAAAATAAGTACCCAAATCTAGAATGAATCAAAAGCGTCCTTCTTTGGTGGCTACCGTTTGTGGTTCGAACTCAGTTTCCGATGCCCTTGATGTGGATTGTCGTGTTCAAAAAAGAGCATGAAGTCAAGTCCCTTACATTTGCAGTAATATCAATCTGCTTTGACTAAGTTTATCTCAAAATGTATAGTGCAAACTTTCGTAAATCCTCTCTCTCTAGGTACTTATCATTAAAACACCGCTAACTAAGTATCACTTATTTTATGCATGCTTAATGTTACAGCTATATTTTGCAAATATCAATCATAGATTGCAAGTCGTCAGTGGAAAAATACATTAAAATACATTTATTCGGGTTTGTGCATTTTGTGCTTAGAAATACTCATAAGAATAGCGCTATCCATTTTCTCTTTCCCTTTATATCGCTGTTAGCGAAATGTTGTGCACAAACCTTCTTAACGCATTGCGGCTTATATATATTAAAGTATATAAGTCCATGGTGTTTATATATAGATATATATACATTATGTTTAAGCGATGGGTTATATTAGCGCAAGTACCAATTAATTTACTGTGGAGCTGGTTTCCATTGGCTCAAATTTACTCAGTGTACCTCGCTGTTCCATTGTTTCAGTGGGGTCTTGGAATGATTCGGATTCGACATCTATATCTTTCACATTCCGACCTTGACTTAGGCCCTAAATTAGGGATTCAAAACGACCTCCGCATGCGTGAACGCATTGAAAACATCAAACCAACACTTTGTACCCTTACGGAAGGACTTTAAGCGGTTAAGCTGCACCACCATACCTGAAAATTGTTAAATAGTACTTGAAACCATATAAATGGTTGCTATTTGGGCACGCATTATCCACTTTACCAAATACAAATAATTCCTCGGTAGTTCACGACGGAATATTCATGTATAATCAGTGACATCATCGTGTCGAAGCAAATGCAATTTAATCATGTTCACCGCAATTTTTCAAAATTGTACGCGAAACAATACTGTTGGTCGCATGCTAAAACAGTCCACAATTTCGACTAAATAACAGAACGAAGTAAATGCGGTTCACAGAGTTAAATCAAAGTGGAGAGGTTTCCCTTATGCAGCTAGGATATGTATTGGGATGTTGGTCTAAAGCATCGCACGAATTCATACATTTGCAAACATTGAAAATGGCGCTTATTAACTAAAAATAAATTTACTAACCACGATTGACCTTCACACATGATGAAAGAAATAAAAATAGATGAACAAAACATTTCCAATAACTATAGCACATTCCATTTTCAGGTAAATATTGGACTTATAACGAATTTATAATGTTGAATAAGCATAATAGGTTCGGCTAACCTAAACCGATTGTAAGGAAAATTATCTTAATGGACCGCAGATTTCCAAACATTGTGTGATTGACTAAGGTGCCACACGTAAATCCACACCAATGTCAGGTTTGTATTTTGCAGCAATTTTCATTTAACTTTTGGAACTATAACTGGACTGCTGAAAAATTCATTCACAAAAGCTTGACATAAAAATCGACGAATGCAACCAGCTAACTAAACCAATCCTGGGTGAATACAAGTAATCATGAATTTGACTATTTGTGTTCGAAAGCAGCTGTCATCTGATACGTTATTGCTATCCAAGTTAGCTCAACACTTGGGATGTTTCGCTGTATTGTGATTAACGATAACTTCGATATCATTATTTAAAATCGATGAAAGTGATTTTATTTCCCAAATGTTAGGTAGGTATTGGCATGCACTTTTATCACGTGGATGCACTTAGCAAGAGCAATTGTCTGGCTGGAGTAGCCTGTCGACAACTATATATTTGTTTTGTTTTATTCCCCACAGTGAACTTCACTACTTGATTGGCTAAACATTCCGATTAAGTTGTCGTCTGCCTAGGTTTGATAACAAGTAGCTCAAATAATTGGCATTGCCTATAAATAAATTGGCATTTACCTTTGCATCAAAGAAGTCCAAGAAGCTTTCAAAAGCGGGGGTTATTGACGCGTCTGTCAATAATAGACACTAAGCCTATTTGGGTACTTCAAGTAAAAGCAAAATAATTGCACTGTGCTTCATTTTAGCATCTGAATAACCAGCGCAAAAAATCTGATGATACTATATGCAAACATAATTGAGAAGAATGTAAGACAAAGTTCACAAATTTCAGTGCAACACCCGCTCTCACATTATGTTGAGGAATCTGACTAAGTAAGCCATGATACTTTTGGAGAAGACAACATAGCGTTACAATGCGATGACATACGGTCTGTTAAATCTTTGTATATCGAAGCTTTAGTGAACAAAATGGGTGTTTCTAAGAGCACTTTAAAGCGGATGAATGCAGTCAACTAGTACGGTTGATGAAAATCATTGAACGAATCAATATGTTTATAAATGTCCAGAGCATCCTAAGATGCTCTAGAAAAGTCGCTGTCTTAAGAACAGCGTGTGTGTGTGGTAAGCGTCGTACCAATTAAATGTCGTCTAAAGCATAAATAAGTTAAGAAGGCAGTAATTGCGGTATAAAAAGATAGGAAAACGCAAGATGACACGAACCTGAATATTAAAGTACTGATTGCGGAAAGCAGTTAAATCTGCTGGCATAAAATGAAATTTACGGACTGGAAAGTTTCACCGGCACACTTGAATCAAGTAAGATTCCGAAGCAGAAAGTCGCCCAGATAAACGTCAGTAAGTGATCAGGGTATGGAATGTTCGCTCACAGTAAAGGTGGATGCATATCTGTGACAGGCTGGAGTCTGCCGTTAGGTAGAAAAGAAGTAGGCATACTGCATTTAGCCACGTTAAGTGTGAGCGATCTTGATAAAGAATAATCCATCAGATCCTACCACTCACTGAATACTGAAGTTTCCTGATTACCACGGACCATATATACCAACACAACATCCTGATCCTATTTGTTTACTAAAAATATAGTTTTTACAAGGAATATTTAACCTCTAGAAAATGGGAAAAGCAATAGGATATCTATATAAAAATACATCCGTCTGTATGGAGGGCGGACTACTCAACCTGGGGAGGTGCCGAAGATCCGAAAAATAGTACCGCCCCAGAGGAAACAAACTGAGCTAATCTCGGATTGCACACTGAACAACATTGAAATATCCAGGGTTCCAAAGGCACTCAAATTATCAAGAAAGATAATCTATACAGCTTTACATTTATGATATTCTGCAGTCCTTATAGGATGAGCAGTATGTCCCACTACATCTAGTGCATAGTTCTTGGGTCTAAACGCCAACTTATACAAATTGTCCTTAGGATAAAGTGTAAAAATGGAAAAATGAGCAGTCTAGCGAAAACTTGAAAGGGTATTGATGTACACGCAATCGGACGATAATTTTATTATTCAATTTTGGGTACTGGTGTTAACTGGCAGATTTCCAAATTTCCGGGCACACACCCGTGGTAAAACATTTGTTAAGTGATATTTTAGGGGTAGCACATCATGATTTTTCTCTGCACAGGTAGAGGCCGAACTGTGGTGTCACATTGGTCTCACAATTTTGTGGCTCAGCTAGCGGCACTTCCATAGTGTACAGTTAGTTACTCAGCGTATTTGTCACCCGCTGCTTTAAAACGCAGTGCGTGTAAACGCGGAATAAGTACCGAACAGCAATTTGTTCAGCTGCATTATTAACTCAGTGCACAGGTTGATACATCGCTCAGCGCAATTGCATGCTGATAAGACACCTAGTGCGGTGGGGTAAAAGCATCAGTGCCTGCTGTCATTATACACCTGCGATTTTTCGCTTTGGCGGAAGTTAGCCATGACCCCAAGCGCTTTAATGCGTCGCTCGTATTGCATCTGTAAACTCGTGTACGCCATGTGTCTACAGCACATTCTAGCTTGTGCGGACATAGAGCTAGTATTTTAGCATACAGACCTGGACTGCTTGCGGCGTCAGAATGCTAAAGCCAGTAGCTATTTGCGTCAGTAGGCACTGTTATATATGTGCTGTGGATCTCGCCAAAGTACGTATTTTGCAATGACACAGCTCCATCCTGGCATAATGTTGCTGACCTTATGTATTAACACGTTACTACACCAACCCTCTTATTCATTTGGTTACCGCCTATGGAAAAATGCAGGCATAATAACCTGGGCTTAAAATATCACTTGCACCACTGTTTCTCTTACTTGCGAACACATTGCTATGTTAGTGCGTACATGCCCTGAAGACATGCATGTCCGTATTACCTGACTAAATTTGGTTTATCATCAAGGTTAACATTTACTGATCCCAGATGATTTGGTAACCAGTCAGATGAACTCGTGACCCTTGTGGCCTAAGTTTACTTGAAAAGGACATATAGGAAAAGCATATGCTACGAGTATAAGTGTGGGATTATCACTTGGCACTGACCTTGTATATTACTGTCGAATAACCCTATTTCCTGTGCCATCCAAAGTTAGACAATTAATCATCGCAGATGCGCTGATGCAGTATTTGGACAGCCGCAACTTATTAACCTCAGGGTTACACGGATTCTGTCAAAAGCGTTTAATTACTACTTACCTACTAATTGCAAGTAATATTTGTACTGAATCTGTGGTTGATGGAACAGAAGTCGATGTCATCTACCTTCACTTATCCTAATCATTTGTTTACAAATCATGGAACTCTCCATCACAACCATCAGAATTACCGCATTGGCCACTCAATCATCTCACAGTCTGTGT
>OX104066.1:14132572-14150554 GCA_944474145.2 Dicrocoelium dendriticum
CTCACTTACAAAACTTGACAGTAATTTGGTCGTTTTTGAGAAACACTTTTGGATGAAAATGTTTAGTACGAAAAGAAAAGTACCCCAATTCCTGCTGTTATTTAGGTGTCAATCCTTGCACTGACAGTAAGCAAGAAACAATATTTAGCAAAACAATGCTATGAAATTTTACTAAGGTTAGTATTGCTTATTCAGTATATATACTGATATATGTTCCTGCGTTTCCAGGTATCTATACTGAGTTACCGATACCAAAGGTTTCGGATGCAATGTCATGTGATTCCTCCGCATATCCACTGTCATTGAAAATGCCTACAACTAATTACAATAGAGGATTTTTAGCAATGGTTTAAGCGAATGGTTTTGCAGGAATCCACAATAAATTTTACATTGTATTTCTGGATAAACAAAGGTTTCATAAACAGTAGGAGTCTTCATAATAAGCAATAAATTACCATTTATACTGCTGCTTTGCAAGAGTACAAACATAATGTTCTTCGTAAAGCACAAGATCAATATAAGGAGAATCAAGTGCGACTTCGAAAATTCTTATCAAAATTTCAGGTTCATTACCTAAACACTTCAAAAGCATACCGTCATATACAGCTAACTATCGTGCAAGGATAATGTGACATCAGCGAGACAGCTTTCTTACGGCTTCCAGTGTCCCGTGTCATAATCAGCCTTTACTTTGCAGATCACTCAGAATCCAGCACACTTAAAAGAGGAATACCGACCATTGAACAAAGGCAGACTGGAACTAGAAGTTAAAACAGTAACACAACTATCAGGCGTATGACGGGTTGGACCAGAATAACAATGTTGTTCATCTAAAAAACATTATAGTATAAAATATTTAAACATCTTTTACAACGAATGCTGCCTAAAGTATACGACCGGTATTTTGTTTGTGTGCATTACTTATGTAATAGCTTCATTGGTTACAATTTCAATTATGTAATTTGTTATAAACACTCCGGTAAACGTCGTCCATCTAACAAAAAGCATACGTATACTGTAAATGTCCAGTTTTATTTAAAGTGGAATGGAATATGATTGAGAAACGTTATAATGGAAAGACTTTTGGGGGCAATACAACGTTAAGTATAGGATTGACATGCATATCACAAACAAGTAAAATATCATATGATTAATCCTGACGGAATGTGGTTGGTTACATATAATTCAGGAAAAGTCATTATAACTTTGAATGATTTCTGATGTCGCCAATCATTGACTGACCTGCAGATGATGTGGTGTATATGTAATTTTGTATATATAGTATATCTACCATTTTTATAGTTAGGATGCTAGTGTGCATCTGGAATGCAAATAGTGCTCATTATAAACGAATGACACTGATGAACACTATCGTGATATTTATTGGGTTTCCATGATAACCAGACGGAATATATAAGAAATTGGAGGAAAGAAAATATCAGGAGTTCACATTCAAAATGATGTCCACAAACTAAATAATACCTTTAGATATTTTGTGGGATTTTTAACGCTTTTTGTGTAACAAATTATGTTATCTGTAGCATTTGATTAAAATTAGAAATGAAACCTCAAAGCATGAAAAAACCAAACGAAATATATAGCAACTTCGTAACCGGACAAGGTATAGCGAAACAGATGCAGACGATTATAATTAAACTGCTTCATAATAGAGAATATTCTACATGATTCCTAAAGAAGAATATTCAAGGTTAAATATATATATATATGCGGGTCGTTACAAATTATATAAGGGGAAACTACAAAGGAAAGTATAGCCCTTTGTTTAGAAGTTCGTTTTGAAATAAATCGGCCACTGATTGACAGCAAGTTGTATATGCACGTATTGTACATAATGATATACTACATATTGCGTGATCACCATGGCTAAGTCAATAGCATGGTGACGGCTGGGTTGATAGCGATCCGATTACGTTAGAGAGAGCTTATTTATTTTGCAAGGAAATTGTGAATTGGAATATCTAAGTTGCAAATGCCACTTCAGTGACGCACAATGTTAACAAAGAGCCTTTTTATTTTCTCATTATAATCAGGTATTTCAAAGTAATTATTTTACTTAACGCGTTGGTTTGTTTCAAATTAGCGCGACGAGATACCACCCCGTTATTTCCGTTCATGCTATATTGTTTTGGGCTGGAAGTTGCATTAAATGAATATTTACACATAAACACTTTTGCGTACTGTGCTTGATGGATTTCATCGCACCTTCCAAAGGGTCCTCTGAGTATGTTAATATTTGCTAAAACTATGATTCACTCCAATATTTGCTGGCTAAACATCAATGATAATTTAAATCCTGGTGCTTTAGATATATTAACAACCATATGCGCAAAACTTTCTTCGCCTGTTTGTTTTTATATTGTAGGTTAGTAGGCGGATTGAAAGTACGCGAAGTTAAACTGTGTTTAACAAATATTTATTCACAAAATTTTGGGACTATTCTAGCTACTGAGTTACATTTCCGATTACATAGCGACCAAATTTTAGAATGTATTGCGTTTAATGATGGTTTCGAATTAACTTTTGCTATGTTATATAGCCTTAAGGATTGTGCGACAACAAGCCTCCAATTCTTCCATGGAAATAAATCTGGGCGTGTAAATATGCAGGTCAAATTAGTAACTTGGTATTAGGCTGGTTATAATTCAGGAAGTGGCACTAAAATCGTGGGTCTTCTGAAGGGTGCACTCCGTCGACTCGTCTGGTCGTTTTTCCGGCGGTTTTTGTCCTACACATAAGGTTAAACGTGGAATACGCAAGACGACGCATTGCCAATAGATAAACACTAGCCTAATAATAAGTTCACTGTAGGTCAAAGCCCGGAAAACATGCCATAATTACCTAGCCAAGGAGCTTCAAGTTTATTACAAACGACGCATTCTTCATCATTTATTGTGATGGCTTATACGATATTAAAATTTTAATATGCACGTTGCAATGAGTCGACCTGTATAAAGCTACTTCTGTTTACCTTCTCCATGTTTTGCAATATTCAGAATGACCATCAGCAGTCTGTTAAGCTATAAAGTTTTACCCATATTAAACCATTGCTTCGTAGTTCTATTCTTCCACGTTATATTACCAAATTACCTCAAGTGCTTGCTGGTTTACTGGAGTCTTAAAGTGACAATTGAAACTGTCCTTCACTAGTTTGTTACATTCGCAGGTATTGTATGCGATCGATAGCAATATTTGGGTCATTATGATAACTAAACCGTAGTGGCGCTAAGTTATGCAATTGGTACAGGTTGCAAGTGAAAGTTTTACAGAACAGATAATGTGCATAATATATCCACTGACTGGGTTCAAGTAAACTGTGCTTTGGAATCCGAGTAATGTGATCTAAGTTTGGCGTATATAATTGTGGGAATGTTGCTTAAATTTTAGCGCCGCATATATGGGTGCTAACGCAAACCAGCGCTCAATCACCATGCGGATTACAACTGATTGCCCAAATTGTTATTTCCAAATGTAATTAGGCGAAATACATGCTGAGTATTTATGATATTGGTAAACGTCCAACCGATCAAACGATCACATTGTGCAGCAATGAACATCAATATAAAAGCAGTTATCTTTCAGCTTGTCCCGGCATTAATTGGCTTTCATAGCTAGTTTACCATTGCAATTAACAGGGGAATTGGAATAATTCAAGAATAAAATTGCTAACAGCAGAGCAAAATAAAATGCCATTTGTGGATTTTGGGTATACAGGTACAATACCCCGTTACTAAATGAACATTTAGTTATCTTTAAAATTACTCCGGATATGCTCTTCTCTCAGCTGATCAACAAGGACAAATTTAGCTTTTGCAAAGGCCTTCAGTTAAATATTCACTAAATAGATTTATGAAGAACCTGAGGTAACAAGCACATAAAAAGTTCTGTTGAGAAAATTTGATGTTCGATTCCATGGAACCAGTGTTAAACGCCTTTCCCTGTCTCTCCACAGTAAGTAGAAATGATAAACCTCCACAGTTTTGTAAGTAGTAAACGTGCTGGTAATGAAGAATTATTTTTACTAGCTATTACTCACAAATACATGGTATTTGGTAGCCAATAAATTACGCTTTAATCCCCTTGATTAAAATAGAACTCACAATTGGCACCGAAAGTACACGATCAATCCAGCAAACAGGATAAAGTTTTAATGTGTTATTCCCTTATTTAGTGCAAATACATAACTTTTAAATTTGTTAGATAGCCAAGAGGTTGGAATAAGCATTTTGGTAATAGTTTCCTGCTACAATTAACTAAAGTTGGGTAACGCAGATTCAAAGTTACTAGCAATATATGTGGTCTTAATGGTAAGATTATGGGCGCCGTAAAGGCAGCTAAATCTGTAATGTGTTCTTCACGCGTTGATATATGTTTTTCTCCATTTTGACGGAGATTTTCTCCCAGCTCTCCAATAAACAATCTACTGTGAAAAGCTTATTATCGGTATGCATATATTTAACCGTGCCTTAATCCTGGCTTTTCAGTTACTGACTACAAAATGCGAGTTACACGCAAACATCTAATCTCAAACTGTTGAATAAACATCATTATTGATAAAATCGGACTTATCTACAAGTGCCTGCTGCCTGTTGAGCTATTCGTATGTACACTTTTTAAACGTTAGCACGTTCGCCGAAAACCGAATTTATGTAAACAGGCTAATATCAATCAACACATTTGTAGTTTGCTTTTACCATTGACAAATTAATCTGTTTTGTTTGTAGGTGGACATCCAGCAGTAGGCGTTGTAATAGAGTTTTAGAAGCTGAGCAGCGATATAATTACCAATGTCGAATAATGTGAAATGAGTATATACCGATGCGTTTGCAAAGAAGGAAATTCCGCAGGGTTTAACCATAACGACATAACGTTACTGTTGGTTAAGCAGATTGACAGGTCTCATTGTTGTTCATCGTATCCTGAGCTAGTAGGATGGAACATCCTGCTGCTTTATATGCTTGGCCACAGAGACAATCTCCCGAATTCCAAAAATGTTCCTTGGCTATTAGCTACTTAAGTCTAGCATTTTATTGCACGGGTCACTATTTCAAAAGTCGAAGCGGACGGTTCAAATTATGTCATTTATAATACCAAACGAACTATGCCACCAATTCTTGTTTTGCATTGTTTACCTCAATACTTTTATGCTGTTCTCATTTTGTCCTGTTATAAGATTCAACGAACGAAGTAAAATGATAATTTTACATTACCATTAGTCAGTTTTGCCTGACGAAAAGGCTGGTTTTTACGCCAATCGAAATAAACGCAAATGGAACGAAAGTTGCAAATTAGTAATAGTCAAATTGATGCACATTATTTGCAGTTTCATTGTTTAGTATTATGCACAATTCCATTCTTCTCGCATAAACTATTGTCAACAAGCAAGCTCAGGTAAAGAAAGGTAAGCAAAATGAATCCCAATATAAATTACTGATTGCATGAAAAGTTGTGCTGCCATTATACTGAATTGTTTGTGGGTAACAATTGCATCCGAAAATAACCAAAAGAATTTAGATCATTAACCACGACAGTTATTTGTAAGATTTACAATTCTGTCAGTGGCGTTTTACTAGGAACACAGAAAAAGTATGTGTACAAACGAAAACTCAGGTACAAGAAAGTTGTTGATTACATCCTCTCAAAAGGCAAATTTTGCCACAACCCTTTGTTTTCTTCTAATGTTTTGACATCTGCCGAAAGTAAACAAAACCACAAATGCAAACTCTAGGTGTTGATATTAGGAGAGCTTTATGCGCTCGATGAGAGACATACAAAAATTTTCCTACTAAAATTTTCAGTCTTATAAAATATATTTATCTACGTCACTCGGGTAAATCTTCTTACAATAAAACAAGGAATGTGTATGGGCAAAAGATGTGAGCGGCATGTCGCAGTATAAACCAATATAAGGTACGGGAAACACTGGTTATCTGTAGCAGGGTTTCTCAAACATCGTCGCCACCGGACCGTTTTACTTGCAGCTAGACACGGCACACCTGCTGGTATCTTGTTAATCAAAGAACTAGGGGCGCAGCAACCCAGAAAGTTTTATTGCTATACACTGCATTACCATGAGCATACAACAGTGTTAATTAAAAATGAAGACCGTTGATTTTATATAGAAGAAACAACAAAAATTAAAGTCGAATCGGCGAAATGCAATCCTTTCTGATATGCAGCGCTGACTTGTTTGCTCAATGTTACTTAGGAAGGCTGCAACCTCATAGCTGGTCCAGCATTAAGTCTAATGCAATACTTTATTTTATATAGGTGTATTGCTAAAATACACTTTCCCACATTTACGTTGTGGCGAATAAAGTAGCAGTGCGACAAACGTCCTTGATTTATAAGTTACACATCAACCAACAAAAACTTGACAAAATCATTCTAATTGTAGGACTCAGACATCATGTCTAGGAATTTCTCATACTTACCAGATGCGAAATAACGAGACTTTTACACGGCTCATAGCTGTTCACAGTCTGATAAATGGACCACATTATCCAGCCAACATCATGGCAATTTGCGGAGAGCGCTTGGAAGTTGTTGCCCTTTAATCTTCTCTAGAGGTTTAACACATACATTAGGGCCTATTCGAAACATACAATTAACCCACGACTTCACCTTACTTGAACTTCTACAACGGAGGAAGACAAACTTATTAACAGTCTGTTTCATCATCATATTTTAATTGTCAATAGCTGCTTTTTCAACCCAACATGAATCATTGTTGTTTTCTGGACCAATTTAAATGCTTCAAATTTATCATCATCTATGCTAGCAAATTAAAGAGAAATGACTTTACCAGATATACCAAATGCTGCGCCATCTCCTCAGCGAGATCCTCTAGGATTCCTTCCCTAATGTATATCTTTCAAAAGGATTTTCCTGTTAGAAAGCCGTCGAACTCCATACTTTGAACAGAAAGCGCATAAAGATCCTTCTTTGTAACACAAGCAGTTTGAAATGTGCGGTAAAACTCGCCGCCGATTTTCCTTGCAGTGCAAGGCTTGCGACATTTACCTATAGTAATATATCACCAAATGAAAAGGGCCTACCAATAACTAGGACAGTATACGGAACTGTGCATCAAACATTGATTAATGAAGCAATCAAATACTTAAGTGCGTAATTCTTACAAAGCATTTATAATTGCCAAAGGAGTGTTATCTTACTTCAATATGGATCAGTAAACATTGATGGACAATTCTGATGTCGCCACACGGTATATTGAAGGAGAAATTCTCTGAAAGTTGTAATTTAATGCGAACTTTAATTTTCCCAGACTTAATGTGGACCCACTTTTAGGTGGGTGATACTTCTTCAACACAAGATTTTATCCATGATAAATAAACTGGCTATTCGTGCAGATTTTGGCAACGGTTTTGTTTTTGTCACCACAACAGCAATATTTATGTCATTGCCTTGGCACCAACGATGCAAATATCTATGCATTTTTCCTATGGAATTTTTTTTCCTGCATAAAATTATTGCCGATGTTGAACAGCTCAGCTCCACTAGTGTCCTTCGGCAGCTGTTGAACGAAAACAAATTTTTTCTTTCAGGGATGGTAGGCGTTGTTTTCCTAGAAATACAATCAGCGTGGTAAAATATGTCAAATTTGTCCACTTATCCTTTTGAATAACATAGTGATTTTACCTGATGCGGATTGTCAACTCCTTAACGACAGTTGCTATGATCTTAATTGTTCGCGACACCGTTGAATTTGACAGTTGTATTGCAGAAGGTTATTTTGCTGATTTTCATCCATGCTGCAAGTAAACATTTTGACTGCAATGTCGTAATGATTTTCCCCGCTTTGTTATTTTATCTTGTCAGCGCAAATTGCTATGCAACTAGACAATCAACATCAGTGCATTTACATTTCATTCATTTATTCATAGACGGATTTCCTTTTGAATGCTCAACAGTTAATCTCACCGGCCCTCAAAGTACTCCTTTTTTATTTAGATTCTCATATAATTTTTAAAATACCGCCGCAAATATGCAAGCTTCGTGGAATACTTCCCGGTCCGCAGACTAAAGGCAACGATCTTCCATTGTAATCTGATGGTGCGGCTTCGAACCTGCGTAGGGAAGGCGCGACCCAATCAGAAATATAAGCCCACTAGAGACCAGTTAACATTGCGCGGCCTCAAAGCGGCGGTACTGGCAATTGCCGTACTGATGAAACTTTCCCTTCGTGGAAATGTTCCGAGGAAGTTTGTTCCACAAGAAACACTGTGGACAATTGTTGGCATTCATCAATATTTAAAGGAACAGTAAATGTCCTTGAATGTACGCCTCTTTCCTACTGAGACAGGGAATTTGGTTAGCAAAATCTTTTGTTATATCGCATTAGGCAGCGGGAATATGGAAGATCCCAGTTATTGCATTCTTATATAGCATATTACATGACCTGACATATACGACATTTGAAATGGACGATGAATTTTGCTAGGACACATATAGCGGTTTTTAACATTTCAGCCAATATTCTGTCGGTGTTATATGTCCAAAGGCTGCAATGAAAATAAACAATTCAATACAGATATCAGGACAAATCCCGAATTCGATTACCATGATATGCTGGACATTGTATGTAGTATACATTAGGTAAACAAAACATTCACTCGTAAATTTGAACTTGTATTTTTTAAGCTGCAAAATCAAATAGGAACACTTGTAAAACACCGAAATATTCACGCATTTCCTCTGTTCTTTCATGATTGGGAACGTGCAAATAGGCCACTATTTCCGATTTGCCATTTTCGGAGGAGATCGAAATATGAAATGAACGCAAAATGGATTCGTGTATTATGAATTATATTTGCCTTTCACCAGAAAACGAAGCCTGGGTTATGTGCGTCTTCGCGAAAGTAGAATGACCAGTCCAGCCGTTACCCATCGCATCAAGTTAAGGTTACCACATTCTAGTTTTGAGCTTTGACATCTTCGTCCACTCTCATTTAAGTCCATGCGAAATCCAGGATCCTGCGTAGAAAGAGTTTCCTTAAAGCTATGCACAAATGCAATGTTCACCCCTAGATGTGACGTAACACATATTTACATCAAGCCGAACTTGGAAAGAAAAAATAACCTAAACATTGTTAACAGTTTTGACCACTGAAATCCCCACGTGCCCCTGAAAATTGCACGCAAATCCATTAGAGGCCTAGACAGTAGAGTGTAGAAAAGTAGATGTCTAAACAAACTAAATGTTTTAAGCAAGCATTCAGTAAGCCTATCACTACCGAAGTGCATTTAATTGCTTTAGCGCTAAAAGAATCTTGATATCAGATTAAGGTCCCGATTAACATGTACCCAAATTTACTGCTTAGCTGCAGACAACAACAGAGAAATCAATACTAATGATGTATATCAGCTAGCTCAAGGAATCATTTGTAATGCCAGTTTATGCGTATTTAAATCTGACATGTAATTGTGTTAAAGAAAGTCCCTACTCAGGAGAAGGCTAGGTAATATATCGAAAAGCTGACCTACTTTCCGGTCAAGTGTGACGTACCACGTAATAAAGTGGAAAAATGTCGGTTTCGTACTTCAACATTTACAAGTAAAAGTACCGTCAATTTGTGTTACACTCTTTACTTGGGGTAAACGTGATTTTAGTAGCCAGCTATTCTTCTATCTTAAACCTTAAGAAACATGTAAATTTAGACTAAAGAACGAATAATATTTTTTCAAAATAGTACACTCCATAGACGCTACATGCTGAGGATTTATGTCGTACAATGCAACGTAAAGTGATACAATGGTGTTGCAACGCATCTAATTTTCATTCAACAGATTGTTCACAGCTCTTATGAGTCGGTGTGTTAACCGTAACGCAACAGAAATGAGTGGATTAAAAACAGAAGAGAATAATGATGCTTCATTCTTAACTTGCAGCCAAATGTCATGGTGCACCGCTGCGGAATTATACTAAGATATTTTTCTCAATCGCAACCGTCTCAGGTAATGATTGCATAAAACATACCCAACTAGTAATCTAGTCGAATTTTAGAGCACACGTAATTTTCTTCCTGAATAAAGGTGTAAACGCTGTCATTAGACGCCCATTGCATTTATCATTCTGCGCTTTGGTCAAACCATTCCGCTGCCGAAGCAAAGTTCTCAGAAGCAGTTTATCTGTACGAACTAGGTTTAATAGAAACCAATTAAATTGGGAACTGTCGTGCAGCGGTGATTAGAGTGGCTTAATAATAACAAGCAGAACAACCATATAATTGGGTCAATATGTAACCGTATTATAACTAGTACGCCATTGTCTTTTCCGGCCGCTATCACATACACCAGCTAGGGCAAACCGGACCCAGTAAAAGGACTTCTAACTGTCCCCTCTTCGGCATATCACTTTCTTTAAGCATACGTTTATTTTTTGAATGCATTAGTTAACTTAGTTTACTACAGACGCTAGACCTACGGTTTTTCCAAAAAACTTACGTTTCCCATTTTCAAAGCAGACACAGATTTAACATACAGATCATCCATTTCACAAATTTCAAATAAACTATAAAGAGCGATATCCCTAAAGGAAAATCTGAATTTGATTATTTAGCGCATTTTCTTCCGCCATTTAAAAGCAATTAGTGGAATGATTATGTCGTACAGAAAAACAACCAGTATAACTACTTTTATGAAACGCAGAGAGTCAATGTTCATCAAATGACGCTCGGCATTCCGGAAAGAGTAATTTGGTTACTAGTCTCACCAAGGTAGGTAGAATACTGAATGCCGAACGTAAAGAGCAAGAGCATCAAAATCTATATTACTACGTCATCGGTGGGTCGTGCAAATTCGCGGAATAAGGTCCCTGAACACTGCCTGGTGGCAGCATATTGCAGCTGCTCTACTTCTTGTACTCGTAAGTTATGCATCATATAGCAGTAGTAATCAAATTGGACGACAAAGAATCTCCTAAATTGTGACACCAATTCGCCTCGACTTGCGTCTCCTGCAATTTGTTCCAACATTTCACCACTCGACACCCGGAGAATAGAGGTTGAGCAATGCGCTTTATATCCAGTACCACAATTTTGTACCCGTGTCGCGGGTGCTGCTTGGTGCGCGAAGATGCACCAACGGCCTCTACATATGGAACTGGTGCAGTTGTAATATCCGTTGCATCATTACGGCTTCAACTTGAAGCCCACGGAATGACAGGGTATACAGCCCTAGACACCCACATCGGTCCTCGTACGTTATACCCCGTAAACTCGGGATGATTCGGTTGGCTACATGCTGGACACATTTATCCCTCTGCACTTTAACTAGTATGCTCCGGCAGTAAGCGGTTGTGCCCTACCCAAGCACCTGTATTATCACGGAAGATAAAAGACGGGTGGCAATCCATTCAGACCCGGTGCAGTAACTGCATATAAATGCCCAAAACAAGCGTATACCTTTTGCGTACAGGCTGTTCGTGTTGTGGAAAGACTTCAGGTAACAGTGTGAGAGTAAACCTAGATGCTTTGAGAAACTGCTAAGGATTTAGCGGGTGGTCGGCCAGGGTTTAATCCCGCCTAAACCACCGGCCACATGTTCATGAACGAGGAATCGACCATTTTGTTTGTTAGGTCAACCAATGCAGACCATCTGATAGCCGATCGATGTCCTGCTGAATGAACTCACAGTCGCCGAGAGAATAGATAACCCTAAAATTCTTCAGGTCGTATTCAAATAATTCGCTACGCGACCGACGAAAATAAGCTAATGGTTTGATATATATCAAGAACAAAATAGGCCCCCGGTACTGTCCCTTGGGCTACGCATCTAGTGGATAATCATCAATCCCTTATGTGGTCATACACATGAGACCGCCATTTTCTCCTAATAAGAAAGTCAGTGCCACACTTTCTCTGTGCGTCACCAACACCACAAATTCTTAACTTATGTAGCAGGATCTCAAGATACACTTTATCAACATATTTATTAAAATCAATGTAGCTAAAATCAACGGAGGTTCCCCAGTTCAACTTTTGCAACAATTCCTGCTGTGTCAGCTGCGGGTTGTGATACTCGAGTGGTCCATCATGAAGCCGTGTCGTGTCGGCGTTAGGATATATTTGGACTCTAGCAGATGGAGGATAACCTTATACAATATCTTATCGAAGAGCTCTGCCAAAACAGAGGTAAGAAAAACCGTCCGGTAATTGTCCGTATTGCGTGGATCAACGGCTTTTGAAATAGGCTTCACTATCTTGCATTTGAAACCTCCCGGCAATACACCCTCAGACGGACATCTGTTAAAATCATATCAGTCACGTAAGGGGAGATGATGGCCCATAAGGACCTAAAATTTGCAAGTAAAGTCCATTGTGTCCGGCAGGTTACGTGCCTTCAAAACTGGCAAGTTGACTGCGGACATCTTCACCGCAATGCAGAATTTCTTGTTCAGTAGAGGCTGCACACCTCAAGCTTGGCATATGCTCATGCCCACTAGTAAATACGCATGCAAAGTGCCCTGCCAATGCGAACTCACATTCAGTGCTAGATGCTATCTGTCAGTGCCCTTTAAAAATTTGGTTTACGTCGTCTTAATTGCGGTTGAAGATACACCTGCTGCTTTGCGGAATTTCAAGTTATAACATTACTTACTTCATCTATATCCATATCAAATTAAATTTACCTTATTTTATCAGGCTCAAAAGAGAAAATAGAAAGCCTTGGGGTTAGTAATGATGGCGACTTCAAAAACTATTTCTATCTGAATAGTACAACTCGTACTTTGATCGCAAAAAACTGTTTGTTCAGTCTCTCTAAGTTACATGGGCGAAAAGCCATCAATCTAATATTCACCTTGACATAGATTCAAAGGCTAGTGATCACTTAACCATCAAAATAGCTGTCCTAAAGTGACCCCGGTCGGTTATTTTTGGCTGTGTTGACAAGATCACTTTGTGTTAACTTTCTGCGTTCATTGGAAGCATTTCGTGGAAATTGAGCTACAATTCAATTTCATTTTCGGTTCTGAAATTTCCGACCAGAAATACTTGTGTTTTCATTGCTTCTTTTTGGCGATCTTGCTATCGCCATTTTCTTCGTCAATTGGCCGCCATCTTGTTTTCGGATTATTCACAATGCCGAAACAGTCATACTGTGGTACTTGCCCCAAACTAGTCGGATACCGTGCAAATGCCCTCACGTGTATTTTTTGCCAAGTTAAATATCACATTTCATGTGTTTGATTATCAGTTGAGCAATTTCATCGTCTTCGCGAGATTTAACATGATTTCATCCAAAGTATATGTGCAAATTGCCGAAATAAGATACAGCCAGAAAGAGTAAAGTCGACGTGTAGGCCTCAGCATTTCATTGAGAACAGCTCCCTGTGCTTGCCCCAACAACCTAGCGCGAAGTGCCTTCAGCTTTCGGCTCAGTCGTTCTCCTCTACCCGTGCAAACTCACCGACAGCAAGTCCAACCGTTGTGAGAAGCCCAGTTAAACCTGGCCTAAATTGTTTCCCTTTGTTGTGTCCACCGGACATTGATGTCCCAGCAGGTGAAAGTCTGAGTGCTAAAGACCAGTGGCAAGAACAGAGGACGAAATTAGGTAGGAAGGTTGGGCGTTTACGTTCTGTAAATTAACAGTTAGCCAAACCACTTGAGGCTGGTATTATACTTCGCCCTGCAAGGCCAACCTCGTCCGACAAGAGGCGTTATAATCTCGTGATCTTTCACGCACCGGAGTCCAGCGATCCATCATCCCAAGTGCGCTACGATCACGAAGTCGAGATTTTACAGGGTCTAATTTATAGACTCCTCGACACTGTTGAGGACTCGATAAAAGTGAGACAGATTACCCGTCTTGGAAAGCAAGGTGATCAACAAAATCGGCCTATGAGAATCACTTTTGTGGACGAAGCCAGTCCAAGACTGATCATGACTCGCCTAAGTAGGCTGAAAGGTTTGAAGATCCATGTTCGTCCCGACCTGGATCCAGTAGACAGGGAGCGGCTCAAGTCTGCCATCATTGAGTTGAAAAGACGAGCTGGTGAGGGGGAAACAAATCTTCGTATCATAAATTGACGGGAGGTTTCCATCAATCCGCGAATCAGGATAAACAGGCTGCTCACACTTCAAGCACGCCCGGTGGCTCCTGCTGCGGCCTGCGAGCAGCCTTCACAAACGTTTGCGGTATTATGAATAAACGCGATGAGCTTTTTTGTTTCGTTGCGTCTGAGCGGCCAGACGTAGTGGGACTCGCAGAGACATGGCTGCATGCAGAGTTATACACCCAAGATCTTGAACTCAAAGGTTACTCGTTTTTCCCATGCGATAGGCTAAAGAATGCCCAAGGTGGTGTCTTACTTTAAAACCGGTCTTCCCTACCTGGGTGACTTGCGAGCACCTACCGAATTGACCGTGGCCTGTGTGAGCTACTGTGGTGCTTCATCCGCCTCAGGCGCGGAGAACTGCTTGTGTGCGCAGTTTATCGCGGTCCCCTAAGTCGTTGTTTGGATTGGCTGCCCCATCTTCAAGCTCACATGAGTCGTCCACACTTTCTACTTATGGGCGATTTTAACTGTCTTCTAATACGATGGCCTGATGTGCATTTGATGCCTGGATATAGTGAGGTTGAAGCAAAGTTCGTGGATTTGGTACTTGAATCTGGTGCATCGCAACACATATGCCAGCCAACACATATATCAACACGCGCAACCTCGTCCTGTCTCGATCTGATGTTAACGAACAACGAGTGCGTGACGTTAGGATCCTGGAGCCCCTAGCTAAGAGCGGCCACTCAGTACTGATAGCTTATATGGAATTATTATTGCCGTATTCACTTCCGCTGCAACCAGATCCCAACTAATGAAAAACCGAGTTTGATGGTCTAGCTCAAGCTGCGAGCCAACTGGATTGGTATCTGTCACAAGCTGCATCTGTGGAAGATTGTTGGATATTTATAAAAGAGAGATTGACATCAGTGTTCCCAATTCGTGCCATTGAAATGTAGAAAGTTAGGACCGATTAAGCCTCATTGGTTTGATAAGGAGTATGGAAAACTGGCTTGGAGGCGGCGCAGACTGTGGAAAAATTCCTTTTCTCTGGCTCTGCCAATGATTACGAAGGGTATAAGTGTCAGCGGAACCTCTGCAACAGTGCGAAAAAGAATAAACGCCGACACTTTGAAGTGCAGCTCGCATTAGCCGCGAAGACCGCCCCCAAGAGAATCTTTGCATACGTGAAGCGACGCCTGAAGCCGGCAGGTGATGTGCCAGTGCTGGATGGCACGGATGGACAGCCTAACCTCCAGCACTGAGCGTGCGTCCGCGTTGGCGGCGCACTTCGCTTCTGTATTTGCGAAAAACCAGGTATCTGTTCCGAGTTCGACGTGTACCGCTTTTACCAAACTCGATAGTCTGCATTGCTGCGTTGAAGATGTAGCTCAACTACTCGCCAACCTTGACGGCACCAAACCTGCCGGACCTGTTGGGTTTCACTGACTGCTTCTCAAGTCAATTTTAACCATCCTCTCTCCTGTCGTGACTAATCTTTTCAACAGGTCGCTGTCCGAAGGTCCGTTGCCAGTTGACTGGAAATGAGCGGTGGTGAATCCTATTCCGAAAGGCGGCGACCCTAGTAAAGTAGACAATTACAGGCCAATTTGTCTGACACCTATTTTGGCAAAGGTTGCTGAGAAAATCGTGAAGAAGTGATTGCTGCAGTTGCTACAATCAAACGAGGTCCTGACGCTCGCACAGCACGGTTTTATGCAAGGTCGCTCATGCATTACGAACCCGCTTTTGACCAGACATGTGTGGTTGAAGGCAATAAACAAGGGGAAATCCGTCGACGTGTTATTCCTCGATTTCAGTAAAGCGTTCGACAAGGTCATTCATGTGGTGCTCCTTCACAAACTCAGCATGTCTGGTGTCGGTGGCTCACTGCACCGGTGCAGCCGCGACTTTCTTGTTGGACGAAAGTGGAGAGTACAGGTCGACGACAATCTAACTGACTGGTACCCCTCTACAACTGGCGTGCCTCAAGGCACTGTGCTGGGGCCCACTCTGTTCCTGATCCACATCAACGATCTACCGCAGTTTCTCCGGTCGCCGTGTGCCTTGTTTGCGGACGACATGAAGATTTGGAGAGAAATCGACGCTCCCGATGACTGTGGCCCAATTCAGCAAGATCTAAACCGCTTATCCACATTGTCTGCAGAAGTTCTTCTCCCGGTCAACCCAGCCAAGTCGGTATTTATGAGTCTGGGGAAGGGTGCTAACGGCCGAACCTACACCTTTGACGGCTAAACGCTATATCCCACACCCTCCGTGAAGGACCTAGGTGTACTCTCACGCTACGATTTGAAGTCCGTGGACAACACGAACAGGCTATATCGGAACGGACTGCGCGGGCTTTGGGCGCTCAAACGTATCTTCGGCACATGGTCTGAAGAGGTTGCCACTCGCCTGTTCTCTTCTATCATTAGACCAATGTTAGAGTACGGTTCGCCCGCCTACTTTCCGATTACCCGAGGCGAGGCACAAAAGATCGAACGGGTCCAACACATTGCAACCAGGCTCATCCCGAGTTTACGTGGCTTTGGGTGTGAAAGACCAGTGTCGAGAAACTAGGACTCTACACCTTGCCCAACCGTCGGGTACGAGTCGACCTCATTATGACCTACCGAATTCTACATCTCGGTGAGTTCCCCATGCTAAGGCCAATACTGCACTTACGAGGGTCATGCAGCACACGCGGACACAGATACAAACTTGTCGTGCCGGATGTGAAATGTGTTTTCCACCCACTGTGCTTCGAACGGAGAGTGGTAAACATTTGGAACAGTGTGCCCAAACATGTGATTGAGGCAAAATCTGTGCAATATTTAAATACGTTGTTAGACTTTTATTTGCAACTATTCCATTCAGAGAACGACTGCACACATACGATGACATCTCACATTTGTGAAACCTGAAATATCGTAAGTCGAATATTTTATATATTACATGAGAACGACAATGATTAGCACGGTTGACAAATTTTATAACGTTTTTCGCCATATTTCTAAAGAGCTGTACAAAATGCATTTCTACTTGCTCTATAATACAGTATTTAGTATTCAGTATAATAAAAAATGTAATATTTTGGAATGAACCTCTCAAACAGGGCAGAAAAGGTCAAGCTCCAAATAAATCACAGGCTTCCGCCTAACAATATTATTGCTTCCTCTACCTTTAAGCGAACAATATCCCACGATACTACGAGATTTGATGTAGCCAGCTCGCTTGTGCAATGGATAATAAAGCAAAAATCAGAGACATATTCACGTTTTCATTGACTAACATAGCTTTTAACACAAGAGGTCTCATGCTACAGTTTAAAATATATATAAACTGATTCTGAACAAATATCCGGCCAACACTTCTCCGTCTACGTCTAAATTCCTCGCCACCGTATTCGATGGAAGTTAATATCGCCTATAAGCAGAAAGCTTAGCCGCCTTATATAACATCTGACATGCGGAAACAAATTATGTAGCGACTTAGCGGACTGCGATAAGCCGCACCCGCAAATAGATTTTTTCTCATGAGGATCGAGCAACATCATTTTTTCTTACTCTTCTTTGTTGCGGTAGGTGTGTACCTATCTATACACAGCAAGAACTGAATGTATATAAGCATGTCGCCCTGATCGTTCGATGGTCTGTTGCTCCGAAGACGTGCGAAGCCACAGTTACGAACTTCCAGCTTAGTGACCTCAAGATTTGACCAGTTTTCATTTAGTCCTAGTAATTTCGGACGACGAAAAGCAACGCAGAAATATATATCGTCCCGTTTTTATTGAACTGCAAATATTTTTGAAAGCTACGCTCAGGCCGCAGAAGGAACCGATGAACACGCATGAAGCATCATCGAACTGTTAATCTGGGTTTAGCTGCACCGGGATTTAAACAAACTTTACAAGGTGGAGATTGGTGCACATAACTCTGGAGAGTCTG
>OX104066.1:14150826-14190675 GCA_944474145.2 Dicrocoelium dendriticum
TCCTGCGCAGTGGACCGAAGGATGCGCACAACTGATGAGCCCCAATAGGGCGAAACGGCCTTCTGGTGATTCTCCGGATAGCTGGTCCACATATCTGAATTGTCGGCTGATTGCTACGAACAAAAACAAGAGGTTGATGATGCATATGGATCACAAAACATGGTCGCCCGATTAACTATGGGTGCAATCTTGTGGTGCCGAAGATGACAGCGTCTGCCCCTCGATCAAGTTGAGAGTAGTTCCGTTCTGCTGGTTTCATGGTTCTTAAAGCATAAGCAATGGGACGTTTAGAGCCATTCGGTAAGTTGTGCATTAAAGCAGCTCCGAGGCCGTAAGGTGTGGCGTACCAAGAAAGAACAACAGGCTTCTGCGGATCAAAATGCACAAGAGCATCTGTAGATGCTAAGAGCTTCTTGACCGCTTTGAATGTATTTTCATGAGTATTGTTTTAATTCCAGCTTTGGTTTTTAGGTAGCAGCTGGTGAAGCGGCTTCAGATGAGTTGCTGCCGATGGCATAAACCTGGAAGACTGAGGGACAACGTTGGGGAACGACCGCAATTCATACGCATTTTTGGGTGCTGGCGCCTAAAGTAGCCCCTTTGTCTTTTCTTCCAGTGGGCACAATCCTTCACGTGACAACCGATAGCCAAGTTACTGTAAACTCGGAACAAGGAACTCACACTTTTCTTTCATAGAACCAAACCGGCATCCGATAATCACTTCAGAACGATGTCCAATGTGTGAAATGCTCGACAGTAGTTTGTCCAGTAATTAAAATGTCATCTACGTACGCACATGTGTTTGGTAAATCTTTCACGATTGAGGCAATAATACGTTGAAAAACAGATGGGACCGAGCTTATTCCAAAAGGCATGGGTTAATAGCGGAATAATCCGAAATGAGTACTAATGGTGGTGTACATGCGTAATTCCTTATCGAGATCAATTTTTGGTAGGCATGACTCAGAACTATTTTTGTAAATAGACCACCACAGAAAAGGGAAGAGTAAATGGCTTTAATCGTTGGTAGCAGGAAAATTTCTAATTATAACGCTTGGTTTATCTGAACCTTGAAATTCCCGCAGATCTTTATCTTACCATCGCTCTTTATTACTGGCACAATGGGGCTGCCCAGTCTGAATATTGAACGGGTTCAACGGTACCTTCCAACTGAAGTCGGCGCAGTTCACTTTTCACCTTATCACGGAAAGCATAGGGAACAGTAAGAGCTTTCCAGAACCACGGTTTTGTCTGTGGTTTCAATACCAGATGTGCACTGTAATTCTTTAAATATCCTGATCTCGACTGATCAGATAAGACTGCATGCTTCTGCAAAATCTCGGATTACTGCGGATTGTCTTCCACCAGGTTAACATTTGACATTATGCCAGGAAGACGCTTTTCACCATCGCGGCCAAGGAGGTTCGAACCCGGTCCTCCAGAAACGTACACACACATATGACTCTTTGAATTACTGTAAGAAATGAGTGCATCAAATGTAATAAGCACATTCACCATCTGTCCCGTGTAAGATCGCAAATGTATGTTCGGTGGACACAGGTTTGTAAGTTGAGATAAGGCTTCTGGTCGGATCAAAGTGACTGCAAAACCGGTATCAATTACAAACTCTACTGGTGGTTCGTTTAATGGGACAGATACGACAAACGGCTCTTCTGCTGTAATGGTGCGATTATAAACTGTTGTGATGTTAATCCAATTCTGGAGCAATTCATCCGTAGTGCAGTTTGTAGCCTTAGATATTTTCTGGACCAGTGTTTTCCGCATGGAGAGACACATTTTATGAATATGACCCATTTTTCCACAAAATCTGCATAATGAATGAGTGTGCGGACAGTCAGTTGAATACAAATGATTGTCCTCGCAAAGGTAACAACAAAATTCCCTGCGCTGTACGGGGCGTGGTAACGCATGTCCACGGTTATTCTGGTAGATTTTGTTTACTTCATGTGAGATTCATTGATTTGAAGAGCGAAATGTGGCTAGTTCCTGGACGAGGTTGGCACGCTGTCGAACTAAATCACATGCTTTTTCCCACTTCAGTAGAGTTTCATCTTCGGAGAGCGGACGTTCTGGTGCCTTCTCATCGAAAACACTCGCGATTATTGCCTGTAACAGCATCGCTTCTTCAAACTGGGCTGGAAGGATCTGATCATAAGCGCAGTCAGAGAGAGCAGTAAGGAGACAAGAGATAAACTCATTTACGGTCTCATTTGCCTTTGTCGCATGGTGCTATATTTATACCGAGCAGGGAATAGAACACAGATTTTATGTTTTGCTTCGTATGTAATTGTAAACTGCCGAACTGTCGCTGGCCCTTGCTGCCGAGATGGTGGCGTAGTAATTTAATTTTCGCTGTATCATCAATCAGGCAATTTCCGACAAGGAGCAAAGAAAAGCAAAGTAGTTAGTAAATGTAGTTTTCCACTGCAACCAATGTTGCGCACTAAGCCTCTCCGTAGAAGAATTTCAAAAGGGTTGGGTTGCCGTTATTGAATTTGCCATGAGCATTCAGAATATCCGCCGTCGCCAAATTGTTACACTCAACCGAAATCAGAACGACAGTATTGCAAATGGAAGTTTAGTAGAAGCAATGGCAATAGTACATCGACAGTCCACACTGGGTACAATATCAACTGTTTAGTTTTACGCAGTTTACATGTTTTAGCTAAGCACTCGCTTTTGAACCAATCAATAAGCATCGCTGTTTAGTCGGGAGATGGACACTCACGCACTAGCGCGCACAATTCAGCTTCACATGCTAGGTAGTGTAGCATGACATTGACGCGCTCAACGTCTGTATCACATCTTTAGACGCTTTTTCCCCAAAGTTATATTGGCTGCATTAAACAAACCATCCAACCACTACTAGACGAAACTTTTGAGAATGAATGCTAAATGTTTCGTTTTGTGTATATTATTGTGGCATAAGATAATAATGCCCCGGATATTATGAACAGGAGAAAGAATGCGAATGGCATTGATCCTTAAGATAAAATCTACAATCTCACGGGAAAGGTGCTCTATGTTTCACTTGATTACCGATGGAACTGATTACAGGGCTCTCACTACAATCACCAAGCAAGGCTTCAAATAGGAGCTGGTGGAGTTTAACGTCACAGATGATGCAACTAATCATATTGAACCCTGTCTGTTCATACGACAGCAGTAAATTAACTGCACACAACTAATAAAAGTGCTACGTTAGAATTACACTATAACAAACACCATAAGACTGTCGCGAGAGTTAATTCAAAAGCTTCCCAATTTGCATTTTTATTTTGGCAGACGTTTCGAGTGTAGTAAATTACGTAAAACATGCGTTCATCGTAAATCACACGTTAGCTCGTCATCAAAGATATTGCCGCATTGCCCACTTGGTGATATAACATTTGCTTGCTAAAATTTAGTTTATGTGTCTAGTCTTTTGCTGTTAGTCAACGGTTCAGTTGCTAAAATATTCCCATTACCGCAACTTTTCCCTTTTCTCTTTCATATTCTATAGAGAGTTGGCAGTTTTCACATAAGTTAGGAATTGAAAACACTTAATTCCGGGAGAATGAATGGTAACTTTGATCGAGCAATAGAAGTCATCCATTCTACTAACGATCCCTCCTCACAAAGTTACAAATGCTTACGTATTTGTGTGAACCAGTGGCTTTTTGGCAGGGCAAATGTACACAATTTACTTATGCGCAGATCTACTGTATACTGTCTCCGTACAAACGTTAAGGTCGCCAACTAAACTGAATTGGCAAAATCTATTTTGTGGACGTTTTACATTTACTCAAATCTTATGCTTGGCTTTAGTACACCTCGGTGCGTTCAAACAATTAGTATAATATTTACTGCTTGTAGTGGCTATGATTGTGTATGTGATCCCAATCCAAGTGATATACGCTGCTCGATAATGGTAACGAAACAAATTCTCACATATGTTATGCAGCTTCCTTATGAACAAGACTCAACTGCATAGTAGTGCAAAAATTAAACAGTTGCCATTAGGACTGGATTTCCAGATACTAAAACTTGTTAATTGAAAAGTAAGAATAAAAGCTGTGCAGCAATATTTCATCAGTTTGATTTGATTAAGTCGAAGTTGCAAACTGCTTTTTGATTGAATCACGTTCAAATAAATACACTTTAATAAACTAGTGATAGGCAAGGTATGATAATTTGAATGCGGCTAAAGACACATCCAAAGTCCTCGCCTACCGGAACTAAAGATAACAATATTTTCTGAATGAACACAAATACTACCTGAGGTGACATGAAGAACTGTGATTGTAATGACGCTTTGGCTCAAGTCTCGGGTCTCACGTCTATGGTCCCTGTTTGCCATGATATACCACTCCACTTACACACTATGTTCCTTGGCCTGGTAACGCTTCTTTGTCAAAAGCGAAAAGTTGCAAAAATGCGTTCGATTTATACCGAAATATCACGCTTCGCATTCGCATGTAGGATCTGGTCCCCTGGCTTTTCTGCGTTATTTGCTTGATGACGCCACTTAAATTTGGACAAGTTAAACTGGAGTGCACTGACCATTGTGGACTGATTATTAATACCTGATATTCTACTTTTGTTAAAGCGCATACTGTTCTCATTATTCTATGAGTAGAAATCAGCGCTACCTGCACGACAAGCTGCTCACAGTCGCAAAGACCAGGAGAATGTAACAAGCGTGTTGCAAACAGTTGCCGAAGGTCATTGTGCGCGAGCCAATGAACTCAGGTAGATGGTAGGAAATAATCGGCCATTTAAATTGTCATTTAGTGAAGTGTGATTTAAATTTATGCACAGTAAAAAGGTAACTGTGTTCCTTAATAGCCACTTTGGTTCGCCGAATATTCTTCTTTTTGATTTACAGAGGGAAGTCTCTATAGAGATCAGGCTAGAATACACAGTCCGGCTGATGACGAACGTGGAGCACTTTATATTTGGACTAAGTAATCTGGGGCGGATTGTAAAATAGTCGTTCGTAAGTGTTGTCAAACTCTCGTTGGAGCACATATTGATATCACTGCTCCGTGATCGTCCGCCGCATCAGTACACCATTAGCAAATTCAAACAACTGGTAATGAAGAAAAGAATAAACTCGGTAATGAACACAAATAGCAGAGACGAAACCAGAACCGGTTTCCGGAACTCAGTAATTGATATGAATGTTATCGGATATTGCACTCTTACAGTAAGTCTTGATGTATCAAAAGTAACAGGTTCTGCCTCCATATCCTTAAGTCTGTGAAGCCGAGTTTCGTGATCCATGCATTCATAGGCTTTGGTAAATACGGCGAAAATAATTTGATTTACGTCGTCTTAATTTCGTTTAAAGATACACCTGCTGCTTTGTGGAATTTCAAGTTATAACATAACTTACTTCATCTACATCCACATCAAAAGCTTCGGGGTTAGTAATGATGGCCACTTCAAAAACTATTTCTATCCGAATAGTTCAACTCGTACTTTGCTCGCAAAAAACCGTTGTTCAGTCTCTCTAAGTTGCCTGGGCGAAAAGCCATCAACCTATTGTTCACCTTGACATGGATTCAAAGGTTGGTGATCACTTAACCATCAAAATAGCTGTCTTAAATTGACCCCGGTAAATTACTTGCTATATAATAATTAATCACTTTTGGAAAGTACCTCTTAAACAGAGCACAACAGGTCAAGCTCCAAGTAAAATACAGGCTTCCGCCTAACAATTGTATTGCTTCCTCTACCTTTAAGCGAGCAATATCCTACAGCACTACGGATTTGATGTAGCCAGCTCGCTTGTGCAATGGATAATAAAGCAAAAATCAGAGACATATTCACGTTTTCATTGACTAACATAGATTTTAACACAAAAGGTCTCATGCTACAGTTTTCAATACATCTACACTGGTTCTGAACATATATCTGGCTAACACTTCTCCGGGTAAATTTTGAAGGCGGCTACATTCTCGCGATTCATCACCTAATAATGGCATTTATTCAAGCTGCGCACAACACGATTTGTCAAAAAATTGCCCTAATATCATTTCTAAATGTTTTTATTTGTTCGTCAAAAGATGTCCACGCAAGTGAAAGCAAGCAGCCAGCCTAAACACATAAATAGGCCTGGCAACACTGAGGCCTCTCATGATCTTGAATGTGTTTATCAGAAGGCCGCTTAATCTACGCTGGTTCCAGGAGAACAAACACTAGCTTTTCTATAATACAAATAAGACCCTTATGTTGACCTTCAAACAGTCGGGTAGCGTGTTTCTGATATTTTTCTATATAATTTTCATCGCCATGTAGATGCGGCGTCTAAGTACGAATAAGTGCTCCACATGTGGATTAACCATTGCTTTGTATAATGGCAGGATGATCTCTAGCTTGCTGTTAGGTAGCGCGTATGGAGCCGGAACGATAATTGTCACGCTTTGTTGGCAGCAGGTTGACAATCCACCGTAGGCTAGGAACTGCTCATAAAGAGGTATACATCGAGTGCCTGGTTAGTGCACTGTAAGGAGTGACAATAAGTGGAAGTCCGCACTGCTATCCCTTCGTCACAAATGGTCAATAGTTGAGAGGTGTTGTTATCCGGGGAGAGATCAAATTGATTCAACAAGCTAACCAACTGCTGAATATTGAACACGTTTATACGGGTAAAAATGCATTGATTTACAAGCCCATTTGTTTGGTTATAAGAAATTCCTAGCCAACAAATGCAATTATCAATTTTACTGTCAAAAGAGTAGGATTTGTGGTGTTGGTGACGCACAGAAACAGTGTGGAAGAGACTTCCTTATTAAGAGAAAATGGCGGGCTCATGTGGATAATCACATTATGGATTGACACTTATCTACTAGATGCGTAGCCCAAGGCACATTACCGGGGCCTATTTTGTCCCTGATATACATCAACCCATTAGCTTATTTTCGTCGGTCGCGTTGTGAATTATTTGAAGACGACCTGAAGAATTTTAAGGTTATCTATTCTCTCGGCGACTGTGAGTTCATTCAGCAGGACATCGACCGGCTACCCCATGGTCTGCAGTGCTTGACCTAACAAACATCATGGTCAAGCCCTCATTCATGAATATGTGGCGAGTGATTTAGGAGTGAGTAAACCCTGGCCGATCATCCGCTACATCTTTAGAAGCTTCAAAAAGCATATAGGTGAAATCTTACGCTGTTACCTGAAATCCGTCCACAACACGAACAGCTTGTGCGCAAAAGCACTACGCTTGTTTTTGGCATTTAGATGCAGCTACTGCACCGGGACTGAAGTGATTGCCACCCGTCTTTTATCTCCTATGAAAAGACGGGTGCTTGGGTACGGCTCAGCCGCTTACTGCGCGAGCATAATAGATAGTGTGCAGAGAGATAAATGTGTCCAGCATGTAGCCAACCGAATCATTCCAAGTTTACGGGATATAACATATGTGGACCGGTATGGGTGTATAGCGCAGTATACCCAGTCATTCCGTCGGCTTCAATTTTATGCCATAATGACGCAACGGATAGCACACCTGCACCACTCCCATATGTAGAGGCCGTTGGTGCATCTTCAGGCACCAAGCAGCACCCTCGACACGGGAACAAAATTGTGGTACTGGATATAAAGCGCATTGCTCACGTTCTATTATCCGGGTGTCCAGTGGTGAAATATTGGAACAAATTACCGGAGACGCAAGTCGAGGCGAATCAGTGTCAAAATTTAGGAGATTCCTCTTAGTCCAATTTGATTACTACTGCTATTTGGTGC
Organism: Dicrocoelium dendriticum; assembly: GCA_944474145.2. Taxonomy (NCBI): domain Eukaryota; kingdom Metazoa; phylum Platyhelminthes; class Trematoda; order Plagiorchiida; family Dicrocoeliidae; genus Dicrocoelium; species Dicrocoelium dendriticum. The sequence continues at coordinate 14,158,582 of OX104066.1, forward strand.
ATAACTTACGGGTAAAATAAGTAGTGCAGCTGCAATATGCTGCCACCAGGCAGTGTTCAGGGACCTTATTCCGCTAATTTGCACGACCTGCCGACGACGTAGCAAAATAGATTTTGATCCTATTGCTCTTTACGTTCGGTATTCATTATTCTACCTACCTTAGTGAGATAGTAACCAAATTACTCTAATCGGAATGCCGAGCATCATTTGATAAACATTGAATCTCTGCGTTTCATCAAAATAGTTATACTGGTTGTTTTTCTGTACCATATAATCATTCCACTAATTGCATGTAAACGGCTGAATAAATTGCGCTAAATAATCGAATTTAGTTTTTCCTTCCGGGTTATCGTTCTTTAAAGTTAATTTGAAATTTGTATATAGGATGATCTGTATGTTAAACCTGTGTCTGCCTTTAAACTGGAACGTAATTTTTTTGAAAAACAGTAGATCCGGTGTCTGTAGTAAATTAAGTTAAGTAATGCATTCAAAAAGTAAACGTAGGCTTAAAGAAAGTGATATGCTGAAGAGGGGACAGTTAGAAGTCATTTTACTGTATCCGGTTTGCCCTAGCTGGTGTATGTGATAGCGGCCGGAAAGGACAATTGCATATTAGTTTTAATACGGTTACATATTGACCCAATTAAATGGTTGTTCTGCTTGTTAACGTTGTGACACTGTAATCACCGCTGCACGACAGTTCCCAATTTGCTTGGCTTCTATTAAATCTAGTTTTTACAGATAAACGGCTTCTGAGAACTTTGTTTCCGCCGCAGAATGCTTTAACTAAAGCGCAGGATGATAAATACTTTTTCCGTCTAATGATAGCGTTCACACCTTTATTTAAGAAGAAAATTACTTGTGCTCTAAAATGCGACTAAATTACTAGCTGGGTATCTTTTATGCATTTAGCACCTGAGACTGGTGCGATTGAGAAAAATATCTTAGTATAATTCTGCAGCGGTGCACAAGGACATTTGGGTACAGTCAAGATTGAAGCATCATAATCATTTTCTGTTTTTATGCCACTCTTTTCTGTTGCATTACGGTTAACACACTGTCTCATAAGAGCTGTGAACAATCTGTTGAATGGAAATTAGATGCGTTGCAACACCATTGTATCACTTTACGTCACATTGCATTGTACGATATAAAGGCTCATCATGTAGCGTCTATGGCGTGTAACATGGTAAGCAAATATTATTTGTTTTTGTAGTCTAAATTAACATGTTTCTTATGGTTCCTAAAATAACGCTTAAGGCAAGTATGGCGTGCACTAAAAATTGAAGGTACTTTTATTGTAAATGTTGAAGTAAGAAACGACATGTTTCCACTTTATTTCGTGGTACATCACAATTGACGGAAAAGTAGGTCAGCTGTTCGATATCTTACCTAGCCTTCTCCTGAGTAGGGCCTTCCTTAAGCACAATTATGTGTCTTATTTAAATTGCATAAACTGGCTTTAAAAATGATTCCTTGAGCTAGATGATACACATCAGTAATAGTGATTTATCTGTTGTTTGCAGTTAGCAGAAAATTTGGGTACAAATCATTCGGCACCTTAATCTGATATCAAGATCTTTTTTACCGCTAAAGCAAATGAATGCTATTTGGTAGTAATATTCTTACTGAATGCTTGCTTAAATCATTTAGTATGTTTAGACATTTAATTTTCTAACTCTACTATCTAGGCATCTAATGGATCCGAGTGCAATTTTCAGGGGAAAGTGAGAGTTTCAGTGGTCAAAACTGTTAATAAATTTTAGGGTATTTTTTCTTTCCATTTTCGGCTTGATGTAAATATTTGTTACCTCACATCCGGAGGTGAACATTGCATTGTGCATAGCTTTAAGGAAACTCTGTATATGCAGGAACCTGATTTTGCATGCACTTAAATGAGAGTGAACGTAGATATCAAAGCTCAAAACTAGAATGTGATAACCTCAAGTTGATGCGATGGATTGCGGCTGGACTGGTCATTCTACGTTCGCAAGAAGCACATAACCCAGGCTTCGTATTCTGCAGAAAGGCAAACATACGTCATAATACACGAATCCTTTTGACTTTCATTTCGTATTTTGATTTCTCCGAAAATGGCAAATCGGAATTAGTGGCCTATTTGCGCGTTCTCAATCATGAAAGAACAGAGGAAATGCGTGAATATTTCGGTGTTTTACAAGTGCGCCTATTTGATTTTATGACTTAAACAATACAACTTCAAATTTACAAGTGGATCTTTTGTTTAGCTAATGTATAATACATACAATGTCCAGGTTATCATTGTAATCGATTTGAGGATAGATCCTGAATATCAGTATTGAATTGTCTATTTTCATTGCAGACTTTGGAAATATAACAGCGACATGGACTATTAGCTGAAGTTTTGACAACCGCTAAATGTGTCATAGCTATATTCATCGTCCAATTCAAAGGTCGTATTCTTCAGGTCATGTATTATACTATATGAGAATGCAATAACTGGAATCTTCCATATCCGCTCTGCCTAATGCGATATGACATAAGATTTTGCCAACCAAATTTCCAGTAACATTAGGAAAGAGGCGAAAATACAAGGACATTTACTGTTCCTTTAAAATAATGATGAATGCCAACAATTGTTCACAGTGTATGTTGTGGAACAAACTTCCTCGGAACATTTCCATGAAGGAAAGGTTTTTTCAGTACGGCAGTTGGCAGTACCGCCGCTTTGATGCCGCGCAACTTCAACTGATCTCTAGTGGGCTTATCGTTCTTTTTGGGACGTTCAGACGCTACGCAGGTTCGAACCCGCACCATCAGATTACAAAATAAGATCCTTGTCTTTAGTCTACCGGCCGGAAAGTATTCCAGGAATCTTGCATATTTGCGGCGGTATTTTTAAAAAAAATATATGAGGATCTAAAGATTAAAAGAAGTACTTTGAGGGCCGGTGAGATTAACCGTTGAGCATTCAAAAGGATGTCCGTCTATGAATGAATGAATTATATTAAAAGGCACTGAGGCGTATTGCCTAGTTGCTTAGCAATTTGCGCTGACAAGATCAAATAACAACGCGGAGAAATTTATCATGACATTGCAGCCAAAATGCTTACTTGCAGCATGGATTCAAATCAGAATAATAACCCTCTAACATACAACTGTCAAATGCAACATTATCGCGAACAATTAAGACCATAGCAACTGTTGTTAAGGAGTTGATAGCCCGCATCAGGTAAAATCGCTATGTTCTTTAAAATGATAAGTGGACAAATTCGGCATTACTTGCGACGCTGATTGTACTTCTAGGAAAACAACGCCTACTATCCCTGAAACAAAATATGTTTTCGTTGAACGACTTGCACTGCGACGAAAAGCGGTCGCGACTTTTACTGCATGTTTTAAACTGCGTGTGTTATAAAGAAGGATTTGCATGCGCTTTTGTTAAAAGTAGAGATTATGGCGGGTGGAACTTCCGTCATTCATTTTTCACCTCATGCTTATTCGGTCACACGCATATTTAATTATATAATTGCATACCGATTATTGTTAATGGTACTAAGGAGACAATAAGAAATGCATGCATCTACCAGTTTTCGTCTTCTTACCGTGCTAATCAAATTTCTGAAGGGAACTAACTGCTTTAAAAGTGACTATATATGTTCATCCGAAAAGCAGCTTAAAGTAAACATAAGAAAATGGTTGTTAAAGTCCGCCAGCAGTTAACTTTGGACTGTCGTCCTGAAAGACGAGCAGTTGCAATATGCATCATAGGAAAGCGACCTCAGTTAATCATGCAAAGAAATCATGTGTGTTCGACACACGCCAAACTTGCATTGAGAAGAATAGGTCAGTCAGTTAGCCTACAACGAAGTGCGTATAGGATATCCTCGCCATCTATTATTTTGCCAATGCTAAATGCCTATTGAAGCTTCACATAAAGCACTTGATCACATTCTGGTGGCCCTGGTGCAAACATGATGTTGATGTAATTTTGATGCCTATACCAAGGCCGACGAAATTATTAGAGGAATGTTTTAGCAATGCAAACTGCAAGCCTACTTCTATTAAAGCAAGTAATATTTGCGACTGCATGGATAACATTTCGTGGTGCTTAAGTACAAGGGAGGGAATTTATACATGGCGCGATCTGTTGCAACTATGCTCCAGCAATTATCCTACAGGCATAGAGCTTAAACTGGCGCTGTTCTACGCCTAATATGATTGCCAAAAATGCTTTTTCTGTTACGGATACTTAACGGGGAAGGCTAATCAAACTCATGATCTTTGCCCCATATTATCGCATTTTGAAGAATAATTGCACTGAACTCTAATGCATTTACATTACTTGACACGGTACGCTTCCATTGGAAACTAATCAATCTATGTAGTGTATTTGTCGGTCATATCCGTTAAGTAGCGATGAAGCAATAAGCATACGTTTAAATAGGAATAAATCTGTAAATAATAATAAGCCCATATTCTACCTTAGCATTCCTCATTAAAACATAAATTTATATTTTTCACTACGGTTTTCCTGAGGACCATGCAAACATTTCCCTTATTTCGTTAAAATTTCTTGTTCATTGTGAACTCTCCAGTGTTTAAATAAAGCAATACCTGATCGACGCTATATCACGAATGTTAACTTATTTACAATGGTCGTTTCTGTCCCCTTAGCTCAGTGTTCTCAAACAAGGACTGCTAACAGTCGACATGTGAATTCGAGCCTTATCCGAGTCAGATGGAATGAACACTGCTAACGATTCTCGAAAATAAAACGCGCTTCCGGTACTTTTCCTGGAGTATACTGGTTGTCTGAGTAAGTCAGAATGTGAGAAATTTCTACGTATGAAATACAACTCCCTCTGCTACTGTTCTGTAATCAGCAGACGCTCGTGTACGTTTGGAAACCATTATCATACAGATGGGCTTGCGGATCTAGAATGATTGTTACAGTAACTTATGTATTGATTCGGGTGTAATGATTTGCTATCAAAAAATGATCCAGATAATTTGCAGCGGTTGATGTAATCGTGAAGTTCTGTGTATCTGAACCCAACAAATTAGTTTCTGATGCTTGACTATTCCACTGATTGTCTCATTGCGGCTTATGTCAAACCACTCATCGGCGACACTGTTGTTTTGGTTTTGATTCTGCTTCGTGTCTGCTTGAATTGAAATGAGCGGCTGTAAACAAATTCCGTAGACGCATGAAATATGGGCTTTTGTACTCAACATTATTAAAGCTCAGTTATCAGCTCATTAGATTAGAATACGCTGCATCGATATAGGACGAATGCCCAAATCAAAAAGGTTTTAATGCATTGTATTCAATTTTCTATTAATACGCCGAATTGCAACGCAGCATTTTGTAGTGATTTATAACATTTTGAAAGCTTTAACGATCCTTGTTTAATATCGTGCGGTTGCAAGTGTAAACTGTACAAAAACTTACGTGTGCTTTTATCTATATAGAAAAGTAAAATAAAATGTGAATAATATGTAGATTATCTATGTTACATGAAGATCCCATATAAGACATAATAAGTTACGTACAAGTAAATATGCAATGAGTACATTTTGATTAAATATTAATGCGCTGGGAACATCAAAATTCCTAGACAGCGCACTCAAAAAATCATCCAAGCCGCCTGTCTGTATTACGAACTAAACATTCAACATTATTTTAACAATGGCCTCCACCATTTTATTTCCCTTTTCTTTTTGTCTTAAACAACTTTCACGTGATTGTGAAGCACTCTGCTACAACAACAAAAACAGCAGAAGGATTTTGATTACCCTAAAAGTTGAAATAAAATTATGCTTATATTTGTTTTTTAGTTAGAACTGTTGTATTTGCTTTGTCGAGACATATATTACTTCTTTAGTATTAAATTTGTCAATGTGGTTAGTAAATGGACGCACGAATTCTAATAAACGTGATTTGCATTTCACAGCTATTTCACATCGCATTTTTTCCGTATTGCAGTGTCAAATTCTTTTAAAAATGCCTGATAATCCTAGGCATGAAAGACAGTACAATTTTTACCGCAAGTAGCCGTTATTTTAGTGGTTCAAAGTAAATAATTATTTTCATCTAACCGAGTGTTTTTGCAATTATTTGTCGTTTATTATCCGTTCATTTGTCATATAATCGGGAGTCGAATCCCCTTGGGCTATCACAAAAGCATTCAAGTCATCTCTTATTGCATGCCCGCATGATCTTATAGATAGACATAATTGAGTAACAGTGTGCCACATGGGAGTAAAGAACTGAATTTGGATCACCCAACTATATTGCAAGGCTCCTCAGTTGCCAGCCAAAATATATCTGAAAACTCGGAATGATGGGCAACAGAGAACAGATATGCAGAGAGAAGTGCATTGTGACCGACAAGCAACAAGCCATTTTTCCTTACATCATTATGCACTGTGTAAATTTACTTACGCGTGTTAGTATAAACTAAGTAGAACCGAAACGCTCGAAATTATGTGAGTTATAGGCTCGTATATCGCTGTTAATAGCAGATGGAACAGGGCCTTTCATGAAGCAAAGCATACGTAGAACAAGTAGCTAAAATACTTAGGCGCTACGTCCAGCAGAATTATTATGTCTTGCTGAATAACTAAAAAGCAGCTACTTCCATCTGCGTAATATGAGATAAGTAAGGATGGACGCCAGTTTGCGGAGAGGAGTCGAAGGTTTTGTAGAATTTAAAGTGTACATGATCTTTGGTATATACTAGCCTACAGCGATGCAACGCACTGGGTGTTTCATTGTGCCTAGTTCATGAGGAAAATTAGGCTAATTTACTCGGTTATGGAAAGCAATCAGTGTGCTGGATACCCATTTACAAGAAAATGAATATATTTTTAGTGATGATGAACTAAACAAACCCTGTGGTTAGGAGGATAAGTTGTGGCGTCTCCTAAGGCGTGTAACTCCTTCTAACTAGTTAATCGACAAAATCAAAATCAATTTGGTTAATGGACGGCAAAATATACCGCTGTGTGCCTGTATAGAGCAAAGTGAGAAAGGCATTTTGGTTAACCTTGCCTGCAACTTAGTCTATACCTTGCTAATGCACTGCGTAGCACAGTATAGTTTAGTCATTCTAGTTGGCTAGTAGAATAATGGGATTACACGCTGAGTAATAAAAGTAAGCGATAAGGCCTGACGCCCGTTTACAACATAACTATAAGGCGTTTAATAATGCCAAAGCTATGAAGACCAGCAAGTGGTGGCGTTTGGAAGCCGGTTTACAACGAAGAGTCAAAGGGATGTATCCATTTCGTGGATATGTGAGCGAGAACATATACGAATCTATGGTGCATCGCCGAAAAATTTTACGCTATCTTTCTAGCTTTCTAGGATCATTGATATATTAAGAAATGAAAGAAATAATTGGGCTAGACGCCGAGCGAAAGCGAAGAATTAAAGCAGTTGCAGCAAATGAGAAGACAATTGAGCAAACCCAATAACTAGTAACACAATGCGATAACACAGAACAAAGTGAAAATCCAGTGACAGAGCTTCATAAGAATAAAGTGTTTATTACGCTGGCTACCTAACAACCATGTCGTGGTGCCAGCTTTATTGTTCGGGTTTAACCTTTATACAAATAGTTCGGCAACAGTGTACCAGATTTTCGCCTGACGAGCGTTCTCTATAACAAGCAACAGATGTATGTATATCAAAACGGCGACTTGAAGGACGTGACTAGCAACAAACTAAAGTCACTGCCCCATGGATACCCGGAAAATGCGATATAACCCACGGATATTATTCACTTATTCTCACCTTCCGCACAAGCCGAAACAGTCAAAAACGATGCAGTACATTCACAAACACAAACTGAACAGGTATATTCACACACAATTTCATAAGTATGTACACCGGTACAGATACATCACTGGAAGGTCAAACATCTATATTTCTGCATTATATGGACACGCTTTGTAAATATGAGCTTGCCTGTAAAGATGTGCCTCACATTCTAGAGAAAATAAAGCTTGGTTATTCATTTATTTAAATTTAACCGGATCGACAAAACCTTTCTTCACCGTCTCCGCTAGATTAAACTCATTGTTAGGACACAGCATAAAATCACAAATATTGCGCGAACTCAAGATAACGCTATTTAAATCCCTGAAAATTAAGGCAGGTTCCTGAGATATTGCTACATCTATTCGCCATATTTATCCTAATGGAGTTAGCAGGTACGCTTACCTACTTCAAAGACGGTTTTATATACGCTTATTCACTATATTTTAGTTATCTATCTGAGAGTGGTACAAAGTTGCTAATGAAATCCAATTGGCAGTAATCCACCAAAAAGTTGCTCTACGGACAAAAATCCTGGCACCTCATTCAAGAGATAAGATTACATGTGTGTTTGTGTGTTTATCAGCCATTCGGCGGAGGAAACGCAATTTGTACAAACATATCATGCCTGTCAGTTCCTTTCAAACAGAATTATGGCCTACATATTGATCGATGACACGAATGGTCGTAGTTTTTGGCTAATAGTATGTTTGTGTATAGCAATTAGCTTACCTTGAATCAAGCTGAACAGCAAGCTGTGAAAATTAAAACTAGAAAAGAGTATTTATTTTCTTTAGATGTATAGTGACGCATCGCGAAACACTTCCGTCTGGCTCCTGCCTGATTGCAATTTGTTCGTTAAAATAATTTACTTAATTTGATCTGCGTTGCTTACTTATTTTGGAAAAAAATAATGCGCCTAAAATTATGCGATTAGCTAAGAACACGCACAATACTCTCTTCTATCTTAACTTTACGTGTAGTGTTTTGTGCAGTCTTACATGAACTGCCCGACTAAATTTTGTACTATGGTCCTTCGATAGGATTGCGTTTATTGATGGCAATTATCTCAAAGTTTTACTATGCAAATGGTTACTTTCATTTCGGTATAAATAAAATTACTAATACTAGCGTGCTTCTAATTTGATTGTTAATGAGCAACGACCGATTCTTTGTAGGAGGGTCATGACTTTCTAGATAAAAAAGATGGGAATGGGGCAAAGTTAAATTCAATTTTATGAAACTGGTTGCCGTAAGTTATTTAAATAATGACTGCAAGCGCAGTTCTATTAAATTATTCGCCTGTCGCTGGTGTATCATTAATGAGATTTGCCTATTCTTCACCCAGCGCGCACCTATTTAAAGAAATAGATAACTTTCGTTTTATTATCGTATTATTCGAAAATGTTAAAAATAACAATACCTTATAAACTAGCTTAGTTCAGAGTTGGTCAGGTGCTACTGAACTACTGGTTGCCCTTACACACTTAACCCAAAAGATGAGAAGAGATCCAGAACCGATGACTTAAATTTTTTTAAATCTTCTAAAAATATGCTGTTAAGGCTCCTTGTGAACTTGGCGCGAACATAAAAATCAGTACCCAAGGTGTGAATGAATCAAAATCGTCCAACTTTGACAGCTACTGTTTATGGTTCGAACTCAGTTTCCGATGACCCTGATATGTAGTGTCTTGTTCAAAAAAGCATGAAGTCAAATCTCTTACTATTTTCCGATAATAGCTCTCTACTTTGACTAAGTTTATCTCAAAATGTATGATGCAATTTTTCGTAAATCATTTCTCTCTAGGCACTTATCATTAAAACACCGCTAAATAAGAAACAATGATTGTGATAATGATTTATTTTTAAGCCATATTTTATAAGTATCATGCCTTGGGTTAAAGTCGTCAGTAGAAAAGTACATTAAAACCATTTATTCTGGATTGTGCGTTTTGTGCTTAGAAATACTCATAAGAAATAGTGCTATTCATTTTCCGAAGATATTCTTGATATCGCCCTGAGAGAAATGTTGTGCACAAGCCCTCCTAACGCATTGCGGTTTATATATATTTAAGTAGATAAGTCCATGGAGTTTATATATATATATATATATATATATATGTATATTGTATTTATGTGTATGAGATAGGTGATATTACCAAAAGTACCAACACAATTTACTTTGGAGCTGGTTTGCATTGGCTCAAAATTACCCACTGTAACTCGCTGCTTCAATGTTTAAATAGGGTCCTTTATATGATTCGGATTCGACATCTATCTCTTTCACATTCTGACCTTGAATTCGGCTTTAAATTGGTGATTCAGAACGACCTCCGCATCCTTGAAAGATTTGAAAACCTTAAACCAACATTTCGAAGTATTACGGAAGGCCTTCAAGCGGTTAAGCTGCATCACCATACCTGAAAATTGGTAAATTGTACTTAAAGGCAGGTAAAAGTTTGCGATTAGGGCACGCATTATCGGCTTACCAAATCCGAATATAAATATGGGTAGTCTACGATGGGGTATTCATTCTATAATATGTGGCATCATCTTGTCGAAGCAAATGCAATTTAATCCCGTTTACCGCATAGTTAAAACTTATACGCGAAACAGAACTGAGTGGTCGCATGTCAAAACGTCCACAATTGCGGATTTCTAACAGAACGAATTAAATGTGGTTTACAGAGTTAAATCAAAGCGGAGAGGTTTCTCTTCTGCAGCTAGGATAGATATTAGTATGTTGGTCTTCAGCATTGCATGAATGCATACATTTGCTGGCAATGACTATGGCGCTTGGAAACATTATAGTGTTGCTCATCCCAACACTGGCAACCCAAGACCGCGGTTTCGTCCAAGACCAACTTTGCATTTGTTTCCGCTAGACCAAGCGTTACTCGTGGATCTCAGTGGCATAGTGCTTATGGCGTCAACCATGAGCCAAAAGGCTCTGAGTTCCAGCCCAACTCAGGCTATCTCCAACTAATGAGTCCCAACCAGGACGAAACCTCGGTCTTGGGGGCCAGTTTTGGGATGAGCAACACCATAATATTTCAACTTTAGTTACAGTCTTTGTGGTCGGAATGACCGAGGTCCACCTCATGTAAACCGAGGTCTCAATAGAGGTTGCTTGTAGCAACCCAGCCACCAGCGGATTCTCCAAACCCAACTTTGACTATGGCGCTTATTAAATAGAAATAAATTTTGTGACCAAGTTTGACGTTCACACATGACAAAAGAAATAAAAAAGTTTATCTAAACATTTCCAATAACTATAGCACATTCCAGCATAGTCTCAGGTAAATATTGGGCTTATAACAAAATTATATTGTCGACTAAACATAACAGATAAGGCTAACCTAAACCCATTGTAAAGAAAAGTATCTCAATGGACTGCAGATATCCAAACTTTGTGTGATTGATTATGTGCCACATGTAAATCCCTACCAATTCCAGGTTAGTATGTTGCAGCAATTTTCAGCTAACTTTCGGAACTATAACTGGACTGCTGAAAATATCATTCACCAAAGTTTAACATAAAAATCGAAGAATACAATTAGCTAACTAGACCAATCCTGGCTGAATAACTTTCGAGTGATATCATGAATTTGACCATTTATGTTCGAAAGCAGCTCTCGTCAGATACGTTATTGCTCTCCAAGTTAGCTCAACACATGTGATGTTTCTTTGTTTCGTGATTAACGATAACTTCGATATCATTGTTCACAATCGCTGAAAGTGGTTTTATTTCCCAAATGTTCGGCAGGTATCGGCATGCATTTTTATCACGTGGATGCACTTAGCAAGAGTAATTGTCTGGCGGGAGTAGCCGCTTGGCAACCACATATGTGTTTCGTCTTATTCCCCACGGTGAACTTCACTACTTGCTTTGCTGAACATTCCGATTAACTTGCAGTCTGCCTATGTTTGATAACATTTAGCTCAAATAATTGGCATTGCTATAAATAAATTGGTATTTAACTTTGCCCCAAAGGAGTCCAAAAAGCTATCAAAACAGCGGTTTTTTGAAGCGTTTGTCAATAATAGACACTTTAAGCCTATTTGGGTACTTCAAGTCAAGGCAAAATAATTTTACTAAATGGTTCATTTTCAGCATCTGAATCACCAGTGCAGAAAATGTGATAATACTATCAACAAACAGAATTAGGAAAAAAGTTAGACAACTTGCACAAATCTCAGTGCAACAACCGCTCTCACAGTATGTTGACAAAAATTACTAAGTAGGCAAGGACACTTGTTAGATAAGACAACATAGCATTACAATGCCATGACATAGGTCTGTTAAAACTTTGTATATCGAAGCTATAGTAGATAAAAAGGTTGTGTTTAAGAGCACTTTAAAGCGGATGAATGCAGTCAACTAGTACCCTTGATGAAAAATCATTGGAAGAACAAAATGTTTAGAAATGATCAGCGCATACTAAGATGCTCTAGAAAAGTCGCTGCCTCAAGAAGAGCGCGTGTGTGTGGTAAGCATCGTACCAATTAAATGTAGTCTTAAAGCATAAGTAAGTTAAAAAGGCAGCAGCCGCAGTATAACAAATTTGGGAAAATGTAAGATCGCACGCACTTGAATATTAAAGTACCGGTTGCTGAAAGAAGTGAAATCTGCTGGCACAAAATAAAATTTCACGCACTGGAAATTTTCACCGACAAAATTGGACAAAGTAAGGTTTCGATGCAGAATTCGCCCAGATGAATGTCCGAAAATGATCAGGGTATAGGATTTTCGCTCACAGTACATGTGGATGCGTATCTGTGACAGGATGGAATCTAACATTATGTAGAAAAGAACCAGTGCATAACCGCATTAAGCCACGTTAAGTGTGAGCGATCTTGATGAAGAATGATCCATTGGATCCTGCAACTCATTAAATACTGAAGTTTCCTGATTAGCACGGGCCATATATTCCAACAATACATCCTGATCATATTTGTATACTAAAAATATAATTTTTACAAGGAAAGTTTAACCTCTAGAACATGGGAAATGTAGTAGGATATCTCTATAAAAATACCTCCGTCTGCACGGGGGGCAGACGACTTAACCTGGGGAGGTGCGGAATATCAGAATAATAGTCCCGCCCCAGAATAAACAAGCCGAGTCTACTCTAATCTCGGATTGCACAATGAACAACATTGAAATAACCAGGGTTCCAAAGGCACTCACATTATCAACAAAATAATCTATACAGCTTTACATTTCTGATATACTGCAGCCGCTATAGGATGAACAGTATGTCAGACTACATCTAGTGAGGAGTTCTGGGTTCTAACCGCTAATTAATATATATTGTCCGTAGGATAAAGTGTAAAAGATGGCAGAATGAACAGTCTGGCTAAAACTTCAAGGAGCAGTGATGTACACGCAATCGGAAGATAATTTTGTTATTCAGTTTTGGGTACTGGTCTTAACTGGCAGATTACTAAATTCCCGGGCCAACTTCCGTGTTGAGACATTTGTTACATGATATGTTAGGGGTAGCAACTCTTACTTTTATCGCTGCACAGGTAGACGCCAAACTGTGGTGTCACATTGGTCTCACGATTTTGTGACTCAGACCCTATCGGCTAGTGGCGCTTTCTAAGCATTCACTTAGTTACTCAGTGTATATGTCACCCGCTCCTTTAAAACCCAGTGCGTGCTAGCCGCGGAATAAATACCCATCAGCAATTTTTTCAGCTGCATTACAACCTCAGTGAACAGGTTGATATGTCGCCCAGCGTAATCGCATGACGCCAAGGCACTTAGTGCTCAGCGGTAAACGCACCAATGACTTTTGTCATTATCCACATGCGATTTTTCGCTTTGGCGAAAGCCATGACCCCACACGCTTTAATACGTCACTCGTGTACGCCATGTGTCTACAGCACACCCTAGATTGTACGGACATAAACCTAGAATTTTAGCATACAGAACTGGACTGCTTGTCGCGTCAGAATGCTAAAGCCAGTAGCTATTTGCGTCAACAGGCACTGTTATAGTTGTGCTGTGGTTCGCGCCAAACGTAGTTATTTTGCAGTGACCCAGCTTCATCCTAGCATACTGTTGCTGAAATTAAGTACTAATACGTTACTACATCAACCCTCTTATGCATTTGGTTACCGCCTACGTGAAAAAGATGCAGACAAAATAACCTGGGCTGAACAATATCACTTACACCTCTGTGTCCCCTACATGCCAACCCGTTGCTATGTTAGGGCATCCATACCCTGAAGGCATGCATGTCAGTATTACCTGATTTGATTTGGTTTCTCATCTAGGTTAAACGTCATTGGTCCCAGAAGATTTGGGAACCAGTCAGATGAACTCATGAAAATTATGGCCTAAGCTTACTTGAAAAGGGCATAGAGGAAATGCATATGCTACCAGTATAAGTGTAGGATTATCACTTGGCGCTGACCTTGCATATTACTGTCCATTAACCCTATTTCCTGTGCCATCCAAAGTTAGACAATCAATCATCGCAGATGCGCTGCTGCAGTATTTGGAAAGCCACAACTTAAATACCTCAGAGTTACAATGATTCTGGCAAAAGCTTTTACTTACTGCTTACCTACTACTTGCAAGTGACATTTGTACTGAAGCTATTGATGATAGAGCAGAAGTCGATGTCATCTACCTTCACTCTTCGTAGTCATTTGGTCACAAATCATGGAACTCTCCATCACAGCCTTCAGAATTACCGCATTGGCCACCCAATCATGAGCCAGATAAGCCATTTCTATAAGAAAGTTGGCTGGAGCCAAGAATCCGGGGTTTCTCTCTCTGATGGAATTGATATGAATGAGGTGTACCGCAATTCCAGTTGCTTGGACTAGTAGAGTTCATAAACGTTTTAGTGAGATCGATTGCTTCCGATTTCCGAATTTTCGCAGATGATCGTAAGAGACGGCGAATAAGCAGAGGATCGGAAGACGAGCAACGCCTCCAGTGCGGTATGAACACCATTTTATACTGGTCGGTTCAAACGCCATACTGTACAACATATGCAATTGTTGCGTAGTGCAATTACGCCATGGACGTGCCTACACGTATTTGCAAATAAAATAGGGATAGAAAACCTGCTTCAAGGAATGTGTCTTGTTTGTTCGTACAGATTGAGCCCAAGTGTTCCATACACATTGAAGGTGCCGCGAAAAGCGGCAACCAAGTAATCGGCCTATTGGGAGTGGCATGTAAATAGCTGACCCAACAATCTTCCAATTATGCACAATTTCTACCTGCCCCCTTACGTTGAATACGCTAGTCAAGATTAGAATCTTTGCTAGAAGAGTAACTTATGGTCTGCGTCGGAAAGACAATGATCTTATTACTTATCGCCTTCGATTGAGTAAAGGGCTGCTGAAAATAATAAAATTTGTTACCATCCGAATTTTTGTAAATGATGTTCAAGTGAATATTGATCCCTAGCTTGTAATACAATCTTCGCAATGAATACAACTATTTGAAATTCAGAAAACTGACAGAGTGAACTAATGTAGAGCGAAAGGAAATGGTCCACATATTTGTACTTAAACATTTTTGTCAACTACATATACAGCTTAGTGCTTAAACGCTTTTCCATAACGAAATATGTACTATTAAATGGGTTAGGGACAACTTTTGCATGATAAGAATACAGAGACTATTCGTTGTATGTGCTGTGTTTTCCTATTTCACCGAGTCACATCATTTGAAAACAGTAGCTCGAATTTGCTTTGCAACCGTTTCAAGTTGTGAATAAAATTAGACTTATCCATAATGGCGGATTTATGTTTACAATGCGAAAACGTCTACAGCATCAGATAGATGGAAGTGAAATATAATTCCATATCCATAAAATACTTTTGCATCTAGGGAAACTCTTTTTTGCCTCATAACATAGATTGCATTTTTCTACATTTATTTACCGCTGTTTATGGTGTTCAGTAGGCATTTGTTCTGTCAGAAGGCAGAGGTATCAAGTCTTTCATTGTTAACGGCATAACAACTAGCGCTGTGCATATCCCTTCGACATGATATATGGCAGAAAGGTAAGAAACCGCTTTGGAATCAAGGAGCATCCCATGACATAAACAACCGGATCTTATGTATCGTGGGACTTATATAGCCTCTATACTAATAATTTCAAACCATAAGGTTTACAAGTTTCAATATAGCGATTTTAGCGATATGTTTCCTAACATCTAAACAATAATTTAGCAGAGGTTTTAATCAGAGGTATTAAACAAATCCTAATAGCAAATCGTATAACTTGATAAATAGTACTGATAAAAGAAAAACATTACTTAAGTGTTACTTGATTATAGGGTTTCCGTATGTCTCCTTATGATAACAACAGAATTTTACAAAAGAACACTAGTCATTCCTTTCTTACGTATATACCATTAAATAGTGTTACATTATTTACTGTCAGTACACATCAGACACATCATTTAGCTCCCTTCATTAAAAAGTGGTTTAGTTGCGTGTCAGCTTTTGTTAGTTTTATACCGGTGCCGCCGTAAGTTACGGTCATTTGCATTTCAGAACATCATCAAGTTTAAATTATCTTAGCGAATGAATTTAAGAGAAGAATTAAAATGTTGTCAGGAACAATCAATAAGAAAGCCAAAACATATGTGATATTTAAATATATCAATGCTAACTAGTTTTATTCCCAAAACGTGGAATTTCATGTGCGGACAAGACAAACACCCATGCCAATGTATCTGAACATTTATAACTCGCATTCGTTAGCATGAAGATCTACGTGACCTCCACATTTCTCGCATAGAAACATTTAACCATAAAAGAAAATAAGCACAATAATCAAATAAATGTATCGGAAATTCGCAGTGAAATCTGGACCCAAAGATAATGCTTGACATTTATGAGTTTGTTGAAAAATTCCTGGTATGAATAAGCATTACAAGTACAGTAAAATGTTTAGCTCAATATAATAATCAACAAGAATAAACGCGGATAGAATCAGGATTATTTTCCGTTGAATTTATGTTGGCAAGGCGCCCTAGCCTAAAGTGTACTAATGGCGAAAAAATGTATAAAACGGAAAAACGTAATAGATGGACAAAAATCCACCACTTCACTAGTTCCTAAGGATAATATGTGGAAATAATATTATTTCAAAATTGCACAAAGTGAAAAAGGTATCAATGAATTCACCATATTATCCACATTAACGCTAAGGTATATCCGTGTACCCCGATTTAGTAAAGTTGGTGAGCACAACTTTTGGCTGCGCCTTGTTGTCACTAAATGTGTAGAAATCAACTCAAGTAATCTAGGTGGTAAAAGAATTCTACGAGTCACTATTTCTAAATGGGTAGCGTGGGCGCAGAAATGGATCAAGTCAAAAGAACATTTCATCGTTGGTAAGCTCGAAGGGAAAATTAATTCCAGCGGCATTCTAGCTGATTGGGTGGTCAGAAGTAACTTACGACCCCTCAATTCCCTGTTACGGTTAAGCATCAGAAGGTGTCAGGATGCGTGAACGGGGATTCAAAGATCTGGAACGCCAGGATAAACTCACCACGAATACCATGGTATCTGCCGCTACAAAATCACATGGCTCTCCATCCCCTATAGAAATAAAGGTGGGACAACCCCTATAACATTTTGTTGCTTTTCCCTGGGTCGTGAAGAACGAAATTAGATCGCAGTTTAACCACGGTTGGCATACCTGGATGGCGTACTTTCCATATGACCGCAGATTAGAATTAAGCATTTGGCGGTAGGTGTAGGAGTCGAACTTTTCGAACGCCATCGGTAACCAAACAACAAGTCGGTTCTCAGATTTGGACGCCTTCAAGGACTGCGCCGTACGGCCAAGGTTCTCTCCGTTTACCATCATAAGTTCGCGCTCTTGTGAGGCGGTTTACAGCATATCATCACTGAGATTATTTGTGAATGTGTATTTGCGGCGGACATGCGCGCCTTTGTAATTGTCCATGTTAAATATAGGTAGATTTGCCTTTCGGCAGTTCAAACACATGGTCTTTATCTCGTTGCAGTATTTTGTGATCTTTCTGACAGCGGATTATATGCCATAGCTTGATATCATCGGAAAGAAGTTGGATATTTGACTTGATGACACACGCAAGGTCGTTGATGGAAAACAATTATGACAGCGCACTTAACACTTACCCTTGTGGAACACCGCCGTTACTATTACTGGATCAAACAATGAGCCACGAACTCGAACGTTAAAGTGCATCGGAAAGCGAAAGATACCGATAGTTCCAACGAAAGGGTTCAAAACTCCATACTTTTGAAGCTTTTGGAGAAGGATGTGGTGATTAATGCGGTCGAAGACTTCATTCATCTACGTAGATGACATCAATCACGGTCCCAACGTCGGCTATCTAGATCCAACTGCCAGGTGCATTCAGTAGATTGGTATTACATGATCGAAGCTGATGGAAAACGTGTTGCCAGGTGTTTGGAAGGTAGACCTTCCAAAGTAGCCCATTGCCATCTCAGTTATGATCGATACCATCACTTTTGGAAGCACCGGGATGTGAATCACTGCATGATATCTGGCAGGCTCTGAATGAATACTGCTCTTACAAAGCAAGGTAATGAAGTCCCGCTTCCACATTTTAGGTACCTGATGTTCTTCCAGGCAAAATTAGAAAAAAGTGCTTAGTGGTTCTTACATCGTTGTTGCTGCCACGTGCAGTGTTGTCGTGGGAATTTCGCCCATACCGAGGAAGCTAATGAAGCGCAACGAGAAGCCTCCTGTAATGGTCGCTAAACGAATAGTGACGTATGTAAATATTGGCGTCTGGGAGGACAGGAAAAGTATGTTACACATGCTGCCAGCAAGTCGGCAAATTAGAGCATATTAAGCCGTATAACCTTAGCTGCACACAAGGCTGTTTCGGCACATCCATAATTTGACATTATGGGGGAACACAACGACTTCTACTCCGGAGGCTGTTCACAAGTATATACAGAAGCTTCCTGTTAGCACAATACTTTATTGCTACATGGTTTCATCTTAAAAGAAAAATATAAAACCCTAAATGTAGTAGGTACAAACATTCCACATAGATGTTTTACTAAGGCTGTACACATCAGGATTACCTATGCGGCCATTACTCTCCATGATAAATTCACCGTACTATGCCATTGCTAAATGGCTGAGCTTGGTGCTCGAAACAATGAGAATTGCCCTAGTAAAGCACTCTGTTAAACATCTTCGGAGTACTTCTCTATTTGGAAGGCATCAACTTAGCCCACAATCGCATGTGTTCAATTGACGTTCAGTCGTTTTTCACCAATGTTCCCTTGGAAGAGACTGTTGACCACCTATGTAATTCTATCAAGAAAAACGACATTCGATTGTTGTCTGCCACCGAATTTTTGGAAAACATGCTCCTGATGCGCACACAAGAAGTGAACTTTTGCTTTCAGGGAAAAGCATATCATCCAAATGATAGTGTGTCTATAGATAGCCTGTTAGGCCCTTTGCTGGCGCACGTACTCATGGGTAGGATTGAAGAGAATTTAGACAACATCAAATCCCCAAACTTATGAAAAAGTTATGTTGCTGATATATTGTTAATCCTGGACTCCGATCATGATATTACACTTGAAAACCAAGTGCTCAATGGTGTGCATCCGTATCTTACTGTGACATGTGAAATGGAGCCCGATAGTTGCCTCACATACTTATGTATATTGCTCCCTTGACGATCAGATTGCTTGACAAAACGATCAGTTTACCGGAGGTTGACTTGGACAGATTAATACCTAAATTTTAGATATTTCTCTCTAATCCATCATAAGCGCTCTTTAATAAGAAGGTTCTTAATCGAACTCACATTATCTGCACTACTGACGCAATGCATGCATAGGAAGAACTGCTGTTTGACATATTGCAATCGAATGGTTACCCAGTGCAAATCATTAAGCGGTACAGTAAGTCGATGAAAAGAGATCGGGTGGTAACGGTTTACTAGAAACCGGTGTTCATGGAGTTGCCTTTCATAGGTGACAACCTCATGCAACTCACTGCTAAAAGAATAAGTGTCGCCACAAATATACATACAACGCAACGGAGCTACGGTTGTTCGCGACCACAAGACCAATACTTGTTTAAGTAATAGCGCTTGTGTCGAAGCCGTAACGTCCCATTGCGACCACCGCTACACGTGAAGTTAGAACTGCACGTGTAGCTGTGGTCGCAGCTATTTGAGACGCGCTACTCGAAAACTGGGTGCTTGGGTAAATGACAACCTTCCAAGTTGGCTCCAAAATCAGATGGAAAATGCGTAGATCGTAAGCGGTGAATGGAGAATCAAAGTTGCATCGGTAAATAAGAGACGCGTATTGATCACCGATCGCCAAGTGAAATCAGATGAGTCATCCCCAATACTCACGAGCAGTCAAGGGACTCACATGCCCAAGCTAGCAAAGTCATTGTAATCCATCGTCAGCTCCCACCGCGCTTCATCCAAAAACAGCTAACCTTAACATTAGGCCTACAGTGGTAATATGAAACGCACAAATTGGAAAACACATGGTCTATAATTTATTTCATATGACCTTGTTTTGCATTCCTTTTAGCTACTTATATAGTAATTGAAGATATGCAAGAAATGACAGTCTCACCAACTTCTGCTCCTGATATCCTTATTTGGAAAAATAAAGCAAATTCAGGTTTCAAAACCTTTCTTCTAGACACCATTGTTGTATTAATTTGTCGTCACCCACAAACGAGTTACAGTGATTACAATGCCCAAAGTAGTTACTCTAGTTGTCAGCGCTAGGGTTCTCTCTATACACATGCCACCTTACGTCTCTTACTGTCATACTTTTTTGCGTTCTGCTCCGAATTATTGACTGTGATCTGATGTAACGAAGAGGGTTTTTAACAGAAGCATATATTTTATATGATCACTGAATTTGCCAATAAAATCCATCCGAGCCATGTCAATGAAACACGTGTCCTGGAACTCCCTGATGGCATCTCCCACAATTTCGCCAGTATACTTAGCAGGTTATTGTTCGAAACAAGTTAATAAGGCGGAGTGGATACTCAGCATGACACTGGAATTCGAAAGTTATGTTTACGTGATCGCTGCGCTCCAAAATACTCTCCAACTTTGGATTCTCCATCATGAGATCTTCATTTGTGAAAATTTATCGAGTATAGACGGTCAATTTCCAGCTATGAATCTGGTAGGCAAACTGACAAGCATGAAGAGCAGAATGCTTGCAACATACCTTTGCAGGTGTGCCTTGAATGGTCTATTTGGGCACTACAAGAACTTGTAAGTCGTGAATATTTAAGTCGCAAGAGATTGAAACTTGGTTGCATCGCTTCGTAAGTGCTTGCTCATGGATAATGCCCGGCTAAAGTCCATTTATGGGGTTCACATTTAGGAAACAAAGTGACGGTCAAAGGGCAAGTGTCGTTGCTTCTCGGTCTCAGTATGAACCAAAGTGTGCACATGATCAGCATTTCCATATTAACCACCGGGTCGAGCTACAGGACGATTGTACAATCGTTACATTACGCATTTGCTAGAGATCTCGTGTGGGAGAAGGGACATACAGTGTATGATTACCTCGGCTTTGGTAATTTCCGAGTACGAACACGATTCCGTACAAAGTAGAAATGATGCACCGTTTTCAACAATGAAGCTTTTGATGCATGTTTTGGGTAAAATGTTGTGTCGAATGGTAAAATTTCGGCATATAATCTTTTTCATTTGTGACGCTGAAGAATTTATCTGTGTGAGATCCATGGATTCCATGAATACATCTATTTCTTTCACTTTGCTGATAACGAATTGCGTACGTTTATCAGTTTTATTGGCTATTTAATCGAGGTTTACCAAATTCCTGGCGAGAAGTTGTGCGCGTTTGGGCTGTTCTCGTGTGGTTGTTTAGCAGATGCGGCTTCGTTTCAGAGTTCGCCGGGAAGGATGCTGCGGTCCGCATACCAACGCACCAGCACCATTGCTGATACTTGTCTAAATGAAAGGAACATATACATTCCTCGAGCCGCATGCTTTGTATTTTGCAATAATCGCAGACTGGCTCCGAATTTTACGGTGGCGTTTTCCAGGGATTTTGTATGGCGAATTTATCACCATTATTCCTTTTTTAGAACCATCGCTTCTCCATCATCATATCTTCTATCCGCGAAATATCGAGTACCAGGATAGTAATGGCTGCGGGTTCCTTTCATTCGTAGCCCAAGTAGTGTTTCGCTTCTCTGCGCTTGCTACATGGAACATCCGGGATTAGGCGAATGGAGCAAGAAACTTTCAAGAGGCAAGTTGTCAATAAGAGAATTGCTAATGATCACTTATTACAAGTTATCCCATCTCGGGAATACCTTGGTTCACATTAGTGTTGGGTAACACATGTCAAATCAATGAAATTAGAAACAACACCTGTATTATAACTTAGGTAGTTCCATTGATTTAAGTCACGAATATTCTTCCTTTTAATAATATGACGTAGAATATGGAATGCTGGTGCAGATTACCGCTGGTATGCTAAGTGAAAATCGGGTTGATTTTAAACTAATAGCTGATCTGTATGCAGCCGATGAAGGCTGCGTGAGTACAGCATTTTCCTCAATATTTATCCTAGGTCCGGTAGGTGTGGCCGAAATTCTAGGTTTTCGATCAAATTTGACAGTAACCAAATTCCAGCCGCTACTGGTATCGAAGTCCTTCTTCATTTTTGGGAAACGGTTGGGGGTGGAAATGGCCTTGATCGTGCTCATTGCAATCTGGTTGGAGGTTGTTGCTTCAGGCATATTCGAGTAACTGGTGGTATGAGGTTTTAAGCCACCGTTGATGCATACTATTGCGCTGTCCAGCCTTCTTCCTCAGTTGAATGCGTGTCCTGATGTTAATGACTGGAATTTACTTTCTGTCACGCTTTCATAAAAGGACTCGGTTTTGGTGCGCCTCATTTTTTCAATCATTACTACCAGTCTTTCGTACTTCTGCCATAGTTATTGCACAAAATTTATCAGGAGGATGAATATGCATACTAAAAAGAAACACAATGAATCTGTTTTAATAAAACGTAGCTTCAGCTGGTTCAATATGTTATTGGAAAATCTGCGATGGAACTACCCTTGGTAATTGCAACAATGGCATCCGATTCGTGCAGTTTAGGTATGAGCAGGCCATAAAATACTATTGATCTGAATGCGGTCACGTGGGTTTCTAATGGGACGTCACTATCCTTTGCGCCGATCGATGCTTTTCCGATCAAGGCCCGAGCGCTTATTGTTTCCTGCGGGTCGAGTGTGTGCTGAATATTCCTCATGTTCTAGGTCGTCGCCTTGTGTGCTTCTGGTCGGGGCAGGCTAGAAGTTTCACACGGCTAGATCGCACAAACGACAAACAGCGCGACTGAGCGATACGGACACAAATTTTACAATAGCTAGTTGGATGAACGGTCCACAGTTGTGTTTGCTGAATCCCGGTTAAAGCGTGGAGTTGGCTTCCGTAAGAGACCACAAAGCTTGCTGAGTGGTTCGCGTTTTGGAAAATAAATATTTTGTGCTTTTGTGAGAGCGGTGTGAAAATCGTAATATGGAGATAAAGGTTGGTCCACTAGAGTGCTGATGAAGCTGGGTCGAAGGCAAGTGAACACATGCTTTTGAGATTAAATGCAGTTGAGAAAGACAAAACAATGTGTTCTCAGATGAGCGACTAGCACTCAGTCGCCTTCAAGTGAACGGTTGTCTACCTCGAATTAATAGGTATAATAGCAATATTTGATCACCCAAAGCATACGCAGTAAATTTGCGATATATATTTCGTAAGCATTTTAAAGGTCTTTTAAATCAAAACTAGAGGAAATATTGATCATTTGTGGAAGGTATAAATGTAGCTGTTTGTGGTCTTTCGTGCAATTTCAGCGGTTTCCATAAATCCGTAGGATAAAACATACCGAATGTTTATTACAGCATCGCGAATTAAAACTTATTTCTGATTTATCATTAAGTATGGATGGGTGCTATCAAAGGAATATCTAAGATCACTAAGAAGCGTTTAAAGCAATATTGAGCAAAGCTTGTAGCGAATGCCATTAGTTCATCAAAACCAGTACTTTCACTTTACCCATAATAGAGTTCATGTACACTTAGGGAGCAATGAAGTAGTTTAAATTTCTTAAAAGGTTTTTAAATTTATGAAAAAGATTGGATTAACATATCTGATGTTCAATTTCTGTGACCAAAGTAGCTAAGCTAAATTTCAACATTCATCAGTGATGGAATAGAAAAGTTATTTTCCAGTTATTTCCTCTTATTTTTATGGAAGATAAATGCATTTAAGTGACATCTCAATATTAAATTGATGACGAGATCAAATGCGTGACTTTATCATATACGCACGTTTGGCTAAGACGAATTGTTCGCTAATTTTAATCGTGCAAATGGAATTTGAGTTCATCTTTCATACAGGTCTTTACGCGAAAAATTATATTGGCCCACGAGGAACAGGTTAGAATTCATCAGGATCTAAGACGCTTAGGCCAACTCCGCATATTTCCTCACGTTCCGAACAGCGTACTATCTGCCATATATTGAACGGCTTGTTTAGTATAGACGTTCGATCTGGTTTGATTTGATATTTATATTGGCAATTTGGAATTATCGGCTAGGCCGCTGATGCCGAAAAACCATTTGTAGTCCACAAAAATTGCCTCGTAAAATGTAAGGAGCAGTTTGGGCATATACCGCGCCCTATCTTCTCTTGCTATAACCGTCGATGTAATTGCGGTTTATAACATTTATGGAACACCGTACGTGAATGCAATTTAAGGCTACAAATCGTCCGTGGGAGAAGGTCAGAATACAGTTGCCCAATTTATAAAGTCTAAAGACTTGTTGAACTTAAATGTGCAAATGGGACCACCTTGATTCGAAAGCTCCAAGAACGCTTAAACATTTTGGAACCGATCCTTTTAATGGACAAATAAATATTATGTGTAATCTTCCCCAATAATTACCTGTGTAGGCGATCAACAACAAATGCGTGCAATGTTGAGCAAAACAACAGTACTTTCCCAAAACAAATAGCAAGTCTACTACCGGCAAAGGCGGTACAATATAACAAGAATTACCTGTGCTCCAAAATAGGGTACAGCCATCAAGATGGCAATATATCACTTTAATGTAAAAGGTGTGCAATGCATATTCGGTGCATCAAATAAGTACAGCTTTGCGAAGTGGAATTGCTGCCTGAAAATGATAACCCAACGCATTTTAAATGCAAGTATTGGTCCTATTCTTATCTGTAACCTAAGCTGTCACAAAACTTATCCATTTGTGCCCGTGCATGATTCAGGTACGCACCAGTGGAGAGAGGTAGGACTCACGCTTTCGCAATAGTTTCTTCTATTTTGACGTCTATCGCGCTGCTGCTAGTAACTAATATGACAGTTGTATCATATCTGGGATTAGCAATGCATCTGGGAACATGACAGGCTATCAAGGGAAGAGAAACCTGATGATTACATAGTTGGAAGTTGATTGGCTGTGTTTTTTATGCACTTGTATGAGATTCCCCATTGCTAGTTTAGGTGAGATAAAGAATAACATTACTCGGTACGAAAGGTCTTACTTTATGAAAGTGGGTGATTAACATTTATAGATTTTGCTGTTAAATGCCGATAATCATTAGCTTGGTAAAACTTTAAGGGATTGACTCAATGATGCAAATTCTGCAGTCGCTCACTGAACGGTTTTTAGAAACCTCACAAGATATTGATCTGTTACATCAGAAAGTACTTTAAGCCTGGTTATAACACATGTATTCTAATTTTGGTAACAAATATTTCATCGTCTGCATTAATTTTACTATCGCCCTTTGGGTTTACAATTTTTTCATTTGTTCTCGCTGAACGGTTGAATGTTAGAGTGCAATACTAGCTGTAAAATATATCTTGTGCAGCTTATTATGATTTGTGATAGAAATCAAACTGAGTTTGAACTTCAGTCTGTATATGTGTATATAAAGTGAATCCAATACTAATTTAGTCTACTCGTTTAACCGGGAATCCGAAACAGTAAAAAGGCGCAATCATGTGCGTTGCTTCGTTTCGAGTAAATCCTTTTATACAGAGTACCGAAGCTGCACACATAGAGTGGCAAACAGCTGTCCTATTAAGTAATCACAAAAGCTTATGGACAAATTATCGTATATATAGCTTTCCCGAAAAGCAGGATTGTGTTTGAAAGTTGTGTTAACATAAGATTAGCAAGCAAAATCTATACAAATAGTAAGGATAACAGAAGTCAACATTAAATTATATTTCCGGACAATATAAAGCAAATTTCCTTGTTCTACAGAGCACTCGACCTAGTAAGCTGACTAGTAATATAAACGGCTCTTGAGCAGCCTCGGATATATTCACGGCTGTCATAATGATGAGATTTGTCTACATCAAAGGTTGCTACTAAACAGACAAATTAGCATTGCTTTAAAATTACGTTTCAATAAGTTAGCTGCCAGTTAATGCTGTTTTGCTAGTTGCGTTACATTCCCGAAATGCTGTGGTGTTAATTGATCGAGTCAACTGCCCAAACCGCAAATGTTCATTCAACAGCTTTTTCTGGGTTATTAAAACAAATGTCTCTCTCTCTCTATAAATATATATATATAAATATATATATATATATCTTTGTGAAACACATCTATTGAAATCATATTTTCTTGATTTCAGTACCATCTGTGAATCCGATATGAAAAACCGAGAACAAATACTAAAATCTATCCAGTTGGGAGATTTTGAAGCACTCGTTATATGAATGGATACTGGAAAGCAAGCTAAATGTGGGCCACGATTCACATTGAAATGAACCCGGTCTGTTTGTCACGAATACCTCAATTTATCCAGAGAGATGATATTTGCCTTGTTTCTTGCAGGAGCACACAATTGATCCAGTTCATCATTTAATGACAACAAACGTGAAACCCTGGGCCATTTGGATGGCAGACAAAAGCCTATGTATGAATTACAGATTCGCAATGAGTGACACTTCTCATCGCGGTTAATAAATGGTTGGAGGGGTCATTTTACATCCCCAGTTTTGAGCATGAGTAGCGGTAACCAAACAGTCAGCACTACGATCTGGTCTTGTGTCTGTTATCCCGAATTGCAGCGCTGTGCTAATAAATTTCGAAACCAGCCATCAACGACGCATGCTCCCCGAATCGGAACATGCTGCTGAATCGGAACACTACGTTTAGAATGGTTAGCTGTCGGAAAGTTACACTCTGAAATTTGACTTTATAATTTTGTTGCGGCAATGTTAAGCATATTTGCTAACGTCTAATGAAGAGCAAGGTATAAACAGTACTTTCATTAAATTTAGGTCTTTTATATTATATATTTTTTGCAATCAGCATGATAATAAGTAAAACTTGTTGTTTTTCTTGTGTACATGTTTTGCCACAGTTTAGACGACTTCAAACCTATCCTAACTTGTGCACCTTTTAAATCCAGAACAAACGATATTTGTAAGTTGCTGTGCTTTGGTGAATTGAGCAACAAGCAGAATTATATACTCAGCATAAGTGAATGACAAATCAAAGCAAAATGTGCCAGTTTCGACAAACTTGTCTAAAAAGTTGAAATCACAATTTTACAAGTATTGTCCCTTCGTCGTCCGTTAACATATATTTTGTATATTAAATTAAACACAATATTCTTGGCTTTGCAGAGAGTTCCCGAGGTTGTCTATGTTCCTTAAATTCCTTTGTTGTGTTTGTTTGGCATACACTGTTTGTCCTCATGTAATGCTCATTTATATTGCATTGCCAGTAAAGTCATTCAAGTCACGTAAAGTTAGGAAGAGCATATTTAACCTGGCACCTTCCATGATCTGTGTGAACCGACAGACCGGGCATTCAAATAAACAGGTGTTTTAACTGTTGAAATATTATCATATGTTACACAATGCGTACCTTTTCTTCTTTCTACCAATCAATTTATCATTTGTTCAAGTACATCAATTTTAAGGTCACCAATGTTTTCTTCAAGGATGACCGTTAGCTTTAGCTCCGTGAAGTTTTGTGATAGTCAAATGCAGTCGAATATGGTCAAAAAGCATAATCACTTCAGAAAAGATGTCACGAAATATTTGTGGAAAGAAATACCCATATTGGCTGACTACGTGGACAAAGACGTTTACTTGCCAACAAAATGTAAGTACTGCTTGCCCAGCCAAGTAGTATCTGCCCACTCCTCGAAAAACTTTGATTTGAGAACATTTTATAATGAAGTGATTTTGCGCACGCAGATATGATGATCCTCCAAGGATGTTGGCTGCATTGCGAAAGTGAAGAGGAATCCGCGTAACTCACTGGCTATTACAAATTTGGTCCGAACTTCGCTGTACCGCAAAGGAGGGTTTGATCTTCCATGTTATCTAATAATTGTGCATCATGATGCCATGCACTGCATTTTTCATCCCGTGCAAATTTGACAACATGTAGAAATTACGCTACATAAAAGAGAATGAAATGCTTGTGGTATAATCTAATTGTTGTGCATTCTCTACATGCAAACGTTTGGAAATATTATGGTAAATTTGTTGCACACAGGTACTAAACTTACTCGCAATGAGGCTATAAAGGCCAGACTTATTCTCCTGCACATTCTTTATCTTTTGAAGATCAATTTTAAAAAAGAAATAAAGTGGTGATAGTGAAAAGGCTCGAAGCTGTTACTTACTAACGCAGCAATCCTCGTCGTGATTTAGAATTGTGTGGTATGCATAACCTCCGCTGCCAGACGAACCGCAGAGAACGGTTACATTCCTACTTAGTCACTAAGACGTTGATCAGATCAGCGATTTACCCAACAATTTGAAGTAAATGGCAGCATCTTTGAGCACCCAAAGCAGCTAGTGAAGCATAGTATTTGGAGAGGACAGCTCCGAAACTTTTCACTTCGGGTGCGCCGTCCCATTGATCGAAATGGCATAGGTTTGCTTCAAATCAAACTGTAGCCTCAATGTAGATTACACGTAGCACACTAGATACATGGCAGGTAGTTCAGGAACTAATAATCAAATTCTAACCATTAAGTCAACCTCTTTAGTGGAGCCCTGGAATAGTGACCAAAAGGAAATCCGTCAGCCACTTTTATGAGCTTCCCATTCATCTCAAGCTATTTGCAACTGACAAGTCCAAATCAGAATAAACCAGGTCGCTCGTGGAGTGCAGTGTTAGGAGAAAGCAGCTCTGAAACTCTCCAATTCGGATGCGGTCCTTGTGGTGAAAATGACAGTTATGCTACAAGGCAAACTTTGACCTCAATTCCACTGCAAATTTTAATCCATACGCACAGCAGGTACTCCAATGACCAACATTGCAATTGGTATACTGTTAACCATTAATAGCGATAACTGTACATCTCATTTTATTTCATAACTCTGTGCGAAACTTGTCATTTCCGACGATATGTTCGTTGAGAGGATCTACTAGTGGCGGTTATATTTCGAAATTGCTCGCAAGCGCAACATATTTTCGCAAGCTTTGTCTGCACATATGCATACTTTTATTCATGTGTAGCTTGTCACTATTAATTAGGTCATTTGCAGTCATCAACACATATGCATATTTCAATGGGTGGGAGGCTTACTCACAAAATGTGGTGTGTCATAAATTTGCTAACCAAGTTCGACTGGATACTTTTACTTTCTGAGTAATTTCCTGTACAATCAGTTATTGGGACACGTAGCACTATTCAACATATGCTTGCTTTTACGATAACATGTTCCCAGCTTCCCGAATAATGGCAACTGTGGTGTCATTCAGCAGCGGATGACGCTCACATAGACGGAACTTATCGCTTTAATATTGAGCTCGTTTGCGTGCTTGGCGTAAATCAACGGTACTGCCCGCATGCTTGTATAATTCAGATCCTTTAACATTCTTACGTATACTTACGTGCACGCTTAGCTGTTTCCTCATTTGTTCATGCAATACCTGTATTCCCACTTGTATTCAATCTATTTAGACTTCTGTAAAATAACAGTAGTATTTTTTCACAAATAGTCATTCATATTTCGTCTCGTGCTTGTAATATGTCGTACACAATACGCATCGATTTATCTCCCGTTATGTATTTGATCGCGCCAACGTTAATCCCAGGCGAAATCTACTGATGAATCAACCCATGGGAGCCAAGTGTTCCAAAGGTTATTTTACAAGGGTAATATACTTCATCATCCTGCGTAGTGACAGTTTCACATTCCTTGCGTTTTATATATTTTGACTAATATAACTCATTTGGCGGAATTAAGAAGTACTTTTACTTTAGCGAACAGGAATCCTCAAAGAAAAATACAGCCAGAAAATGTAGAGTAAGCTTTTGCAACACAAATAACACACTCAAGGATCAGCTCTGTTTAAACTGGGGGAAAATTGAACAACGATATAATGTGCATAAAACGCTAAGGCTTGCCAAGTTCCGTAGAATGGTTTGTGGGAATAAGGCAGGTTAAAAGAGTAGCACAAAAGTTAAAAATAACGCATCATTGCACTCACCAAAGTATCCAAATTGACACAACTATATATCCATGTACCCCAATTTATTGGGGTTGATGAGCACAATGGTTGCCTGCGACATGCAGGTGGTAAAATGCATCGGTGAGTCGTTTTTGTAAACGGATAGCGTGAAAGTTGAAATGGCAAAAGTCACAAGAGCATTCCACCGTTGGCAAGCCTGAAGGGAAACGTAATTCCGGCGGCATTCCAGCCGACTGTATTAGGTGGCGAGTTCCATATTATGACCCCACAATTCCGTGTTGAGGCTAAGCTTCAGGAGGTTGCAGCAGGCGTGACCGGAGTTTCCAAGATCTGGAACGCCACAATGAAATCCCCACGTAGACCATGGTATCTGTCGCTGTACACACACATGGCTCTCAGTCGCATATGGAATTGCATGCGGAACAAATCCTACACGTATTTCTGCCCTTCGCTGGGCCGCCTCTGGCACAGCTAGATCGAATTTTAACCGGGGTTGTCTAGCCTGAATTGTGCACCATACATGTGGCTTCACATATGCACTGAGCATCTGGGGAAAGATGTAAGGATCGAACCGTCCGAACGCCATCAGTTACAGGCCAACATGTCTTCAAGGACTACGCCGGACAGCGATGCCCGGCTTGCTTCATCACCCCAAGGTTCTCACTCATGTGAGACGGTTTATAGCATGTCGTCACTAAGGTTATATGCGAATGTGGGTCTGCGGCAGTCATGCACGCGTTTGTACTGTTCGTGTTAAACGTGAGTAGATTTGCCTTTGACAATTCAAACGCATAGTCTAAGTCTCGTCGCAGCGTATGGTGATCTTCCTGACAGTTGATTGCCCTCCATACCTTGATATCATTTTCAAGAAACCGGACATTTGATTTGATGACACCCGCAAGGTCACTGATGGAAAACAAGAATGACAGCGGCCCCAACGCTTATCCTTGTGGAACACCGCCGTAGACCATAACTGGATCGGAAAATGAACCCCGAACTCGTACGTGAAAGCCCATCGAAAGGCGAAAGTTACTGAGAGTTTCAAGCACAGGGTTCTAAAATCGGTACGCTTGAAGCTTTTGGAAAGAGACGTGGTGATCAATGCGGTCAAAGGCTTCAGTCGTCTAAGCAGATGAAATCAATGCCGGTCCCACTCTCAGCTATCTCGGTCCAACTACCAGGTGCAATCAGTATATTGGTATTGCATGACAGATGCTGACGGAAAACGTGTTGCCATGTGCTAGGATGGCAGAGTTTCTGACGTAGTGCATTATAATCTCATTCACCATCGATTCCCTCACTTTTGAATGCACCGGGTGGAGAATCACGGCGCGATATTTCTCAAGCTGTGAAGGGCCACAGCTCTTAAAATTCATGGTAAAGATGCTTTCTTATTACATCTCAGACTTGCTGTTCGTCCAGGCATCATTAGGAAAGTCTCCTTAGTGAGTCAGATATCGTCGTTGCTGCCACGTGCAGTGTATTTGGGGGAATTTTGTCAACGCCAGCGAAACTATTGGAGCGTAACGAGAGCAGCTTCCTAAAAATCATTGCTAAACTAATTGTGACTTATATAAATATTGCCATCTGGATGATTGGGACAGGTATGTTACACATGCAGATAGAACCTCGAAAAATTGGAGCATTTTGGAACCAAAAACGTTAGTAGCATATACGGCGGTTTGAGCACATAAATTATTTGATATTATGGGGGAACACCACGTTTCCCATTCTGAAGGATGTTTATATGTCTACACAGT
>OX104066.1:14190692-14438411 GCA_944474145.2 Dicrocoelium dendriticum
TCTTCGCATAGCCATAACACATTGGATGCAATTATGCTGACGATGTTGCCGGGGTGCAGATCAACTTCTGTGCAGATGTCAACGCTTCCATGTGGCTTAAAAGCAATTATGATTTGGTTATAAACCAGGTCCCTTGACCTTAATGCCTTAAAATGTACTGCTGTAGCTTTTTCATTCCTCGGCTCTGATAAATTATAAGTATTTTTTGTGTTTCCCCTCTTTTAACGTTAAATGGTTAAAATTTGCTTATTTAAACACACGTCAATTATCTCTGTGTGTAAAGTTCCAAGTTTTACAATTTGTCCATGCGCGTTTAGTAGACATTTCACTAAGTTAGCAGGTTTTCTTTTAATTGTCCCCAGTTCAAACATTTCTCCATACCACGTAGTTTGACTGTGAGATTTGTAATTCCATGTATACTACAAATTTGGCTATAATGTTTCGCAACCTTTTTCATTGATCTACTGCAGAGGAACGTTGTTTTGACTGTGTGATCCACTAAACATATTTTTGGATGCAATGCCTTAACTCGAGCTTCCATAGTTGTTTGATTGCTTGTAAACACACGAATTTTGCTTTCAAGTTCCTAGGTAACCGTTGTCATTCGTCCGTAATCCTCTTTCAAGAACCTTATGTTTCACTCACACGTACTCAAAAGCAAAGATTTCATTCTTTCGCACTTCGGATCGTCAAAAAATATTGCCTCACTTGTCACGCTTTATTGTTGACCCCTAAAAGTCACAAATGCATCGCGCATTCCATTCCTTGAATGATATTTACCTACCTTTCCTGTCGAATTCTTCAGTATATAAGTTTATATCCTCAGATTCGTTTAGCGTGTCCGCAGTGATTAAATAAATGCCATTAATTTACCTATTTAAGTGTGTAAAGCCTATTTTTACTTGACTGGAACTAAACTGAAGTGTTTGCGTCCGACGAGATATCGACAAATGATGAAATCACTCAGGTATCTTACGATCAGTATGATGAGTTCCTGTTGCATCTGCAAAGGCTTGTAGTTGAAACGAATACCAGGAAAACCGCGCATCATAGACAAAATTGGAAGGCACTTCACACAGCAAAAGCAAAGCTGGTGAACTAAGTAAGTTATTGAAGAAGGTTGAAGCGCGACAAACAGACTCAACCTCACCTTTTGTTACCAAGTGCTACATTTTCATTCCACTCTTGGAATATACTTTAATTTGTTTGCCATTGCATTTTTGTGCTGTGAAGCTACAGGGATCACAGTGCTACAACGAAACAATCGATAATTCGCTCTTATAAACGTAAAAACCCATTGCTTCTTTATTTTTCGAAAACCTTGCAAAACCACTCAAATGTACATGTAACGCATTGCTTCTTAACCCGTAGAAATATATGTAGGATATTCATTAGCACACCAGACGCGTTGTTGTCGACACAACTGTTGCTAGAGTTAATGATTTTAGTGCATACATTACTGAATATTACAGCAACAAAGCTGGTACTCTGGTACCTTTAGGATCATCCGTCACCCCAGAAACTATTACGGTTGTATTTTTAAAAATCGGAGTCATTAAACTTTTGATTAACTTGCTTTGGCCTTCTCCTAACCGTGGTGCTGATGGTATAACTTTAGTCAAAATCAAGCGTAATAGTTATAATATACCACTAACTCTACTAAATATTTTACACCCCATTTACTGTAGGACCAGTATCCTTAGAGATGGAAAAAATCAGTTATCATATATAGATTTTATTCGGGCTCTAAAAAATAATGGTCATTATTACCTTAAGTGTCACACCGCTTTCTAACATGACTGATAGATAACTGTAAACGAACAACATTCACTTATTTCCTCTTATCCCACAGTATTCTGTCACCTACGCAACATTGCTTTTTAAGTTCTTGTAAGGGCATAACATGCCGAATTGTATGATTAGATAATCGCACCAGATCAATTGATTCCAAACTTCTACGCATTAACTTGCATCTTGACACTTTGAAATTGTTCGATCTAGTCCCGCACAGTAGGTCGTTATCCAAATTTAACGGTTTTGTTGTATAGGGTTCTCTACTTTCTTGGTGTAAATATAAACTGACTGGAAGTTGCTAGACAGACAAAATAAATGGGTTCAATTCTAACTTGCAACAAATTACCAATGGCTTTTTTCATTGCAGGGTTTTAGGTCATCTTCATTTACAAATGTACCTAAACCATCTTATATTTGTGCCATTCGGAAGCTCATACATGCTTGCAGGTGACTCGAAGTTAGTATATTATTTATAGTTATATCAATACAAAAGCGGGAAAACAAATATAAATATAATCTGCAAGCATTAGCAAGCTGGGCAGCAAAATGGCACATGTAATTCTAGACACCAAAAGGAAATGTCAAGACTTATGGATATCGTCATAAGGCAGTATTTTTTCTATTTCAAGGCGGTCTCATTATAGTGTGCTATTCTGTTAGAGCATTAGGGTTGAGGTATTCCAGCACTTTAAATTTCAGCAAGCATGTGGACTATATTGCTTCCAAGAAAATATAAGATTTGGAGCACATAAGTCAGGCATAAACGTTGAAGAAGACAAACATCGTGGCATAATACTCAATATATTTTCCTTGTTAGAATGCTGTAACGTTCAGTTTTGCAAATTACCTGAAGTCCATAGAAAATGTTCAATGCGCCTTTACCAAACGTGTTTGTTTTCTATACACTTTTTCTTATAAAGTTGCATTTGTTGAATTAAATCGTTAGCACTTATGACTGCGTCGATCTCATTGAAATCTTAGCTTACACCACAAAGTTGAGTAGCATAAAGTGAATAGTGCAGACGAACTATTCAATTTCGGTTATACACCATATTTGAAAAACGCGACACCATATGTAGGACTGCAATACTTCTATTCAAGATTAGTATAGTTTCTTGCATATATAAATAAACAATAAACCAACGGTGTATCCTGGACGGTACGATGTATAGTCCAACTAGATGGTCTGATCAATGTGTACATTAGGATTGCACAAAATAAGTACTTGTTCACACTTTATACATTGGGTGCAGAACAGAGTTTATAGTAATTTGCAGTTTTAATGTATTAGAGGACTGGAGGAGCTTGGAACAATAACAACCATATATTACAACAAATGTTCAGGTTACGTACTACATCCATCCGTGGAACCGTCCCCAACGGACCTGCCGTTTTGCACGGTATTCCCTTGAGAGTTTTCACCCGCACTTCCATGCTCTTCGTGGCAGTGTGCCGGTGTGGCAAAGTAGAAAACAAGCCATCACCTGTTTAACATTTTTTCGGGCTACATTTATATATACATTACGGACGATGATATCTCAACCCGTGCCGCTGTGTAGATCATTAAAGTGTTGCACTTTTCTTTGCGCCTATCAGTCGGTGGCTATGCCTTGCATGGGTATAACATTTTATGGTTTGGAGGCCTTAATCTATAACCTCAGGAGATCACCTCAGTCGCGGCCAGCAATGAAATAGTGAAGAATCTAAGATAAGAAAAATTTAGCACAATAAGTATAATATCCTTTTTGCCAAAAATAAGCAGTTATGTTTTACATCAGCGTAAAAATGGATCGAGCCGATTATACGGTCAAGTTGTGCGGCGTAGCAGATAACTGCGTGTTGTCCATAGGCAAAGTTACATAGGGAATCCGATATCACCGATCACTGAAATCCCGTATATGGTTCTGAACTGTTAACTACAGTAAAATGGGGAACGGTTAGCATCACAGAACAAATTTAGCGATGGAAATCGCAGAATAACTATTAACATTAGTCAATTTGAGGGATGATTACGAAGACAGTTCCTAGCCCCATGCCATCAAATAATTATTATCACGGTTTAAATTCGAAAACAGTTGGAAGGAGTTAAGTTGCACTAGAGTACAATGGCATAAAATGTTGCGTTATAGAATAGCTTATGAGGCGGTTGTAACAGTTCAACCTAGATAATCAACATTGCGCTGGTTCATGCTTTGAACATGTTCCCAACCGATGTTCTCCGGTATCACACATGATCCGGTTCTCCTTCATACAGCTTTTCATCATCAACGCCTTATTTATAAAGCATTTCCATGTCAGTGGACAGAACAATCCTCATGATTTTCGTGAACATGTAAAAATGTTCAATAAATCTTATCTGTTTTGGAAGCGAATACCATATGGTGGTATATTTGCGAAGGTAAAAATTTTCCTTAGACTGCTCCTGAATCTAGATAAATAGACTATACATTATCTCGCAATTCATAACTGACATTTGCCCGATAGTGTAATTTATAGGTTTCAATATAAACTCTCCACCACCCGAGTTTGTGGAGGAAGCACACAATACAAATGAATTCTTCCTAGCCACAGGTTCAAGATTCCGATCCTTGCACCTATCTCTATATGAAAGATCGTTTGATTAACCTAAGTTGCGCTTCGTGAAGACGCGTTGAACGTTTTCAATTGCTTGCGAATAACACTTCACAGGTTAATGAACGTAACACAGCAATATTCAAGCAACAGTCTAAAATTGATTTTTGAAGTCTGGTTTCTTTCAAGGTTAGCAGGTGGCATATGAACCCGACAGATTGCTTATGCTTTTCACGCCATGGTTTTTATGTTCGCTAAAGTTTAACGAACTAGAGTGTCTCAAATCTAAGTCCCCAACGGACTAGCTTACGGGAATGTCATGAAGCCTGAACAGTTCTGCTTCTACCATACACCAGAATATTACACCTCGGTGTTGCAAACATCATCTGCCGCATGCCGAAATATCTCTCAATAGACTTCGCTTTGGATACTATCAAGTTCAGCGGTATGCTGAGAAGTTGGAAGCGCATAAACAACCTTTAGATCACCACCAAATAAATAAAGCTTACTAATTTGTATAACAGAGTCAAGGTCATTTATGCTCTGTACCCTTCTACTGTTGATCAGACGAGGTGCATAGATGTTGCCATTTATATCCACAACTTGCAATCGTCCTACTAAGTAAGGTTAGACCCAAGATTTAATCGGATTTGTCACACCGTATCTACTTAATGTATATATCAGACTCTTGTGCGGAAACGTCAAGCGCTTTTGCATGCGCAGGAAGATGATGATGCACTGAAGTCTTGAATCCACAACTTCAGGTAGATGGAAGTCAACTTCGAGACACACGAGCGGGACTTCTGTAAGTCATGCAGTGGAGGCGAGAGAACATGCTGATATAATAGGAACGAAACCAAGGGTTTCTTAACGATTCGCTCTAAACTTCCTGAGAGAATAACAGTGGCTAATCGGCCAGTTATTCCGGATGTCAGTTTCCCACACGGACTTATGTCTCGATATGACCCTACACGTCTTCCAACATTCGGGTTACTGCCCAGACTGGAGGAACAGAAGAGGGATAACATCAAAATTGTGTTTGACTAAAGCGTAAGAGATCCCATCAGGGCCGGGTCTGTAGAATGGTTGTAAACAGGTAATCATGCGTTTATATTAGTGACACTAAGGTCGATCGTTCAGATTTGTTCGGAAAGTTAATCGAGGTTAATTATCCCAGCTCTTTTTATCGTCGTTAAAGGATTTGGCAAACTATGAGCCGCAGGCTTTTACTATAGCGATTAATTAAACCATACATTCGCCTTCAGGAGGGGCGGTGCGGAAGGTTAAGTTAATATATCCGACTCCCTTTTTTCTCCTTAATGTAATATACTGTTGATTTTCATTATCAGGATTCGTAGCCCGTTGTTATTCCTGCATAACACGGATTTGCTGTTTAATATCCACATTAATTATAAGACGTTGGAGTCTCAATAACATGCTGAGGTCATGAGTTCGTTCAAACGTTCAAGTTAGCCTTCGTATTTTCGGCTTATTCTTTTCGTTTGTGACATACGTAGAAAAGACTCTCGGATTAACACTCTAAGCAGGCTTGCTTAAGCACATAGATGTCAGAGGCACCTTGAATATCAGACAAAAATAGAAATGACCTTATTTTGGACCCTATGCAGAGGTTAGATAGTTACCCAGCTGAGACTGCGCAGAAAGCGCGGAACCACAGCAGACCTCACATGCGACGAATCAGCAATAAGTTTACGTCTGACTATTTTGATTTCACATCCAGGGAGACCGTCAATTACATCAGTAGCTATCTGGGAGGTGCCTGTGGTAAAAAGTAAGTTTTGTAATTTTTCCCCTGATAGCCATGAGAACATGTTGCTCCCAAGCACCAGTGATGACAGAGGTTATGAACTCAGCATGTTTCGCGTTTGTTACTAATTTTGACCAACAGATATCTGGTAGGTTAAATTTCTCCACCTACGACTTTATCACAGTAACTAATCTCCGATAGATAATTGAAAATGTCAACCAATTGGTTCTCATCACTGAAGCTAGCACGGGTGAGCGGTATATACAGTCTACAAGAGTTCGCTTAATACCGAAGGACAAGAGAAACCAAGCGGAATCAATATTGGGGCATATAAGTAGAAGTATGAATTCAGAGACATGCATGTTTTGCGATTAACAAATTACGCAATCACCTCATCGGCCTTGCTTCGATCACTTCTAATAAGTCTGTAACCTTCGATGGAAAGCAGCTGGCTGGGCATAGAATCATGACAGCAGGTTCCACTGAGTGAAATCGTATCAGGTTCATTCAGGCATATGAAGATGCGGAGTAAAAGTAGCTTATTCATCAGCGAAGGGATATTAAGGATCATCAGATATAACAAGTCCTGGCACTGTTCAACACTCCACCCACTGTTAACTCTTGCAATCACATTAGTTGTAGAGCCATCCGCAGCGAATCCCTTGCCATGCGACATGACCGTTCCATTGGGATTACATTGGGAGGAGAATGGGTGGCGGGATACTAAAAGAATGCTGTGGTAATTTGTGGCGATCAATTTTAAATGGATAGGGAGTTCTTGCAAAAAGTCTTGAGGTGGGCATTGTAAGAGAACGAGGAAGAAAATGCTGAGAGGCATAATTACGTTAATTGTGGTTCATAGAAACAATGTAGAGGTCTGTCAGAAGGACAGCATTGGCACATCGCCTGAACAATGGGGACGTGTGGATTGCCACTCTGTGCTGGAGCATTATAACTGACGACTATCACAGGTGAACGTAAGGCCGCCTTTTCCAGTATGAAGGCACTGTTTGAATTAACATGCTTACGGCGTGGGCCATGGCCATCGTTGCTATTTAGAGATGTAAAGGTCTGTACTGCACCTTCACTGGATGTTTTTGGACTTGGAGCAGTTTCAAGCTTAGTGTGGGGCTTGATACTAATCGCTAATGATTTATCAGAACATGGTGCTTTGAGTGAATCTACACTACTTCCTAAGCCCACATAAGTCTTGTGGAGGCGTGCACATCTAAACTTCCTCTAATCCGTCGCCAATGCTAGCGTTTTTGTGTAGCGAGTGGTCTTGCTGACTTTACCGGCGATTTTAGAAGAGGAGATTTAACTTCTGTTAGATGGCACTATAAGAGGCGCGCGAGGAGAATGACTCGTCTTCGGCTCAGATAACACCTTAGTTTTATTCGTGCGTTGGAGTTCACGCTTCAAGAGTGAACTACCTT
Source organism: Dicrocoelium dendriticum (assembly GCA_944474145.2). Classification (NCBI taxonomy): domain Eukaryota; kingdom Metazoa; phylum Platyhelminthes; class Trematoda; order Plagiorchiida; family Dicrocoeliidae; genus Dicrocoelium; species Dicrocoelium dendriticum. The sequence continues at coordinate 14,198,262 of OX104066.1, forward strand.
CAAATATATTAACTGCAAAATTTCGGCACATATTTCAAAGCTGTTGGCATTAATTAAATGCATTTGCCAAGTTTTTATTATGACAGCTGAACAAACTCGAGCAAGGAAAGTTTTTTCTTCGGCTTTCTACTACTAACATCGGTTTCAGTCTTCTTGCACGCTTTCGAAACCCTAGGCCAGTTGTAGTCGATCGAGATATCGTCAGCTCTGTTGAGGGCTATGGCATTTTTTCCTTTTCTGCATCTGTGGGCAAACTCAGGGGCAAGTGCATTTAGGAATTGTAATGCTCCAATTTTGTGCTTTGGCTTTGAATTAGCCGAAACAATGAACATGTATAAATCGGACAGAAGGACATTGTTAAATGAGTTACTTACACTTAGTTTCAAATTTTGTGCGGCTAAATGTTTGTCCATCGTCCTTATTATGACTGACAGTGCAGAGATAAAGTCGGCAACACTAAAGGAACTGTCAGTCTCTGGTCTTTCCGACTTATTTACCTGCTGTTGTATCCCAGACGGCACGGAATGTGTGCGACAGAGCACATGTGCCACGGCACTCGTTGTGACCGCAACGGTATTACTTACAGTGGTTATCCGATTTACAGCGCTAATTTTTCTCATTGTATGACTAGTAATGTCAGTAATTTGTCTTAAACATAGGAAAGTTAGAAGTCATCCAAATATATGCCATACCTCAACCTGAACCTTTGGGTAAAATTGATCGTTAGGTCCGAGTGACCTACCTTTACAAGTTAGATGATACGACGCAATTTGATTTTTATATCAATCCATAGATAATTTGATGGTGTACTGTATTCGTTTAAAAGCCTTTTCTTCATATAAGTCGAAATCGTCACATGTTGACTCTTTCAGACAGCCGTCACAAGCCCGGAAAATAACTGTACACGCGTTTCATCCTTTCGGGGAATCGTCAGCAGTGCGCATTCCATCGGACCCTGGTAGGGTTCGAACCCGCAACTCGACTGTAGCCACTCCTTGGTTGAGATCACTCAGCTACGAGGGACGTTAACAACCAGATGTGATATGGCGCCGCTCACTATCCACTGACTTACACGTTACTGCCCTGCAGAGGACAGGGTAGCCTCCTCATTTAGCGACCAGCTTACCAAACTTAAGCCACCAATTAACTTATAAACTTCTCAGCAGTTTGGTCTGCGTACTGATTACAGAGGAGTATTAGGGTGAATTGAATGGTATAGATAGAAACTCGTCACATTTAGACTCACTCAGACAGCTGTCACCTGCCCGGAAAAGCACTGTGCGCGCGTTTCATCTTTTGGGAATCGTCAGCACGGATGATAAGTATTTTATTTGGACAGATGGTGTTGATATTGTAGCTCTCAGACGGAACGCTTACAATAACATTTGACTTGATACGAGAGCACACTGACAAAGACCCTGTGCTAGCGAAGCTTCGGAATTAAATATCTACTTCATCGTCCAGTCGTACCAAGATCCGACCTGAGTTACTTCCATATTATGCCCTACTGCGCGAGCTTTCTACTGTGAGCAACCGCATTATTAGAGGCGAGCAGTTTGTGGTCCCTGTAATCCTTAATACTCTGGTTGTTACATGCGCGCATGAAAGCCACTTAAGGATTGTGCAAAAAAAAGTTCGGATACTACAATACTATTAGTGGCCGAAGTTTAATTCCAGCGTCGTGACGGTTATTCGGGAATGTTGCACCTGCCAACAATCCGATAAGCGTAAAAGGCCCCTGAATGCTACAGTCCAACTACCGTTTACCCAATGAAGCCGTGGGCAAGGATTGCCATCGATATTATGGGCTCGTTTGCCAATGTACCCCCAGAAACGAAACGGGCTAGTGGCTAAATGTGCCTACAGCAAAGGGCCAGAAAATATTCTATGCGAGGACGTAACTACGGCCGTCATCATAAAGTGGCTCCCTTGTTTGTTTGCAAGGTACAGTTTGGTAGAAGAAATAGTCAATGATAAAGACCTACAGTTTCGAAGTAGTGAATGTGCTGAATTCCTAAGGCGCAATGGTATCAGACACACGAGGACTGTACCTTATAATCCTGCAGCGAATGGACTCTTGGAACGACTTACTCGTACTTTGAAAGAATCTATACAAGTCCTTCGGCTTTTGGAATCCTGGGATGATTCGTTGTGTCGCCCTCGGCTTTTCATGATGTTAAACGTTGCTATCAGATTCCCTGTCAGTCTAGGCCAATCCAGGGAGGCCAACCCAAAACTCTTTAGGCGATCATCATGCGACCTTCCACGTTGGCCTTGAACAATCTTGGTTGCCAGTTTTTGAATTTTTTCCACGCAAACAACATCGCTACGGAGATCAGGCAACTAAGTTTGTCAACAGTACTGCAGATGTGGCCTTACCACTGATTTTTCTAATGGCTGGGAAACTTCTGGCTTGGTGTTAAACAGTGCCCTCCTGAGGCTAAACATTGCTTGTCGCGCTTTGTTGGCATCAAATCGACATTGCATTGAAGGCTTAAAACTGCTCACCATGACGATTCCTAGGGCATATATCTGGTTGGTGCACTGTAAACTGAAAGACCCAGAGGAAGCCTGCACAATAATCCCGTCTCTACTAGTGGTCAATAATTGGCATTTGTTAGCATTTGAGGGAAAAGGCCATTGCTTCGACCAGTTAACCACACAGATGATATCTTTGGTCAGTGTTAGTCGGTTGCCCCTGCTGAACAGCTTTCAGTCATTTGGAAAAGCATAGCAGGTGTTCTCAAGAAGACAGGCCGACGTTTATAAACATACGAAAGAATGGTGAGCATGATTCCGATCTTTTTCGAACGCCAATGTAAGCGATGCCAATGCGAGTGTTCCCATCTCCGATTCTAAGTCGAAACCTCCTCTCACGTAAGAATTCCGACATACAAGACAGAAGTTTGGAATGCAAACCAAACCATGTCAATTTCTCCAGTAAGAAACGGTGAGTTACGGAGTCACAATTTATACTAAACCCGAGATAGCACACCTATGCCGGAATCCCGTCTTCAGGATATCGAGTACTCTCATCTAGAAAAACAGTAGATTAGTGAGACACGAGTACCTTTTAATTAAAGCATGTTGTCCCAATCTTGTTAGATTATCTACTGCAAAATGATGAAGACAAGGTATAGGCCCTAACCTCGATCACTGTGGAACCCTGCAGTCCATGTCGATAGGATCAGAAAATAAATACCTAACCCGAACCTGAAGCCGCCGTTGAAGGAGGAAATTTCCGATCCAGCCAAGGACGGGTCTCCAAGTTCGTACGTATTCATCTTTTGGCGAAGCATTCGGTGATCTAAGCGGCCGAATGTTTTTGAAAAGTCAAGGAAGATGATACCAGTGCCGGTATAACTGTCTATCCAACTGTCGCGCGCAATAAGCGGATTAGTAGTACATGATCCATGCTGTAGGAACCGTGTTGTGCTTGTGCTATGCTGTTAGACATTCAAATTCGTTTTTTAGCGCCTCGGCTATGATCGAATCCCTCAAGTTTGGGAGCCCCGGGAGGAGAATCAGTGGGAGCTAGTTGACTACTCCGAACGGCTATTACCTATGAAAGTTGGGGTGGTGCTAACCTCCTTCCACATGTTGGGGAGCTGCTGTTCATTCAGGCATATTTAGTGCTAGTGGCTCAGATATCCTCGTAACTGCCACCTGAAGTGCTATCGGGGGAACGTTGTCAACTCCGGGGGAACTAGGGGTGCGCAATGACATCAGCTTCCTCAAAGTGGTTGCTGAACTAAACTTGACGTGTGTGAATAGTGTCAGCTGGGGGAATGGGACTGGCACTTGATATATATATATATATATATATATATATATATATATATATATATATATATATATAAGGCTTGTTGCATCTGTAGAACGTTAACTGCTTCTTCGGCAGTGTTAATACATTCATTTACTGAGGTAAGTAGGGTACACCATGCTTCCTATTCCGAAGGCTATTTGCATTTATGGGCAGAAGCTCGTTATTAGCACAAAAGGTTTCTTATAGGCACTGCTGGCGTACTACTTTTGCTCAGGTGCGAGTGTGGTACGGTGCTTAGGATACACGACATACTCGTTTCAAGTTTGGGATACATCTTAAACATGCCACGCTGTGTATTATTCGGGTTATTCTACTGATGGTCAGTTGGGTTAATGTAGAACCAATGGGTGTACTTACAGATCTGCATCTATTTAGATGCCTGAACATGCCAACAAAATCCGTGCATGCAGTATCAAAATCAATTGTTTGGAAACCTCATATGGAATCACAAAAGTGTTTGTCGTGCAGCACTTATCCGAAACATGTCCAAATGTCTTTTGGATATTCCGCAGGACACAAGAGTCGTAAAGTTTTTGAGAGGATCACTCCGCCCTAGAAGGCTCGTTGGGCATCAATAACATCTAAGATATTTGAGCGTAGCCTTGAACACCTATCTGAGTTATCCACCTCGGATTCAATGCACATCAACGCCCAAAACTATTTCGCAACCACCTGAGTAACAAAACTCAGTCGGTTTTGAACTACGGTGCTAAGGTACAACAAATATTATCATAATTACAAATTACTTCAACGATAAGCACAAAATAATTGATGCACAAAAATACCGGGTTCGGCATTGGACAAAAGTTTGCCGGCTCAAGCACAATGCACAATGAAGCAAAATACAGCGCGGCATAGTGGTCCCGCCACGGAGGAATAAGAAAATAGGCAGGCTAAGGGTCCAATCACATAAATCTAATCGGTCCGTTGAGGAACAAGCTTTGACTAGAGAAGCGGTCGCCTGCTTGCACGCTCAAAATCCAGACTTGTTCGGTCTTAGAAACAGGACAGACGCAGGTGAAGAGTGATCGAGAGTCAAGCGACAGCGAGCAGGGCGAGCGGGTTCGATAAGGAACTTAGACACCGACGAGCACAAAAAGAGCGGAATTGATCAAGAGGATATGAATCCAACAAACTGAATTGAAACCGTGGTAGATTGGGTTAGTTTTTAGTTCGGGACAAACAACAAGGCAACGGTAAGTTGGGCGGGCGGTAAATTTCTCAAATGTAATTCTATGTTCAACTTAAAGTGGCAGGGGGAGTCTGGACAGTACCTTTGAGCCAGAGGCGTTGCGATATTAGTTGAACAAACTGTAGTTTACACTCACGGACGAAGCTCTGTCCGCAGCTTTTCCAATGGTTGATGACATGCTCTAGCCTAGGTAGGCTTACGCCAGCATCATCTACGCTGGGACCTCAAAATAGTTATAACAGTAAGCTTGCAATATCCAACTACAGATGTTTGACACACGATGTTCCTCCAAGGAGCGGGAAATCGAAGGCACGCCCCCCAACTGCGGTGAGCCAACAGTCAGCCATATATGTCCACCGGTGTCATCCTCTTACATCAAACAGCACTTACACAACTCTCTTTATATTAACTCATGTTTTGCGTTCAGTAACGTGTTATGGGAGTATGGACAATGGACCCTACACCTGAGGATCTAGTAACTTCTAGGAAACCTCCAGCATCCTAATTTTACGTAATATATAGTAACGATGTCAAGCAAGGACGCCCTCAGACGGCGGTTAGGCAAGTACAAGGCGCACTACAAAACAGGGTAATCAGGCGAAGCACTGCAAAGTGAATCACATGACACACCATTTAAAGCATAAGCGAGGAACTATTGTCCATGCGAGGCAAACCAGTAAGAACGCGAGGTGACTGCGCTAACTTATCACGATAACCGACAAAATTCGAAATTGTACGACTCATGGACTTAGCTGCAACACGATTTCTACACACGAGTTGGACGGGCTTCCAGGCGGAACGAAATCTCACACGCAGATACCAAACCCGAGAGAACAAGACAAAAACAGGCCCTTCGCGTTGGCAATTTTACTGGCCAGGCTCAAGGCGATTACAGCACAGTCCAACCTATCAATAATCCCTCGATTGTAACATATGTGAATTGCCACATAAAATGGTTTGCTTAAGTAGGCTCTAGGATAAAGCATAAGCAACTGAATTAACTTCATGTTGAATCGTAAATGTTGGTAGATGCGGAGGCTAGACTGGGAAACTTAATGTTTCTTAGGTAAAAAGAGGCTGAATAATTCATGCTTGTGGATGTTAGCCGGAAACAGGAATGTTATCTGATGTCTAAAGGCTAATCGACATGTGAATGTCTCATTAGGTAGAGAGCTGCTTGAAATCATGTGCATTCGACTGAGTCGAGTACATGTGCACCTGCCTGAATCGAGTTGTGATCATTCTGGGAACGTTGGGTCACATTAACAGAGGGTCAATTAGAAGTGTACGTTGTGCGGATGGATTGCCAGGCGCGATGCCCACTGAAGTGAACCTTGGCTATTCTATCACTGGGAACGTGGCTGATGAAGCAGGAGCCAATTTGGTGTTTCGCACCTGCAAACCATACACTCTGACGCGTTTCGAGATTATTTTCTCTATTTGGATATACATAACTTGCATCGAACTCGTAACTATTGACATGTTAGATGTGGCCGCTTCGCCTGGGACATAGGTTTATAACGGGCAAATCATGACACAATGGTTAACGACAGATTCAGGAGGCAATTACAAATAAACATTTAGTGGATGGATTGCGACGCTCAATCCTAAAGTTGACCGGGATTCCCACTGGAGTGAACCGTGACCAATCCATCATTAGGAACTTAGTGGTTAAAGGAGAAGCAAATTTGGTGTAAATTACCTGAAAACACAGCACTCAATGACGCGTTTCGAAATTATTTACTCTCCTCAGATAGAGACAGCAGGCGTCGAAACAGGGACAAACCGTATTATATTAGTGATATTTACTCTGAGCAACTGAGTCAAGACGGGCACATAAGGGCACGATGGTTATTGATAGTTAGGATGGTTAACTAGAAGTACACGTTGTGTGGATGGATTGCGATGCAGAATCTCAAAGTAGAGCAAGATTCCCTTCGAAGTGAACCTTGTCAATTTCATCTTTAGGACCCTAGACTACGAAGCAGAAGAAACTTTGATGTTGTGCGTGTGGAAACACTACACTTCGTGAAGCCTTTCGAGGTTATTTTCTTCTTATCAAATCAAGATAGCAGTCATTGAACCTGGGTACAGTGAGATAGTATTTGAGCTCGCTATCCCAAAGCCACATGGTGACGAAGGGCAAACCTTGACACAAAGGTTGATCACAGATTGGAGGGTTAATTAGAAGTACATGTTGTGTGGATGTATTGTGAGGGGAAATCTTAAAGTTGACCGTGCTTGTCATTGAAGTCTACTTTGGCAATTCGATCGCCGGGACCGTAAATGATAAAGCAGATTCGTTGTAGTGCACTTGAGAACACTGCACTACATGTTGGGTTTCACGCTTACCTCCTTCATCGTAGACAGATAGCACTCATCGAACCAGGGAAGATTGGGATGAAGACGTGCCCACACTCCCTTAGCCACGGTTTCAGGACATGTGGAATTAGGCGCAACGGTTATTGAAATATCGGAGGTCAATTTGAAGCAGACCTTCTTTGGATAGACCGCAGCGCGCCATCTTAAATGGCACCGTGAATTCTATTAAAATGGACTTTGGCTATTTGAGCTCTTGGAAAGCAACCAATGAAGCAGAAACAAATTTGTTGTTAATTGCCTAAAAACACTGCAATCCATGACGCGTTTGGAGGTTATCTTCTATCAGCAGACAGAGATAGCAGGCGTTAAACCGGGGCGATTGGTATGTAGATATACCAGCTATACCTAAGATACTGCGTCGCAATGGGCAAAGCTTTGTACAATGTTTAAAATCAAATAGAAAAGTCAGTTTACGTACATGTTTTTTAAAAGGATTTTGACGCTCAATCTTTAATGTGGACCGCGATTCCTATTGAATTAACCTTGGCTATTCGATTACTGGGAAGGTTGCTGATGAAGCAGATGCAAATTAGGTTTTAGCCACCTGAAATCACGGCATTTCATGACGCGTTTCGATGCATTTTTCTCTCCTCTGATATAGATAACAGCTATGGAACCAGCAAACGTTTATATGTGTTTTTCATCGCTAAACCTAAGCCACCTATCACCGCAGTCAAATATTGGTACAACGATTAATTAGGGATAGGAAGGCCAATTTGAAAGACACATTTTACAGATGCATTGCGACGCGCAATCTCAAAGTGGACCGCGCTTTCTATTGAAGTGAACCGTGGCATTACTTCTCTATTACCATAGATGATTAAGCAGAAATAAAAGGGTGTTGCTCGGATAAATACATTGCACTCGATGACTCGGTTCGGGAATATTTCCCTTCTTTATGTAGAGGTAGCGGGCATCCAACGAGGGGACATTTAGATGGTATTGGTGATCGCAACGGCTAAGCTAACTGGTCTCGGAGGGCAATGTTTGACACAAAGGTTGACGACAAATTGGATGGATAATTTAATTGCATGTTGGGTAGCTGAATTGCGATGCGCAATATCAAAGCGGACAGAGATTCCCATTGAATTAGACCTAGGACATCCGATCACTGGGACCGTAGCTAATGAAACAGAAGCAAATTGTGCGTTGCACGCTCACAAGCAATGCACACCATGAAGCGTTGCGAGGTTATTCAATCTCATCAGACAACGGCAGAATGCATGGAATCCTGGGCTATGGGGATGATGTTTGTTATCGTTAAACATAAGCCACCGGGTCACACGGATGAAGCCTGGCACGACGGTTAAAGACAGATCAGAGGATTCATTTGAAGTACAAGTTGTGAAGGGAGGAATGTGACCCGAAATCTAAAGGATTCCGCTGTTCCTTATAAACTGAACCCTGGGCATTCGATCACTAGAACAGCAGCTGTTGGAGGTAATCAAATTGGATGCTGCCGGCCCAAAAACACTGCACTCCGTAACGCGTTTTGAGGTTATTCCTCCTCATCAGAATGAGATTGCAGGCATCGAACATGGAAATATTAGGATTATATTTGTGACTGTTACACCTAAGTCACTGTGTCAAAACCAGCAAAGACTTGCTCGACGTATAAGTGCATCTAATATGATCAATTTGAAATGCACGCTATGTGGATGGATTGCAACGCGCAATCTCAAAGTGGGCCGTGATTCCCATTGAAGTAAACGCTAGCCATTCGATCACGCGGAAAGTATCTGATGAATCGGATGCATATAGGGGGTTTAGCATCTGAAATCACTGCCTACCATGATACTTTTTGAAATTATTTTCTTGGATCAGATAAAAACTGCATACATTGAACTAGGGACCATCGGGATTACAGTGGTGACCATGCACCTAATCCACTTGGTAATGACGGACAAAGTTTGGTACCACGGTTAATTACAGGTTTGTGGGTAAATTGGACGTGCGCGTTCTGTTGATGGAATGCGACGCGCGATCTAGATAGTGAACTGTGATCCATTTGAAGTAAACAATGGCCATTTGATTATTGGCTGATGAACCTGAGGCACATTTGTTGTTGTCAGTCTGAAAAGACTGCGCTGCATGAAGCGTTTTGAGGTTATTACCTCTTATCAGCTGGGGTTAATAGGCATTGAACCGGGATCATATTAATTTGATGTACCCGCTAACTCTTAGCCACTGGGTTTCTACGAGTATAGCTGGGATCAACTGGTCATATCAGTTGCTTCGTTTAATTTAAACCACACATTGTGTCGCTGGATTGTGGCGCGCCTATAACGAGCTCGCGTGCGACTCTTACTTAACTTGAGAACCTAGATTACGGTGCAGAATATGTCCGCATGAAACGTTCCGGACCGAATGGTCTTTGCCCGAAAATTTCAAAGTCTTTATTAGCTATCCTCTTAGGTTTCCTGACGGATCTACTTTACAGATCCATGACAAAGGGTGCATTGCCGAGTGACTGGAAATGTTCGGTATTAAAGGATATCTCAAAAGGCAGTGGCACGCGCAATGTTGACAATAACCGGGTGATTTGTCTCACTTCCGCTTTGGCCAAGATGTTGAAGAAGATTGTAAAAAAACATTCTGTAGACACTGGACTCGAAAGATCGCCGAACGTCGGCACCGTACGGTATCATGAAGGGCCGCTCATGCATTAACAACTTGTTGTTCAGGCGGCAAGAATGATTACAGGATTTGAACCGGGGGAAGTTAATTGGTGTTATCTACGTTGTTTTTAAATAAGCGTTCGATAAAGTTAACTATGAGGTCGTGATTCAAAAACTGAGGATGTGTGGTGTTTTGGGGGCGAACTGCAGCGGTGGATCAGTGACATCCTTTTTGGCTTATGATGGCGGTACAGCTGGATGACCACCTAACGGAATGGCAAACCTCCAATATCAGCGTTCTCGAATGCACTGTACTGGGACCTATTTTATTCCTGATCCACATCAACGAAATATCACTGCTTCTTCAGTCGCCTTGCGCAGTAAGTGCAGACGAATCTAAGATGTGGGAGATACTTCATTTTTCCGACAATGGTGATGCCCTTCAGCAGAACCTCGACCGCCCATGCCGGTGATCTGCAGAAATAAACTTATCGGCCAACTCGGAAAACGCCTCGTTTATGAGAAGGGGGATGATTGGTAATGGACAGTCTACACATCTGCCCGGTCACTTGCTGCATCCCAGCAATTTCGTAATGGATCAAGCTTACCGTCACACTATAATCTGACGTCTCTTGACAACACGAACCGACCGTAGGCGAACGGACAACGCCTGCTTTGGTCACTTGGATGCAGTTGCTGCACTTGATCTGAAGAGACAAGCACCCGTCTTTTCTGATTTATGATAAGACCTGTACTTGAGTACGGCTCATCCTCATATTGTCCGAAAACAATACGTGAGGTGCGGATACTAGAACGGATCCAGCATGTAGTTACGCTGCACATCCCCAGTTTTAGCGAGAATGCCGTGCGAGGACCGATGTAGGAGATTATGGCTTTATATCTTGTCAAATCACTGGTTTCGAGTTGGTCACGTTTTAGGGCACCGGATACTGCACCTGGTCCATTTCCAAATGTTGAGACCGCAGTTGCACATTCGCGCGCCAAGCAGCACACGCCGACACCGGTACAAACTGGAGGTACCGGATTCAAAGCGCATGGCTCACCCTCTATACTTCGAGGGTCGATTGGTGAAATATTGAGACAAATTGCTGGAGACGCTATTCGAAATGATATCGGTTTCGGAATTTGAGAGATTCATTGACTTCGCGGACAACAGGTATTGTGAGCTTATCGGATCCAGATGGAACAAGAGAACAATGGTGCGTTCCTGGCAAAAAGGCAATGTTTGACAAATTCCGTTGGAAGGAAACTTGTTTGGAAAATATAATTTCAGTTTGAAGTGTAAAGCTTTTTGGTATATCTAGGATAATCTTACTTAGATCATCGGAGATTTTAGCGTGTTAAAAGTACAGCTCAGTAAATTATTGGTTGGAAATTTGGCAAGACACCTTTTGCTTGCATTTTGTATCCCTAGCTAACAAGTTATGAAATGAAATGCAAATAAGCAAACTCATCTTCAACTCGTTTTTTAACTGTCGCCAGTTGATAGGTCGTGCAGCCTCAGTTTGCTGCCACTTCGGACGAATCAGCGACGTGATTACGCGCATGTGGCCGATCCACCTACTACGGAGCAGCATCCAATTTTATCGGTGAAAAGCGGAGGTTGATAAGTTGATTATCGGACGTAGATGAACCTGTGGCTTTTGTACTTTGGGTAGTCCGTAAAGTAGAGGAGGATGTGACCGAACTGGAGTTAGCCGTTCCAGCAGTGCGTCACCTATCAGGTTCCTGCGTTTCAGCTCATTCAATATTTGCGTGATTTGGTTCTCGTCCTATGCGATATGATCCTGTAATGTTTCACGTAAGAAATGTCTCGTGTACTGTAAATAAAATGTATCTTCGAGACGTAGTCAGATTTATCCATTAGTACATATCCCGATCGTTTATTGGGTCTGCAATTCATCACATCTGGAATTGATCTCATTTCTCTGATGGCCCCGCGGTGTTTCTTAGTTAGGAGATTAGATAAGTTCGCTTTGTAACTCAGACATTTTTGAGCGAGATTAACCACGACGGTTCTGAACATTTTTTGGCAAGTGAGGAACTAGGCTTCAGCTCGCCCGGTTGTTGCATCAGATTTTCGTCTGGGTGGCTGGTTGGACTTGTCCACAACTAGGTTGAGAAAAGCAAAAGCTTTGCCCAAGTGTTAATACCTCCAGTTGCACCTGACTAAGCAATCGGCTGGATTGATTGTGCACGTATCTTTATGGATACGCTGAAAACTTAGTTTCTGGCGGAGTTGGTTCTAAGCTTTTAAGCAGTTTAATGTACCCCTTTTCTTGCACCTTTGCACACTCTTTTTGTACATTTAAAAGTTGAAAGGTTGATAGTATGACTTTGCACTGTATCGAGCTATACTACACTTGAGCTGTAAAGTTAACACAGAAGTTCAAATTCAGAGGTTCGTTGCTGAAGTGTTTTCGGCATGTTATGAGTATGGCACCTTAGTGATTTAGTAGTTGGAGGCACACGACACCGTTTAAGTGCTTTCCGATGCGCCTTTGGATATTGCTTACGCTGCAAGCTTTTCTCTAGAAATCTGATGTCGTTCCTCGCATCCTCAAACCCATAGTTAAACTTCAAACGTCTGTTGAAGTCACTGAGAGCCTTCTGTTGGTTTTTCCCCTTTTAGCTCAAGCATTATACTTATGAAACTGATAAAACACAGGGTTACCAAGAAAACACTTTTTGATAAATCTTCTCAGGTTTTATAACTACAAAATTGAAGCTAAAATAGGGTAGGCTGATGAAACGCGGTAGAGATTGGCGAATCAAGGCAAGGCAGCTATTGAGCTATCTTGATGGATAAAGCGGTCGATCTACTGAAGCAGAGGCTGCCACACGTAGTCAGACATAGAGACACACATATGCTCACGAGATCGACAAGTTCTTTTCAACTGGTTGGGTGACTCACCCATCATCCGTTGGGTGTGGAGTGAAAAATGTCTGGAAGTGTGTTAGCCTCAGGATATAGGTGCACTTGAACAAGCGCCCTCTGGTTGCATAGTTCCGGTTGTGTAAGCTTGATCGCAATGCCTTCGGCCATCCGTAACATTCATCTCCTGAGACCTATAGAGTAACAATTTGGTTCTACCTAAAGCACACTGAAAGCATCAGTAGGCTTAATTTGGATTCCACTTTCGTCCAGCTGTTTTGGATAGAACTCTTGATGCAACGAACAGTACCTTTCTTAAATACAGTGTATGATACCAAGCAACTATTTCCACAGTAATGTTTATTTCCTCCTTTATTTTATTTCAAATTTTTATAATCAGCTTACGATTCTCATCTAATAATAAATCAGCTATAGGCTAAATTGTTCCGTTAAACATTAGATGTTCGGTTGGATATTTCAGACACCTATGAAATCACTTAGCATGCAGATAAATAAGTGGAGAATACTAGCGGCTGAATTGTGGATCATGTTGCTTGTGTTTATAGTCTCAAAAAGTACATGAATCTTGCGATACAAGAACATGCTCACTTTTCTCTGATGATTAGTCCTACCATGTTGTCTATCCTCATACCTACACTGTTAACTTTAGTAGAAATGCAGTTGGAATCCCTATCCGGAAAGTTTTGTCTTTAGTAGAGGGTCATAGGAATATTCTCGCCGAAACGATGTATATGACATTTTGCTTGGAGTCCTGAATGCCATGTCGGCCTACATAAATTTGCTTTATTAATGGACCAAAAACTACACATTTGTTATCCTCTCATTTCTCAAATAGCATTCTCAGAGGTCCTGTGTTCGCTTGCTGATAAACTCAAATATTTACCACCTAAGATTGTGTCGCATCAACGTTACATGTTCAATGAATGTACTGTTTAACAGATACCTGTAACTGAGGTAAGGTTTTCTCCTGTAAGTTTAGAGCTATCTTTTTCTTACTGTTTAGTAGCATCATATTATAATATGACATTGAGAATAAACTTATTGGTGACAAATAAACTTATTAGTGAATTTTGGTAACAGCCGTAATTAACGAATCGAGTGTGATACATTAGTTCTATATGCTTATTCGTTATAAGAGTATTCCTCGGCTTTTTGTATAATTTGTCGAGACTTTTCAGTGTAGTCCCGCGGTACTGCCATGAATTTGAGTGTAATTTTCAGTCGAAAAGTTCAGCTGTCTGTAGCGCATCAATCTTGAAATAGACCCTATAAAAGTAACATGGAATACTATGGCGAAAATATTTTCTTGGGCTTTAGATACTATACATTGATGTAAATAAAAATTGTTTGCTTGAAGTCGCAGGAAATGCTCTTCATCGGGAGTTTCCGTTTGGTTCATAAGATAAAGAGACAAAATACTACATAAATACAGTGAAACAAAAGCCGCCGGGCTTTTGACTTCGGCTGCACAAAATAATAGCAACCAACTGGAAATGAGTCAAAATGCAGAATAGCAGCTACTGAACATACGTTCTTTCACATAGGGATTTAGCCTCTGCATACGCTACTACAGTGGAGGAAATTGTACAGAATGTTATCTCTTTTTACTCCGACGACAAATGCTGGATCTGGGAATATCGTGCAATATGCGCAAGCATTATTTCGTCCCATATATGTTACATAACCAAAGGGAAGCACGGTGCACTCTTCTTATGATGAGACCGCTTAAAACATTTTCTATTACAATTCTGAGGAAACTCCATAGGAAAAATCGGAAATGATTCATTATAATTGTTGAAAGATGGGATTAGTTGACGTATTATACAGCTAAAACAGAAAATAAATAGGAAAGATGTGCCTTCAGCGTATGAAATAATTTTATAAGAGGCATCACGTCGCAAATAACGGTACACCCACTGCCATGATTCATTTCACATTCTGCAAACATATAATGAAGCCAATAGTAAATTACAACAACGAGCATCCAGGACTATTTTTAAAATACTTAAGGTAATTACATTATTCAATGATCTCATAGGTAAAATTTAACTCGCGCCATCGACGATGTGCCAGAAAAGCTCCGAGATTTATCAGATAACTAACTTTAAATTTAACTTCACACTGTTTTTCAAATCGGCCTTACCCTGCAAAATCAGATGTGTTTTCCACTCCTCTGCCAGAAATGCATACAATCACGATGTGATTAATCCGGGACCCTCCACAGTTATGTCGTCTAGACCTTTTAATGCCGTTCGCATATGCAACGAGAGTCTTATTGGTGCTCAGCTTATGCTATTGAACGGGCGAAAAATTACGCGGAGCCAGGTGTAATTAGTAGAATGGCTGCTTCAACAACAGTCCGAAATTGACAGCGACCCAGAGCATTTTGATCAGGCGTGTTATCAACACGAGTTTAACATTGGATTATAAGTGGATAAGTTATTCAAACTTGGCGAAGTAGGAATGTTTGCTCTTCGAGCCAAAAAGAAAAGCGCAGCGCTGGAGCATGTCCGCCACACCACATCTGGTTTCCTGTGAATACTATTTCTTGTCTAAACAACAGACTTATCAAGGTGACTAGTTTTAAAAACCCAGACGACATCCAAATGGCTGCAAGGACAGAGCTAAGAAGGATTCCGGAGGAATCTTTCAGGAAGACTTGCAAGCATGGTAGAGTAGGATGAAGAAAATGGAATAGTGGGATAATAAGTCGAACGATGCCAAGGCCCGATAGATTTTGTAGGATGATTTGTGTTAGTTACATAAAGATTTGTGCGAATAAAGTGATACTCGGACGTTAATGTGCTGCATAAGCGCGCGCATATAAACGCTGGTCTCCGTCAATGTTAATGAGTTTCTAGTGAGCTGTTGCGTTTGTTGATAAAATATTACAAAACACAAACTACATTCGGAACAGCTTCCTGTCATCTGATAGGCGAAGTTTGATTTCGCATAATTCTATTCTTTAACATACACGAGATTTTTTTGCCCCGAGGGGTTTCGCAATTATCCAAATTTGTTCCACTTATTAAACGCAGTGCGCATTCCAAAGCACCTGGAACCACAAAAGCTCTAAATAACGGTGGTTAAATGTTTGCAAGTGAGCTATCATCCAGAGTAAGAATAAAGTTGTTACAGGAGTGTAAGTACATAAGCTCTAACAGAACGCAAGGCAGTTAGCATAACCTTCAGCGTTTTATTAATTTGACGGCAAATACGCTGTCATTTACAGTACTAATATCCTGTTTTTCCGTTCCAAACCAACGCAACATAGGGATCTAGGATGCAAACTCCCAAGAAAATTATTTGATTTATCGTCCGTTTCTAAAAAATCTAGTGGCGCTTATAAAGACAGTGTAGAGCTTAACACGTAGGTTTACATTTCATTTTTTAGAAATCGTGTAATCAATTGACAATGATAAGGGAGTTTCAGTTTTGATATTTTCGTGCAGCTAAAAATTCGAACGGTTTTATGCTTCTTTTGCTTGGACTGTAATGCCTTCACATAAAAATTTAGTGTTTAGTGCTTCATGCAATTCCGACAAATCGTTAGATTTGAAGTTTATCAATTTTCTTACCTGGTTATGTATGTCCCTTAAGCAGATTTTATATTGTCTACCCCTAGGTAAGTCTCCTTGCCACGGCAAACATTGTTTGAATTAAAGAAACAGAGTAAAATATATTGATAGGCGAATAATGTGTTTAATAAATTTAAATGCACTATTGCATTGATGTGTGCTTGGGGCTGGATATGTTTCATCCAAAAAGATCCACCTAAAAACATTGCATTAAAACAGTTTATGTGAATGGAGGTTTCGTCCTTCTTTTGCCAAATTGGTGGTAATGGTAAAGCGATTTGTAAGCAGTGTCTGTAATACGGTAACTGGCAACCAATATTCATGAAGCTATAGAACCATGGAACGATAAGGCGGCGAAAGTCTTCTGTAAAAATTGCCATTATCTCTTGATGGTGTTGAATGGTTGTATATACTGACAATAGTGTGCTGAAATATCAATTGCCAGTAGCACACTGTTCAGTTATTGCTGAGTTCATTTAGTTTTTGTGCCCAGTGGAATAAATTAATGAATATGCACTCCTTGGGATACATGAATATACCACTATTTCAACTTGAATTGCTCAGAGAGTCTTAATACCGGAACGGAAATCACAAGTTTGACTTTAGAATTACCATGGTGGTTTACATATTTCTACCTAATGGGTGCATGTACAACGAATCGAAGTGCAAAATTGAAGGTGTGACAACTCTCTCACACACTGTTTAGAAGCGCATGTTCTGCCATATTTAGAGGTATAATCTTACCATTATCTAATTATCAGTGGAATGTTCAACATGGCAACAGTTGGCACCATAGTGCAAAACGTTAATATAAGCAAGGAATCCGTCTTTGAAAATGTATGAAAATAAGTAAACATTTAAGTAGCGTGACATAACGTTGCGCATTAGTGATGCGTTAATTGCTTATTCTCTACGCTATTTACATTTAATACTTAGGTGCGACTCCCATGATTTTCCACTTCATAATCAATGAAATATCAGCACTGATTTGTTTAACACGTTACGATTTGGTTTAAATTTATGTAGGTTCATATCCTAACTTCGAAGCAAAAATGATCGCTTTGGATTTCAATACATCCACTTGATCTTAAAGAGTGGCGTTGTACCGGAAATGTTGACCTGTGAACATAGTAGCATTGAAGTTACAACCCACTGAATTGGACAAATTTTTACATGTTGTAAGAAATATCCAACAACTGTACCAAGCGACACTGTTTCATAAACCACAAAAAGACAAATTGCATAATTTAAATGTTCATTCAAATAACGTTCATTAAGAATGGAGTGGCGTTATATTCTTAGCAAGTCCCTAATACTTTTCACTTTAATATCCTGGTCAACCTAGGTCAGAAAATATAACTCAATTCACTTCAGGATGCCACTGGAATCAAAAGGCGAATATACACCATATTGCTGCCAAGAATCGTGCATACTACTCAGTGGCATCAAATAAATCCATCAATTTCATTATGCAGATTTTCCCTAGTTATGCTGTTTTTCAATTAGAAGTAGATCCGCAGTTTCGTTTAATCACCATTCGACAGACTTTCTGGTATAGAGCGCTTTTGTACATTGTTATACTAGCACTTGATATTGATATAAATATAAGCGAACGTTTTTACTATACATTGCAATTTGTATATTTATATACTACCAAGTTACACATCCCACAAGTCAAAGAATGTGAGTCATAAATATATTAGCACAACAGCCGAATACTTAAACTGCGGCACAGTAGTTGTTCCCACCTCTAGCTGACGTGCATAATGAGGATGAGGATGGGTACTGAAATGGTAACGGTGACGCTAAAGCAATGTGGGTGTTAATAAAAAAGAAACATTTTTTTGTGTGTAGCTAACCTTCTATTGGTTAACTTACAACAATATCTAATTTCCAACGCAGTGTTATATTGATAACAGCTGATGCATGTATTTCGGCATGATGTACGGCATTGTAAAGTAAATTTATCACCATTTCTATATTTTGAAATGTATCAGTGCCTTGATTACAAGCACTTCACCTGGATTTTTGCGCAGAATTTAGTAACGGAAATGATAACGGTAGCAACCAGCAGTGGAGAACGGCTATCAATTCACTGTTATTACCATGAAAATGAAGCATGGAGAAATTCGAGTAAGTCTTCTTTGACAACATAAGTTTAACTGTCGCCTTGTGCGAATCTTCCGATACACATCAAACAAATATCATGCATTCGAAACTGTAGATATATTGGATACAAAGTTTGTTATCACGCAGGACTGTGAATTATTTCGGTCAACATATAGTGGTCTTGAACTTGTGAGTATCTTAACACGAAGCGCATCGCCAAAGCTTGATCAACTTTTATGTAATAAGCACAGCTGAAATTGAGGCGAAATCATCCATGTACCATAACTCGTACACTATTATATAATGTATTATTACTGTTGAATCTATTAATCTGTTAAAAGGCAGGCAAGCGTAGAACAATCGCAGGGAGATTTCCGATTACCGCGGCCAAAAATGCAAAATGAAATCGCACCGGCTGGAGAGACCAGCAACAATTCAAATTTGAATTGTTCTTCGATAACAAAGTAGCGTTAATAAAGCTTTTTTACTTTGTTAAACATTGTAAGATTTCTCACTTTATATCACCAAGGAAAAGATTGTTTAGCACAAATATAATATAAAAATCTGTAACTTGAGGCAAATTTTGTGATGTAAGCTAGTATATTCACCATTTTGTATTTACTGTCTGGTTTATAATGATATTTTTAAGTTTTAGTATATTCAAACCTATACAAGCAGCCGCTAGAATTGAAATCTCATTCTGGTTTCTCCGTTTTCATTTTATTTAACAATGATTACAAAAACTTCTAAAGATCTTTCAATAGGTAGCGAATTACGTGACGCAATTAAAAACCTTGTCGATCGTTAATTGCATAAAGAATTACTGCGTTTTCCACCATGTTTCTGTAATAGAATTTATGCAAATGTTTAAGATATTATAATATCAAAAACCTGAAAAATTTCCTTAATTCATTTGGGAATAAATATATACTGTCTTTGCTTGGGTCTTTTTTCCAACAGCTGAAACATTCCATAAAATTAGTTGCTTTTTTCTCAGCTGCTATAGCTGGTAGATTTACTTTGATTGCCCCATTGTTGCAATCCAGCAGAAATAAATTGAAACGGTTCGGCGTGTGATTGGAAAGAGTGAACAAATTATTCATTAACAAATTGTTGTGGCATTTTCAACATGAAACAATATTAAAAGATGTTTTAAGCTGAATGCCTCAGGACTAATACGACACTATCTTTTGATCTCAATGTTGCTCATATTAATCAGAAGTTCCCATAGTAATTTGAGGTTTAATGTCTAGTGATGCACCTTATATTATTTACACTGATTTGAACTCCGGTTTTAGTACAAAGGAAATTCTATCGCTTTAAATCATTCATTTGTTTATTCCCTAAGCATGTTGCCATGGACTCAGCTACCTTGGTGCATATAAATGTCAAGGCTCCGTAGTTTCGCCTGGCTTTCGTTGCTGTGGGAAGCACGCTTATCGGGAGAATTTGTGACTTCTCAGCAGGTTACACCTGCTCCTTGACCTGTTTTGCGGTTGTACTGGTTGAGGATACTGAGCAGTGATGGTTGCATAGGTTGACCGGTTTTTAGAGCACTACGGATTGCGTTGACCAATCAGAAGGGTAGGTATTACCAATGTTGTATTAGACGATAAACTGGATAAAAAGGTAGGCGGTGGGGATTGTCATGCTTTTACCCGTCGCGAATACAGCTTGGTTAGTCTTTCCCAAGTTTTCTAGTACAGTGTGTTCCTGTGAGCGCCTGGCCCTTTTCCTTGGTTCCGAGGCAGAAATTGTGGGAGACGGACGAGGTGCAAATTGTACTATTGTCGCCACATTCGAAGCAATGTTTGCATTCAAAGTATGTTTCCTTTCAGCGAATAAGCTGCCTTATGTTTGTGTCAATGCTAGTACGTATTTTACTAGCAAAACCGCCGTACACTTGGGACGGAACCAAAGAAAATCTGCAGACTGTATTTCTTTATGTCGGTTTTTAGATTTCGACACACTACGAACGATACCTGTCTTGAAAATTGTATAAGTCAACCCAACTTTCAACAAATTAACACTAAAATACTTAGCAAAGTACTTCGTTTCGGGTTTCCGGCAGGGTGGTAATGAGGACAAATCCAATATGTCGGACACGGAGAGCATTTGGACCAATCACTGTGAACTCGGACATTTGCCAGAGAAGATACCAAATCTCACGGATTGAAAAATAGACCAAAAGAAAAAATACTGGTGTACAGTTCACACAGAAAAATCAGGTATAACACAGTACTCCGAAAGCAAAAGGGGAATTCAGCACGATAAACTAAAACTCCGCGGCATCCGTGGGTACATGGAAAAGGCAAGTTAAAATTTCATAACATTGGTTTAAAACAATAATTTATAAATAGTAAATTTGTGTGAGCGGACATTATAACGCTACAGACGGTTTAACTGTGATCTGCCTCCAAACAAAAACATAGATCTATTAGAAGTAATTACGTAATTCGAAAAGGGTATACGGTTTGATAACACAAGGCAAATGGAATGGTGCGCATAAATTTGGTGGCTTAGTTGCGGCCAACGACAATTCACCGTTTTCCGTTATAAATCATGGTTCACTTGCACTGTAAAACGGTAAACGCTTGCTCTTACTGATGAGGAAATATGTTATGTATACTCACAAACAGCCTATTATTACCCTTTGGAAAATTAACCCAATCAAGCGGCTTACGTGTCACTTACCCGGGCATGAATTTATCATGAGTACCTAGCAACTGGAGGTCTCTTACCAATAGGTGCTATTATCACCGGTATAATAGTAAATGAATGGAATAGTATCAACCAAAATGCACCTGGTGCAGGCGGAAACCGCAACTGAATTTGCAATAAATTCAAGAGACAAAATATCCGGATGTAATTGTCATAACGATTTCTATCTATTGCGCTCCGCAGTAAGCCGCGCCAACTGCAGTTCAAATGCAACATCTGCCAGTATTGGTAACCCGCCAAGGAATTGTTCTTACGTACCTCAAATTCATTGGGTGGTTTGCAGAAATTGCATGTCAAAGAAACTTCTATTAAGGTTTCCTGTTTTCGGCAGAACGCTAATATTTAAACAAAATTGCGCTGTCAGTAGATTTATAATTTGATATAATGTAAAACGGGTAGCAAACTATGTTTTCTACTCAGCGTTTGTACAGTATCTACCGTTTATATTACCATATGCGGATACCTTTTTGATGGATCAGGGTACAGGCAGAGTAGAGAGGGATGTAGACCCCAAGAGTGACAATTTTACAAAACCGTGGTTGATAAAAACGGTATTTTGTTGTTGAGCATAAATCCACGAAAGCATTTTGTTCATTTCTGACTAGATGTGCCTTCGGCGTGGATAGAAACGATAAGCTATCTCGATTATTATTATCCCTTGCTATCACTATGAACAGATTCAATTAATAATTGGTACATGATTGTGGTCACCTGTCGTGGGGTCAGTGACTGATTCTCTATGTCATCTTTGCTCTCATGGTATTGGCGAATTGCGTGAAAAGGAACGTTTGTCTATTATGTGTGATACGAATGTAGTCCTTCAACATATAGGCACTATTAATAAGACGAATCAAATGAGCTGAACGAAGAAAACATTTCTCTGGACAATACTCTAAAATGTAGCAGATAGACTTAATACAACAAACTATTTAAAGCAGGGTTAACAGTATGTTCATAAAAGGAAATAGTTACTACCATCCTTAAATTATGCTGAAAAATATGTCTAATGTAATAGCATTACTGTACTTCTGGGAATGCGTTTAATAACATATTAACCGAGAGGTTGTATATTTCTTTATACAGTTGAATGAAAACCATTAAGTTTTTCTTATTATAAAATTACAAACATTATACACATGAGTCAGCTGCTAACACCATGGTTAAAGAACCAAAAGTCTCAAAATCATTTCTGGTGAAATTCACTTATTATTATCAATATGGATTATCTTAGAGAACTTAAACTGGTGAAGGTTTTGTGTGGACCGCAGGATGAATACAAAAATTATCTTTACTTTATGTGCTTAGTGGATTTCAGTGAGTAACGACATTAGTACATGAACCTAACTTGCCCCACTACGGATAACTGTGTTTAGACACAGTTGTCATGATCAAAAGACATTTAGTTGGGAAAAACATTATTTTCCCACTGATGCATATAGATTTTGGTCTGACGGAACAAGTAGCCAAGGCACAGGACAAACGAAGTGCATGTTTTGAGGATTTGTAGCTAATTTCTTGGGCTGAGCCTGGGGGAACCGCAAACTGTCCTACCATTGGTAGTAAAATCCGACAATATATTAGCGGTTGTACTTTTTCCAAATGTACAGTCAGTGTTTAATCTTCCGCGTGATATGAACTTCTCAATTTTCCAACAATATCAAATATATCCGTGAAACAGGCATCCATGATTAATTGGTGGCGAATTTACTTGTAAAACTTATAGGGCTGATCTATGACATAAGCATAAAATTGCTTATTTATCATGGTCTCTAAGCGATTCACGGATAAACTTGATGTCTTTAGAGTAGAACAATTTGTGGGGTTCAGTCTCGAAATTAGATGATGATAATGAAGCTTCAAGGCTAGTGGGAAGGAAACATGATAAGGAAATAAAGCTTGAGCATGCGTGACACAACATATGACCCAAAAAGAAGAAAATCTCAAAAATGATAAGTGCTAAGCAGAGAAGATTAATGCTTCATTCAACACGAACCCAAGATAAATTGGCTTTCACTGCCACTGTAGGTTAAGTAAAATAAAGTTTCCGCATTGTTCGTAGACTATACATTCTCTTCGTTTATGTTATTAGATTAGCCATATTGGGTACACATATCTTAGGTAGTGCAATCAATCTAGCAAAAATGAGTCCAATTTGGGAATCTGAGAAACTGTTATCTCGAAGCAGCAATAATATAACTGGCAAGAAAAGTACTGTTGGCCAGTTTGTTTTTCTTTCACTTTGATTGCGACTTGGGTTACATATCCCCTCAAAACACTGACAGATTTAAATACCGAAATCAATTTGAAGGCACCTTTATTAGCTGCCCTAACCACCGATCATAATATCGTTCTGTTTTAATGAGTACACCCTGAAACCTGATTATACATAAAGTATTGCCCGTTATTTAATGACCGTCATATTATGGGTGCTAAAGACCAAGCAAAATAACTTGAATAAGAAAATAAATAGACATAAGGCAAAACTGTGGAATAAGGTAATTAATTAACTAATCTTATATTCCTAGAGCAATTACGATGTTAACCCAATGCCTGGTTAAACATGATGTGTAATGCCATTAATGCAGTAAAAATGATTGACCTAAGTCAGCAGTCAGCCGTGGGTATTGACCGCTTCATTGTGCAGCACAAAATGTAAAAAGTTTAACACACTTATTCCTCGTATGCAGGAATAAAGTAGTCATTTAGCATTCGGAACAGTTATGATGCATTTGACGTTCTTGGTTTTTTGGGATTTACTTGCCAGGGTATGTTTACACCTACATGATGACGATGAATGGCGTGCGCTACATCACTCACACATCGATTCACACACCAAAAACATAAGGTAATCCGAAAGGAATGAGACCGAGAGACATACGGGCTGGGAGGCATGATTGATTTGCTGTCAGTCTAAACCTCTTTACCTTACACATCATTTATTTCGACAGTGGAAGTTACATGCATTTCTAGACAAGGCCGTGACTAGAATGTTGTACATTATGCGCTGGATAGCACCACACTTTGACTTTAGCGTAAGCAAGAATAAAGAACACTTCGCCTCTCTTAAAAAGCGATAATTCTCCAATAGACAGTAATCGCAGCGGCCGTTTACGACAGGCTGCCACTGTGTCAAAACTCGCATCAAGCCGAACCAGGCAGGGGATATCCGTCAGCAAATAATGTCAATCATGCACTAGGAGAAACAGCAATGGCAAGGCAGCATATATGCTTCATCAACAGTCTGCGATATTACCTAGAATCGGAAGCAGAGTATTCGACGTACGTTGACACTTAGTCATTTGACTTAACGTTCTCCTTTTGGATTTTGGCCCTATGTGGCCAGGATGATGAACGAAATCGCCGGCCCGGCTGATGCACGCAATGGTGCATATGGTACAGCAACACGTAGTTGGCATCCTTGGCCTGAGTTATGTCGGTCGTTGTTCATCCGGATGCTTCACTGCCTTCTGAAACCACTGTAAAACGGCAAACCTGGTGGGCTCACGTCACTGGCGCGAAAAGTCTATCTTGATCCTATCATGGTAACGGCACTCCGTTTTCCAAAATCGGTCTACCTGCACACACTAGACCACACTTTGGGGCTTCAATAGTCTGGTCCCATCTACGCGTTATAAGTGTCTGGGCTAACTCAAGTGTCGCATTAGACACATGCAGCGCATATAATACGTGCCACTTCGGTTGAGAATATCATCACCTGGAATATCACAACTATCGATGAGCAGAACGCGAAGCAAGCTCTCAAAATATCAGACGTCATTCATCTTTTGCGTCTGTTTCATTCGCGTAAAAATACTCGAAAAGCTATCGATTTTGTTACGAAACTCACTCCTCTGAAGGCACGCGTTGGTGTGGCAGAGTCAACTGAGCGAAAGTTATGGCATATTTGGCAAGCCAAACGCTAAAATTACATTGCCCCATCAAGTCTATAACTATTTTCCGTACTGTGCCGACGCGATTGTTCCTATGACTCAGTTGAACTATTGGTGTCTAATACAAATGAATGAATATTGATCAAGGACTTCATACGGGTTAAGAAGCTTTAATTTACAAGCTCCGATGGGTAGTCTGATGTGTTAACGGGAAAGGTAAATGCAACACTTAACTTAGTAATCCTACTGTCAAATAAAGCACTTAACGTTTGCAGCGCGGTACCTCCGCAATACAGATGTTTCCATAACTGCCACAGACGACAAAATATAAATCTAAGGTATTTCCCTGGTGTAAGATAGAGAGTGGCGTCAAGTAACATAATGAAGTTTTGGTAGTGCGTCAACCAACCTACATTTAAATATGGCATGCCTGCGTGCAGACACAACCTATTTGTGTAGAAGGTAGCAAGATTGAAACACGAATGGAAACAAAATTTCCATGGCACGCCAGGCGGCTGCGCTATTCTGCTAAATACAAGGAGTGACCTAGTAGCTGGATGTTACTGCTGAGTTGCAGTAAAGAGCCACACACATGATTTGGATTATGTAAATTCAAGTACACGATAATCAAGTCGCCTAGTGGTGATCAATTCGGCGCGCTGTACAATCCCAAACGTTTTAGCTTCTGGTCGTATGGAAGGTGGCCCATTCAAATCAAGTATTTAGAAGCCCGATGTTGTAGTTGGTCCAGCTCAGTAAGGTCCGGCTTCAAAAATAGATTTTAGGCTTGAATTGTCTTTTCGACATTGTGGCAAACAT
Organism: Dicrocoelium dendriticum; assembly: GCA_944474145.2. NCBI lineage: Eukaryota > Metazoa > Platyhelminthes > Trematoda > Plagiorchiida > Dicrocoeliidae > Dicrocoelium > Dicrocoelium dendriticum. Next base: position 14,224,314 of record OX104066.1, read on the forward strand.
AAAAATTCAGCATCTGCGTGAAAATAGTGGTCTATTTTTCCGAAAGTCAATTGTAGTAAATCGACTTACAGGTTACTAGTTATCGTTGGTTTTGTGGATTGTTTGGAACAGTCTAAGTTATCCTGAACCAGCTCGCAAAGGTCGCTTTTGACGTATGGTCGATGCAGTATTCGCATTCCTAGCTTTTACTAAGTGATACTCTGGTGTCCCATGGAAAGTACCTTGCATAGGTCTAACTTTAACTGTCAACTATTTCGGGTTGACAATGAGGAACCATATCTAGGTCAGACAAGTAGATTCTGGTCGTCATCCAACTGAATCCGACGCCATATATTGATATCGTCAGCAAACAGCAGGGATGGCGAGGCGATTATCCGTGCATGGTCATTGATAAATAACAAAAGCAATCGGAGAACTAGAATTGTGCTCTTGGGCATACAATACTAGACTGGTATGTGTACAGATAAGGAACTATGTACTCCGAACATGAATTGTCGTTGCAAGCAAAATTTGGTGACGCAGCTCAAGAGTGGTGTACCGATCCCGTAATATTGCAGCTGGGAAAGGCAAATCTGATGCTCTAATTGAGCGAATGCATTATAAAAACCCAAGTATCTGACATAAACTGCTTCTTCAGCGTCCACTGTCATTGTCCACCCATTATTGTGTGATTAATAAATCATTTAGTATCATCGATGTGGACGGCAGCGGTGTTGCTTGTGAGCAATAAAGTTACAATATTCTAGATAACACACCATTGCATCAGCAAAAGTGGTTACCATTAACGGGAGAAGAGAAACCAAGAAGTAGTTTGAGGGTTCAACCCTGCCTTAGCCTTTGGGAATCAGACTAAATTTTCTGCGTCGCAGGAATCTGGTCCTGGTTTAATCCGCATTGAAAATATTAGGGAAATTTTTTTACCAATTGTCTTGCTCCTGCACCCCCTACCTCTTGGTGAATGGTGTCGTCTCCCACGGTGCTATGTTTGTCCAGACACGTCAGCATCTGTAATACAGCTTCTGTCGTTTGATGTGCGCGACCATTGAGACGCTGGAATACAAATGTTAGAAGATGGTCTGGGGGTAAAGCTCTTTGAAGTACGGGAACATATCGTGTTTCCAACGCTGCTGCTTCTTCTATAGCCATTCTAGTTAGATCATCAGTCGTTCGAAGCAGAGGAATACCCTACCTCAACTTTCGACGACCATTGGCATATTTGTACAGCAGTACTTGCTTAGCCTTTAATGTTTCGCTATATTTTGCTGATATGGGACTTTGTAATGGCTGAGCAGTTGAGTGCAGTGGTTATGATGTGAAGTTTGGTTGTCCCAATTATCTGGCGTTGGTGAGGATCCCTACTCCCGTCAGGCTGCGAAGCCTACAGTCCTCTACTTCCCAGTTCTGCTCGTCATGAAGGAACCGTTTTAGACACATTGAATATCCTTGTCTACGAGGCATTCTTGATGTAATGCTGTTCGTTGGGAGGTCGGATGTTGTTCGAATTTTTTGATGAGATGATGATGACATCTCATTCACAATCTGATTTGGCCAAGGTATTCTCATATTCCGTACTAAAGTAGCGTGTGCCCTTGCATTAAAGTGTTGCTCCTGCGTAATCACTGGTGGTTTTGCTATTTTAGGTAGGCTCATGACTATTGTTCGCAAAGCCTCAGCAGCTATTAACCGAAATTCAGATGAAAAGTTTTTAAGATGGCTACCCTAAACTTCTACCAGTTCCTTCGCGTTGCGCTCTGGCTGAACCAGTAGTAGTAGAATTCTTTGTTCGCTTCTTCCATAACTTGGTGAGATTAGTAGCGTACTGAGCGATCTCGTCACAACGTTGTCCAAGTAAACTGCTGCACGAATAAAGGGCCAATTTTCATATCTAGATAACAGGCCTAATGACTATTGTTGAAACGAAGTTCCGGTACTTCATACATTAAGATGTGCCTAGATATTCCAGCTTGCTGTGTCCATCCGAAATGGTTCTTTTCGATTTACGCGTGATGTGATCGAGCTGAGGATAGACGCCTAAGTTACAGGACCCTTGTTGTAACGCACTTGTGGAGAACAAAATCTATTTTGCATCAATGGCCGATTCCAGTGTTACTCCAATACTTTATGGGTTCCCCATATTGACCAGAGTCGGTGTGATGAGTGCATATGACTTATCTTGTGGCTTTGGATTTTACGTTCATCGAAATGTACAGTAAGTTTCGCTGGTCAAGGTCGTCGGACAATCTCCACAATGCGATGGCGGTAACTTCGGGGACGTTTTCGCACAGGACAGTCAGGGAGTTATTGTGGGATCCCATTGTGTAGTACTTCATATTGGGGTGATCGTTAGGCATGGTTTTTGCAGAATGATAATGGACTATTGTTTTTGCGCTAATTGCGTTACCGGAGTTTGCAACAGCGGATACACTGAATGTAGCATCCCGAGGAATTTTGCAGCGATCTCTGCATATGCAACTGAAGTCCCTGGATACTGGAACTCGACCAGACTCTTCAGCTGCAGATGTAGTAGACTGCGGTTCGGCTGTCCCATCTTTGTTAGTGATGGAAGTATTCAAGCCTAACTGAATTTGATCGATCACACTTTTCGCTTGGTGTCTGGTTTTCGTGGTTCTGTGTACGGTTGGACTACCAGAGCAGTGGTCGGTTTCCGCCTAGCTTTCTTTCAAAATTTGAAGGATGTATAGGCAAGGGGGTCCTTGTCAATGGTGGATTGAGGGAAGCAAGGTTTGCACCATTGCTTTTCTTAGAAGCCACTATATCGTCCTGGTGCATACTTGCTTCCAGTAATATAACCATAGCGTGCATACCTTGTTACACTTTTTTTGCAAACTGATTGTAAATTGTACGGTTGAATATGGATTTTACTAGTGTGATGGTCAACACAGAGTACAAAACCAGGGTTCATCTTAGGAGCTGTTTCGATATTTTACATGTTCTGAGGTAATTATGCACACACCGGATTTTACCACACAAAACAATGTGAACAAAATAAACCAACGTTGATTTTTCGGTTACCTTCTGCGGATCCTCATTTACCCTTTGAGTGGAACCCATTTGAATTCAAAATTGGTTGCCTTCTGTTCCTTGGAGTAGTGTTGCTACCCTAAACGGCAAGATAGTTCACGTTCCTACTTTTCCGACTGGCCGGTTACGTACAGAACTTAGGCAGATGGATGCAACCAGTTCGGCCAATCCAGGTCCAAACCATGTAATCTATTATGTCAATGTTTACTTGGTTGTAAGCTATACTCATTGGTCAATACGGTGCGCTCTGATAGAGCACACCTCTCACGTCCCCCATTTTTCTTGCCATTACGCAGCCATAATGCTGGGCACTCCGTACATTTTTCCACTGCACGTCGGCTTAGTCGTTTCCTCTGCCGGGGTCTCGATGTCACACTCTAAAAAGTGCACAATTAATAAACCACATTGTTTTCCCCGGTATATTGTTTGCCTTACTAAATAAGAAATAATTTTCTTATTACCCTACACAAACCTTCGTAGTCACCACACCTATCTTCCACCGCTCACGATAACCGGGCATTAATTAAAAACACACTAGTGTTACCAAAATGCACCCAGGTAGTGCCCATACACTGCGCTTGTGGCACAGTCGTAGAATGCTCTTTAGTTTACTCAGCCGGTTTGGTGGCCTCATATTGTGCCAGAGCTGAGCGTGTAATTGTGGCAGATGCGTGCATCAGAGTTCCAGCCCTTCAGCCGTAGAGGTACTGGGTCCAAACCAATAACCGTTGAACGAGTGCTGTGATTATCCAGTCGCTTTAGATAGTCGGCATTGGCTCTAGCCTTTGCCTGAACTCTATCGGCTTGCTTTAGCTTGGTCTTAACGGTTTAATTGCGAAAATCCCAGACTTCGTTGTTTTACCTTGTCAAAAGCAACATGAACAGCGCAGTGAGCAAATAATCTCCCCGGCCATTGACAGTCTGCTCTCTATAGGGCTACAATTTGAGGAGCCCTTTATCAACCTGCTAATTGAGAAAAAGGTAGTAGTCAAGGCATTTTTGTCTTTTAAGTTCAGCCAAAGCTAATTAAGATGTTCCCAACCGCATTAATGCATTTTCATTATTGTTACACTAACACTGCGATTCATTATACAAAATCATCGTTGGAAAATAATAATGAATGGCAGTAAACGAACATTTGCTTCTTCAATCAAGCATACAGTTAGGAAAGCGGCGTCTCACTCCTGTTGTGTCGATTAGTAGGGGTGAAGAATAAAGAGGCACAGAGATTCGATAAGACGAAATATGAGAAAATAAAACTGTAATATTCTCTGCGTGGAAAGAGTAGATATATGGCGCTGGAGTCATTTTAAATCTTGAATACACAGTAGATAGTGCATCGAAATGTTTGTCAAATTGAAGTGAACCTTGGTCATTCGATCAAGATTAGCGTAGATAATGCAAACAGAACTTAAAGTGCAATGCAGTGTTATCTTATGGGCAAGTCGCATTTTCCATTTGCATCCGCTACAGTCCTCGTGATCGAATTACCACGATCCACTTCAATGTGTATCTCGGGCAACATTGAAATAGCACATCGCAATTCATCCAGACAATGTGTACTTTGAGATGACCTTCAACTTCGTTGGCCAAACGTTGTGCCAAGTGTTGCGCTTCGTCACCCGGTGGCTTAGCGTTAGCGTTCACAACTAACACTCAATGGTCCCGGGTTCTTTGCCTGCAAATCTATCAGATGAGAAGTGATAACATAGAAACGTATCATAGTGGCGCAGTGTTTACGAACGTGCAACACCCATTTACTGTTTGCAACTGCTAGGTTTCTATGAATCAAGGGCAATCCTCGTCTTCCGCAAAGCAAAGGTATCCATTCCTGTAATATGCATCAATATCAGAAATCAGCTCAGGGTGAAAAATTATTTTCGTTTAACTCTCATCGCACCCGAACGTTTACAAAACACAGATAGTGCGGCGTAAGCGTGAACTCGGGCAGGGATTTCATTCTGGATTGTTGGAATGATCAAAATCGAAGACTAGAGGCAGGGATAGTGATAGTAAACCAAGTAAACTAAATACATAAATAATCCCCATTTTAGTCAGAAGTAAGCAAATGCGCGAAGAATATTCTTTTCGATAATACTCATCAGGCGTGTACAATTTTGAATCAAATGTTTTAGAGATAATAAAGCCCTTAGAGGCCTGTACATAGAGCAATCAACTCAATAACTAGGCAACATGAAAACTAAATCAATGATTTGATCAATCGGATTGTGGAATTAGGAAGCAGGTGATAAAGGAAGGTCAAGTTCAAGGCCAAGGCAATTGCAGAGCCTGTAGCAGTGTGCGCTGTTTTTACACATCTCTTGTTTTAGAACTTTGATAGCAATGGCTTCAGAAATGCTCAATAAATGTTTATTAAAATGTCTTGGGTATCGTTTAGGGATAGTTTAAAAGACTCGAAACGATTGGTTTATCTGGACTTGGTGTCCAGTGTCGACCAAGTGTTGTAATACGGTACTGTTGATGGATTTTAGCGTGCCTTTTCGTATTGACGCAGGACAATTCTCAGCAATTCTTTTGGATAAATACCTGGTCGTGTGTCCAAGATACCTAGCACCACAAGTGCAAGTAAACTGGCATAAGACAAACGATTCGGACCGAACCGGGAGTTTATCATTAAAGCGCTGAAGAATCAATGGTCTTGTTTCGGCGAGTAGTTTTAGTTTGGCGGCTAGAAATATCTTGGTCACTGCTTTTGCGATTTTTCCATGCAACAGTTAGAACATGACGTCACCTTTAAAGGGGACACTAAGGAATACATCCTTTTTGGGAACTGTGGCGACACATTTGACAGCCTCAAGCTGTTTGGAATGATTTTTGATGAAAGGTACGGGGTATCCATTTGCTTGCAGCGTGTTAACGATGAGCTTGTTTCGCTTTCAAGCGTCTCTGGACTGCAGATTGCTTTGGTACGATTGTATAAGCAACGGACTAATTTCCTCTTGTACCTCAGCGGTACAAAGCTAAGAAAGTGGGTACATTGACCTACCCATGTCACTTTGCGAAAAACATTCTTTTGATAGTCCCGTTTACACCCTGATGCAACAGAACGTCTAAGAACGCCAAGCAGACATCGTGTTCAACTTTCCTGGTGAATTTAAAATATGGATACACTCTGGTTTGCCAAAAGTGCACAAATGGTACGTTCCGATGAGACCAATAGTAGACATGTCTATTTCCACTTTTCACTCTGTCGCAAATTGGATTACGTATCTGCTGGAACCGGTTGGAAAAGAGCTGTCGATTCACACGGTCAAAGACACGTTTGATTTTGTCAACCAAAGAGAAAACCTAAACGTGTAGGATAAATTACTGCTTTCGTTTGACGTAGAATCACTTTTTACGAACGTGCCGCTGGTAGAGAGTGTGACATTCATTTGTGCTTTCATCACTGAGAGAAACGTGGATGTTGGAATTCCGGTGAATAAATTAAAAGAAATGATTCTGCTTTGCACCTTCAACGTACAACTTCCGCTTAATTAAATGTATTATAGACTGATAGATGGAGTCACCACGGATACTCCCCTAGTCCCACTTTTGGCTGACAACTTCCTTTCAATGCTTGAACGTGGAGAACTGAACACCCTTATATCTTCATTTGAATTAAACTACCATTACATGGACGACACTTTCATTGTCAGTTAATCTTCCATCGACAATCTAACCAATTAGATCAGTTTAACTGAGTGCGAAAACCTGGGACCATTGAGATGTTAGTTGCGAACGCTAACGCTAAGCCACCGGTTGACGAAAAGCAACACGGCACAGCGTTTGGCCAACGAAGTTGAAGGTCATCTCGAAGTACACGTTGTCTGGATGAATTGCGATGCGCTATCGCAATGTTGCCCGAGAAACACATTGAAGTGGACCGTGGTAATTCGATCACGAGGACTGTAGCGGATGCAAATGGAAAATGCGAGTTGCCCGTAAGAGATCTTTGCATTACACTTTAAGTTCTGTTTGTATTATCTACTCCATTCTTGATCGAATGACCAAGGTTCACTTCAATTTAAATCGTGGTCAACATTGAAATTGCGCTTGGCAATCGAATCTAATTCTATTTCAAATTTACCCACGAAATATTCATTTTACTTTTACCGTTTCTTGCAGTTTACCTCGCTTTATTCTCTTTACTTCCTTTGTTAATTTCTGGTAATGTTTCTTTGTGTTTCAGCTTCGTTTGGCCTTTTCGTTTAGGTTTATTTGATATATACCTTTGTCCATTTGCTATGTTGATCCATGTACTTGGCTTATTTATTGCAAATGCCTCTTGCCACAGAACTTTAGATAAGCTTAATTTTTAGATATGATTAATCATCTCGTATAGAATACCCTAACTACAATACAACTTTCGACTGGATAATTCACATACATTGCGAAATACTGGGTTGCGCAATTATCAGCCTGTACATTATCCAATGACTGTACGCAATAAATGGTTGACAATGGAATAGCGTTTGACACTTGGATATTCTGGGTTTCAGGAAATGAGCATCCTGATTGACTATCCAGCAAATATCTATCCAAAGCATAAGAAGTATTTTAATAGTTATACGTAAGAAATGGATGAGAATGGAAACATTGAATCAACAAAAAGGAATAATTCTTCTGTTGCGGAATCTAAAGTTATTTTAGACATTATACTGCTGTGGAAGTATAAATTTTTAGCTTTGCTTTGCTTACATTGGGTTAACTGGCCGCAAATATCCGCTAGGCTTAGGAATGAAACTCTGGTATACACAATAATCGTTACAATCCCAGACATCCAACAGGTAATACCAATCAGTATGAAGTCACGAACGTAGACCATATAATCCAGCTAGCTAGGAAGGTACCCAGTTGACTTCCTAAATTACTTGATGGGATTTCTGTTCTTTGAGTGACACCAATGCAGGACAAATATTGTGCTCACGAACATCCACGAAATCGGGGTAGACGGGTATACACTTATTTTAGCTTGAAAAATAAGGTGAGCCCACAGATGCGTATTTCACTTTTGTGCGACTTTTTGGAACTAACCTCATTCCTACAAACCATCCCATTTAACTCATCGAGCCTTAACATTTTATCTGTAATCTACCATTGTGCAATTGTTTCACATCGCTCAACCGTTCCCAAACACTTCACATACAGCCCGATTGCAACAGTTTCCCCCAAACAACCATACTCACACTACGCCTCGCCTAAGCCCAGTTATCAAGAAAATATACGTGGCAGCTGGAATGTTCTTGTACATAGAAGCGCACATAAACATCTTTTCCTGTGTTTATTAATACATCAAAAACTAATTAAGAGTAAATATTGTACTGATTCATATCAAGTCGCCCGGTCTCCAAACCCTAACTCCAAGAAAAGGACACATAGAGGAAACGCAACGCAGCTTCCATTATATTCACCAACATACCGGCGTCAAACGGGTATGCTTTGGAATGTCCGCAGATAGACAACGTAAGCTACATGTTCCGTATTCCGATTAAGCCCTCCAAATTGACCAGCATCCCCTGCTACCCTATTTCCAAGCCCTATGGAGAAACCAAGTTTTTCGCGTTCTGCTAAACCTTTCGGATGAGTTGGATGCAGTTTTGCTTTCCACAGCTCCTCTCCGGAACGGACCCTATTTGGTTCGCATCTTTCCATGCGTTCTATGAGTTAAGCAAAGCATAGCTTTGAGGAGTTCCGATCAACATCACAGCTCGATCCGTTTGACTCCATGACGTTCCCGCGTCCCATGAGCAAGGTGCATACGACGGAGAGACTTACACGCAGGAGCAGTGGAGTTATATTTGTGTGACCCTGCTCTTAGATGACATTGCGGCCACCTCTCTCTGATGGATGTCAAGATAGGTATGCTACTAAGTTTGCGACACAATGATAATTAAGAATGTGATAAAATAGGCTGATTGCACTTAGGCTACTTGAGCGATGGCGGTCACCACGGAACCGATTGACAACCGAATTTCGGTTCAAAACGTCAAGCGAAACCGCCGTCCGACTTAAACTACCATCTTAGCATGTCAAACTATTGGGTAACTACTCCGAAATTAACACCGGTAACATGCCTGTAAAAGTGATGATATACCCTTGCAATCCTGTACTCACTTCGTACGCATGGTGCAACGTGAGTCCCCTGAAAATTAATTAGGATATCGCTGAACCCTACTCAAGGGGACTCGTTGATAATACATCGAAAGCCTGCTAGCCCCCACAGATAAATTGGACAGCACAATCTATAATCCAAGTCACATTTCCTTCAGATTACTGCTGAGAAGCGAAGCTTACCTACAGAGGAAGTAAAACCCAGGAGTATGCTAAAGCAAACCTACGAAAGGTCGAGCTTTGTCTATGGCATGCCCGAAATCCAGTCATCTTAATAGTGGCAGACCCAAAAACATGACTTGGAGGATTGGCGGTACATCCTTAAATCCCTCTCTCTCCATGACGTGATTACCAACTCGTCGTTCTGCTTTTCCATGTCATCCAGTTATAAAGGAAGTGGTCCAAGGATGTTGCAAGAGTGCTCAGAGGTTAGCACCTGTAACGTAACAAGATGCCTTCAGAGATATGTCTGAAGATGGTCAAAGCCATTCACTATTAGTTAAGGTATCACCAATCAAATGAGACGTTATCGCGATCCCAGCTGTCTGCATTTTCGAAGAGGGATGCAGTGAAACTCCGCCGCCGTCCGTGAAGAAAGTAACAGACAATCCGTTGTAAATCGCTTCTAAATTACCAGGTAGCGCGGGGTCTATGCAGAATACTGAAACCGTCTCTGGGATTTTGCAAGTTATACATCCAAAATGACGACTGTCAGCCGGCCCCACGAGGATCGGCGTACATTCTCGGGAAGCCTATGTATGTTCAAATACGCTCCCGACATCTATTGCTCTAAGTTGTTTGCATACAAACGCCCAAGAATTCATCAGTTAATTGGTAGAAATTTGATCTCCTCAAATATCAATACGATGAGACCTCCTCATGGAAACCAAACCATGGCATAACCATGTGGTTACGGACGCCGATATCACACTATCTGATATGTCACCATTGCGCAACGACCGACTTACAAAGGAGGCAGTGTAATTCCTACCTTATTTTCTCAGTGAGCGCGTAAAAGACTCTGGGATCCAAACGGTGGAGGCCTTATGGTTCTGCCCATACCTGAGACAGAACGATAGGTGTTTAGTAACCATTGTATGTCCACTTTAGGAATGGACCAAGCCCCATATTTTGCTTGAATAACCTACTGGAAACATCTTACAGCTACCTTCTCCTTGTAGTAGACATCAATCTACACGACCTAGAAATCCCGGCCAATCTGGATGAAAAATGAAAGGCGGATCTGCAAGAGCTAATCGCAGATTCACCGCTGTACAACCATGTCCCTTCTCCAATGCGTTTCAGGACAGGAAACAAACCTGCCAGTTTAGACCTATTTTTCACTAACGAGGGACTCATGATCAACGTATTTAAATATGTGCTCACCTGTGGGCCGCAGCGACCATGCGATACTAGTGTTCCCATACTAGTACTATGCAGAGTGGCATAAATAATGTAATGAGGAATCTTACGTCATAACTAACTACGATAACCTTTCCGAAATCCTAGGTGCGACAAGCTGGTCTTTTCTAACTGAATGGTCCCCTGAAGTGGCCTGGGGGAAATTTGTCAATAAATCCAACAGGCCCATAACTGGCCCCTAAGATCGGCGGACATTAATAGGCTAGTTACCTTCGACCATCGGTGCCTTAGCAGTTTGGCTCACATCTGGTGGGAACAATGCCTGAGTAACGAGCGTGTTCGACGCCTTGTTTAGGGCACAGGAAAAGGAACTGAACCGCTCAGCACCGTCATTTCACACACCAGGCTTCGATGGCTGGGCCACATGTTGTGCATGCCAGCCCACCGGCTTCCACGACGTGCGTTGTTTGCTCGCCGGGGATGTGGATGGAGAAGAGGAGGGGTGCCCAAGCGATGAATTGGTCGAGGGGAATGAAGGCCTTTACTTCGAAGCTGGCCTCGGTTAGAGCGTTAAAGCTCACTGGTTAGGGCCCAGAAGACGGTGAACACGTTTGGCTGGATACACTTGCTGACATGACAAGGAGCCGACCTCCTTGGCGTTCCTGTTGTGTTTCTTTGTCCCTCCCCATTCCTTTGAGCCTTCCCCTTCACCCTACGATCTCATTTCGTAGCGTAAAGCACAATAATTCTTCTTTCTGCCTATTAGCCGGCTAGTAGTTTACCAGAACGATGCCTATCCGCTGCTGGTAGATCAGCTGCTATGTAACTGTTGTATTTATTTTTCCTTTTCCTTTATGTATTGCGGCACAGTAGCTGATGTGTTTCCCACCTCTAGCGGCCGTACTTAAGAATAATAAATCCAACAGGCTCGCGACAAACGCATCTGAAACGAAAATCCACTGACCTAAAAGATGAAGTCGTTCCTAAGGAGCAAGACCTGGAAATGGATGGCATTCAGGAACTTAGCATAGCACCTCGACAAGCCTCTCCGAGCGAGGATATTTGGTGCGTCTATAAAACACAAAGGAACCCGTAGGTCAAACTCGCACGAGAGGATAAAGTAAAGAACCAACAAGACCTTGTGGTAATAATTTGCTCCAACCCAAATCTGCTATACAGACACAACAACAAAATTAGTCGCGTTAAGCACGAAAACCTGTCTCTGCACACAGCATGCGGGTTTGCACAAACGACACAAGAAGCAGACAACGTTCGAATGCGGCAGGATTCAGCGAGTGCGCGCTACTGACGAGTCCCAATGAGACAAAACGGCCTTCGAGCGCTTTCCTCGATGTGTGGTGGCTGTCTGTCTGTGTTTAACTGCGTCGAATCTGCACAAACATCTTGGAGTTCATTGTAACTGAGGCGCTTTTGGTGTACCTCCTCGTTTCGGAGCAGCATGGATTTCGCCAAAATCGGTCCTGCACCACTAATCTGTTGATAGCTCTTGCAAGCTGAACGAAATCTGTGGACGCCCATGTGTGAGAGAATGTAGCCTACTGGACTTCACAAATGCAATCGAGCACCTGGACCATTACCATGAACAACACAAACTTCTGAATCATGTTATCCGCAATCCCGTTCTAGGATGTTTAGGCGACTTTCTACTGCAGCGTTATCCGATTATGATGATGCGCAGCACCCTAAGGAACCAATCGAAGTTCAGTGCAGCATACCATTTTTAAATGATCTTGCAAGCATGCTCTCTTCAAACTGTCCACCTAATGACGATCTAATGATCGAGGGTGATATCGCCTTAGTGGAAAATCACACAACGCTACAGGATGACCAGGACAAAGCATAGACATGGTCCCTCGAAAACCTGCTGCATTTCAATCCCACAAATTGTAAAATGCTAAGGATTCGCCATTAGAGTACTCACGCACACCACAATGACCAGAAATTCTACAGCGAGCGTCTCATGATTGTGACTTTGGCGTGCTTGTGCAAGAGGAGCTTGGGTGTTTAAGGCAGAGTGAAAAGTCTCAACGAAATCAAACAAAAACTTCGGCCTTCTTCGTAGAGCATTCGGGAAGATTGACGCCTCAATATTTCCGAAAATGCTTGGCGCGTACGTTAGGCCGCACACGGAATACGCTATTCAAGCCTGGCGATCCTGGCAGAAGCACCACCTCATCGCGATAGACACCACACAATTAGGGCGACAAAGAATATTAGAGGTTTGCCCGCTTTCCTTACCCTCTCAGAATAAAAACCCTCGAATTATACAGTAGACGTTACTGACGTCTAAGAAGCCATCTCATACTTGTGTATCCGATCCACACACATGTGTCATTCCTTTTTGAAACTTACTAAAAACCCATCTCTACGGTGTCATCAGTTAAGGCTGTTAACGCAGTAGTGTCGACTGGAATGTCGACGGAATTTCTCCCTCCGGATGTCTCAGCCTTGGAAGGCCCTGCCGGCAAATGTAATTAATGCTCCTACTTTACCCCTTTTCATAACTCGCCCTGACAATAATCTGACACATTTACATTACGCGATATAGCATGTAAACTTCAGATGATGCCATTAGTGCTCAACAAACATTGGACAGCCTTAGAACTCGTATAATCAAAGCAGGAATACTCGCTTGTGAACTACTCCAAACCCCTTGGTGAGTCATGTATTTCACACGTTCTTTAACGGACACCGTTATTTATTCCGCGATTTTAGCCCTCATCACCCTACGAGACATGTCTTGTATTCGCTTTTATACTCGTCGTAAACCATTGTTCCATTGCACCATTTCTACAAATATCCATGGCCTCTTTAGGAGGACCAAAGAGCTGCGATTGCTTCGGGCCACAAATGCTTGGGATATCATCCCCATAACCAAGACTTGGTTGCGCCCAGATGTTACGGATGCTGAGGTCGTGGTTCAATGTATTTCACAGTTCCGACACGATCGTCCCAGCATTGGAGGTGGACGGACTGCAAAAACACCTTTCTCTAGACACACTATGCTGAGTATAGCAGGCAGTGGACCAGAATAAATCCAAAAACATTTGCTGCGATCATCAACTCAACGAACTTTGTAAGCATTAAACTGGTGAATTATTGAGCCAACACAGATATCAGACGTATGAACAGTTGGAACTGTGACAGGCGAAGCTTTCCTTGGATTTGCCAAACGAGTTATCTAAATACCGCTGATGAGCTTACAACTACTTATGAAAAATTTTACTATTAGATACATTATGGTGGTGGCAACACCAGATGTACACATGCATGTATACCTGTAGGAATATTGCAAATTTGTGAAACTAAAGTTCCCACAATATAGTTTGGAGGGTCAGTTTGAAGTACATGCTGTGTGATGGATTGCTAAGAGGACCCTCAAACTGAACCGCGATTTGCATTGAAATGAACCGTGGCCATTCCATCACTAGGACCGTAGCTGTTAAAGGAGAGGCAAATTGGATGTTGCCCACCTTAAACACGGCACTGCCTGACGCGTTTCTAGGTTATTTCCTCTCCTCATCTAGGGAAAGCATGCATCGAACGCGGGAACCTTGGGATGTTTGTTATGACTGCAAACCCCCCAGTCACCAGCTTGCGAAGAGCAGAGCTTGGCACCTTTGTTAATGACAGATTGGAGGGTGAATTTAATTTACACGTTATGTGGATGGTTTGCGAAGTGCAATCTCAATGAAGACATCGATTCCTTATTGAAGTGAAACTTGATCATTCGATCACCGGAACCGTTGCGGATTTAAGAGAATCAAACTGGGTGTTGCCCCAATGAAAACGCTGCACCCAGTGTCCCGTTAGGTGGTTACGTCCACAGATCTAAAAGTGAGAGCAGGCGTGGAACCGAGGACCATTGGGATAACAATTGTGACCGCTACAAATAAACCACCGGGTCACGGCGTGCCAAGCCTGTCACTAGTGTTAATGAGTGATTGTATGGTCAATTTGAAGTACACTTTGTGTGGATGGATTGCGACGCGCAATCTCAAAGTGAGCCGTGATTCCCATTGAATTGAACCTTGGCTATTTGATCACTAGTACCATAGCTGATAATACAGAAGCAAATTGGGTGTTGCCCGCCTTAAAACACTGCACTCCATGGCGCATTTCATGTAATTTCCTCTCACTGGATGAAGAGAGGACATCTAACTCGGGTCTATTGGGACGGTATTTGTATTCGCTAAACCTAACCCGCTGTTTCACGATGGGCAAAGCTTGGCACAGCAGTTAATGACAGATTGGAGGGTCAATTTGAAGTGCTCGCTAAGTGGAGGTATTGCGTGGCGCAATCTCAAATTGGACCTCGATTCCCAATAAAAGATACTTGGTCAGTCGATCACTAGGACCAAATCTGATATGGTAATAGTGATCGAATGACCATGTTCCACTTCAATTGGAATCACAATCCACTTAGAGAATGTTCGTCGCTATCAATCCACACAATGCGTATTTCAATTGAAGCTCCAGCCTGTCATTCACTTTTGGGCCAAGCGTTGCCCATCGTGGCCAGTTGGCTTAGGGTTAGCGGTCAAGAATATCACCAAAATATTCCCTAGGTCGATGCCTGACATCTCTATCTAATGAGATGATATAACATCGAAAAGCAGTGTTTTAGGAGAAGGCAACACCCAATTTCTTTCTGTTTCCCACAATAAAATTGAAATGCTGGGTGAAACGAAAGTACTTCCGTTAAACCACTGCAAAATTAGCTCAACCAGGAAGTGAAAATAATCTACCTTTTTAAACTAACGCTGACCATTAAAATAAAATGTGTTGCATTGTTTTTTCAACCCTGGGCTTTTGTGCCCTTGCGTAAAATTTCGGAGAATATGCAATTTACATCATTGAAAATAACATTGTTCCTTTTTTGTGCTGTCATTAACTGACTTGAGAGGAGTTGTGGACTAATTAACATTTCCGATCAAAACTAAATTACCTACAACCGCCTTGTGGTGAAATGACCAGTCCTATATTATATTATGTAAATCATATAGGCCACAGGGTATTCGGTGTGCTGTAAATTTCGGAAAACCGAAAGCGATAAATCATATGCGGGCAATCTAATTTGTCGTATGGCAACACGTTAAAGCTGGTTGGAAATTCGCAATATCAGGCATTGTTTTTGCATTTTGGAACATGACTTATTGTCAGCCCGCACAATGTAATGGTGCATAGGTACTGGTTCTTTATTCAGAACGATCCGTTTCCAACATGCTAGAGGCATACAAATCACTTTCATAATAAGCAGCAACTGTTAGAATACAAACTGTGTGATGAATGATTGAATCCCAATATTATAAATGACATATTTGCCTTACATAGATAAGGTTTGCAAATGCTCACTAAAATGATAGTTGCTCCCAGTTCACATTAACTTTGCAATCACTGCGTTGAAGCATGTCTACAATTGGTCCTCATGTTGCCTTAAAACGTACACTATTATTACTCTCATTTGCCGACGGAGACATAAAACCTTTGGCGCTGTAACTCGGTTTCATTGTCAAATACATCTTTTTTATTATGTAGGGATAACAAGCGGCCACATAAATACATTTTATTTGAATTTTCTGTGAATCATGCATAAACAGATAATCTGCATTTTCGACGAAATCAGACTTCAAGTTACTCTGCAGGTAGGCTAAACATCAACATCCCTACACATGATAATGATGACCGTCTGACCTTGTAAACAGATACAGCTAGAGAACTCCATTTGAATTTGGTTGAATATTTTGTCGGTTTGCAAGGAAGGTCCATTTTATTCCACTTCAAAATTTACTATGCAACTTATATGGAAACATGGAAAACTGTAGCAATTGACAGTCCTTACTTTTTCTAGATTATGCTGCCTTCTGAGAACCTCATTTATTTATTCATCTAAATATCCAAAATGACTAATTTATTAACCACCATGGCACAGTATTTTGATAAACACCACCTTTTAATTGGTAGGCTTAAGTAACAATGCAGAACATTCCTAATGTTGTCATTATTATTTTCATTTTACTAGCGAGTAAGCAAATTCAGTTAGGTACCCTCGAGGGCACAATCTTACTAACCATTTCTTATTTTGCGTAGCTCGCATCGTATACCGAAAAGAATCAAAGGTGAGTTTTAATTGGTTTCTTGTTTCATTTCTGACTGGTGTTGGCAGTAGCATCGTATATTCCAAATCCTAAAATCCCAAGTTGAATCCAACGATTCCAAGATGTTATTTGAAGTATTTAGAAAGTCCATATATTGGCTAAGATGTTAGCAGTAAAAGAAGTAAAAACTCAAACTGCTGTCACGCAAATGCTTTGGAAAACAACTCTTCGTAAGGTGGTTGGTTAAAATGATATTACTGTAAAATGCGAAAGGTTGGAACTAATTTCTTCGTAGTCACTGAAATCCTGCATCTGCACAACCCAATACTCACGACGCTACCTACGTAAGCCGGGATTTTGACGATGCACAGGAAGTGCACAATCTGTTTACAACTTGCCTAAACGAAAACCGCTTTAAGCACTTTCAAGTGTGGTGAAGATTGGTAGAAATATCATTTTATGAATTAAAGGCACCCAAGGAACTGCAGCGATTTTTCAGTTTGAGTTTATGTCAAGCTAAGCTTTATGCACGTGTGTGTGAGACGTTTCAGGATACGCTACCCCATGGCATAATATACAGGAGGAAACAATAAGTGAGCATGAAAAGAAGTGAGCTAATTTTCACTACAGGGAATCATGGTTGATGCACCCTTACCTTGTTGTCTAACAAAGGAGACAGCTAGAGGAGAATGGAATAGCGACACTAGGTCGCACTTGAAAATAAAATTTAATTGCGTCAGCGTGGAATTAATATATCCTGTACTGGCTGGAACAGCCGGCTGGAGTTTACAGTGGTGGTATGGAATTCTGGATGTAAAAGTTGTTGCCAACGACTGGATTACTGTGCATAACTATTTTTACACCAATCGGAGCTATGACTTAATAGCAGTGCCAAACTCTTGGTCATAACAAGGAGTTGGTCACTAATAGCTGAAACAAAGGTTATTTGAAAGCAACTGTTCGCTATGGTTATGCATCCATTGCTTTTAGTTTTATTAGGGTTTACACTACGGAGATTACGCGTGTGACATAAAATTTAGCAGTACTTCAAAGCTGACTAGCTACATACGGGTAAAATATTATGTCTGTTATTTTGTTGTTTTTTATTTGTTGACATTCATTTACTATCTGATAAGTGGGTTAGCTATTTAAACTTTAATATGCCATTTAAGAAGACACAGTAACACTTGCTAGACACTTCAGATACCCCGGAACATTCACCTCGGAACATTCACAAAATTGTAAATCAAATTTTAACGGCGTTTACTTGCAAAGATCTTTTAGATAAGTGACAAGATTACCGATTAATTTTAAAGACTTGAGAGTGAAACCATGGCATAAACATGAAGTAGTCATATCAGTGAAAGGTACATTGAAATCCATACCCTTAATACTATCCAGTCACCCCCTTCTCTGTGTACAAATGACAGAAACTTTTAGCTTCGCCCGCAAAATTTTCTGCTGAGAGTATACGTGAGAAAGTAACTTATAAGCAAGAGCAATTTAAGTGCAACGATTGAAGGTAAATATCATACCTGTAAACTGTGAAGTGCTCCTCGCAGCAAATCAACTTAATACGAAAGCATAGTCTACGACGTGTATAAAAGTGATTGTGTTGATCTCTGCGTCCGATGCACTTAAACTATGCTGCCCATGCACTTTAAATTCGCAGGATGACAAGTTGAGGTGCACATGGGTGTTGGAGAAGTATAGTTTCGATGAATCAATGTGTGTTAACTGGTATAAGTCACACACCATGGATAAATGTAAAGTAGTACCACTAAACGAGAAAGCGCCCATGATGGTTGGGCATTTGATTAGAAAATTCTAAGCATTTGGAATTTCAGTATTTAATTGGATTATGTTAGACTTTACTTGATTCAGTGTTGCATCAATAGTTATATTTCGCTGCAGATATTTGCTTAACTCTGCCTACTTAGAAAGTGAAATTTCGGTGATGCAGTCTTCAATAATGCCGCGGATCAGCATTGATGTTAAAGTATTAGAAACCATCACCCGCCTTTGCTACCTTGGAATTTTGATGATGACTGATCAGCAGATACATAGTAAACCTCGTATCCACGTTTCGAAGGTAGCGGCGGCATTCGGGAAACTTGAGTACCTAGTGTGGAACAACCACCAGATTACCATTGGCACGAATCTGATGGTGTACAAATCCATGGTGCTGTCCATTCTTCTATTCGGCAGTGAAACGTGGACGATGTACCGGCGGGATATGCGATATCTCGAGCGGTTCCATCGGCATTGTTTGCGACGGATTTTGCGCAGAGTTGCAGACACGGAAGTGTTGCGTCAAAGTGGAATTATGCAGTGGACTGCATCCTTTTGCTGAGACACCTGAGATGGATCGGTCATGTGAGCCGTACGGATTCGACGCGGATACCGAAGCAACTCTTATATGGTCAGCTGAGTGTTAAGAAGCGGCATGTGGGGAAACAAAGTTACGTTACCAGGACATGATCAAAGTGAGTCTCTCACGTTCTAATCATGATTGTAGGTCATGGGAATTGAAGGCGGTTGATCAGCGTGCCTGGCTCGATCTATTCACAAAGGCAGTTGCCGTGATGCAAGAGAAAACCCGCATAAATGCAGAGAAGTAACGGCAAGCGTGGAAGTGACAAGCACCGATGGGTTGTACTCCACCGACATCGAGGCATGGTGCTGTAGCACATACGGTCGCTAGTGCCTGAGTCAGGCAGGCTTAGTGTGCCATGAGCAAGGCCACTCTAGACTACTACCGAGGCCATGACGGGTCCTGCAGAGGACTTAGACAGAACTGGTGCAGAGTTTGTAGGTACCCTGCATTCGATGTCCAACATTAATTATATACTTCGGAGTAGCAATGTTATGTTTTGACATTTCATTCATAAGGTTAGGCATTTTTTGAAACTTTACCATTGTGTACTGAAAATACAGATTGCTAGTAATCAAGTGGAAATATTTGCTGCTGATATTGGCTTTAACAACAGACTTTACAAAATTCTCTATTCGGAGTTTATTAAGGTTTTATGTTCTGGGATAATCCCACTACAAGGATGTGCTTTCTCCGAACACGCAGCACTGATTCATACGTTCGCATCGGAATTCCATATGCAAAAGAGATTATTCGTTCTATGTGTGGGAACATGGTGGATAAAATTAAGTGTTATCTACTTCAGCAATATGCATGTGTAGTCGAGATGCCGTTTCCACTTCCGTCGCTAAGCTGGGCTGCGTAGGTTGCTTCTAGTCTCTTAGATAATCAAATAGTGGCAGGTCATTGAGTTAACATCTAGGCCTATTCAACTATGACTTGTATAGTAAGCTGGTTAACGCAGGCTACTCATTGTCACCAAGCCTTAATTTATATTGTATTTGCACATTTAACTAGTGCTAACTGTCAGCATCCCACACATATACTAGAGCTCTAAAGGTAAATTAAGTAAATCGAATTTAGCTGTGGTTTAATCTTTACAACAAATAGTTTGAGGATATATCTTGTTCGATTTACTTTGTTTTGCAGTTATGCGGATAAACAAGCAATGGATTTCATCCTTAACCTAGTACACAGTTGGGTCGATCTGTTTTAGATCACTTGAACAAATATTCAATTTCTGTCACGAATCCTTACTAAAACCTTTTGCAGATTGAAAAATTGCTTTCCCGAAAAACATTATTAAAAATGATTTTGGTCCTTTTGATTATAATCATTGTCCGCTCGCTTGTCGGATTACTGGAAGACTATGCCAGCAAACAATACTGTTATATATGCAGAGCAACTAGTACTTATGCTACAACAGACATAGCTTCAAAAATACGATAAAAGCGCAGCCGTGACAAATGGAAGTTTGATTTAATTTATTTCCGGCACCTACTCAATTTCCGGAGCCATGGCTGTGGTGTCATCACAGTTATTCCGACTTCTTGTTACTGGTCTGTGTGATTAATGTTCGGATATTTGCCATGCGATATTGACTGATTTGTCTTAAATCGAAGCTCAGTTATTTGAATGAAGACCGCTCTATTGTTCTCGCATAATCACATATCTCTCAGCTGATATACGTCAGAATCTGAGAAATATTTTTTGGCTATACGACTGTTCTTTTTGAGAATATATATTATCCGTTTAGCAAACATTTTATTGGTAACTAGTCGGTTTTAAACCACCTCCTTCAACGGTTGGGTAAGAAGGTATTTCAAATTGCTCTTACTTAGGCAATTTTGCGCTCGGCAATCGCGAATTAGCTTTCAGTAGTCAAGCGATACTTATTAACTCTGATAAAATTCCAGTCGTTTATTCCTATTTTTATGTCAGACCAATCACCTAAATATCATTCTTTTAGTCAATTTAGAAAAAAATATGAAATTCCTTCTTACATTCATTGCGCAAGGAATGGAAATGCTTTTGCGAACAGATTTAAACTAATCCTTCACAATTAAATTACAGGACCGATAGGTAACTAATAGTCGGCAAAAGCACCGGATGTCTGTTTTGTTCTCTTCGGATTCGTCATTGGTGAGTAATCACTCCGTCCGCTTCAGGGGATCTAACATATGATTGACATCTAGATACATTTACTGGTGAGCTACTCTCTAAGGGTTATTTTCCAAAACCTTATCCGCATTTCTTTTCGTTACCACTTTATTTTTGTCCTTGGACATCTCGCTTGTCTTTTGCCTTAGCGTAGTCCATTAATGTCTCATTGATATCTGACTTGCCTATATATACCTCACCACTCGCTCCAAGAGGAGCAGCGCCTAATGATTGGTAGCTGAATATAAGTCTGAACAATTGATATAAACAATAAGCACAACTTGTTTTATCGACGATTGCATTTGTTTTCTCACTAATTGTATAACAAAATAGTAGAATTTGATTTGAATCACACTTCCTGACAGGGTAATTAAATGATGTGTATTTGTGCATTTTATACAAAACGATGAGTGAAAAAGTTTTGTAAAACTGCTAGTGACATTCTTTCTTGAGATATTACACATGCCGAGTTGTAATTTACGTAGACATACTTAGATGAAAATGCCTTTTGTGGGGAAAATATCTAACAGGGAATGCATTGTATTCAATACTCCTATTTTTTCGAAATACCGTTTCCTTTGTGGACACGTAACGGGAGACTCCAGGTAAAAACCAATTGCTACATGCGGATATGTTATACTACTTACAATGATGCTGATGTGAATATTCGAAACATATTTTCCACTAGAAACTGAGAATAAGAAAATACGCATCAGACTATGTTTTTCTAATAGTATAGTGATATGAGTGTGTTAGAATCTGAGTGCGTCGTGACTCACTTTGATTGAAAGCTTTCATAAACTGTGCATATTAGCCCA
This sequence comes from Dicrocoelium dendriticum, assembly GCA_944474145.2. Classification (NCBI taxonomy): domain Eukaryota; kingdom Metazoa; phylum Platyhelminthes; class Trematoda; order Plagiorchiida; family Dicrocoeliidae; genus Dicrocoelium; species Dicrocoelium dendriticum. Next base: position 14,246,303 of record OX104066.1, read on the forward strand.
TTGAATTTGTTAGGAGTCCAGCAACCATAATAAACTTAAAAATACCTTCATTTGCTATTGTTACTGTTTCACTAATAGGCAAACTAATTAGTCTGAGAATTTTCTTGGGTTTATCTGATGCATCTGATATTCACGGACTGTTTTCCAGTCTGGCAGCAAAGAAGCAAAATTATCAGATACTGTCCAGACTTAGATGAACAGCAGAATAATCAGTCTCCTCGCTCGAATTTTTGGCGCAGCCGGTAAGGAATAATTGTGCATAATGAAGTCTAGGCTGCATTTCACATCACAATCAAACGAACACATCCAGTTTTCTGAGCCCCAAATCAGCCAGTCAGTTTCTGGTAATTGTTAGCGCTAAAGTGCTCATCACAAACGTTTCATGCTCAAGTAACGATAAAATTATTTATCACACAATAACAAACATCTAGTTTACATTCTATCATTTACCTTTCTTTAAAATGGAGATTATATGTTGACGAGAAAAGGGTAAAATAGTTGCTTTACTCGGTTCTTCGGTTAGCGTATTATGGATTACACGGTGTTACTCGCTGGCCACTCCATCTACCATCATGTTGATTGTGTATTTCCTTACATGAGTTATCACTCGGATATCTCGGATGCCTTTTCAATGTCTCGGCACTACGTTTTGTTTGGCAGATAATTCGGCAGATCGTTCGGTGCTGAATTGCTGGATTGACGCTCCAAGTATCTGTAAATCAGTTCGTTGACTTCCCTACTAGGTACATGAGCATCAGCAGGCATCCATGATAGATCTCGTGTTTGTTAAGTCTCGTGAAGTTAAATGACATTACTTATGATTCGTCTCTGGAAGCTAGCGATTACTTTTGCTTTTAATGTTAGTGTACCCAGACTAATAGCGTTTGGGATCCGAACGTATGGGCCAGGGATTTATAAGCAATGCGGAATAAGGCTCTATCATTGCCTTGCCCAACCTATGAGACCAACAATGTTTACGTAGCACGGGAAAAATTTAACGCTTACCTCGTCGACATTTCTGCAACCCAAATCGCACTGGTAATGTGGGAAATGTGGCTGACACATATAATGGCAAATGTAGCATAGAAGATCGTGAAGGAAATTATGCCACAACTTTTGGGTTCAAAAATTAGAAGCTAGCACAACACCGTGTCAGAACAGCTTGTTCATACATTAACATCCTTCTAGTGGCATGGCATAAATGTTTGCAGTAAATGAACCGGAATATATCTGTCGACTTGATTCACATAGATAGGATAATGTTTTCGACAATGTGAACTATAATTTTCACCAGTACAGGATGATATGTGCGGTATAAGTAGCTAAATGCACCATTGAATTTGTAAGCTTTTCTTTGAATGATGGTAGTGCACAAGTTGATAGCCATCTAACCGATTGCTATCAGTCAGAAGGTCCTGTGCTCTAAGGCACAATGATGTAGCCTATTTTGTGTCCTCTCTATCTTAACGATCTATCCCGGCTTTTAAAGTAATCCTGTGCTCTGTTTGTAGTGGACTTACATTTATCGAGAGTGGTTAGCACCCTGACAACAATTTCGGCTTGCTTCAGCCGGACGTCGATACCCTTTCCTGTTGCCTGAAGAGGTCCACCTTTCATGTTGATTTATATGACTAATTATTCTTGAAACAGGAGAAGGGTAGTAAAGGTCTAATCAACATCTTTCACTGCAAAATACTTCATAGTAAATCCCCTTGAAAGACCAAAGCAAGTCAATTTTAATTGATTCTTTGGCAGCTTCTGCACAAAAGCCTGCATCTTTTAGTGCTAAACTCAGGTTTGTTCCCAGCTAACTCTGCCTAAGCACTGTTTAATTCGTCCTGCAATAATATGCAGCCATTTGCCATCCTGCTGGCCTGTCAAAATCAGGAAATATTCATAGTGGTTTGAACTTTTGATGTAATCCCTCCTACAACGCCTTTCATGAACTCCAGGAATAGACTTATCGTAGTAAGGATTTTTGTGTGACAACTTAGTGCAACTCCATCGAGTAAAACTGAGCGCTACGAACTCACATATTCAAGCGACTTTGAAGAGACAACGCATCGGTTCAGTCCAAGGTAGGTCATCTATTCCATAGCGTTGAATTCTTAAAATAGTGGTGTGATCATACCGAGAATATGCCTTAAGAAATGACGGAGACAGCCTTAGCCACTTCCATCGTATTGACATATTCGTGGTGCAAGAGCAGCTTTGGCAAAAGCGGTCGTATCAGAAACGATAATACAGGATGTGAACACTTACCTTACAACTGTATTTACAATAATAGAATCAGTGATTCAGAGAGTAAAGTTATTTGGAGGTAGTGTGCGTTGCCACCACTACATCGCATTTAAAGTTAGGTGACATCCATGATTCCAAATACCTGACTCCTAAGTACGGTTTAGACGGTGTTTGAGGGATTAAGGCATGGATTCAGCCAATACTCTGTAACCACCTCAAATGAATTTTAGCATTTGATGTCCGCGCCAAGGAAGTTTCCTCACACCAAATTACAGTCGTTTTACCCAACCGGCACAATATAGCAGCTGTAAATAAGTATAGATATATGTTATACGATGATGAAGTTTTATGTACGAACCGGTTTTAGTTGACGAAGAAAGCAGCCATATTACTATTAGGGAAGGGAGAAAATGATTGGAAGCATAAAAGTGTATGAGTCTACGCAGATAAGTTGAAATTTGACTGCCAATGGGTCAGTTGGTTTGGATAAAGCATGGAACTAAATTCATGAACGCAGTAACGTTGCTAGGTTTGCAGTGGGACAAGTTACATACATCAAAGTTTCAACAAGCCAGTAAAACCGTCACCTTGGCTAAGAGGCTTTGCTGAGTAAACCGATTGCATTTGGAGAACTGAGGACTGCGAAATGATGTCAGAGAACGCCATGACAAGTTCACCTAAATATACTCATCCGTTGGTTGTATGGCAACAGCCGTGCAAACAATTGCCTTGTTGTATATGAGGAACACGGCAAAGCGGTTAACTGAATAAGTTTGAAAAGCAAGTGTATCGAATTCTGCATGTTGTTAAATCTAAACTAACCAACGATATCGTATCGAACAATAAGGTCAGAACGAAGTACTACAGGACATATCTCACTACTGCATCGCATGACATTTTCGGTCGTTGACTTGTGGTCCTATATCTAGGTTTGCTGTGCTAAGTTATCTGCAGCTTAAGGCGCACAAGGCGTTCACTTCCATCTGCAACTGAAACATTGTGTTAGCCCTCGGCCAGGCAAACCTCTCAAGGCGCACTGCATACCTAAATATCTTATTCTAATGACAATGAGCTTCAGTGGAATAGGATCTCGGCCGCCATGCACGAAGCAGGAGCATCTACTTGTGACATTATCTGTGGTCACCGCACCAATCACTGGATACCCGAGAGGTCGGTGAACCAGTTGGAAACCTCCCGGCTGGTTCTGCACACAATACGACCAGACAGTAATTAGGTGCGAACTAAACCGGAGCCTGTGCGCTGACAAGGAAGCCTGGTTGATCAGTCGGGCTCAAGAAATGTAGGAGGCAGGAGCAGTAGGCAATTGCCGCAAGCTCCGCCAGCTAATCCGCATCACTGGTCCCAGAAAACCAGGCGTCATTGAGACAAGCATAGACAGTGCGGGCACTCTTATACGCAATAAGGAGCCACGTATGGCTCGTTGCGTGGAACACATTCAAGATCAGTTCAGCTGGCTCCCTCTCCCGGACACCTTCCTATTCAGGTGATGCAGGGCAAGCCATGGACGGTTAGTTTAGAACCTCCGTCGGAGGCCGAGGACCGAAACGCGATCACAGCCTTCAATCGTTTTCGTGCCGCTGGCCCGGCTTCCCTTACACCTGCAATATTTAAGGATGGAGGTGTGGTCTTCCGCGAAGCAATGACCTCCCTATTCAAACGAATCTGAAAGGAAGAGAGTGTCCTGGCTAGTTGGAACAAATCGATTATAGTAGCAGTATACAAGAATGGCCATCGTACAGATTGTTCTAACCACATGGGTATTAGCCTAACGCCAGTTGTGACAAAATTACTGACATCGGTTCTCGTTCGTCGCCTTACTGCGAAAAGCGGATCTCGGATTAGGGAAGAACAAGCCGGTTTCCGCCCAGAACATGGCTGCATATACCATATATTCACTTTGCGGCAGGTGTTAGAGCAACGGCGCGCATACCGCAGACCTACAATAGCTGTGTTCCTCGATTTCAAGCGTGCGTTTATTCAGTCGATCGATCGATTCTGTTCGAAATACTTGCGCGGAAATGAGTTCCCACAAAATATGTAATCATCCTACGTGCTCTATACTCGAACATTAAAGGCCACTTCAGGGTTCTATCGGATAGCTTTCCGACCGCAAATAGCGTTCGACTGGGTTGTCCGATTTCCACATTTTTGTTCAAAGTTGTCGTGAATTCTATCCTGGGCTGTTTCCTTGCGGAATCCCACGATGTAGACCTTGAAGTGCTTTCTGGTAAAAGGTTAGTTGATCCAGATTTTACGGACGATATCGTCTTGTTTTTCAACGTTGTTGGGGCGGCACCATCAACCCTGAATAGCCTGTCCACAGTGGTCCCATTATTTGGTATGCACTTCGCACCTTCGAAGTGCAAAATGTTGCTGCAGGACCGCCAGCCACTTGATGACCCATTGACGCTTGCTAACAAGGAACTCGAGGGGGTTGATCATTTCACTTATCTTGGCAGCTGCATCAGCAACGATGGGCGCATAGAAACTGATGTCAGCTCACGCATTGCAAAAGCCAGAGCTACCTTCTTCAACCTGCGGCATCTTTGGCGACAGAATGGAGTTTCCCTCCGTCTGAAAGGCCGGGTATACAAGGCCATAATGAGGGACGTTTTACTCTGTGGTAGTGAGACTTGGCCCCTTCGGTCAGAAGATATGAGGCGCCTTCAAGACTTTGATCATCGCTGTCTGCGAAGCATTGCTGGAGTCGGATGGCACCAGCTTGTCCGCAAAGATGATGTGCGCAGGCGAGTAATAGGTAGTGATAATCATGCTGACTCCCTAGAACAACAGATAGTACTGAATAGGTTGCGTTTGCTCGGGCACGTGTAACGTATGCCTGGTCACCGTTTAACCTTGGAGTGCCTATTTTGTCTGCCAGATTTAGAGTAGCGCAAGGCTCTAGCTAGACAGAAGTTGAGTTGGCATTGGGAAATGAAGTCACTGGTGACCAAACTGGGTGGCGATAGTCTGCCTGGCCTTCTGGGCTGGAGTCCACATGACACGCCCTGTGTTTCGATCGAGATATTACAAGACATGGCTCGCAGTAGACACCAGTGATGCGTCTGCTGTCGTCTTGTAGTCGGATTGCCTGTTAAAAGTGTGTTTGGTGCTGTGTTATCTGCAGGGTAATGGCTAATTTTGACGCGTGGCAGTGAAAGCCGCAAGGAAGCTGTCTCTCCGATGCCGCCTTATTTTTGCACAATAGTCAGCTCTTTTGACGGCATGTATTTTACACAAGGTTTAGGCGCTTTGACCCTGAATGTTTGTTTAGGGCATTAAGGTTTTAAGGTAAGTCATCCTTCTCTCCCTCTTCTAATTCATTATTTTCCAGTTCCTCATGGTTGTATGGCAGCAAAGCACCAGTTCTAATGGCTGATGTACTGCTGTTGTTGATGATGCTGATGATTTTGACATGCAGAAGGAGATGGGTCACCGTGCAGGTTGGGGGGTTGCGATATGACAAAAACGGAGACCTTGCTGAATTGGTGAAAGTTTACCAAAAATGTAATGATATTTTAAGGGTCTCAATTCGGGGCATTGATGTTCTGTTTTGTAACAGAGACTTGAAAGATGGCAACAAATTTTTGTCAAGGAGCCTTAAATTCTGACACATTACCGTAACATTTAAATGTGTGTGTCTAACAGTTTCATCCGAGATTCAATGGCGTTTGGTATCAAGGATGGAAACATCACCATGCAGGTGTTCCTGCAACGTTATGTTTTAATCAAGAATTTCATTTATTTATGCTACTGTAAATTTTCGGCTTCGCACACCATCCAGTTACGGCGGTACCGACTGGTTCAAAAACATGTTTTATTTAACTTGGCTAACAGAAACCGTAGTATCCTGAACAAAGTCAGGGGTAGGACCAACTTTTTGGCAAATGTGGCAAGCAAATCAATTCGTTCGGTGCTGCCAGACATCTGAAGCAAAATTAATTGATAGTGACAGATCATCCTAAATCTCGCAATACTAGGGCAGCAAATGTTTTGGACGGGACCAAACTTATGCGTTTTGACAATTCAAATGTTTGAAAAAGAAATCTTGCGTTTCCCGTCTAAGCATTGTCCAAACATTGTCAATGAATTAAGCTGGGGCATGAAAAACCCCCTGCACCGGTAGAATGGCTTCAAGCTCCAAACGAAGTGTTTGGCCACAATCATATTTCTCAATCCCAAAGGGGATTCTTCACAAGAATTGAGCTTTTGTTTTCGTAGTGGAAGAGCGTTTGCCGAAATATTGCAATGAGTTGAGCTAGTTTTTCTTATGGATTCTTACAAACATTTTCGTTTTGCGCATGTCTGTCACACGATGACAAATATCAGTGAGCAGCAGCGGTGTTTGCAGAGTTAAGTTTTGTTGAAGTGCCAAAGCCCCAATTAAAGCAAACCTAGTGCTATTTTGTTAACGTCGTGCGTTTATCTTAAAGCTTGAATATTCTTCTGGATGGGCTTGTTGACACATAATATACTGCCGTCACTGAAATGCAAGGCATCGTGATAACCGGAGCTAAAATTGCCCGTTATCCCCGTTACAATTATTTGTCGTGAGTTCACGCTTTTGCGACGCTCTAGCATTTTCTAGACCATCCCTCATCAGCTGCGCACACCCGTGGGCTTGTAGTCCGGATGCTCTCACATCATTAGCTTTGAAGAAGTGTGCTAATTCTCCCACACTGCCATTAACAGAGCTCTTTAACAAATGCATTAATACGGGTGTGATCCTGGACATTTGGAGAACGGCCAGTACAACTACAGCGCCAAAAATGGGTCTGATGTATCGCCCAATTACAACTACATCTGTGATCCTAAAAGTTTGCAAAATAATTGTAATTCCGCGGATTTATTCAAACTCTCTTACAAACGATATCCAAGTTTGTGTATAGACCGCAGCGCTTCACTTTGGATGCAATGACACACCTGGTTTATTCTATAGCCTCTGCATTATATCAACAATGTAAATCCATATGGCTCTTCTTCCTGGATTATCCGAATGCCTTTGATAGCCAGAACTTGTCAATTTTGCTAAACCTATTCATCCGAGTGTGTACAATCAGCTGGGTGAGTATCTTACGTATTTACTCACTTCATCATTTTGAACGGTCAGCAATCCCATTTCGACTATGTTGTTCTGCAGCAAACGATCCTATCACCTTTTCTATTCTCCTTTTATGTTGAACATCACCCTATACAAACCACGTTTATAGGGTGTAAATATGCTGCTAATCTTGTGCTGGGTTGTATGGCCCCACTAACCAGGATTCTTCGTTAGTTCAACTTTGGTTGGAAGAACTGGTAGAATGATTTTCATGCAGACATATTACGCTTTATGCTTCTAAATACAGTGCTGCTATATTTTCTTTTCTACTTGACGATATGTTGCAGTGCCTCATAGCTTTCACCCATACACTTACTGTGCATGAAAACCCCATACGCAGAACTTTCGCTTACTAGAATTTTGGCAGATTTTATCCTAAAACCTTTCTTTGTTCACGAATGCCTGAAAGCTGCCCAAAAGTCAGAAAGCTTCCTATATATGTCTTCAGATTTAAGGCGAATTTATTATCTAGTACTTTAATATTCCGGGTTTGGAACTCCTGCATTATTCCCCTTTTAGGTATACTGCTATCCTGTCATTTCCATGGACTGCTTCAGAAAGCTTACACCTCATTTGTGCGATCGACTCAGAACATTACTAGATGCAGTGACTTGTCTAGAGATTCTTTACTTTATTTTTTATTTATAAAGATGCTTGCAATGATTTATCTTCTAAACTATTAACTGATCGATTTCATTCACTTCCCTATGACCTCTCCAAAACACTCTTTTTCTCTTCTACTCTTTTGAAATTCAGAATGATATTCTCCCGCATGTCCTTTTATCAACAATTTTTTGGCCATATTTCTCACATTTGCTTGTTGACCTGGCACAAGTCACTGATATGCTGCGCGAGCGGATGTTGGGGTAACAGTTGCGCATTTTTCTATATTTCTCCCCAAGTGTGTAGATTAATTTTATCATCAAGGTGTCCTCAGTGGGGATGTAAATGCCAAAAATGAACCCATTAGGGTTAATAAATCTTTTTTGACTTGACCAAATATGTTTTAAGCGAAATTATCAACTTCACAAAGTAAATATGCATAATTTGGATTGGTTTTACAAGTTTAACATCTGGGTTACGTCCGTTTTATTGATGGATTTGTTGCTAGAAATTTTGCCTTTACTACCTCACTCTGCAAGAAATTCTTGGGTGGTTTACACTTTTTCAATGAGCTTGTTGCAGGCGATTAAGTCAGCTGTAACCTGTGCTTGCCCAATCCATTTAAATTATCCGTCCCGCAGTTGGTAGTACGTTGCTGCCGTCCTAGAATTTAATCGGATTCTTTTGACAGCCTAAAGTCACGCCACGCTATGCGACTTTTTCAACCATTGCGCTGCATGGCCCACCACACTGACCCGTTTAGTAACATCGATCCTAGTCCGCGCTCACGTGAGCTTCCTAACCACATAGATCGCATGCATAAATCGTTCAAACGACCAATATGGAACGAAAGTTCAGAAAGTTTACCAGCACATTTTGTCAGATAATGATACTATGCTGAGTAGCGTACGTCATATAGGTGCGCATCCGAATTGATTGCAGGAGAAGTGTATCTCTCTACCAGAAGGATGTAATCGCTTAGAACAATCGGGTTAACCTGACCACATCGACCCAACTGGTTCCATTCAGTTTATGTTTACCTATCACAGAGAGAAGTGCGAGATTAAGAGAGCGCACCAAACGACCTTTGGATTTGTGCTGCGGGTTCGACACTTCCGTCCATAATATTCTAGTGGTATAACGGGTAAGCAGAAACAAAACAGCAAATGAAGGTTATGCTTAATTTACTTGTATCAAATGCGCGCCGAGAAGGTTTAGTGGCTTGAAGACAAAGAAATGTTGTAAACATTTGTTTCATCCAAACCACCATTGGTAAGCTCCTTATTGTCATTATCTCCTCTAAATGTGACGAAGTCAAGCGCAATTATAGTTTTGCAATGTTAGGCAAGCGATACTTGCAACAACAGATCAAACAACAACAGTGTCGTGTGATAGATGAGATTTCGTTATACGTCACTGCTCATCGTTTCGGCAAACGATAAACAGCCGAACAGCATCATTCTGTATCTAAATCGCTACTGTTTTGCGGGCTCAATTTCCCTGAGAATTCAGTCACCTATATAAAAAAGTTTGTAAGTTCCCTCATTAGGATCGAATTTCCTTCTCTACTCTTACGAACAATACTAACAAAACGAGAGACAAAGAGAAGACAATCATTACCTGATATATGACCAGGACCAACGAACGCATGACCTTGCAGCTGAAGTTAAAATTTCCCACAATTGTGTTCTGACCGTTGTCTGCGTAACTGTCCCCGAATCTACAGCCACCACATTGTGGGGTAAGTTGTCTGACTACTAGGATAGGTGGAACTCACTGTGAATTATAACAAGCGGCATGATATAACCCACAAACCAGGTATGAGTTACTCCTCAGCCCAACATGTGCACTATGTTGAACGCCGAGGTAGCGTGACATTAGAATCCGACGGTGGCGTAAAAATGAAATTTACATTTAACAAGAACGGCTGGATTACGGATCCTTTGAGGTACATATCCACGCTGACGTCTTTTAAGGCGCGCGATATTCAAAGTTGAACAATCCAGAAAGACATGGTAAGGATGATGTTCAAACCTAACCTTCGTCTATGGCGTGTCAGGGCATGCTTATTATGATAGTTACAAGATCGTTAATCAAGTTTCGTGTAGTGGTATTAGGTGTTAAATATTCTTGTAGAAAAGTGCAGAGCACGGGACTAGAGGAAAGTAAACCCATGGTTTGGTAATCGCTAAGAGTAATTGAAGTGTTAGAGCTTTGGCATACAAGGTGGAACAGACATTCATCTGAACTTTGAGTATAGTCGTAAGAAGCTTTATATAGATAAAGCATGAAATCCTCTAGAAAAGCAGCTTACCAACAATGACATAAAAGTTTATCTTGTCCGCTTGTTTGCGCTATCGTGCATTAGGTCTGGCCGATGAATGGGTTGTAACTTGGTCAAACGAAGCTGCAAAAGAGTATTATCTTTAAGTAAACCGATAACTGGCGTACTCCGCATCATTCTGCATACTCCCTCTACTGACATTTTAATCCCCAGTGGGCTCTTACATAAAAAGAAACTTTTGTGCTTGTAAACCAATACTCCATACCTTTATAAATATAACACAAACATTTCAAGCTCGCCAATTTCAAAGAGCATCGAGACCATTAGACTCACTGAAAACTTGTTACACGCTGTAAGGACTTGCGCAGATATTTCACTACCCAGCATGTCACTAAGCTGTAAAGACAAGCTTAAAAAGGGTAGTCGTGTTTCTCTATTACGGAGGTGGCCTAGAGGGCAAAGCCGTGGGGCATACAGAAGCGCTGTTCCTCAATTCGCTTTGGTCCCACCTGCAGGTAAAAGGCAAGGAGACCTGACTTCTATCGTTGGCGTACCCAAACTGGACTACGACCTTGCAGCAGCTTTAGAAACAATCTAGTGATTATACTGACATGTGGGCAACGGTTGATTTCAATGTACATATTTTAAAAACCACCGCTACGATGGGCGAATAAAATAAAGCTGGTCTCCAAGTCCTCATAACCGGTGTCACACTTTACGTTCACCTCTTATTGACCATTGACTTTAGAACAGCTAACAGACCATTTTTGCCGACGCCTGTGTTCAAAAACGAGGAACATATTAAATACTTATTGTTTGTAGACTTCCATTTGCATCGGAGTGAACATGAATTCATCAGATTTAACTTCAGCCGAATATAGCGAAAAGCTTCAACGTTAAATACAAACGGTTGTACGGAATTATCATTAGTCTTTGCAAAGTGAAACAGGGAATCCTTTCATCACGGGCGGCTGGTGCTTAAACAAGAATGACTATAAAGAGGCAGGTGCAATATGCTCGCACTTTTCTGAAAGGTTAAACATCAAATAATATACCAGCTTTTGTTTTACTGCTAAAGCTCACCTACATGGCTTATCCTGGCGAAGGTGTATTACTAACTTTGAGGTCACTGCGTAAACAATGCCTTTCCCCGAGTGTCAATAACATTGGCCCATAATACCAAAAGTAGCAACAAGAAAACTAGCCTATACTTGGATTTTTTATTCCTGCACACCTAGAACAGAACCAGGTTTCTGCCAAGAAGAAAGTTGGTGTAATTACTTCGATTCACAAAAGCGGAAGCAATCCTCAAACTACCGCCTAGTTTCGATTTTTCATGTACTATCTAAAGAAATGCAATCCATCTTTCGCGATACAATGGATAGCTGAAACTTTTATACTCCCTTGCCCCAAGGTGTCCGTGGACAGTGATCATTCAAAAGGAATATACTATTCTCGTCAAATTTTGATACCGCGTCAGGTTACGTTAGAGTGGAAGTTGACATGATCTACTTCGATTTGTCAACTTGCTCTTATAGTTCATCGGATACTTTGTTTCAGGCTTAAATATTCCGACATCGATGATCCTGCATTAAGCTAACTCACTAAGTTTCTCCTTTAACAAAATTAGGTGGTCCGTGTTCGAATCTCCTTAGCTGACTCCATACTAGACGTTTGTGATGTTCTTTAGGACGAAATACTAGGGCCAAAATTGTTTTTGATATCTGTTGATTACCTTCCATGGGTACTCGCCCAAATTTTTACTTCTCATTAGTCAGCAATATATGGTGTAGTATTCGGGTGAATACAGGCCGGTAATTGCTCCAATGTGTCTTTTGGTATAGGTGTATTAGTCATTCTGCAATACTGCAATTCCACCTGAAATATTGAAAGGCACTCACAATACTACCCCAGATTTCATCTTGCCTCAGAATGGGATTGCAAACGTTGTAGTTAGCTTCAGTCAAACGACACCTGGGCGTGCTGGTTGAGATTGACTTAGACTTGTTGGCAATCCGGAAAGGAATATACGGCTGAAACACACGCCCGTATGCTGCCATTCGCATTTTATATGCATGCATATTTGTCGTCTGTGCTTGTTACATTTCAAATACTTGGGTTTATAATTTAGAACAGCATAAACACAACGACATGCTGTAAAAGAAAAGATTGCTTTTTGTATTTTTCCAAGTATTTTGCCAAGGAATGTGTGTATCATCCGAAATTCACTCGTTCTGTGTTCCTAAAGTACCAGCTTGAATTGATTTACCTAAATAAATATATCTAGTGGACGTCCTTTAGTAACTGATGTCTGTTCGCACAATATGCAATTGAAATTACTACGGAAATCATGTTGTTGTAGGTAAAAAATTAAGTTTCTTTGCATAATAATCGTGTAGCATTGCTGTTTGACGTGTGTATCATGCTACTAGTAAGCTAAATCAAGCTAGTTACTGAGAAATATCACTGGTATTGTAGCAGATTGTAGTAATACTAATATTTCATGCGAACTGCAATTGCAAAACCTACGCAGGAGGAACTGAAATTTTTCGAAACTGGCAAATTTTTTATCAGTAGTTGCTAAAATCCTAAATGAGGCAGGTAAGCAACTGTTAAAAACATGGGTTTATTTACTACTAGCCTCCAACTTATTGATTTTGTTAAATAATTAGGCAGCTGTGAAAATGTGTCATACCGACATTAAACTAGTCTATAGGTTTCCGCTTGAAGAGCTTTACGGGACTTTACTGCTCATTCAAGTTAATTTACATTCCCTTGAGTCATGGTGCTGCATATGGGTGATGAACCTCTCGGCTAAGAAATCAAGCATCCCGTCTTACGGCTGCTGCATCCCAGATGGATCTATCACCCTACACACGGAACGCTTCCTTGCAGAGTTGTCCACGCCAGATCTTGGCATTAGGTATTCGTCTATCTTCAGTTGCTCCAACAACCCAATACCAAGTAGCATGTGCCAGACAGTCTATGTGCAATATATCAAACAAGTTACACACAACTCTTGCTAGCGTTGAGCTTTTCAAGCTACTCCCTCGCCCCACCCTTGAATACTGCAGCATAATATACGCAAATATGAGAAAGAGTGACAGGTTTGCTGTGGAGCACCTGCAGAGTTCATTTACTAAACATCTGTTTGGTAAACACCCAGCAACGAGTTATCGAGAACATTGAAATTAACTTCATTTCGAACCATTTGGGTTTAAGCTATTAAAGCACATCCTGTTACTGCTTTTCAAAATGTTACACAAAAAGACCTATTCCAACCTGCCTACACTCAATTTACCCCATCTCTCAACTCGAGTGTTTCGAAATAAGGATTTTACATTGAATATACAGAAGGCTAGAAACAACGTACGCTCTAATTTTTTCCTGGTCAGATACTACTATCTGTAAAATAAACTACTACTAACAATCAAGACATGAGACAATGTAGCAACGTTTAGTAGTTGACTGGCCAGTTACCTTTATCTAAATACCCTAAACTTTATATTCACATGGGAAAGTTCCCTTGATGATTTATTCCACGTGGGGCCAAAAACATAAAACACCAATGTTTTTATAACGGCTTTGGTCTCAACCATCCATCAGTATGTTATAACCTAAAAGGCATATCACGATACTCCAACTCTGCAGATCCCCCACGCAAGCGCATGGATTCTTCCGTACAAATTGATCTGTGCCGCTATGGAAATATCCGTATTGGTATTATTAGTTTTATTTTTATAAATAGAGAGATAGCATAGCTGCAATATTGCTGGAGTTATTCGGCTAAGTGCAGCACATCTCTCGACGGTCGTCAAAGTTAACGAACTAAGCTTGGTAGTTGTTGGTTTATTTATAAATACACAGAATAACGTGTGAAACATGAAACTTAAATTGCATTAGTTAACATGCATGCAACTTAATTCTATGACATCTGTTGGATGCGAATCGCGTCCTTATGCATTCAAAAACACGGTCCAATTTCGTTAACTACAATTAATCCACTATTGTCAGTTCGAGAGAATTTCAGAGCCCAATATTTTCAACGACATTTGTACATCCATCATTTTCATTGAACATTAGCCCCTTTCTGTATGGCGCATTTTGGTTCATATTTTAAAGTACGGTTGGATCCCATCAAATGAGGAAAACCGATGTTTTTCATGCAAACGAAAGGTGATTGGCAGAGTTTCACGGAATACCGGAAGCAGTAGAGCTTTCTGCCAGTAGTACTCTTTGTTTAATATCATGAGACAAGGAAAATATAAAAAGTTGGTATTCATTCATTGCAGGGAATAAGTAACGGCAACTGTATACATTCAGCCTACTTATACACCATTTTCAAACAATGCAAATTCGCCTTGAGAAGACAGGTTGCTGCTGTAGTTTGTTTGCACTGTTTTGTTTTGTGTGTGCTTCAAGCTATGTCATCTGCTTCTGTAGACTCCGATAAGTTGAAGTACAGATTATACTTATCGCGCCCGAAGGATAAGCGAAGTAAATTCCTACACGATAATTTAAAAATATACTATTATGCAAGAGATTTATATGACACCTAACAGATTTAATTTGTATAAACATTTTGACATTAAAACAATGAATAAAAGATAAAAGGGTGGAGAGTCAAAAGAAAAAAATATAAACTTTTAAGCTTATCAGCATTAATCAAATTTATTTAAATATTGAAATGCAAGTACGTTAAGTGGGTAATTTTCCACCCTCCGATGCCATAAATAAACTGCCTGTCATTAACATCAACTAAAAGTATATACAAAAAGTAAAATTCAGGAATGCTGGTGCCTGCGGAATCCCGCCGGATCCACGCTCATGACCATCAGCATCTTCATCAACAGCAGTACATCAGCCATTTGAACTGATGCTTCGATGCCATACAACCATTAGGACCTATGAAATAAAGAATATGAAGATGGAGAGAAGGGCTACTTACCCGCAAAGCTGAATGCCTTAAGCGAACATTTCGAGTCAAGGAGACTACACCTTGTGTAGACAACATACCGTCACAAACATCTAGCTATCGTGCAAACATAAGGCGGAATCCGCGAGACAGCTTTCTTGCGGTTTTCCTTGCAACGCGTCATAATCAGCCATTACCCCACAGATAACTCAGCATCAAACACAATGTAAACATGCAATCCGATTAGGAGTCTCAGCAGTCTCGCCAATGGTGTATACTGCGTACCATGTCTTGTAAAATATTGAGCCAAAGTCAAGGAGTCACGTGGACTCCAGCCCGAAAGGCGAAAAGGACCAACGGCACCCGGTTTGGTCGTCAGTGACTACATTTCCCGTTGCCAGGTCAACTTCTGTCCAGCAAGAGCACTGCGCCACCCTACACCTGGCAGACTAAACAAGGCCCTCCTAGGTAAGCAGTGATCGGGCATACGTAGCACGTGCCTGACCCAACGCAACGTATTCATTGCTACATTTTTTCTAGGGAGCTATCATGCTTATCCCTGCCTACTACTCGCCTACGCTGGTGTCATCCAACTAAACAATGCTTCGCATACAAAGAAGATCAAGGACTTGAAGGTGCCTCAGATCTTCAGGCAGAAAGGGCCAAGTCTCACTGCCATAAATCAGAACGTCCCTCACCATGACTTTGTATACCCGGCGTTTCAGACGGAGGGATGCTCACTTCTGTCGCGAAAGATACTGCAGTTTCAAGAAGGTAGCTCAAGCTTTTGCAATGCGTGAGCTGACGTCAGTTTCCATGCACACATCATTGCTGATGCAGCTGCCAAGGTGTTAAATGATCAACCACCTCGAATTTCATGTTAGCAAACGTCAAGGGGTCATTAAGTGTTTGGTGTCGCTGCAACAACACTTCGCACTTTGAAGGCGCGAATTGCATAACAATTAATGGAACCACTACAGAGAGGTTATTCAGGGTTGGTTGGACCACCAAAACATCGTCAAAAAGCAAGACGGTATCGTCTGCGTAATCTAGTTTAACTAACCTTTCAAGAGCAGCACTTCCACACCTACATCGTGAGATTCCGCAAAAGAACAATAAATGCTAGAATACCCGACGAATGTGAACAAAAATTAGGAAATCGGACAAACCTGACGAACGCCACTTGTGGTCGGAAAGCTATCCGATATGGCACCGTAGACCCTGACGCGTCCAGTAGTTTTCGAGTAAAGAGCACGTATGCTGTTCACATATTTCGTGGAACACGTTTCCGCGCAAGCATTTCGAACAGAATCGATCGATCGACTAAATCGAACGCACGCTTGAAATCGAGGAACACAGCTATTGTCGGTCTGCGGCATGCGTGGCGCTGATCTAACACCTGCCGCAAAGTGAATATATGGTCTATACAGCCACGTCCTGGGCGGAAACCTGCCTGCACTTCCCTAATCCGTAAATCCCGTTCCACAGTGAGGCGACGAACAATAAAGGCCAATAGTTTTGTCATAATTGGCGTTAGGCTAATACCCCTGTCAATACTGAATACTGAATACTATGTTCTAGGGCAAGTAAAATGGATTCTGTACGACTCTTTCGAAATATGGTGAAAAACGGGATAAAATTTTTAACCGTGAATATCCTTGTCGTTCTCATGTAATATTTAAAATATTCGACTTACGATATTTCAGGATTCACAAGTGTGCTATGTCATCGTAAGTATGCAGTCGTTCTCTGAATCGAATAGAGGCAAAATGCAAATCTAACAACGTTTTGAACTGTTGCACAAATGTTGCCGCAATCACATGTTCGGGCAAACTATTCCAAATGTTTACCACTCTCCGTTCGAATTACAGTGCGTGGGGAACACATTTCACATCCGGCACGACTAGTTTATATATGTGTCCGCATTTGCTGCATGGCCCTCGTAAGTGCAGCATTGGCCTTAACATTGGGAAGCCACCGAGATGTAGAATACGGTAGGTCATAATGAGGTCGACCCGCACCCAACGGTAGGACAAGGTGTAGAGTCCTAGTTTCTCGCACCGGTCTTCATACCCAAAGCCACGTAAACTCGGGATGAGCCTGGTAGCAACGTGTTGGACCCGTTCGATCTTTTGTGCTTCGTCTCGGGTAATCGGAAAGTAGGCGGGCAAACCGTACTCTAGCGTTGGTCTAATGATGAAAGAGAAGAGGCGAGTGAGAACCTCTTCAGACCATGTGCCGAAGCTACTTTTGAGCGCCCAAAGCATGCGCAGTCCGTTCCGATATAGCCTGTTCGTGTTGTCCACGGACTTTAAATCGATGCGTGAGAGTACACCTAGGTCATTCACGGTTGGTGTGGGTTAAAGCGTTTGGCCGTCAAGGTTGTACATTCGGCCGTTAGCACCCTTCTCCAGGTACATAAATACAGATTTGGCTGGGTTGACCGGGAGATAAACTTCTGCAGACAATGTGAGTAGACGGCTGAGGTCTTGCTGAAGTATGTCACAGTCATCTGGGGCGTCGATTTCTCTTCAAATCTTCATGCCCTCTGCAAACAAGGCACACGGCGACCGGAGAAGCGGCGGTACATCATTGACGTGGATCAGGAACAGAGTGGGCCCTTCGTTATCATTGACAAAGCCAGAGAGGAGGAATTTGTCCCACTGTCTGCGCCGCCTCCGAGCCAGGTTTCCATGCTCTTTGTCAAACGTATGATTCTTAATCGGTCCAAACTTTCGACACTTCAACGGCGCAAATTAGGAACACAATAAAGTCATTCTCCCTTTTATAAATATCCAGCGATATTCCAAAGGTTCAGTTTGTGACAGAGACCCATTCAAGAACATTCTTTGCGACTGCTATGCTATGCATACTGTCAATATAATCCATTCGCTCCAATTAGCTGGGACACTCTCTTCCTTCCAGATACATTCGAATAATTAGATCAGTGATTTGTAGATAACCTCACCTCCATCCTTAAATAGTGCAGGTGGGAGGAGATGCGAGCCAGCGGCATGAAAACGATTTGGGGGCTGTGATCGCGTTTTGGACCTCGGCCTCCGACGGAGGCTCTAAACTCACGTGAATGATTCACTCTGGAGTGAATGGATTTCATAAGCCCTTGGTTTTAACTACAATCTCATTTGTTCAATATTGATTGTGCGTGATGGTGCAACACTACGTTTTGTACTTCCTTATATTACTTGTTCGCTAAATGTTTTTGGCTTAGCGCAACGTATATACCTTTTGTGCTATTATTGCGGCCTTGTCCGCTCACTAGTTACGTCTAATTCCGTTTACTAACGTTGTTAACCATCCTGATTTCGTAAATTCCTTTACCTATTCGGCCTAAAGGTACGCCCTAACACCAAAATCTTCCGATTTCCGTAATATGTGCTCCCATACTACTTCCATAGCTAGAGTTGGAAGTGTTTTACCTTACGATCATATCAGTTATTTGGCATTCGCGTTCTGTTATGTTGTCAATCGTGCAAATTATTGGAATGCGCTATGTTAGTTTTTCTAGTAACTTAGCGGTGGGCAGCAGCATTCTTACGTTGTGACTGAATAGTCATTACACTGTACGTGTGCCAATTTCTGTAGATATCATTTTTCGTCGCTCTAGCCGTATTACGCAATGGAGTGCGTAGGTCTACTTGGCTTTGTTGAGACACTTTCATAACGGATTCAGTCCTTTAATTCTTGTTTGAATATGATATGGGCTGCTTCGGTAGTGTCGATAACCTAACTTTTTTTATAAAAAGCGCGCAAATATGCATCAATACAATGCGGTTGGTTTTCGTGAATCATCAACTTAGCTATTTTGCGTCGAGTAACACCTTAACTTGCTTAAAACCATTTGTTTGCTGGTCATTGTGAAAGCATTATTATCTATTTAGTCACTGATATACTGGAACATATTCAAATAGCTGCTTTCGTTGTTAGTAAAGATGTCCCTTGCGACTATATGCCAGGGCTTGTCAATAACGAGTGGAAGCAATATCAGCTCATTCGGCTGATGCACATCTTGTAACACAAATGGTAAATATTTTATGTGTAATTACATAGTTGACACCATTTCCGGTCAGAATTTCAGATTTTTGCTCCTGCCACGCAGTCGAAACAGTCCTGCACGAAATATTTTATATCGCTTTTAGGAACGTGGACGGCAAAAGCTTTTTTCACTGTCGATAATCGTAGGTGCTTTGTTTGCCAATGCTAACCATGAGCTTATGCAACAAGTCTCCGGTGTGCTCCTGGCAGTCTACTCGTAAAGCTTAGATTTCATCCCGATGCTTTAAGTGACTTGTTACTAACGTTATTGCCCACAACTCTTTGGGATTTTTGAAACATATTAAGCGCTTTAGTGAATACACAAGCTAAGCCTTTTAATGAAATTTAGGAATACTCGGGCTCTGCATACCGAGAAGTGTGGGGCGCCACGGTGCACCAACATCAGCTAAGACTAGGAACCTCAAACATCCAAGTTAAAGCAGTTTATTTCATGTAGCTTATCTCAAAGCCATTATAGGGCAATCCATGCTACATCTGTGAAGCTGCTAAATTACGATAACGTTATACAACCCATTAAAATGGAATTGAAGTAGACAACACAATGTTCTTACGTAACATCCCAGCTTCCGTCCAGCTGCTGCTAGCCCAAAACTTTTTGTAGGATAAGGTGCGGTTTTTTCGGAAGCCGCTTTCCGCCTGCGGGAGACTATTGTATTGTCCTGAGTATTCCATTATAGCTACTGCACCGTAAGATTACTTGAGTTTAATTGACACAGCTAGAAAAGTAATCGAGTGGTAGTTTGAAGACCAATACTATAGTTTCAATGTATCTTAAGACAAAATTGCTACTGGAATGTGCATCTCGTCCAGACGGCGCTGAAACACATATAGTTAACGATTCATCCAAGCTCGTTTCAGCCCCGTTCAATCAAATGGGGCGCATAGTATCCGGGCCAGGTGAACTGTACCGGGGTCGGTACATCTTTACCATTAGCATATCCGCGGTATTGAAGAAGATTGGCTTCCTTCCTGTGGTAAGTTCGTTTGATTGAGCAAACTGCGAGATGGCGGTGGATTTCTTACAGTAAAAGTGAATATATATTTAATAGAGTTAGCTGTTTCTAACGTAGTTTCTTTAGCTAGAAATGTTACTTTTCTATTAGGATGCCCATCAATAGTTTGCGGAGTTTGTTACACGTCAAAAGGGTCGAAAACCGTTCGGTTAGAACTTCTTTGCAAAATCCTGCAAGCGATACAATTGTTAGCGCACTAGTTGGACAGAATGCTCTCCTTTGGTTAGGTAGGTACTATAGCTTTTGTTGTTCGGATTGTCATTTTGTGTCTGCCAATGTAAAACACCCAATTTCGATGGATACTGCACCCAAATCTACAAGGTGGACATATCCATCCTTAAGCTACTGAACGTAGCCACTAATGAGTGTTATTAATGTGTCGAACTGACTGACGACTTCCTCACAAAAGTTGTCGATGTGAACCTCAGTTAGAAACGACGAATGTTGAATGCAGTGGTGTTTTATGTTACAAAACATTTTTACACCGCCGTTGAAGTGTACGGTGCAATACAGGCAAGGATATTTTAGGGTTTTATATTCACTGCATTTTAAGCGAGTATTAAACGTTAGTCTTTTTATAATAACTTTCTTATTTTTAAAATGGTGTTTAGATTAAACGCTTTTGTTATGAATTTTCAAAGGCAAATCAATAGATCAGCGATTAGATCTTGGAATTTGGCCTCTATCTGCTACCAACTGACGCCATTAATTCTGAAATATGCAGCTTGTCGGCCATCACAAAGAAAAGTTGAATGTTAGGCTGAGCCAGAAAGGATTTCGTATTAGAATATATATGACCATCTACTCCAAATGCGGACATCAGATGGTATACGACTGCAAAAGTATTTATCAGACAGTTATATTTGCAAGCCCCGTCCGAGCGAGGTACAACAAGTCCATGGGTTCTTAACCTAGTTGAACTTTGATTTTGCAATATGAAGAAAACACACCGCTTTTCCTATTTACGCCGAGCTTTAGGTAAAACGGATATGCACCTTGAAACCATCTACGCACCATTTATTTAATCACTCATTTAGATCCTAACATTCATGGTCAGGTTGATAGATATCGAGGCCCGATTATGTTTAAACTCATAACTTGCTAAGAAGGACGTAAGCCTTTGTAAACGTACAAGAAAGCCCTTCGAATTTCAGAAGTCTATCTAAAAACGCGAGTGTAAGTTCAGAGCTGCTTCCGTCCCTTGTGGCATAAAAGGTCGACGAACATTCTATTGCCTCTTATTAGCTGATGAAATGCCCCAATTAATTATGTTTTCGCTAGGCAATGATAAATCACTGCTACTTTGAGAGTCTCTTGTGCCACGTATTAATCCGTTGCAAAGTGACATCAGCGCCTGTGATTCTCTATTTGGGAGAAACAATAATTGGGCATTATACATGAAGGGTAATACATTTGGTTCACAGTTTAAAGCCGGCAAATCCATTCTCGGACAAACAACAGGGGTCTGGTGTTGAACCCCTGTAGGCATGGCTGGAGAGAAGCATTTTACGCTATATATGTCACGATTCTAGTGTGTTCTGCAAATGGTGCGAGGACAAAGGTTCAAAGTTCATAACATAAAGTACACTGCATTTGTATTTAAATATATGAGTCTTCGTAAGCTGTAATTGACAATTTTTTCAAAGTGGTGCGTCTGACGAAGGTTGCAACTTTTCTGTCTAGTATGGGCTCGCGCCACGCATTTACCGGGTCGTTTGAGTTTTGACAAACCATGAGTGAAGATCGATGTTGGATTATTTAGATCGTGCTAGTCAGCACATATTTGTTTTGTTTGCTAAGATTCGCTTCAATGTTATCAATGAGTAGGTGAACCTCACCTTTTTCAAGTGACGTCATGTTAAAATAAAAATGTGTTTACACAAAAATGAGCCCTTTTGACAACGTAAATTATAAAGGTACTAAATAGCAAAAAAGACAAATTTTACAACAGTATAAATGCTTGGCAAAAGCACACAGTCACTGCTCACATATAAATTCATGCACTTAAGAACAACGAAGGCACGATGGTGGATAGAATCCTAGGGATTTTCATTCAGTCAACATAACAAATATCTTATTAAAGTGCTTCTTTATCAATACTTTTAGCTGATTCACGTTTGCCACCTAATGTAATAAATTTAAAATATAGTAGATTGTCACAGCAATTAGATTCACAAATTGGATGGCAAATGACGGTGTAAGTGGCTTTGGAAGTTATTTGAACTGTACGTCTGCTGGATTGCTTTTTTTGAATCCGCTATATCCGGTTGACAAAGTGAAAACGACTTTCGGTGGAAAAGCAGCAGCCATTTAACAGACCACGTGAGTCAGTCTGAAGAAAGATTACTAGTAGGACAACGGCCTCTAGGTCCTTTGCTGATTGTAGGGCCACCCGTAAAAGCCATGGTTCACCTTAGTATACTTAACTTGAGAGCCGTCTTTACGCAACACTCTAGTATTTTAACGTGTGAGCAAATTAACGGGCATGTAGATTCCCAAGTTTTACGGTCGTCCAGTAGTCTACATATTATAAACCGTGTTATATTTCAGGAAGCTGAAACAATACCGCCGTTAGTGAGTCGTGTGGTTATCAATAAAAACTATTTTGAGAGGGAATGTTAAATGAAATTTGCTGGACTGATGGGTGCATGTGTTCTAATTCCGAAGCCTTACGTTATCAATCATGGTGTGGCTGTATAACTTATTCATAGTTCTTGAGCAGTGCAATCGAAGCAATATTGCTACATTCTCAGCGGTAGCTTATATGCTCCTGCGTACCGGGATTGTTTGCTCCACAGAGTTGTTCTAGTGCAATAATGGTTTGGTCCGGATAGGATTCATTAAAGTAAGCAGAAAGTAATTTTTGCTGGTTTCGAAATCGGGTTTTTCGTGTTTGTGCAACTGTACGATATAACTCATATCAGTTACGCTAATATGTTCAATTTTGCTGCGTGGGGACTAAATTTAGTTGAGATTGTTTCCGAAAGGGAACGACAATTATGTCTAAGTTACTGAAAGGTCATCCATGGTTTAATACATGCTTGTACAAAAATAGCTAAGACAAAAATCTAAGAGTCACAGGCAGTGCTTAAGTAGAAAAACGTTGTTTTATTGTCTACCAAGCTTATTTCCTTTCTATTCAAAAAAGCACACGTAGCGTAATAATGTTTACTGCAACTATAAACAATATAGAGTTTAGAACCCTGTTGAGGCCCCCAAGCTTCAGTCTGATTTGCACTTCCTTCTATTATACATTTGTTTCAGACATCAGTTCTGCCAAGGTAAAGGCTGAGAGTAACCTATATTCTCCATTTGTGTCCACGGGATAGGTATTCCGATCTGGGTTCGTAAGCTAACGTGGTTAGTCAGAAAAAAGGAACCAGGAAATGCGCGTAATTCCGATCGATAATGATCCCCGCGGTCACTGCATAATCAGGTGCTTTGCAAGCTTTAAATTTGCTTAACAGTTTTGAATTGTAAGCTAAAAATTAAATTCAACGTCTTCGCATCGTGTTGCTTTAGTGAGATATTAAGCTTTTGTGAAACTTAGATTGCATATAAATTCCGACAGAAACTAAAGGTGATACACTTGCACCTTTACGTTTCAAAAATACTTTTCCCAAATTGCCTAATTGATTATTTTGTTTAGGATTTAGTATCTGCATTGTTTAACTAATAACTGAGATTGTAATGAATTTGAGCCCAATGCTGTTCAGCAATATTGACAAGAATATCCCTTAAAAGTTCTATGATGTTAATCTGACTCACGTTTTGTGGATGACCCCGCTTCCCAGCTGCAAGCATCTCACGCAAGTGAATGTCGTATTTGTTACGGAAGGAAAAAGATTATTATACTTCTGGGATCGTTCTACATAATCATATATTGAATTAAATTCTGTTTTCTAAAGTTGGCTGCCATAAGCATGTGTTCCTCGACTATTTTTGATTAGTCTTCTGAAGGCCCTACCCATGAGGCCAAAATTAATGTTTCCAACTAATCAAAATTCCGTTTTGGCGATGAATGTGACGCTAAAACTTAAGTTACAAACAATAATTCAAACAAACCATACCTGAATAATACCTTTAGACGCTACTAGCGCAACGATTTCTCAGTGCACGCATGATAGCGACAGTGTTAAATAAAAAATAAAACTTATATTTAAGAATTTGTTAATAATGTAGCAACCACGCTTTCCATCTACCCGCAACTCTTATTCAGGATAAATTGTATGTGTAAACATATGTTTCAAAAGCAGGCACAAAATGGTGTCATGAAGGTGGCCAGTAAAACATTTCGCTTGAAGGTATTAAAATGTATTCTAAAACAATGAATCAAGAAGATGCACTTTTGTACAAGTCTATCAAATTTTGATGGAATTCCATGTTAGAATGACAATAGACGTTTGCGTGCGTGTTCAATATTGTAAGCCAAAATGTCCCTTTCAACTGGGAATATTTAGCTCAATACTTTATGAATTTCATGCCTATCATCTTTGCAAATTGTTCTAGTGTTTACCCGCTTGACAAAAGTGCCGTAGAATATAGACTATTGGCTTCATTTTCGGTACTAGAAGCTTGTAGCCCTGTCGCTGTGTGCTTCATAGTTTATGCTGGTAAGTATAAGATTAAGCGTGAGAAATGCACTCTAATGCGACACCCAGGGGGTATTTACGAGGTCAGCTTGAGACCGACATCAGAAGTTGTTGTAAATATGCAGTCTCCGTTATGGTTCATCCTGAGTCATACACACATATTTCTGACAAGTGTGATAGTCATTTATGAGCACGTCCATTTCTCCCACTTCGCCCAGGATGATCAGGCAGTTAATACGCGAGCAGCGCAGTAGTAATGGTGTAGTGTTGCTAGAGGCGCGTTCAGTGGCAGACACTTCGGACCTAGTGCAGAGGCTGGTTTAGATTCCATTATGTGTAGGTACTTGTTTTCGGTCACTCATTACTGTTTTTTCTAATGGCTCTGAATCTCGGCATGGGTACTCGTAGACCATGAAAGTTAGGCGCCTGGCATCCTGTTTGGTTGATCAGAGCAAATTCGTTTCCCCGGGAGTAAAGTATCGCCTGCCAAGGTATATGGGAATATTAAACTACGGATTCTACATGGAAAGAAATAATTGCAGCATCTCACAGTCGTCGATTGCGTTCGTTAATTTGCAAAACTTTACGCCTTCAGGAAGCATAAAGTACGTCGACCGGAAATGCTGTAAACTAATTTAAATAAGAAATTCTATGTTAATCACTATGTAAAGCGAAAATCCACTTTGGTAGGTCTTTTGTCAAGTTTATCTAGCCGTTTAAGTGAACATGAAAATAAAACCGCGATGCTATGCAATTTGAGAAAAAATTAGGAGCATTGGCAATAAAAATCCCGAAAAACGCTTCCAATTAAAACGGATTAATGGATAAAAAATTGTTCCCATAATAACAAGGTACGTTTGGGAGCATCAATGAAGCTAAAATATATGTAAAACACAAGATCCTGTTTTGTATCCTACAAGTGAATGTGACAGGACTAGTTGATCATACAAACCGAACGAAGATTCGAAGAGTTGGAAGTTGAATTGTTTCACCTGGTTTACAAAAATTCAGGAAGTGGTTCAAAGCACTAAAGCGATATTGATGTTTCCAGCAATCGGTATTCTTTCATGAATGCAACCGTGGCAAGTTTACGTGCATACATAAGAACTGTATGCGCGAGCAAAATCCAAACAATTTACCACAAGGCGGGACGGGATCACAAGCGTTAGCACCTGAGTGGGTGGCGTGTTATAGGCTGAGTGTGCAATTTCTTGTGAAGGTTCGCATACCAAGAGTAATGTGGACTGGAAATCACCATACTTTTGCTTCGCTGGGTTGGGTCGACGATAAGGCCGTTGGGTATTTTCCGCTTACAATTGTGACGGATGGATGAATTGGGCACACGACGTCTGGAATCCTTCTAAAACTATTTTAGCTTGGCGTGCGACACTTAATTTGTGCAAGAATTTGTTTCATGACCATTTACTGTTGCCTTAATTTTACTTCCAATAATGTAGCAAGCACCTTACTTAGCAAAGGTTCAGTCTGTGCAGGAGTACTACTTAGCCTTACACAACGATAACCATGGAAATCAAAGGTAATATTGAAAGACTGCTTCAACAATGGCACTTGCAAACTTCAGTGCGAGCTGATGTTGTATGACTCGCTCATCATAAGTAAGTGTTGATGGGGCATGAAAGCATTTTGCGTACTACACACATGTATTGCTTTTTGGAGACTGGTTTATTGGGAAACATTTTTGATCACTCAGCAATAAACCGTCGGACAGTTACCTGTTGAACTGCCTTGCCGCAAGGTTGGGGACGACATACGTGTATTATTGGTTTCAGTATCTGCAGGACTGCTGTTTTCAGGGCGGGCACGTTTTAATGTACGATATGTGCGATACACGTCAACCTCCGTTCAGACACCTGTCCATTTTGGACTGCAGCACTGCAGTACGGTTCCATTGATGGCACACGCTCGGTTCTGAAGATATTTTGTTGAAAGTTTGAAAATTCTGTTTTCGAGTCAATGCACAGGTTTGGACGTCAAGTGTTAATGCCATAAACGTTGGCAAGATCAATTAAGCATATTTATTGTTTTCCTTGCTTTTAGGGACAAAAAATCTAACTCTCATGCACGTGTTTGTCACAACTTCTTAACATATAGGCTAATAAACAAATGATAGAGTGCAGGTTAATGCGCATCTGCTGGTCGATATTGCTGTCGTCTCTTGTGTTATTTCTGCTAACTGTGCCTTGAGTACACAACGATCTTGAAAAGCACACACTAAGGCTTGATAATTCGTGGAAAGGAAGCCACAGATAAAACGTTGTCAAGGACGGCTGAACTGGATTCGGACTCGTGGATTACGACAGCAGTTTGCCCCGCTTACGGTCGACTGCGCTAGAGTATTTTCTATTTGGGCCAGCGTGACTTCCGTGATTCCGTACAGGTTATCTACCAAGTAAAGATGTCATGTAAGGCAGAATCCCCAGCTTTAATCTTCTAGCGTATCGAAGCAAAAGAAATTGTTGCAGGTCATCTGAAGTTTTTGTGATGTTGCAGCAAGAGTCAACTGGGGACATTCTGGCAATTGTATAGTTGTCCGACAAACGATGGGCACAAAAAGTATCGTTTAAAATCTGTTCAGACAAAATTAAATACATCACCCGTACGTCGACGAACCGGGGGAATCAAAATTAGCGTTTCCAAGTTGTTGACGTAGATTAAGTGGAGTGCCGTTATTCGCTGAACAATTCACGTCGCCAAATTTGTTTTCTTATATACAATACCCCGCTTGAGCGGAGTGAATGTGACTTGGTTCTTTCGTATTTATCGTATTCACGCTTTGGCTGCTTTGAATATCTTATCTGACTAGTTGCTTGGTTTCATCAAAAAAAGCGGCTCAAGTACATCGAAACCTATTGTCCATCAACCTCTCTAGATGCCTGAGTTGGATCACGCTAAATTTGCACTCATTCTTGTGGAGAAGTCCGTTATCTAGGTCCTGCAGTAACTCTAACTTTTGTTTCCAGCGAATTGCTGGTATAGATTACAGAACCAATGCCTATTTTCTGGCAACTGACATTTGCACTTTAATTGTTTTGCAACACTTAGGTTATCGCTCACAAAACCTAACGCATGTAGAATAACTAAAGTTTCAGCCCCACGTGAAATTGTTCGCAAGAGAAGCACCTGTAAGACAAAAGGATAAGTTCAAACAATGGGTAGACAGCGCCTAAGCTTGAAGGTTGAGTAACTGAACGCATCTGCGGACTAATCGCTTATCAGAGAACACATTGTTTTGCCCCACTCGGAAGCATTTCGTAAAAAAAACATTTGTTCACAAAACTAGACCGACATTCTGTCAGCGCCATTTAATTCACTCCATCTTTCGACTTTTTGAATTCCGTTTATCTCCAGATAGCGGATTTCGCACCGTTCTCACAAAAACACAATAGAGGAATTTTTCAAAACACGAACCACACAGCAAGATTTGTGGTCTTAAACGAAAGTGAATTACATGCTTTACCCGAGGATTCAGCAAACACAGCTGTGGACCGTTCATCAAACTAGCTATCGTAAACTGCGTGTCCGTATCACTCAGTCGCGCTGTTTGCCGTTTGCGCGATCTAGCCGCGTGAAATTACTAGCCTGCGCTGGCCAGACGCACACACCGCGCAACCTAGCACATGGGGAAAATTCGGCACATACGGGACCCGCAAGAACAATAATCGCTCTGGCCTTGACCGGAATAGCATCGATCGGCACAACGGATAGTGGCGTCCCATCAGAAGCACATGTAACCCCGTTTAGATCAATAGTTGGTTATGGCATGCTACGTACCTAAAATTCACGAATTGGAATCCATTGTTTCAATTACCAAGGCCAGTTCCATCGCAGACTTTCCAATCTCCAAGTGAAGCCGCTGAAACTACGTAATTTTACAACAAATTCCCTGGGTTTCTTTTCAGTATGCATATTCTTTCCACTGGTAAAGTTTGTACTGTACTATAGCAGAAATAATAAAGACTGGTAAGAATGATTGTAAAAATTTGGTGCACAAGTAGTGAGTAATTTGACGAGAGCGTGACATAGGCTGCATCGCAGTCATTAACATCAGGACCCACATTAAATCTGAAGAAGAAGGTTGGAGAGCGCAATAAATTTCTTTATCTGTGGCTTAAAACCTCAATGCCACCACTTGCTCGAATAAGCCTGATACAACCATCGGTAGTCCGATTGCAATGAGCACGAACAGGGCCACGTACACACTCTAACTTTTCCGAAAACGCCGTGGCTTTTCGATAATATAAGCAACTAAAACTTGGTTGCTGTTAAATTTGACCCAAAAACTAGACCTACGGCAGCATCCACTAAATTCAGATTAAATGAAGAAGTCAAAGCTGTACGTATACAGATTCCATCAGCTTTATACAGAGAAGCTAGTCATTTAAATCCAGTTTTATTTGCACGTAGCATACCAGCAGTAATCCTCACCAACTTTACAGGACCCACAGTAAATTACTTAAAATCAAGAGTGTTGAGGAGATAACCAGTGAAACTACGTATATGACATCGAAGGTGTTATGGCTATGTCCGTCAATTTGATATGTGTTACCCGTATTCCATATCACAACACTTCGTTGAACCAATAATTCTACGACATATATAAAAGTTTAAAAAAAGAAACAGAAGTTGTTCCGTTATAGCCACCCTCTTCCGAAATGGGTCTCGCTACATGCGCCAAATCCCGGATGTTCTGTGCAAAATCGCAGTAAGCCGAAGAAATACTTGTACGAAAACCGGAAGGAATTCGTACCCAGGACCATCCTAGTACATGTGATGTAGGTTATGAGAAGCGGGAAGGGACAGTTCACGACCAGGAACAATGGCGATACATTTGCGAAAAAACGCCCCTGAACACGCCACCACGCAATTCATCTCCAGGCTGCGCTTATCGCCAAACTATAAAAGGATGTGCACAAGGATTTCGAGAGTATTATTTTAATGTATACGAATATCAGAATTGGTGCTGATATGGGTCTGAAGCAGACTTTCCCCCGAACTCTGGAACATAGAAGTATTTGAAAAGCACGGTAAGAAGACGAAAACTGGTAGATGCATGCATTTCGTATTGTCTCCTCAGTACCATTAACAATAACCGGTATGCAACTATATACTTAAGTATGTGTGTGACCGAATAAGCATACGGTGAAAAATGAATGACAGAAGTTTCACACCTATGTCCACGGCAGTCTTAAGCTGATAAATAATTGCTTTTGAACACACAGGGCCGGCTTCATCCGGCATATCGCAACCGCCTCGGCGAAACGGAGGAAGCGGGGATTAGGGTGACGTAATACAAGTGTGAACGCTGATCCGAGCTCTATCCGGTGACGCGTAGTCAGTAGATGTTTACCTATTGAGGAAGCTGGCGGTTTGCGCAAGCACGGAACTTCAGTGGGACAGGGATTCTGGTCAATTTCATGTTGAACCCACCTTGGCACGTGTTCCTTTATTCGGGAATTCAAAGACCGATTGGTTCTGCTTATGTAACTGTCTCCACAGTCGCATACGAATTTGTATATGCAGTGTGAGTTGGCCCCTATCGGTTGAGCGTCCTTCGTTGGAGGCACCGGCAAGTTACAGGTTCTATTAATGACCACAACTTGAGCAGCACAGTAACTTCTCTGCGTAGCAGAGATTAGAAGTTTCATGGTTTTCAATACAGTAAAGTCACTCTTGTGGGCTACCCATTGTCACACCATCGATTTGACGATATGGGGTGTTCTGAAATTGAAAGCCAACATTTACTGTGCACAGCAGTAAGGATTCCTTTAGAAATTCGACTGGAATTGGTAACGAATAACTAGAGTGCTCAGCCCTGTACTTGCCGATTTTTTCATGCTGATGATAGAAAGAGGCATATCCACAGAAATAGCCCAATTGTCATACTATAAGCGTTAGGTTGATGACATATTGGCCTTTTGTTCATCAGAGCAGTAGATTGTCCAGTTGGTGCAGCAATTCAACTGCGCACATACCAACTTGCGATTCACCTGCGAAGTGGAACAGAAGAACTGTCTGCCATTCTTAGACATCCTCATCAGTCGCAGAGATGACGGGCTCATTAGAAGGTCTATCTACAGGAAAGCAACCTGGTCCGGCCAATACCTGCACTTCACCAGCTTCACACCAGTGCGGTACAAGCGGACCCTTGTGAAAACTTTAGTTAGTAGTGCTAGACGATTTTGCTCCGCTGATTGTCTACCCGACGAGCTAGAGTTAATTACAACGACCCTCGTTGCAAATGGTTATCCACGTAGATTTATAGAGAGACACAGCCAACAGCGAGGCCCGAAAGACTTGGTGCATACGGCAGCCAAGAAAAAGATCTATATCGAGTTGTCTTTCATGGGTGAATTTACTGTATTAAAAACCACGAAACGTTTAATCTCTGCTACGCAGAGAAGTTACTGTGCTGCTCAGGTTGTGGTCATCAATGGAACCTGTAACTTGCCGGTGCCTCTAACGAAGGAAGCTCAACCGATAGGGGCCAACTCACACTGCATATACAAATTCGTATGCGACTGCGGAGACAGTTACATAGGCAGAACCAATCGGTCTTTGACTTCCCGAATAAAGGAACACGTGCCAAGGTGGGTTCAACGTGAAATTGACCAGAATCCCTGTCCCACTGAAGTTCCGTGCTTGCGCAAACCGCCAGCTTCCTCAATAGGTAAACACCTACTGACTACGCGTCACCGGATAGAGCTCGGATCAGCGTTCACACTTGTATTACGTCACCCTAATCCCCGCTTCCTCCGTTTCGCCGAGGCGGTTGCGATAAGCCGGATGAAGCCGGCCCTGTGTGTTCAAAAGCAATTATTTATCAGCTTAAGACTGCCGTGGACATAGGTGTGGAAACTTCCGTCATTCATTTTTCACCTTATGCTTATTCGGTCACACACATACTTAAGTATATAGTTGCATACCGGTTATTGTTAATGGTACTGAGGAGACAATACGAAATGCATGCATCTACCAGTTTTCGTCTGCTTACCGTGCTTTTCAAATTTCTGAAGGGAACTAACTGCTTTAAATAGAAGTATTTGCCAAGCAACCACACAAGAGCAGTCAAAACTCGCACCACTTACTTACACGAGTACGAAGAACCACAATCAGCTAGGCAGTAATACTGAGAAACATGCCTAAAACATTATTCGCAAAGTAAGAGGAAATTATGCAATGGTGATATCAGTGGATCGCACATAGATGAGTTCGTCATCGTCACACCTAAAAACGATTAGTAGTAGACATTTCACCAGCCGACACAAGATTTTACCAAAAGCATGCATCCAACGTGTCACTGTTGAAAACATAGAAATATTCCTGCGTTTACATCGATACACAATATATCCTCTACTAGTTTGCCGAACTGCGGCTACCCTAAGCGTTACATGACAGGAACCTCGTACTTGTTGCGGAAACTTTGCTACACTCAGAAATTATGGATGCCGAGGTCCATTCCAGCGAAGGATCGCTTTAGCACGGGAGTGGGGGATACATTACACAACCGCGACGACCTGTAGTGCGAACCCGCGGTCGATCTTTCAAAACTGATCATATACTCTCCCTGGTGTAAACTTAGACTAAAACGCAACGACGCTTGCCTTTTGGCCATCGCTTTCGTCCTTACATGTCCACCCAGAAATGGACTGCAGCCGGACATTATTCTTGAAGAGGCTCTTAAGAGGACGATGACGTCATGTTTTTTTCTCCAGCGACTTCAATATTCACGAGTTAGAAGTTTCCGTAGCCCCAAACGAGCAATGCAAGTGCAACCTGCAAAAGTATATTGCTAACATTCTGCTCTTCAGTCTTGGCAGTTCGCTCACTCGATTCAGAGCTAGAAGTAAATTATCTGTGCTCGATTTATTGCTCACCAACGAAGAGTCGATTATGGGAAATCCAAGAATGGAGTACCTACTTGAGCAGAGCGAACACGTAACTATAAGATACTACTTCCTTTGTTATGCAGATACTCCTAAGTAACTTTTTAACTTAGACGGAAAATAATGGTTTCCCGCCCGAAAGTACTGCATGGTTGTGTAGTGTTTCGAGTGTGAAACGCCCAATTTCCATTTGCTTTGACTACGGTCCCAGTGATCTCAATGACTAAGGTTCACTTCAATATGCATGGAGATCCATTACGTTGAGATTGGGCGTTGAAATCCAAATCACGCAATGTGTATTCCAGTCTTGACCTTCCAACATATAAAATTCATTCGAATAATCAGTCGCTAGGACATACTTGCAGAACTAGTGGGATATATCATCTGGGTTTTCGGAAGATTGTTTTATGGTCAGTGATCAGATGGAGATAACTGGCAACTTCATTAAGTTAATGTAATCTGCATTCTTCAACAATCCCGTTCGTTCCACAAGATCATATTTATTTATTTGGAGCAGAACACGAAAACATCTGACGATAAGTGATGCAGCGTTTCATGTGTATAGAGCGAACCCTAGCCCTGACAAGTGGAGTAAATAGGTTGGGCATCATATTCAAAGTAGTAAATTAGTACGTTGGCAGTGTCTAGCAAAAGTCTTGTGCTAAAAAAAGCTTATGTGTAGACATAAAAACTTCCTTCAGAATGGGAAACGTTGTGTTCCCCATAATGTCAAATGAGGTATGTGCTCAAACTGCGGTGTGTGCTACTAAAGTTCTTGGTAACAAAATACTCCAATTTTTCGTGGAGCTACCAGCATGTGTAACATTCCTGTCCCAATCTTCCAGATGACAATATTTATATACGTCACAATTGGTTTAGCAATGATTTTTGTGAAGCTGCTCTCGTTACGCTCCAATAGTCTCGCTGGCGTTGACAAAATTCCCCCAAATACATTGCAGGTGGCAGCAACGACGATAGCTGTCTCACTAAGGAGACTTTCCTAATAATGCCTGGACGAACAGCAAGTCTCTAAAATGTAATGATAATGCAGCTTTACCATGAATTTTAAGAGCTGTGGCCCTTCACAGCTTGAGAAATATCGTGCAGTGATTCTCCACCCGGTGCAATCAAAAGTGAGGGAATCGATATTGAATGAGACTATAATGCGTTACGTCAGAAACTCTGCCATGCTAGCACATGGCAACACGTTTTCCGTCAGAATCGGTCATGTAATACCAATATACTGATTGCACCTGGTAATTGGACCGAGATAGCCGAAAGTGGGACCGGCATTGATTTTATCTGCCTAGACGACCTGAAGGCCTTTTGTGTGTTGGCAGGTTGGATGGTGTTTTTTTTTTTTTTTTTTTTTTTTTTTTTTTTTTTTTTTTTTTTTTTTTTTTTTTTTTTTTTTTTTTTTTTTTTTTTTTTTTTTTTTTTTTTTTTTTTTTTTTTTTTTTTTTTTTTTTTTTTTTTTTGTTTTTTTTTTTTTTTTTTTTTTTTTTTTTTTTTTTTTTTTTTTTTTTTTTTTTTTTTTTTTTTTTTTTTTTTTTTTTTTTTTTTTTTTTTTTTTTTTTTTTTTTTTTTTTTTTTTTTTTTTTTTTTTTTTTTTTTTTTTTTTTTTTTTTTTTTTTTTTTTTTTTTTTTTTTTTTTTTTTTTTTTTTTTTTTTTTTTTTTTTTTTTTTTTTTTTTTTTTTTTTTTTTTTTTTTTTTTTTTTTTTTTTTTTTTTTTTTTTTTTTTTTTTTTTTTTTTTTTTTTTTTTTTTTTTTTTTTGTTTTTTTTTTTTTTTTTTTTTTTTTTTTTTTTTTTTTTTTTTTTTTTTTTTTTTTTTTTTTTTTTTTTTTTTTTTTTTTTTTTTTTTTTTTTTTTTTTTTTTTTTTTTTTTTTTTTTTTTTTTTTTTTTTTTTTTTTTTTTTTTTTTTTTTTTTTTTTTTTTTTTTTTTTTTTTTTTTTTTTTTTTTTTTTTTTTTTTTTTTTTTTTTTTTTTTTTTTTTTTTTTTTTTTTTTTTTTTTTTTTTTTTTTTTTTTTTTTTTTTTTTTTTTTTTTTTTTTTTTTTTTTTTTTTTTTTTTTTTTTTTTTTTTTTTTTTTTTTTTTTTTTTTTTTTTTTTTTTTTTTTTTTTTTTTTTTTTTTTTTTTTTTTTTTTTTTTTTTTTTTTTTTTTTTTTTTTTTTTTTTTTTTTTTTTTTTTTTTTTTTTTTTTTTTTTTTTTTTTTTTTTTTTTTTTTTTTTTTTTTTTTTTTTTTTTTTTTTTTTTTTTTTTTTTTTTTGTTTTTTTTTTTTTTTTTTTTTTTTTTTTTTTTTTTTTTTTTTTTTTTTTTTTTTTTTTTTTTTTTTTTTTTTTTTTTTTTTTTTTTTTTTTTTTTTTTTTTTTTTTTTTTTTTTTTTTTTTTTTTTTTTTTTTTTTTTTTTTTGTTTTTTTTTTTTTTTTTTTTTTTTTTTTTTTTTTTTTTTTTTTTTTTTTTTTTTTTTTTTTTTTTTTTTTTTTTTTTTTTTTTTTTTTTTTTTTTTTTTTTTTTTTTTTTTTTTTTTTTTTTTTTTTTTTTTTTTTTTTTTTTTTTTTTTTTTTTTTTTTTTTTTTTTTTGTTTTTTTTTTTTTTTTTTTTTTTTTTTTTTGTTTTTTTGTTTTTTTTTGTTTTTGTTTTTTTTTTTTGTTTTTTTTTTTTTTTTTTTTTTTTTTTTTTTTTCCTTCCCTTCAGCTTTTGTTTTTATTTTTTTTTTTTTTTTTTTTTTTTTTTTTTTTTTTTTTTTTTTTTTTTTTTTGTTTTTTTTTTTTTTTTTTTTTTTTTTTTTTTTTTTTTTTTTTTTTTTTTTTTTTTTTTTTTTTTTGTTTTTTTTTTTTTTTTTTTTTTTTTTTTTTTTTTTTTTTTTTTTTTTTTTTTTTTTTTTTTTTTTTTTTTTTTTTTTTTTTTTTTTTTTTTTTTTTTTTTTTTTTTTTTTTTTTTTTTTTTTTTTTTTTTTTTTTTTTTTTTTTTTTTTTTTTTTTTTTTTTTTTTTTTTTTTTTTTTTTTTTTTTTTTTTTTTTTTTTTTTTTTTTTTTTTTTTTTTTTTTTTTTTTTTTTTTTTTGACCGCATTGATTACCGCGTCTCTTTCCAAAAGCTTCAAGCGTACCGTTTTTAGAACCCTGTGCTTGAAAGTATCAGTAACTTTCGCCTTCCGATGGGCTTTCACGTACGAGTTGGGTGTTCTTTTTCGATGCAGTGATGGTCTACGGATACGGATGTTAACAGTTGCAACTGCATTTACAATAATAGAATCAGTGACTTCAGAGAGTAAAGTTATTTAGAGGTAGTATGTGATGTAACCACTATATCTCCTTGAAAGTAAGGTGAAATCCACGATTCCACATACCAGCTTCCTAAATACGGTTAGAAGGTGTTTGAAGGATTGAGGCATGGCTTCAGCCAATATGCTGTTAAGCACCTCAATTAAATTTTAACATTTGATGTCCGCACCAGGAAATTTTCCCACACAAATGACAGCCCTTTTACACATCCGGTACAATATAGCAGCTATAAATAAGTACAGATAGTTGTTATATGACAATGTAGTTTTATGTACGAACCGGTTTTAGTTGCCGAAGGAAACGGCCATATTACCGTAAGGGAAAGGAGAAAATGTTTGGAAGCTTCCAGTGTATGAGTCTACGCATATCGCTTAAGATGTGACTGCCATTGTGTCAGTTGGTTCGGCTACAGAAAAGAACTAAATTCAGGAACGCAGTAACGTTGCTAGATTTGCAGTGGCGCAAGTTACATATGTCAAGGATTCAACAAGCCAGTAATGCCGTCCACCATGGCTTAGATGCCTTAATGAGTAAACCGCTTGTATTTGAAGGACCGAAATAGCTGTGTTCCTCGATTTCAAAGTGCGTTCGATTCAGTCGATCGATTGAAAAAAACGGAGACCCTGCTGAATATTTACCAAAAATGTAATGATATTTTGAGGGTCCGAAACACTGGCTTTTGATGTTCTGTTTTGTAACAGTGGCTTGAAAGATAACAGCAAAATTTTTTTCATAGAGCCTTAGATTTTGACACGTTACTTTAACATTTAAATGTGTATGTCTAACAGTTTCATTCGAGATTCAATGGCGTTTGGTATCAGTGATGGAAACATCTCCTTGCAGTTGTTCCTGCAACGTTATGTTTTAATCAATAATTTTATTTATTTATGCTACTGTAAATTTTCGTCTTCGCACACCATCCAGTGACGGCGGTCACCGACTGATTCATAAACGTATGTTTATTTAACTTGTCTAACAGAAACCGTGGTATCCTGAACAAAGTCAGGCGTAGGTCCAAATTTTTAGCAAATGTGGCAGACTAATCATTTCGCTCGGTGCTGCCAGACATATAAAGAAAAGTTAATTGGTCGAGACAGAGCATCCTAAATCTCGCAATACTCAGGCAGCAAGGTGTTTCGGACGGGACCAAATTTATGCGTTTTGACAATTCAAATGTTTGGAAAGGAAATCTTGCGTTTCCCGTCTAAGCATTGTATAAGCATTGTCCATGAATTAAGCTGGGGCATGAAAATGCCCTCTGCACCGGTAGAATGGTTTCAAGCTCCAAACGAAGTGTTTGGCCACAATCATTTTTATCAATATCAAAGAGGAATCTTCACAATAATTGACCTTTTGTGGTCGTAGAGGAAGATCGTTTACCGAAATTTTGCAATTATTTTAGCTAGTTTTTCTTATAGATTCTTACAAACATGTTTGTTTTGTGCCTATCTGTCACACGAAGACGACTATCAGTGATCAGCAGCGAGGTTTGTAGAGTTAAGTTTCGTTGAGTTTCCAAGCAGCAATTAAAGCAAACCTAGTGCTATGTTGTTAAAGTCGTGCGTTTATCTTAAAGGTTGAATATTCTTCTGGATGGGCCTGTTGACACATAACATTCTGCCGTTAATGAATTGACAAATCATCGTGCTAACGGGAGCTAAAATTGTCGGTTATCCCCGTTACAATTATTTGTCGTGAGGTCACGCTTTTGCGACGCTCTAGCGTTTTCTTGACCATCCCTCATCAGGCTGCTGCACATCCGTGAGCTTGTAGTCTGGACGCTCTCACATCATTGGCTTTGAAGAAGTGTACTAATTCTCCCACACTGCCATTAACAGAGCTCTTTATCAAACGCATAAATAGGGTGTGATCCTGGACATTTGGAGAAGGGCTAGTACAACTACAGCGCCAAAAATAGGTCTAAGATGTATCGCCCAATTACAACAATATCTGTGGTCCTAAACGTTTTCAAAAGACTGGTAATTCCGCGGATTTGTTCAAACTCTCCTACAAACGATATCCAAGTTTGCGTACAGACCGCAGCGCTTCACATTGGATGCAAAGGCATACCTGGGTTATTCTATAGCCTCTGGATTATATCAAAATATAATTCCGTATGGCTCTTCTTCCTGGATTATTCTAATGCCTTTGGTAGCCTGAACAGGTCAATTTTGCTAAACCTATTCATCCGCGTGTGTGCAATCTGCTGGGTGAATATTTTACGTATCTACTCACTTCATCATTTTGAACGGTAAGCAATCATTTGTCGACTGTGGTGTTCTGCAGCAAGCAGTCCAATCACCTTTTCTATCCTCCTTTAATTTAAACATCACTCTATAAAAACCACGCTTATAGGGTGTAAACATACTGATAATCTTGTGCTGGGTTATATGGCCCCAACTAACCAGGATTCTTCATTAGTTCAACTTTAGTTGGAAGAACTGGTAGAATGACTTTAATGCAGACATATTACGCTTTATGCTTCCAAATACTGTGCTGTTATATTTCCTTTTCTACTTGGCGATATGTTGCAGTGCCTCATAGAGTTCACCCCTACATTTACTGTGCATGAAAATCCCATATGCAGCTCTTTCACTTTCTAGTATCTCGGCAGATTTTATCCTAAAAACTTTCTTTGTTCACGAATGCCTGAAAACTGTCCAAAAGTCAGAAAACTTCCTTTTTATGTCTTCAGATTTAAGGTGCTTTTATTATCTAGTACTTTAATATTCCGGTATGTGAAATCCTGCATTATTCACTTTTGGTTATGCTGCTCTCCTGCCATTTCCATATACTGCTTCAGAAAGCTTACACCTCATTGGCGCGATCGATTCGGCACATTGCTAGATGCAGTGACTTGTCTAGAGATTTTTACTTTATTTTTTATTTCTAGACATAATGATGCCTGCAGTGATTTATCTTCTAAAGTATTAACCGATCGATTTCATCCATTTCACTATGACCTCCCCAAAACACTCTCTTTCTCGTTCTCTCTTACGAAATTCAGAATTTTATTCTCCCGCATGTCCTTTTATCAACAATTCTTTGGCCTTATTTCTCACATTTGCTTGTTGACAATGCGAAAGTCACTTACACGCTGCGCGAACGGATGTTGGGGTAACAGTTGCGCATTTTTCTATATTTCTCCCCAAGAGTGTAGATTAATTTTATCATCAAGGTGTCCGCAGTGGAGATGTAAAAGCTAAAAATGAACCCATTAGGATTATTAAACCTTTTTTTGACGACAACATATTTTCTAAGCCAAATTATCAGCTCCACATAGTAAAGATGCATAATTTGGATTAGTTTTACAAGTTTAACATCTGGATTACGTCCGTTTTATTGATGGATTTGTTGCTAGAAATTTCGCCTTTACTACCTCACTCTGCAAGAAAATCTTGGGTGGTTTTCACTACTTCAATGAGCTTGTTGCAATCGATCAAGTCAATTGTAACTTGTGCTTACCCTTTGCATTTAACTTATCGGCCCCCCAATTTGTAGTACTTTGCTGCCGTCCTAGAATTTAATCGGATTCTTTTGACAGCCTAAAGTCACGCCACGCCATGTGACATTTTTTAACCATTGCGCTGCGTCGCCCATCACATTGACCTGCGCGGTAACATCGATCACTAGTCCGCGCTCACGTGAGCTTCTTAACCACAAAGAGAGAATGAATGGTGCGCTCAAAGGACCAATATGGAACGAAGGTACAGATAAGTTACCAATAATTTTTGTCAGATAACGATACTATGCTGATTAGCGCACGTCATGTAGGTGCGCATCCAAATTTATTGCAGGCGAAAGGTTCCTCTCGTCCAGAGGAATGTAATCGCTTATAAAAATCGGGTTAACTTGACCACATCGATCCAACTGGTTTCATTTAATTTGTGGTTAACTGTCCCAAAGAGAAGTGCGAGATTACGAGACCGACCCAAACGTTTTTTGATTTGTGCTGCGGGTTTGACCCTCTCGTCCATAGTATTTAGTGGTATAACGGGTAAGCATCAGAAGCAGAACAGCAAATGAATGTTATGCTTAATCTAATTGTATCAAATGTGCGCCGAGAAAGTTTAGTGGCTTGAAGGCAAGGGAATGTTGCAAAAATTGGTTTTCTCCAAACCACGATCGGGAAGCTCCTTATTGTCGTTATCTCCTCTAAATGTGACAAAGTGAAGCGCGATTATATTGTTGCAATGTTAGGCAGGCGACACTTACAACAACAGATCAAACAACAACCGTGCCGTGTGATCAATGAGATTTCGTTCGACTTCACTGCTCATTTTTTCGGCAAGCGATAAACAGCCGAACAGCAGCATTCTGCACCTGAATCGCTACTGTTTTGCGGGATAATTTCCCTGAGCATTCAGTCACCTAAATAAAAATCCTTGGTAAGTTCCTCAGTATGCTCCAGGTACCGTCTCTACCGTTACAAACACTACTTACAAAACGAGAAACAAAGAGAAGACAATCAATACTTGATATATGGCCAGGACTAACGAACACATGACTTTGCAGCTGAAATTAAAAGTTCCCACAATTGTGTTCTGACCTTTGTCTGCGAAAAACTGCCCTGAATCTACGGCCATTGCATTGCGGGATAAGTTGTCTAACTATCAGGATAAGTGGAACTCACTGTGAATTGTAACAAGCGGTAGGATATAACCTAAATTCCAGGTTGAGTTACTCTTCAACCGAACACTGTGCACTATGTTGAACGCGGGATGTAGCGTGACATTAGAATCCGACGGTGGCGTAAAGATGAAATTTACTTTTAACAAGCGCGGCTGGATTACGGATTCTTTGAGGTAAAAAACCACACTGACGTCTTTTAAGGCGCACGGTATTCAAAGTTGAAAAATCCAGAAGGACAAGGCAAGGATGATGTTCAAATCTAAAATTCCTCCATGTCGTGTCAGGGAATGCTTATCATTATAGTTACAAGACCGTTAATCACGTTTCGTTTAGTGGTATTAGGTGTTATATATTCTTGTAGAAAAGTGCAGAGCGCGGGACTCAAGAAAAGTAAACCCTTGGTTTGGCCAGAGCCAAGAGTAAGGGAAGTGTTAGAGCTTTTGCATACAAGGTGGAACGGACTTTCATCCGAACTTTGAGTACAATAGTAAGAAGCTTTGTATAGATAAAGCATGAAATCCTCTGGAAAAGAAGCTTACCGACAATAAAACAAAAGTTTAACTTGTCCGCTTTTTTACGCTATCGTGTATTACGTCTGGCCGATGAATGGCTTGTAACTTGGTCAAACCAACCTGCAAAAATGCATTACCTTTAAGTAAACGGCTAACGGGCGTACCTCACATCATTCTGCATGCTCCCGCTACTGACATTTTAATTCCCAGTTTGCTCCTCGATAACAAGAAACTCTCCTGCTTGTATACCACTGCTCCATACCTTTATAAATGTAACACCGAATTTCAAGATCGGCAATTTCAAAGCGCAACGAAACAATTAGCCTCACTGAAATCTTGTTACACACTGTTAGGACATGCGCAGATATTTCGCTACCCAGCATGACACTCAGCTCTAAAGACAAGCTTAAAAAGGAGAGTCCTGTTTCTCTATTACGGAAGTGGACAAGAGAACAAAGCCGTGGGGGATACAGAAGCGCTGTTCCTCAATTCTCTTTGGTCCCAACTGCAAATAAAAGCATGGGGACCTGACGTCTATCGTTGGTGTATCCAAACTGGACTACGACGTTGCGGCAGCTTTAGAAGCAATCTAGTGAACACACTGACATATGGGCAATGGTTGATTTCAACGTACATAGTTTAAAAACCACCGCTACAATGGGCGAATATAATAAAGCTGATCTACAAGTCCTCGTAACCTGTGCCACACTTTACGTTCACGTCATTTTGACCAGTGACATTACAACAGTTAACAGACCATTTTTGCGGTCTCCTGGGTTCATAAACGAGGAACATATAGTATACGTATTGGTTGTAGACTTCCATTTGCATCAGACTGAACATGAATTCATCAGATTTAACTTCAGCCGAATATAGTGAAAAACTTCAACGTTAAATACAAACGGTTGTACGGAATTATCAATAGTCTTTGCAAAGTGAAACAGGGCATCCTTTCATCACGGGCGGCTGATGCTCCCACAAGAAGATTATAGAAGAGGGAGACGCATTTTGGAGGCAATATGCTTGCACTTTTCAGAAGGGTTAACCATCA
Source organism: Dicrocoelium dendriticum (assembly GCA_944474145.2). Lineage (NCBI taxonomy): Eukaryota > Metazoa > Platyhelminthes > Trematoda > Plagiorchiida > Dicrocoeliidae > Dicrocoelium > Dicrocoelium dendriticum. The sequence continues at coordinate 14,288,534 of OX104066.1, forward strand.
AATGATCTACCAGCTTTTGTTTTCCTGCAAAGGCTCACCTACATCGCTTTTACTGCTGAAGCTGTATTACTAAGTTTGATGTCACTGCTTAAACAATGCCCCTATCACGAGTGTCAATACCATTCGCCCATAAGTACCATCAGCAGCAACAGGAAAACTAGCCTAACTTAGACTCTGTTATTCCTGCTACATTTAGGCCAGAACCAGGTTCCTGCCAAGCAGAAACTTGGTATAATTACTCTGATTCACAAAAGCGGAAGCAGTTCTCAAACTACCGCCTAGTGTCGATTTTTCATGTACTATCTAAAAAATACAGTCCATCTTTCGCGATACACTGGATAGGTGAAAGGTTTAGACTCCCTTGCAGCACGATGTCCGTGGACAGTGATTATTCAAAAGTGATATACTTTTCTCGTCAAATGTTGATACCGGGTCAGGTTACGCTAGAGAGGAAGTTTAGATGGTCTACTTCGATTTGTCAATTTGCTCGTCTAGTTCATCGGATACTTTGTTTCAGGCTTAAATAGTACGACAACGATTACTATACATTAAGCTAACTCACCAAGTTTCTCCTTCAAAAACTTACGTTGTCCGTGTTCGAATATTCTTAGCTGACTCCATCCTATACGTTTCTGATGTTCCTTAGGAAGAAATACTAGGACCAAAATTGTTTTTGGTATCTGTTGATGACCTAACATGGGTACTCGCCCAATTGTTCGCTTTTTGTTAGTCAGCAATATATGGCGCAGTATTCGGGTGAATACAGGCAGGTAATTGCATCAATGTGACTTTTGGTAAAAGGATATTAGTCATTCTGCAAACAACTGCAATTCCATCTGAAGTATTGAAAGGCACTCCCAATACTACCCCAGATTTCAACTTGCCTCAGAATAGGAGTGCAAACGTTGCAGTTAGCTTACGTTAAACTACACCTAGGCGTACTGGTTGAGAATGACTTAGATTGTTGTTGACAATCCGGAAAGGAATATACCACTGAAACACACGCTGATATGCTTTCACGTTTTATATGCTTGCATATTTATCGTCTCTGCTTGTTAAATTTCAACTACTTGGGTTGCTCATTTAGTACAGCATAAACAAAAAGACATGCTGGAAGCAGAAAAACTGTTTTTTTATTTTTCCAAGTAGTTTACCAATTAGTGTGTATATCATCCGAATTTTCACTAGTTCTGAGTTCCTAAAGCACCATCTTGAATTATTTCACCTAAATAAATATATCTTCTGGGCGTCCTTTAGGAACTGACGTCTGTTTGCACAATATGCAATTAAAATTTACTACGGAAATCATGCTATTGTAGGTAAACAATGTAATTTTCTTTGCATAATCAATGTGTATCATTGCGGTTAATGTGGTGTATCATAATACTAATAAGCTAAATCAAGCTAGTTACTGTGAACTTTCACTGGTATTGTAGCAACTTATAGCAATACTTATACCTCATGCGAACTGCAGTTGAAAAACCTACGCAGGAGGACCTGAAAAGTTTCGAAATTGGCAAGTTTTGTTATCTGTAGTTGCTGAAATCCCAAATGGGGCAGGTAAGCAACTGTTAAAAACATGAGTTTATTTACTACTAACCTCCAACTTATTGAATTTTTAAATAATTAGGGCAGCTGTGAAAATGTGTCATACCGACATAACTAGCCTATAGGTTTCGGCTTGATGAGCATCACGGGACTTTACTGCTCATTCAAGATGATTTACATTCCATTGAGTCATGGTGCTGCATATGAGTGATGAACATCTCGGCTAAGAAATCGAGTATCACGTCTTACGGCTGCTGCATCCCCGAAGGATCTATCAACCTAAACAATGAACTCCTCTCTGCACAGTTGTCCACGCCAGATCTGGGCATTAGGTATTTGTCTACCTTCAGTTTCTTCAAACAACCAAATATCAAATAGCACGTGTCAGACAGTCTATGTTCAATATATCAAACAAAATATACACAACTAGTGCTGGAGTTGAGGTTTTCAAGCTATTCACTCACCCCATCCTCGAATCTTGCAGCATGCTATCTGGCAATATGGAAAAGAGTGACAGAATTGCTGTGGAGCATCTGCAGAGGTCATTTACTAAACATCTGTTTGGTAAACACTCTGCGATGAGTTATCGAGAATGTTGCAATGAACTTCATCTCGAACCTGTTTGGATTCGACTATTGAAGCCCAACCTGTTGCAGTTTTCCAAAATGTTACACAAAAAGACCTATTCCAACCTGCCTACACTCAATTTACCACATCGCCCAACTCGAGTGTTTCGCAATAAGGATTATACGTTGAATATATAGAAGGCTAGGAAGAACGTCCGCTCTAATTTCTTCCTGGTCAGATGCAATTAACTGTGGAACGAACTACCAATAACACTCAGGTCATGTGACAGTGTGGCAACATTTAGCAGCAGACTAGCCTATTACCTTGATCTAACAACCCTAAGCTCTATATTCATATGGGAGCAATCCCTCGGTGAGCTATCTCAAGAGGTGCAAAAAACATACAACACCAATATTTTCATAACTAGGCTTTAGCCTCGACCGTCCGCTAGAATGTTAATACAAGAAACGCATATCTCAATACTCCACCTCTGCAGGTCACCCAAACAAGAGCATGGATTCTTCTGTACAAATAGTTATGTGCGTCTATAGACACAGTTTCTCTCATCAAAGGAAATATCCGTATTATTGTTATTATTATAAATAGAGAGAAAGCATAGCTGCAATATTTCTGGAGTTATTCGGCCCAGTGCTAACACATACTTCGACGGCCGTCAAGGTAACGACCCAAGATTGGTAGTAGTTGGTTTATGTATAAATGCACAGAATAACGTGTGAAACATGCAACTAAAATTGCATTAGATAACATGCATTTTTAGGACTTATCAAAACTTGATTCTACGACAACTGTTGGATGTGAATCGCGTCCATATGTATCCAAAAACAGTAAAATAAATACGAAATTATTCACTACTGTCATTTCCAGAGAATTTAGGTTATATTTCAGGGCCCAATGTTTTCAACGACACTTGTACATCCATCATTTTCAGCGAACATTAGCCCATTTTACATAGTGTATATTGGTTTAAATTTTAAAGTGCAGTTGGATCCCATCAGATGACGAAAACCGATATTTTTCATACAAACAATAGGTGATTGTCAAAGTTTCACTGAATACCGGAAGCAGTAGAGCTTTCTGCGAGTAGAACTCTTTGTTTAATATCGTGAGACAATAAAAATATAAAAATAGGTATTCATTCATAGCAGGAAATTCATAAAAACTGGATACATTCGCCTACTTACACGCCATTTTCAAACAATACAAATGTGCCTTGAGGAGACAGAATGCTGCTGTAGTTTCTTTGCAATGTTTTGTTTTGTGTGTGCTTCAAAATATGTCAACTGCTTCTGTAGACTCCGATAGGTTGACGTACAGCTTGTCCTTATCGCATCCGAAGGTTAAGTGACGTCAATTCATACACGATATTTTAAAAAAATAAGCTAATATGCAAAAGCTTTACATTCACCTAAGGGATTTAATTTGTCCAAACCATTCGAAATCAAAACAGTGTTTTAAATGAGCCAACGGTGAACAGTCAAAAGAAAAAAATATAAACGTTTAAGATTATCAGCATCATTCAAGTTTATTGAAATATTGAAATGCAACTACGTTAATTGGGTAATTTTTCAGCCTCCGATGCCAGAAATAAACTGACTGTCATTCGTATCAACTACATTTACCTACAAAAGGTAAAACTTAGGAATGCTGGTGCATGCCCAATCCTGCTGGATCCGCGCTCATGAACATACTGTTAATAGTCACCAACGTCGTCTACTGAGCCTTGATTGATGGAGACCGACCGCAAAGATTGATGTTAAACTGCGATTTAACGCAGCTTATCTTCCAATTGCTTGCAAAGTATGAACGTGCAAACAACGGGGTTAACCCCCCTAGTTATGACTTTCTTTGCGCGCCCTAACCAAATGAGATGGCCTCATGACATTGGCGGGTAAGCCGCTCTATATCTTAGTTGGTTTCAGCTGTGGCGGTCGGCTGCCATCAATAGTGTTTCAGTGGCACAAGTCGCTGAGTGTAAGTATAAGGTTATTGCTTCGATGCCGGCAGGATGCAGCGGGTGCACGCTACTGAAGAGACAAACTGGGACAAGACGGCCCGCTGGCACTTTCCTAAATGTGTAGTGGCTGTCTGACTGCTTGTACTTGCGACATACTACCGAAAACAGATAACTAACATTTCAAGTTAAACAACTGAAATGTACTAACCAGTATTCTGGTAGAGAATATGTACTGCACCTATGCGCTTTAGCTATTAAAGATATTTCAATAAGGTTGGCTTGCTTATATCATAGACAAAAATATAAATCTCTCTGTACATTTAGATATATACTTGCACAATCTTTGTAGCCCATTACCGGCTGGATAGCAAATAACTGTTATCTGACAGAAGTGCCCAACCAAATGTTTTTATATGGTATATGTGGCTGAACAGATTGGTCATCTACTAATTGTAAGCTGAAGTTCTCTATTGAGATGATCGAGCGCAGCCGTTATCATAGCTTTTGATCTAGTAGGCCTTAGCTGGGTTTGGTCATGCTGTCCAGCCAACAAAATAAGTATTAGCATTATGGTAGCACATGCGCTTACAACCAGATTATCTTATTTTTAAATCCTACGTTTCACAGATTTTGTTATGCTCACACGACACACATATTTCTGCACATATGTACATTAGTACAATGTTTCACGGATATAAAAAGAATTGAGTATAAAACGTAAATTTTCCTATATAGGTGCCGCTGTTATAACGTATAATGATTTATGAGTTTAGAGAACATTTCGGGACTTCACAGTTCACAGTTTGTTTTGATAAATTTGAGTGACGCCTGGCTGTGTACGTCATCGATTAATCCAGAATCCCCTAAGACTTTCCGATATTACTCTGATTGAATGTTAAAAGTAATAAAAGTTGATGGCTTCGCCACTAGGATAAACGTTACAGTCTGATGACTAACATTGTCAATGAAAGCAAAATATGATATCTACATATAGGTGCGCTGGATATTTCTCATGTAATCATCATAAGGTTAATGCTGATAGACTTCTCGAAGGGCAAAATAATTATTTCGTTACAACAACTAATTTAATAATTTATAGATTATCCGTCTGTTAACAAACATTGCAGTTACTTGACGATAATTTTCTCATGTTGTATGAATTCGGGATACACATTTGATGATATATTTTTCTGCTATCTTAATAAAAGGAAGTATTTTAATAAATCAATGTCCTTCACCATAGTGTGCTACGTGCTATTGGCGAAAAAGTTTGGATAATGTTAATATGACCAATGCATGTTACAACTGTAACAATTTTGATTGCCTCAATAGTTAATACATTGATGAATATGCTAAATATGTGCTTTCCCCAAAGAGACATTCTGTTGTACATATTTGCACTTTATATCGTGTTTAAATCGTTTGTATGGTCTATATATTTTATATAGTGTTTAAATGGTTCAAACTTATACGTTAGATTGGCACGGCAATTATACACGGATTTCAGGAATGTTTCAGGTGAAGCCTAATTTTCGAATTAATGTAATAATGGATATGGATGTTCTTAATATAAAACACCGACAGGTCCGGTGTGACATTTAGTATTATCCAAGCTGGAGTTCTTATTTTATGTATATAAAAATGACAATAAAATAATATGTTGAACTTTGAAGAAATTAAACATTGAAGGAATCAGAAGCTTTCAAACAGTCACAAGCGAACTAAGCAACAAAACTGAGGTTGCTAAAGCTGGAAAAATTATTTAGGTCTATTGGGCAACTATGATACCTAAACAGTGTCGAAAGTAACATGACAATCGGATGCCTTGGAGTGTGTAGCCTAACGACGTATATTCCGTTGCTAAGAGAAAATGCACATATTTCAGACGTAATATGATCTACATGACAGACAAAACTGAAAAATAGTAACTTTATATATATACATAGACAGACCCGATTCTGGAAGTTCATATTAACATACAGAGGCAATACAAATTAGCAGTAATTATGAAGTGAATATTGACAACGTTGACGAAGAGGCATGCAAACAAGCGGGGTTTTATTTCTGATGGGTCGACTAGTAATGTTAAATAAACTGGGAAAGTTTCCACGATTTCTGATTTACATATTTACATAGTGGCTTAGATATTTAAGACAGGTGAAAGTTGTCATTCTCTCTGTGTGATAAAATACTGACATAAGACTCAAACGTTTTGTTGATGATAAAATCAACAGTCGTTCTGCTCTTAGTCCAGTAGGAACGAGAATTTAATATTAACAAATGGACAACAAGCAATAATCACTTAAGGAAATCCGGCCAAAATACATTGAAACAGTTTGAATAGTTATAACTAACTCATGCAGATACCAAATCTACAATACAAATAAGACAAACAAAGGCATTTTCAGCTTCTGAACATAAAAAGTAAAATTCAAATTGTGTTAAACGCTTAAAATTAGATGCCGAACAACATAAATTGAGTTAAAATTTTTCCAGATTGTTTGCGATAAAGGAACGATGTATGCATAAATAACTTACAGTTATGGAAGAAGAGATACATAATGGGCTCGAATTCGGTTGCGAGGTAGGAACGATACTTTATGCACAACATTTGACATAGTTGAGGCATATGAACAAAGAACTGTAACAAGAAACTTGCGGGCACGTGATGGACCAACTAACATTTAGCAATGAACTGCAAGCTAACCATTAGTAAATCACTATCATTGTTTGTTAATCGAGCAATACCTTTTGCTAATAATGTAGCCCATTCATTCCTTTAAACATAGGTCCACTTTACCATGAATATAGTTAGAAAAAATGAATCAGGTTTACTAAGGCTGAGGGAAAGCTTATTTTTCGGCCATTACATTTTATTCCTCCTTTCTTTATCTGTGTCCACTTGTTTGGAAATGCTTGTGTAAGCAGAAATAAAAGCAAACGAAGACAAACTATTCAACCAGGTTTGCACAATTACGGTTAGTTAGAAATCATTCGTGTGAGTAGTTTATATATTACTGGAGTTTTATATAGACTAATCGAGCGGGAATATTTTCATGGAAAATTCATGTATTTCGATGAATGTGAAATGTTTCGTAAAGCAAGACGAACAAAATAAGGTATGATCTTTATAAGTACAAGGTGAGTGAAAGGAAACAGCAGCTTGAAACATACTTTGACTCACTCAAGTTAAACACATCAAGGAAAGAATAAAACATTAGCGTGTATGCACGTCTTATTTTTGTTTAAATTCGTACGAAGCAGCCACTGGAAATTCGTCGATGCGGCATCCTTTTAAAATGCAGTTCTCCTTAAGTACTTGGGCAAATATTCAACGAGCACCGCATAATGATTACAAATAACATCGCAGTCTCGATGGTAGGATGTATGACATACACATAAAAAGCATAGTGTTGTCGTTCAACTTATTTAAAATCAGGCGTATTTATTGGCATCTATTGGCGATCAACTGTTAATCAATAGTTTCATTGCAATGGTATGTTCTTCAGAATCTTTAACTGACCTTGCACATGTGTTTTGTGGGGCTTCACAATGCGAGTAGTTTAAATATAAAATTAAAAAGTAGTAGACAGGGTTTTTAATGGAAATGTTCGGCACTGATAATATCATGCAATACCAGCTTTTTAAATTTTGTAGCATCAGTTGGGACCAACAGATCCATACTGTCATCTGAGTTGTCTTTCAAATAAATCTTAATAAACTTCAAACAGCTTTTAATGAATAGCGAAGGAACGCTTTAAAAATGCATATGCTATTAAGTAGATGAAAGAGAGAATTTGCCTGTTAAACGTCTACGAAATTCATGATGGTCATCAAAGATTAATTAGGAGTTTTTCTCACGATGCATATAAGTTAACTTCACGAGCAGATGTCGATAAACAAAAATTCGAAGCACCAATGTCTTCCATTTATTTGAATATCTCAAGTAAGCAATTAATTTTGCAGTATCTGCCGCTATGAGGTAAAAGTCAAAAGGAGAGTACACACATTTATTTGTCCTCATTCCACGTCAGTTAACTTGAAATACATCTGAGGATAGTCATATATTGCTTCCGATTTGTATTAAACATATGAAGAAATGTCCTAACTCCTGGCTTTGGCCCGATATCACGAAGTGGTTCGCTGTTAAAATGTTTCTTTTATGTAAATAATATTGCATTTGATATTATATATATAGTGACCTGCAAGCAAACATCACATAACATTCATTAGATCTTGAAGATAAACTTATAGAATACATAGATTTGTTTAGGCAGACCACATCTTATTTTCGCTCGCTTCAGCAGCGATTCCCTTGATTGCAATGACGAAGTTTTACATTCGAGCGAACAGCAGTCCTTATAGAGAACATGCTTCGCAATCCATAAACAATAGCGTTTCAAAATGACGCTTCCAGTAAATCCTCTTAAATATCCTCTAACGCAATGTAATAATTTTGGTGCCATACACATAAGGACATACTATGTTTATAAAAACCTTACGTATTTCTATCAAAATACTGTAGAATTGTTCTGATATCCATGATTTTTCCGTATTTATTTCACTCAAGTTATGTTTCTTACTATCTCCTTTGGTAGAAAGTTAGCGCGTGTAAAAGAAGCATGCTTTGGTTTTAAAAACTGAGAGATATGTGCTAAGCGTTGCGTCGGCGTGTGCATTTGTTTTTGACAGACTGAGCAAATGGGATGCCTAACCAAATTTCAGGTAATAAATGAGCTTTTGTTTTTCATCTTGATTGATGTCCAGCAATTTGACCGTTGAACATCCAAGACTAGTTATATCATGAATATATATATATATATAGTTTGGATAAGATTAACCACAACCGGAAGTTAAAAACTAGTTATCCCTTTCTGCCTGTGAAACTGCCGTAGCACCATTCAAGTATTTTTTCAAGCTACATTTCTTTCAAACAAAGGAATCATAAGTACAGAAACTCCAATTGTATTTGCAACTAGGTTCACCTAATTTGGAAACAGTTTAAGAAATTGTGGTATTGTAAGAAATAATAAAAATGTTTTCGGACTAGTCGAAATTGAAATCTGCCTCACTCGATTCTAGAACGTGCGTCAATGTGAAGGCGTTGATGCTTCGTCAAAGCATGTCGAAATCGCACTAATCAAACTTGATATTTTACAAGACAGAGCAGTACAGAAAATAATGTACGGTAAGAATTCAAACAGGAACCATCACCATATAAAATTAAGTACTTGACCAAGTAAGTCAATTTCAAGAGGCAGACAACTTCTCGCTTATGGTAACTAGCACTCCGGAGAATTAGAATGTAAAAGATGTGATTTTTGGCCTTGAATAACGCGTATACTCTTTATGCACTCATCCGCTTTATCGTATGACAATTTCGGTATACCATGGTAAAAATGGGCTCTACATGGCGTGCGTTTTCTCTGATATTTTATGAGAAATAAATAGCGTGTGCTGTTTTTATGCGTCTTTTGGCCGAGATAAGTAATAACATTAGTGCCGTAATTAAAACATGATCGCAGCTCCTTGTTAACTGTTGTTAGGACTGGTTAGTATTCAATGAACCCACACGGTACACGTCACATTTGGTGAATTCAAGTGGTTCGTTTACCAAATCACTTTCCTCGTCCTGTTGATCTGAGGCATATTGAAGCTTTGTTCATCAGGTCTACGTGGAGCTTTTTACTTTCAAGGGTTTACAGACCGAATTCTGATGTCGTGAAAGGTCTTGATGAATGCACGTTCTGCGCAATTTATTATCTTGTTAACTATCCCGAAGACTGATTTACAAACCATCATGCTGCCTAAATATAGATCGTATTGATTTATCATTATGCCAGTTTGTGATCAGATAATCTCTGTTATTGATGTGCCAAATGTGAACAAAGGAATTTATATCACACTGATAATTGCGCTATACATCTTTTGTTGCATGGCACATAACATTCCCAATGACAAAATGTACAAGCGGACAAGAAGGACGTCCACAGTGGTACAAGCCTCTTAACTGGTCTACGACGAAATGATACAATTAGTTAATGTAACGGCATGTCCCATTTACTAAGCCCAAACATTGGACAAGCTAATGAATGACATTTGGCGCACAGGCCAATAAACATGTGCACGGAAGGCTGTCCACAGTGTAATTACACCCAGACTTGGATTCTAATGACGCCTAATACAGAAAATATAACCGAGAGATAAAACAAGTTCGCATATACTTCTCCTCCGATTTAAGAACAACTATGAGCAACGTTTTTTAAAGTGTATTACAGTAGGCTCCCTCTCATTGAGTCAATAAAATATGGTTTTCTAAGAAACCAATCATTCCAATAATTCCAAGAATGTAATAACTCGAATTTGATAGCTACAAAATATGGGAGGAAATTCAGTTGTCTAAATAGCACTATAAAATTAACAAATAGAACTCAGTGGTACGTTGCTGCAAATAAGTGACAATGATTTTTAATTGACAGCTGGGCGAGAAAGCTGAGAGCCAACGCTCGCGCGTTTACCACCAATCGTGCTTTGGAAATACTCTACGAGAGTGTTACCAGGGCCCAGCCAAAATCTGATCAGCCACAAGGCGTGTGGCCAACGCCAGACCGGAAGCTGATGAAATCACGCGTCAGACATCACGTGCGTTGCCATGTGCCGGGTAGGCGAACGGAGACCGTGGTTCCCGAGCAAGACGGTGAATTGGACAGATGCAGCGGACAAGTAGGTGTGCAGCGTGGGCTTAGAGGAAAATCCGCCTGGTGATAGTGACATACAAATATGAGCGTTCTTTACCTTAATACAACTCTGGTACGCTGAGTATTCTTCTGTCTCCGTTCCGGTCGGGTTTGCCAAGGCGTCAATCAGAGCACGCGTGAGGGCGCAGATTTCGCAGCAGGTATGAATCAACCAGGCGAGAGCGGGTACAGCGTTACCACAGTGGCGTCGCAAGTACAACCGAACCCAGACATATTGTAAAGTGTGCAATGCGTAATCGGTGCATTAAATAAGTACGGCTTTGCGAAGTGGAACTTTTGCATTAAAATGAAAACCCAACGCAATGTAAATTCAAGTTTTGGTCCTAATCTTAGCTGTAACCTGAGCTGCCACAATACGTATCGAATTGTGCCCGTGCATGATTCAGGTGCGCACCAGTGGAGCGAGGTAGGACTCACGCTTTCGCATTAGTTTCTTCTATTTTGACGTCTATCGCGCTGCTGCTTGTAACTAATATGACAGGATCATCATATCGGAGATTAGTAATACATCTGGTAACGTGACAGGTGATCAAGGAAAAGAAACCTGATGATTACATAGTTGGACCTTGATTGGCTGTGTTTTGTATGCATTTATATGAGATTCCCCATTACTAGTTAAACTGAGATAAAGAATGACCTTACTCGGTACAACAGGTCTTAGTTTATGAAAGTAGGCGATTATCATATCTAGCTGTGGCGCATTTGTTTAAATGCGGGTAAGTATTAGCGTAGTAAATGTTTTACAGGGATTGACTGAATACTGCAAAGTCTGCTGTCGCTCACGGAATGGTTTTTAGGAACCTCACAACATATTGGTATGTTACATCAGAAAGTATTTTCAGACGGGTAAAATCACGCGTACTCTAATTTTTGTATCAAATATTTCATCGTCTGCATGTATTTTTACTATCGCACTTTGAGTTTACAGTTTTCTATTTGTTCTCTCTGAACGGTTGATCGTTGGAATGCAATACTAGCTGTAAAATATATCATGTGACAGAAAGCAACCTGAGTTTGAACTGCAGTCTGTATATGTGTATATAAAGTGATTCCAATACTAATTTAGTCTACTCGGTTAATCGGGAATCCGAAGCAGTAAAAAGGCATAATAATGTGCGTTGCTTCGTTTCGAGTAAAAGATTTTATACAGATTACCGAGGCTGCAAACATAGAGTGTTAAACGTCTATCTTACTAAATAATCATAAAAGCCTATGGGCAAATTATCGTATATATAGTTTCCCCGAAAATCATGATTGTGTTCGAACGTTCAATTAACAAAAGATTAGCAAGCAAAAGCAATGCAAAGTTGTAAGGATAACAGAAAAGCTAAAATTGACTAATCTATACATCCGACTAATATAAAGCAAATTTCCGTGTTCTAAGCGCATTAGAACTAGTAAACTGACTAGTAATATGGACGGCTCCTGAGCAGCCTCGGCTATACTCACGGCTGTCATATAGATGAGGTTAGTCTGCATCAAACGTTGCTACTAAGCAGGCAAAGTGGCATTGCTTGCAAAAGTAAGTTTCAATATGTTAGCTGCTTGTTCTAGCTGTTGGGCTGGTTGCCTTACATCTCCGAATCGCCGTGGTGTTAATAGATCGAGTTAACTGCCCAAACCGCGAATGTGCATTCAACAGCTTTGTCTGTGTTATGATAACATACGTGTCTGTATATAGATATATATGTATATATATATATTTGCGAAATGCATCTCTAGTTAAATCATATTTTCTTGATATCAGTACCATATTTGGATCAGACAGGAAAACCCTAGAACAAATAATAAGATCTGTTTATTTGAGAGAACATTTTGAAGCACTTGTTGTGTGCAAGGATACCGGAACGCAAGCTAAATTTGGGTCACGGTTCATATGGAAATTTACCCGGTCTGTTTGTCAGCAATACCTCAATTTATCCAGGGAGATTATAGCTGCTTGTTTCTTGCAGGAGCACAGAATGGATTCAGTTCATAATATAGTGACAACAAACGTGAAAACCTGGGCCATTTGGATATTCAGACAAAAGCCTATTTATGAATTATAGATTCGCAATGAGTGACACTTCTCATGGCGATTAATAAATGGTTGGAGTCATTTTACATCCTCGGTTTTGTGCATGGTTAGCGGTAGCCAAACATTCAGGACTACAGTCTGGTCTCATGTCTGTTATCCCGAATTTCAACACTGTGCTAATAAATTTCGAAACCAGGCATCAACGACGCATGCTCCCCGACAGACAACTGAATTGAAACACAACATTTAGAAAGGTTAGCTGCCGGAAAGTTTCGGTCTGAAATTTGACTATATTAATTCTACTGCGGAAACGTTAAACATAATTGCTAGCGTCTAATGAAGAGCAATGTATCAACAGTACTTTCATTAAATTTTGGTGCTTTATATTGTATATTTTTTGCAATCAGCATGATAATAAATAAAACTTGTGTTTTGTCTTGTGTACATGATTTGCCACAGTTTAGACGACTTCAAACCAATCCTAACTTGTGCAAATTTTGAATCCAGAACAAACGATATTTGTAAGTAGCTGCGCTTTGATGAATTGAACCACAAACAAAATTAAGTACACAGCTTAAGTGAATGACAAATCAAAACAGAATATGCCAGTTTCGACAAACTTGTCTAAAAGGTTGAAATCACAATTTTACCAGTATTGTCCCTTCGTCGTCCGCTAACTTATTTTTCGTATATTAAATTAGACACAATATCCTTGGCTTTGCAGAGAGTTCCCGAGGTTGTCTATGTTTTCTTAAAGTCCACTGTTGTGTTTGATTGGCATACACTGTTTGTCCTTATGTATTGCCCATGTATATTGTATTGCCAATAAAGTCATTCAAGTCACGTAAAGATAAGAAGAGCTTATTTAACCTGGCATTTTCCTTGATCTGTGTGAATCAACAGACAGAGCCTTCAAGTAACAATATTGCAACCGTTGAATTATTATCATATATTACACAATGCGTACCTTTTCTTTTTTCTACCAATCAATTTATCATTTTTCAAGTACACCAAGTTTAAGGTCACCAATGTATTCTTCAATGATGACCGTTAGCTTTAGCTCCGTGAAGACTTCTGATAGTCAAATACAGTGGAATATGGCCAAAAAGCATAATCTCTTCAAAGTGATGTCATGAACTATTTGTGGAATGAAATACCCATATTGGCTGACTACGTAGACACAGACATTTACTTGCCAAGAAAATGCAAGTACTGCCTGCTCAGCCGAGTAATATCTGCCCACTCCTCGAAAAACTGATTTGCGAACAATTGATAATGGAGTGATTTTTCACAGGCAGATATGATAATCCTTCAAGGATGCTGGCTGCATTGCGAACGTGAAGAGGAATCCGCGTAACTCACTGTCTATCATAAATTGGGTCCGACCTTCGCAACAACGCAGGGGAGTGTTTGATTACCCATTTTATCTAAATTGTGCATTTTGATGCGACGCTCTGAATTTTCATCCCGTGCACATGTGACAGCATGTAGAAATTACGCTACATAAAATGGGATGAAGTTCCTAATTGTATAAGCTAATTGTTGTGCATCCACTACATGCAGATATTTGGAAATATAAAGGTCAATTTGATTCACACAGGTTGCAAACTTGCATGTAATGGGGCTATAAACACTAGACTCCTTCTTGGTACATTCTTTACTTCTTGGACAACAATTACAAAGGAAATGAAATAGTGATAGTGAAAAGTCTCGGAGATGTTAATTAATAAGACAGTAATCAGCGAGAGAATCTTTCGTCCTGATTTAGAATTGTGTGGTATGGATAGCATGCGCTGCTAGCCGAACCGTAAATAACGATAAACTCCCCTCTTAGTCACTAAGACAGTGGTCAGAGCAGCGATTTACACAACGATTTGAAGTAAATAGCAGCACCTTCGAGCACCCAAAGCAGCTAGTGAAGCCTAGTAATTGGAAAGGACCGCTCCGAAACTGTTCACTTCGGTTGCGCCGTCCCATTGATCGAAATGGCATAGGTTTGATTCAAATCAAACCGTAGCCTCAATGTAGATTACGCGTAGCACACTAGACACACGGCGGGTATTTCAAGAACTAATAATCAAATACTAACCGTTAAGTCAAGCTCTTCAGTAGAGCTCTGGCCTAGTGACCAAGAGGAAATCTGTCAAGCACAATGATGAGCTTCCCATTCATCTCAAGCTATTTGCAACTGACAAGTCCAAATCAGTACAAACCAGGTCGCTCGTGGAGTGTAGTGTTAGGAGAAAGCAGCTCTGAAACTCTCCAAGTCGGATGCGGTTCTCGTGGTGGAAATGACAGTTATGGTGCAAGGCAAAATTTGACCTCAATTCCACTGCAAATTTTAATCCATACGCACAGCAGTTACTCTAATTACCAACATTGCATTTGGTATACTGTTAATCATTATTAGCGTTAACTGTATATCTCATTTTATTTCATAACACTGTGCTAAACTTTTCACTTTCCACGAGACTGTCGTTTAGAGAATATACTAGTGGCGGTTATATATCGAAATTGCTCACAAGCGCAACATATTTTGGCAAGCTTTGTCTGCACATATGCATACTTTTATTCATGTGTAGCTTGTCACTATTAATTAGGTCATTTGTAGTCATCAACACATATCCATATTATAATGGGTGGGAGGCTTACTCACAAAATGTGGTGTATCATAAATTTGCTAACCAGGTTCGACTGGATACTTTTACTTTCCGAGTTATTGGGACACGCAGCATTATTCAACGTATGCTTTCTGTTACGATAACATGTTCCCAGCTTCCCGAATAAAGGCAACTGTGGTGTCATTCAGCTGCGGATAGCGCCAACATGGATGGAAATTATCGCTTTAACATTGAGCTCGTTTGCCCCATGAATTGCTTGGGGTATATCAACGGTACTGACCGCGTGATTGTACAATTCAGATCCCTTAACATTCTTACGTGCAATTACGTGCACGCTTAGCTTTTTCCTCATTTTTCATTCAATACCTGTCTTCCCACTTGTATTCTACCTAGTTAGACTTACGTGATATTGCGGTAATAAGTTTTACAAATAATCTTTCATGCTTCGTCTCGTCCATATACTATGTCGTACACAATACGCATCGACTTATCTCCCGTTATGTATTTGCTCGCGCCAACCTCAATCCCAGGCGAAATTTACTGATGAATCAACGCATGTGAGCCAATTGTTTCAAAGGTTATTTTACAAGGATAATCTACTTCATCATCCTGCGTAGTGACAGTTTCACATTCCTTGCGTTTTATATATTTTGAATAATATAACTCATTTGGCGGAATTAAGAAGTACTTTTACTTTAGCGAACAGGAATCCTCAAAGAAAAATACAGCCTGGAAAATTAGAATAGGCTTCTGCAACACAAATAAGATAACACACCCAAGGTTATCAGCTCCGTGTAAAATGGAGGAAAATGGAACAACGATATAATGTGGATAAAACGCTAAGGCTTGCCAAGTTCCGTAGAATGGTTTGTGGGAATAAGGCAGGCTCAATGAGTAGCACAAAAGTTAAAAAAGCGCATCATTTCACTCGTCAAAGTATCCAAATTGACACAACTCTATACCCGTGTACCCCGATTAATTGGTGTTGGTGAGCACAATGATTGCCTGCGACATGCAGGTGGTAAAATACATCGGCGAGTCGTTTTTTTGAAAACGGATGGTCTGGAAGTTGAAATGGCAATAGTCGCAAAAGCATTCCACCGTTGGCAAGCCTGAAGGGAAACGTAATCCTGGCTGCATTCCAGCCGACTGTATTAGGTGGCGAGTTCCATATGATGACCCCACAATTCCGTGCCGAGGCTAAGCATCAGGAGGTTGTAGCAGGCGTGACCGTAGTTTCCAAGATCTGGAACGCCACGATGAACTCCCCACGTAGACCACGGTATATGTTGCTGTAAACACACACGGCTCTCAGTCGCATATGGAATTGCATGTGAAACAAATCCTACACGTTTTTCTGCCCTTCGCTGGGTCGCTTGCTGCGCAGCTAGATCGAATTTACCCCGGGGTTGTCTAGCCGGGATTGCGCACCATACATGTGGCTTCACATATGCATTGGGCATTTAAGGGCAGATGTAGGGATCGAACCGCCTAAACGCCGTAAGTAACAGACCAACATGTCGCTCCGCGGTTTTGGACGCCTTCAAGAACTACGCCGGACAGCGATACCCGGCTTGCTTCATCACCCCAAGGTTCTCGCAAATGTGAGACGGTATATTGCATGTCGTCACTAAGGTTATAAGCGAATGTGGGTTTGCGGCAAACATGCAAGCTTTTGTAACTGCTTGTGTTAAACGTGAGTAACTTTGTCTTTGACACATAAAATGCATAGCCTAAGTCTCGTCGCAGCGAATGATGATCTTCCAGACAGCTGATTGCCCTCCATACTTTGATATCATTTTCAAGAAACCGGACATTTGTTTGGATGACACCCGCAAGGTCACTGATGGATAACAAGAATGACAGCGGCTTCAACACTTATCCTTGTGGAATACCGCCGTAGACCATAACTGGATCGGAAAATGAACCCCAACTCGTACGTGAAAGCCCATCGGAAGGCGAAAGTTACTGATACTTTCAAGCACAGGGTTCTGAACACCGTACGTTTAAAGCTTTTGGAAGTGGATGTGGTGAACATTTGGGTCAAAGGCATCAGTCCTCTACACAGATGAAATCAATGCCGGACCCACTGTCGGCTATCCCGGTTCAACTACCAGGTGCAATCAGTAGATTGGTATTACATGGCCGATGTTGACGGAAAACATGTTGCCAGGTGCTAGGAAGGCAGGCTTCTGACGTAGCGCATTATAGTCTCAGCCACCACCGATTCCCTCCCTTTTGAATTCACCGGGTGGAGAATCACTGCGCGATATTTCTCAAGCTGTGAAGGGCAACAGCTCTTAAAATTCATGGTAAAGATGCTTTCTTATTAAAAGCCAGAGACTTGCTGCTCGTCCAGTCATCATTAGGAAAGTCTCCTTAGTGAGTCAGCTATCTTTGTTGCTGACACGTGCAGTGTATTTGGGGGAATTTTGTCAACGCCAGCGAAACTTTTGGAGCGTAACGAATGCAGCTTCCTAAAATTCGTCGCTAGACTAATGGTGACGTATATAAATATTGACATTTGGAAGATTCAGACAGCTATGTTACACACGCTGGTAGCACCTTAAAAATTAGAGCATTTTGGAGCCAAGAACGTTAGTAGAATACACGGCGGTTTGAGCACATCCATCTTATGACATTACGGGGGAGCACAACGTTTCCCATTCTGAAGGATGTTTATTTGTCTATACAGAAGCGTTTGTTAGCACAAGACTTTCCCTAGACACTGCTGGTGTACTGATTTGACACACTGAATATGATGCCCAACCTAGTTGCTCCAGTTGTCAGGGCTAGGGTTCGCTCTATACACATGCAACGCTGCATAACTTATCGTCCTAACTTTTTCGTGTTCTGCTATAAATATATGAATGTTATCTTGTGGAACGAACGGGATTGTTGAAGGATGCAGATTAAATCAGCTTAATAAAGATGCTAGTTATCTCCATCCGAGCATTGACCATCAAACAATCACCCGAAAACTCCCAGATGATACAAGTTCTGAAAGCACGTCCTAGCGAGTGTTTGTTCGAAACAAGTATATATGTTGGAGGGTCAAGATTAGACTACACATTGTGTGATTTGGATTTCAACGCGCAATCTCAACGTAATGAACCGCGATTCATATTCAAGTGAACCTTAGTCACTGAGATCACTGGGAACGTAGTCAAAGCAAAACGACACTGGGAGTTGCACACTCGAGAACACTACACAACCTTGCAGTGCTTTCAGGCGGGAAATCCTTATTATTCATCTAAAATGTTACTTAGAATACTCTGCATAACACAGGAAGTAGTAGCTTGTAGCCACGTGGTCGCTCTTCCCAAGAAAACTCGCCATTCTTGGAGTTGCTACAATGAGCTCTTCTTTAGTTGGAACTAAATCGAGCACAGATAATTTAATTCTAGCTACGAATCGGGTGAGTGAACTGCTTAGAGGGAAGAACAAAATGCCAGCAATATACTTTCGCAGGTCGCCCTTGCATTGCTCGTTTGGGGCAACGGAACTTCTAACTCGTGAATATTAGAGTCGCTGGAGATTAAAACATGACGGCAACGTCTTCGTAACAGCCTCCTCAAGAAGAATGCCCGGCTGGAGTCCATTTCTGGGGTTGACATGTAAGGACGAAAGCGATGGCCGAAAGGCAAGTATCGTTGCGTTTTACTCGCAGTTTACACCACAGAGAGTATATGATCAGTATTGATAGATCGACCTCAGATTCGCACTACAGGTCGTTGCGGTTGTGTAACCTATCCCCCGCGCCCGTGCTAAAGCGATCGTTTCCTAGAGGCGACAAACAATGTATGGTGACCTCGGCATCCATAATTTCTGAGTGTAGCCAAGTTCCCACAACAAGCACCAGGTCCCTGTTATGCAACGTTTATGGTAGCCGCAGTTCGGCAGAGTAGTAGAGAAGAAATTGTCTGTCGGTGTACACGCAGGAATGTTTCCCTGTTTTCAACAGTGAAGAATTGGATGTATGTTTTTGGTAAAATCTTGTGTCGGCTGGTGAAATGTCTACTACTACTAATACTACTACTATTACTACTACTACTGCTACTAATCGGTTTTAGGTGTGACAATGACGAACTCATCCGTGTGAGGTTCATTGATATCACCATTGCATCATTTCTTCTTACATTGCAGAAAATGTATTAAGCAGGTTTCTCAGTGTCACTGGTTAGTTGATTATGGTTATCCGTACGCTTGTCATTAAATGTTGTGTGATTTGGCTGCTCTTGTGTAGTTGCTTAGAAAATGCTTTAATGTTCCAGAGTTCCGGAGAAAGGCTGCTGCGGGCCGCATACCAAGACACCAGAACCATTTCTGATATTCGTCTAGAGTGAAACAACACTCTCACATTCCTTGTACTACAAACTTTTGTAGTTTGGCGCAGCCTGGAGATGAATTGCGCGATGGCGTTTTCAAGGGATTCTTATGCAAATGTATCGCCATTGCTCCTGCTCGTGAACTGACCCTTCGCGCTTCTCATGAAGTACATCAGCTGAATCGCGTGTACTAGGATGGTGCTGGCCACGGATTCCTTGCGGTTTTCACGCAAGTATCAGGTTAGATTGTGGGGGTGGCCATGACCGTGCTCATTGCAATCGGACTGCCGGTGGTTGTTTCAGACATATTCGAGCAACTGGTGTTATTGAGGTTTTAATTCACATATAATGCATTTTTTGCGTTGTGCAACCATCTTCCTCAGTTTTACTGTGGGTCCTGATGTTAATGACTGGGATGCACGCTCTGTCACACTCTCTTCAAATTACGCGCTAATTGTGCGCATCTTTTTTCAATCATTACTACCAGTCTTTATTATTTCTATCATAAGTAATGTACAAACTTTACCAGTGGGATGAATATGCATATTGAAAAGAAACCCAGCGAATATGTTGTAATATAACCTAGTTTCAGCTGGTTCACTCTGAGGATGGAAAATCGGCGATGGAGCTGGTCTTGGTAATTGCAACAATGGATTCCAATTCGTGAAGTTTATGTATGAAGCAGGCAACAAAATTATCTTTGTTGAACGCGGTCACATGGGCTTTTGATTAGGCAACATTAGCCTATGCGCCGATCGATGTTATTCCGATCAATGCCAAAGCGCTGATGGTTTCTTGCGGATCGCCCAATTTTCTGCATGTTCAAGGTCGTCGCGTTGTGTGCGTCTGGCCTGGTCAGGCTAATAGTTTCACAAGGCTTGATGGCGCACACTGTAAAGAGCGCGACTGAGCGATACGGAATCAAGGTTTACAATAGCTAGTTTGATGAAAGGTCTAAAGCTGTGTTTGCTGAATCCTCGGGTAAAGCGTGGAGTTGGCTTCCTTTTAAGACCACACGTCTTGCTGTTTTTTTCGTGTTTTGGAAAATTCCTCTATTGTTTTTGTGGGAACGGTGCGAAATCCGCTATATGGAGATAAAGGCAATTCAAAAAAACTAGACTTTAAAAATGGAGTGAATTAAATGGCGCTGATAGCAAGTCGATCTAGTTATGTGAGCACTTGCTTTTTTTAACAATTCAGCTGAGTGCGACAAAACAATGTGTTATTAGGTAAGCGATTAGCCCACAGATGTGTTCAGTTACTCAACCTTCAGGCTTAGGCACAGTCTTGTTAGAATTTATCTTCTTGCATAACAGGTGGTTCTCTTGCGGACATTTTCACGTGGGGCTGAAAATTTAGTTATTCCACATGCGTTACGTTTTGTGAGCGATAACCTGTGTTGCAAAACAATTAAATACAACTGTGAGATGCCGGAACATTGTCATGGGTTCTGTTATCCATAACCTAAATTCGCTGGAAACAAAAGTTAGTGTTACTGCAGAACCTAGATAATGGACTTCTCTATGTGAATAAAAGCAGATTTCACGTGATCAATATCACGCATCTAGAGAGGTTGATGGACAATATGTTTCGATGTACCTGAGCCGCTTTTGTTGATGAATCTAGGCAAATGGTCAGCTGAAATATTCAAAGCAGCCGAAACTTGGATAAGATATATAGGAGAGAACCATGTCCACATTAATTTAGCTAAAGCGGAGTATTGCAGATAAGAAAACAAACTTGGCGACTTGAATATTTCAGCGAATACAGGTACTCTACTCAATCCACGTCAACAACTTGGCTAAGCTCATTTTGATTCCTCGGGTTCGTCGACGTACGGGTGATGTATTTAATTTTGTCTGAACGGATTTTAAACGATCCTGTTAGTGCCCATTGTTTGTCGGACAACTATACAATTACCACAGGGTCCCTAGTTGACTTTCGCTGCAACATCACAAAACATTCAGATGACCTGCAACTATTTCTTCTGCTTCGATACGCTAGAAGATAGAATCTGGAGGATGCTGCCTTACATGCCATCTTTACTTGGTAGAAAACCTGTACGGAACCACTGAAGTCACGATGGACCAAATAAAAAATACCGAAGCGCAGTCGACCGTAAGCGCGGCAAACTACTGATAAGCATCTTCATTTGTACTCCGCGAGTCCGAATCCACTTCAGCCGTTCTTGATAACTTTTCATCGGTGGCTTCCTTTCCACGAATTATCAAGCCTTAGGCCGTCTTTTTCAAGTTACTTGTGTACTCTTGGCAAGCATAGCAGAAATAACACAAGAGACAACAACGATATCGACCAGCAGCTGCGCATATATTTGCAATCCATCGATTGATTCTTAGGCTATATTTTAAGAGGTTTTGACCAACATGTGCATGACATTTAGATTTTGTTGTCCCTAAAAGCAAGTAAAAACAACAAATATACTTATCTCATCTGGCAGACGTTAAGAACATCAACACTTGACAGTGAAACATGTGCTTTGACTCGAAAACAGAATTTTGAATATTTCAAGAAAATATCTTCAGAACCGAGCGTGTACCATCAATGGAACCGCACCGCACTGCTGCATTCAAAATGGACAGGTGTCTGAACCGAGGTTGACGTGTATCGCACCTATCACAACCTGCAACGTGCCGGACCTGAAAACAACAGTCCTGCAGATCCTGAAACCAATAATATATGTACATCTTCTCCCACCTTGCGGCAGGGCACTTCAACAGGTAACTCTCCAACGGTTTATTGCTGAATGATCAAAAATGTTTACTAATAAACCAATCTCCCAAAAGCAATCCATGTGTGCTGTACGCAAAATGCTATTATGCCCCCACAGCACTTGATTATGATGAACGAGTCAAACAACATCAGCTCGCACTGATGGTTGCAAGTGCTATTTTGGAAGTAGACTTTCAATATTACATTTGATTTCCATGGTGTTCGTTATGTAAGAAAATGTAGTACCCGTGCATAGACTAAGCTTTCCCTACGCAACGTGCTTTCTACATTCTTGGAAGTAAATTTAAGACAAAAATCCGTGGTCAAGGCACATATCCGCGAGTTTATCAAGTGTCGCACTCCAAGATAAAATAGCTGTAGAAAGATTCCAGACGTCGAGTGCCCAATTCATCCATACATTAACACTTGTAAATGGACAAAACCCAAAGGCCTTATCGTAGACCCAACACTGTGAAGTAAAAGTACTATGATTCCCAGTCCACATTGCTGTTCGTATGCGAATCTTCACAAGAAAATGCACACCCAGCCTATTACATGCCACCCACGCAGGCGCTAACCCATGTGATCCCGTCCCACCCAGTGTTAACATTTTTGGATTTTGCTCGCGCATACAGTTCTCTCCTATGTATTCACGTACATTTGACACGGTTGTATTCTTTTTGAAATAATTCTGATCGCTGAAATCATCAATATTGCTATCGTGCTTTGACCCACATCCTGAATATTGTAAACAATGTGAAACCATTCCACTTCCAAATCATCGAAGCTTCCTTCGGTTTGTATGATTAACTAGTCATATCACATTCACTTGTACTATAATAAACAGGATCCTGAGTTTTCCACATCGTAGCTGCTTTGACGCTCCTAAACGTACCCTCATATTATCGGAACAAATTTTTATCCATAAATCAGTTTTATTTGGAAGCGTTTTATTGGGTTTTGTATTGCATAGCATCACGATTTTATTTTCATGTTTATTGTCTCGGCTAGATAAAAGTTGACAAAAGACTTACCAAAGTGGATTGTCGCTGTACATGGTGATTAACATAGAATTTCTGATGTAAATTAGTTTACAGCATTTCCGGTAGACGTACATTATGCTTCCTGAAGGCGCAAAGTTTTGCAAATTAACGAACGCTTTCGACTGCTGTGATGTGCTTCAAATATTTCCTTCCATATACAATCCGTAGTTTAATATTTACATATACATTGGCAGGCGACGCTTTACTCCTGGGGAAAGAAATTTGCTCTGATCAACCAATCAGGATGCCAGGTGCCTAACTCTCAAAGCCTACGAGTAACCATGCTGAGATTCAGAGCCATTAGGAAAAACAATTATGAGTGATCAAAAACAATACATACATATTATGGGATCAAAACCGGCCTCTGCACTCTGTCCAAAGTGACTTCCACTCGACACGCTCTATCAACATTACACCAGTGCTACTGTGCGGCTCGCGTATTAACTGCCTGATAATCCTTGGCGAAGTAGGAGAAATGGACGGGCTCAGTAAATGACTGTCACGCTAGTCGTAAATATATGTGTATGCCTCAAGATGAACAATACAGGATACTGTATATTTGCACCAACTACTGACCTCGGTCTCAAGCTGGCCTCCTAAATAGCCTATGGGAGTTGCATAAGAGTGAAATTCTCACGCTTATCCTTACGCTTACCAGCGTACGCTAAGAAGCACACAACGATAGGGCTACAAGCTTGCAGTACCGAACATGAAGCGAATATGCTAAATTCTACGACATTTTTGTCAAAAGGGTAAACACTGGAAAATTTGAAAAGATGATATGCATGAATTTCATAAGGTATTAAGCTGAATATTCCCGGTTAAACGGACATTTTGGCTTACAATATTGAACACGCACGCAAACGTCTATTGTTATTCTAACATGGAGTTCGATCAAAATTTGATAGACATGTACAAAGTGTATCTTCTTGATTCATTGTTTTAGAATGCGTTTTAATATCTTCAGGCAATATGTTTTGCTGGCCTCCTGCATGACACCATTATGTGCCCGCTTTTGAAACCTATGTTTACACGTACAATTCACCTGAATAAAACTTACGGGGAGCTAGAAATCTTGCCTGCTGTATTTTTAACAAGTGCTTTAATATAAGGTTTACTTTTTATGAAACACTGTCGTAAACAGGCATGCACTAAGAAAGCATTTCGCAAGTTGCGTCTAAAGTTTTTATTCTGGTATCGTTTGTTTGAAATATTGTTTGTAACTTAACTTTTAGCGTCACATTCACCGCCATAACGGAATTTTGATTAGTTGGAAACTTTAATGTTGGCCTCATGGGTACGGCCTTCAGCTGACCAATCATAAACAGTGGAGGAATACATGCTTATGCCATGCAACTTTAGAACACAGAATTTAGATCAATATATGATTATGTAGAAGAAACCTTGAAGTATACTACTTTTTTCCTTTCTTAAAAAGACGATGTTAACT
The DNA here is from genome assembly GCA_944474145.2 of Dicrocoelium dendriticum. NCBI lineage: Eukaryota > Metazoa > Platyhelminthes > Trematoda > Plagiorchiida > Dicrocoeliidae > Dicrocoelium > Dicrocoelium dendriticum. The sequence continues at coordinate 14,313,571 of OX104066.1, forward strand.
TGCTTGGGAAGCTTGCAGCTGGGAATCGGACTCATCTGCGGAAAGTGCATTAGTTAAGTATCAAAGACCTTTTAAGGAACAGCATCGGATTTACAATCATTACAATCTTAGCTATTAGTTAAACAATGCAGATACTAAATCCTAAACACCATAATCAATTAGGCAATTTGGGAAATAGGTATTGAAACTTAAACGTACAAGTATATCATAATAAGTTTCCGTCAGAATTTATATGAACTTTGTCTTACACAAAAAGCTCAATATCTTACTAAAGCAACACGATGCGAAGACGTTGAATTTAACTTTTAGCTAAGAAAAACAAAACTGTTTAACAATTTCAAATGTTGCAAACCACCTGATTCCGCTTTGACTGCGGGAATCTTTTTCGATCGGAAATACGCGCATTTCTTGGTTCCTTTATTCTAACTAGCTTCGTCAGCCCACCAACCAAGATCAAAGACCTGTCCCGTGAACACAGATGCAGAATATAGATTACTTGCAGCCTTGACCTAGACAGAACTGATATCTGAAACAAATATATCACAGAAGGAAGTGCAAATCAGACTGAAGTCTGCGGGCCTCAACAGAACATCATTTGGCGGCTGTAGAGAACGTTTCTAACCTGTATTTTGTTTATAGGTGCAGTATATATTATTACGCTACATGTGCTTGTTTAAATGGAAAGGAAGTAAGCTTGGTAGACAATAAAACAACCTATTTCTACTTCAGCACTGCTTGTGACTTTTAGATTATTTTCTTAGCTATTTGGGTACAAGCATGCATTAAAACATGGATGACGGTTCAGTAAGTAAGACAGGATTATTTTTCTCTTTCGGACACATTCTCAACTAATATTAGTCTCCAAGGCCGAAAAGTTAAACATAGTAGCGTAACTGATATGAATTACATGGTAAAGTTGCACACACACGAAAAACTAGATTTCGAAACCAACAAAAGATTATGTTTTTTTATTCTAATGAATCCTTTCCGGACCAAAACCATATTGCACTAGAATATATCTGTGGGGCAAACAATCCCGGTACCCAAAAACAGATAAGCTTTCACTGCGATTGTAGCAGTATTGCGTCCGTTGCGTTTGCTCAAGAATCAAGAGCAAATTATACGGCCACATCATGATTGATAACGTAAGGCTTCGGAATTAGCACACATGCGCCCATCAATCCAACAAAATTCATATCACCTTCCCTCTCACAATAGCTATTTCTTGATAAACTCAAGACTCACTAACGGTGGTATAGTTTCAGCTTCCTGAAATATAACACAGTTTATAATATGTAAACTACTGGACGGCCGTAAAACTTGGGACTCTATTTGCCCATCATTCGCGTGTACGTTAAACTACTAGCATGTTGCGCAATGCACGGATCCCAAGTTAAGTATACTACGGTGAACGATGGCTTCTACAGGTGGCCCTACAATAAGCAAAGGAATTAGAGGCCGTTATTCTACTAGTCATTCTTCTTCAGGCTGACTCAGGTGGTCTATTAAATCGGTTGTTGCTTTTCCGCCGAACCTCATTTTCACTTTATCAACCGGATATGGCAGTTTCTCAAAGGCAATCCAGCAGATGTATCGTTCATATATATTTTAAGGTCACTTAAACCGTCATTCGCTATCCACTTTGTGAATCTAATTGCTGTGACATTGTACTATATTTTTAATTCATTACATTAGGTGGAAAAAGTGAATCAGCTAAAAGTATTGATAAAGAAGCAATATAATAAGATATTTGTCATGTTGACTGAATGGAAATCCCTAGGATTCTATCCATCATTGTGCGTTGGTTGTTCTGAAATGCATGACATTTTAGGTTAGCTATGACTGTGCGCCCTTTGCAAGCATTTTAAACGGTTACAAAATTTGTATTTTTTCCTATTTAGTACCTTTACTTATTTAATTTGCTAAAATGCCTACTTTTTGTGTACACACGTTTTATTTTGACACGACGTCACTTAGCCCATGTGAGGTTCACCTAATCATTGATACCGTTTGAAGCGAATCTTAGCAAAGAAAACAAAACTTTGATGACCACCATCTAAACAATCCAATATCGATCTTCACCCATGGTTTTTAAAACTCCAACGACCAGGTAAATGCGTGGCGCGAGCCCATAATAGACAGGAAAGTTGAAACCTTCATCATACGCAGCAATTTTAAAACGATTGTCAATTACAGCTTAGAGAGAAACGTATATTTAAATACAAATGAAGTGTATTTCATGCGATGAACGATGAACCCTTGTCTTCGCACCATTTGCAGAACACACATGAATCGTGACATATGTAGCGTCAAATGCTTCTCTCCAGCCATGCCTACAAGGGTTCAACACTAGACCCCTGTTGATTGTCAGAGAACGGATTTGCCGGCGTTAAACCGTGAACCAAATGTATCACGCTTATGTATAATGCCTAATTATTGTTATGCCCAAATAGAGAATCACAAGCGTTGATTTCACTTTGCAACTGATTAATACATGGCACAAGAGACTATCACATTAGCAATGATTTATCGTTGCCTAGCAAAAACATAACTAAGTTTGGACATTTCATCAGATAATAAGAAGCAGTAAAATGTTCGACGACATTTTCGCCGAAAGGGACGGAAGCACCTCTGAACTCACACTGGCGTTTTCAGATAGACTTCCGAAATTCGAAGAGCTGACTTGTATGTTTACAAAGGCTTACGTCCTCCTTAGCAAATTATCTGAGTTTAAACATATTCGGGCCTTGATAACTAACAACCCGATCATGACTGTTGGGATTTAGATACGTGATTAAATAAATGATGCCACGATCGTTCCAGGGTGCATATCCGCTTACCTAAAGCTTGACCTAAAAAGGGAAAGCGGTGTGCTTTCTTCACATTGCAGTAACAAAGGTCGACTAGGTTGCTCGGACGGGGCTTGCAAATAAAAGTGTCTAATAAATATTTTGCATTCGTATACTCTCCGTTGTTCACATTTGGAGTAGATGGTCATATATATTCTAATACGAAACCCGTTCTGGCTCAGCCTAACGTTCAACTTTTCCTTGTGAAGGCCGACAATCTGCAAATTTTAGAGTTAATGGCGTCACTTGGGAGCAGGTTGAGGCCAAAGTCCAAGATTTAATCGCTGATCTATTGATTCGTCTTTGATAATTCATAATAAAATCGTTCAACCTAATCTTTTTTAAATTAAAGAAGTTATTATCAACAAACTAACGGTTAAAACCCGCTTAAATTGCAGTGAATATGAAACCTTAAATATTCTTTCCTCTAGTGCACCGCGCACTTCAACGGCGGTATGAAAACGCTCTGTACGTAAAACACAACAGCATGCAACATTCGTCATTTCTAACTGCGGTTCAGATCGACAACTTTTGTGAAGAATTCTTCAGCCAATTTGACTCAATAATAGCATTCCTAATTGGTTAAGTTCTGTAGCTTAAGGATGGATATCTCCACCTTGTAGATTTGGGCGCAGTATCCTTTGAAATTGGGTGTTTTATATTGGCAGACACAAAATGACAACCAGAACAACAAAAGCTATAGTACCTACATCACCAAAGGAGAGCAATCTGTCCAACTAATTCGCTGACAAATGTAACGCTTACAGGATTTTGCAAAGAAGTTCTAACCCAACGGTTTTCGAACTTTTGACGTGCAACAAACTCTGCAAACTATTGATAAGCATCCTACTAGAAAAGTAACATTTCAGCTAAAGAGACTACGTTAGAAACAACTAACTCTATAAAACATATATTCACTTTTACTGTAAGGAATCCACCGCCATCTCGCAGTTTGCTCAATCAAATAAACTTTCATCCAGGAAGAAAGGCCGTCTTCTTCACTTCCGCGGATGTGCTAATGATAAATATATACCGATCCGGGTACAGTTCACCTGGCCCGGATAATATGCGCCCCAATTGATTGAACGGGGCTGACACGAGCTTGGATGAATCGTTATCTAGATGTTTTCCAGCGCCGTCTGGACTAGATACACATTCCAGCAATGTGGAAACGTAACCATTTTGTCTTAAGATACGTTGAAACCATGGCATTTGTCTACAAACTACAACTCGATTACCTTTCTAGCTGTGTCAATTAAACGCAAGTAATCTTACGGTGCAGTAGCTATCATGGCATACTCAGGATAATACAATTTTATCCCGCAGGCGGAGAGCAGCTTCCAAAACACCGCACGTTATCTAACAAAACATTTTTGGCCCGTGTCAGCTGGACGGAAGCTAGGATGTTGCGAAAGGACATTGGTTACCTACTTCTATTCCCTGAATTTTAATCGGTTTTATAACGTTATTGTAATTTAACATCCCCAGAGATATACGATGGATGGCCCCGTAATGGCTTTGAGATAAGCTGCATGAATTAAAACCGCTTTAAATTGGATATTTGCGGTGCTCAGTCCTAGCTGATGGTAGTGCACCGTGGCGCCCCACTCGTCTCGATACTAGTAGCACGAGAATTCCTAATGTTCATTAAAAAATTTGCTTATGTATTCATTAAAGCGCTTACTATTTTTCAAAGATTCCAAAGAGTTGTGGGCAATTACAAGAGTAAAAAGACATATAAAGCAGCAGTATGAACTCTAAATTTTACGAGTAGACTGCCCGGAGCATACCGGAGACTGGTTGTGGAAGTGAACATAGTTAACATAGTCAAACAAAGAACCTACGATTATCGACAATGAAAAAAGCTTTTGCAGCGCACTTTGCTAAAAGCGATATAAAATTGTGTGTGCAAGACTGTTTCGGATGGGTGGCAGGAGAAGAATCTGAAATTCTGACCGGAAAGGTAGCCAACAACCTGATTACACATTAAATTACTTAGCATATGTGTTACACTATGTGCTTCAGCCGAAAGGGCTGATAATGCTTCGACGCGTTGTTGAGAGGCCCTGACATACAGTAGCAAGGGATATTTTTACTAACAAAGAAAGCAGCTATTTGAATATGTTCTACTATATCAGTGACTAAATAGATAATAAAACTTTCACAATGAACAGCAAACAGATGGTTGTAAACAAACTACGGCGAGTTACTCGGCTCGAAATAGCTGAGTTGATGATTCACGAAAACCAACAGCATTATGTTGAGGCATATTTGCGCGCTTTGTAAAACAAATTAAGGTTTTCGACACTAACCCAGCAGCCCATATCACAGTCAAACAAGCATTAAAAGACTTCATCCGTTATGAAAGTGCCTCACCAAAGCCAAGTAGACCTACGAACTCCATTGCCTAATACTGCTAGAGCGAAGAAAATTGCTATCTACAGAAATCGGCACAACTACAGTACAACGACTATTCATTCACAACATAAGAACGCTGCTGCTCACCGCTAAGTTACTATTAAAGCTAACAGCGCAGGCTAATGCTTTGCACAATTGACTACATAACGGAACCCAAACGCCAAACAACTGATATAATCGTAAAGTAAAACACGTCCAGCTACGGAAAAAGTATAGGAGCACATATTACCATTATCCAAAGAAGTTTGTTGTTAGGGTGCAACGTTAGGCCGAATGGGTAAAGAAAGTTACGAATTCAGCATGTTTATCAACTTTAGATAACGGAATTGGAGGTAACTATTGAGTGGACGAGGCCGCAATATTACCAGGAAAAGTATATGCGATCAGCGCACTCAAAAGGTTTAGCGCACACGTTATATAAGGAAGTACGAAACGTATTGCTTCACCATCACGAACCATAAAGGTTGAACATATGAGATGGTGACGGAAACCACGGGAGCATGAAATCCATTCACTCCCGATGGACTGGGGTCAATCAGAGGAAATTCGAGTATGTACAAACGGTCCAATCCAGCGCATAAGATAACCAGCGCGCATACGGAATTCAATAAACCGGATAGCTCGGCTGTCCTGCGAGTAGACAGCATACGCTTGATTCCATGCTGGTCACACGCTTAGCTATAGCAATTGATCAGTCGAGGAAACATCAGTGGAATAGAGGAATGGTCCCGAGAATAGATCACGGGGAACGCACCAGAACCAGCATAATGGACAATGAGCACATCCTCGGAAAGCAGAAAAGGGATTGGTCCACCGCAGGAAGAGTGGACGCCACACGCCTATCAATATTAGCATAATAGGCAGCTAGAATGTATATTCAATCTTTTTGGCAATGACTTAAAATGCTGTCGTATATTCAGACCCCACATGACATAATCTCCTTGGGGGCGGCAGCGAGGCCCAAAGTAACCATAAACTCGCTAAGCGTGAATCAATCAGTTTGAAGAACGATCACTAACCAATGCTATTTAGCTGGCGCTACCATCCGTTTTGCAATGGACATGCGGTGAACGCGCAACACCAAAATGGCATGTGTATTTATACCTAACCAGGAAACTTATTAATAGAGATTCATGAACCGCGCCTGCAACTTTTTGTTTTTCGGGAGCTAACAAAACCAATACAGATTGAGAAAAGGGTTGATTAAGCAAGCCAAAACTTAGGCCTATTGTGTAGCGTGTTTGGCTGGATCAAGCATGCTTTCTTTTCGTGAATGCTCAAGTATTAAAGAAGGTGCAATGTGATACCCTTCATGACGTAAAACATTTTCCAAATAGGACTTGCTATTCTTGAGCATCCAAAACGGAAAGCGAATAAAATTTTATGACTTCCTTCACTGCACCTATAGGTCTTGACTTAGATAGCTAGGCATTTTAGTAGATAATATCATCGTGCGCAGTTTGGAATAATACTCGTTTGTAACGTTTCATTAGGTCCTTACCACCTGAGCCTACATTTATTAAAACATTCACAGCACAGTATTTAGAGACAACAAATCGAATTTGGCTACACGGTATCGCCTGTAGGATTGTCAAAAGAACTGGATATATTTCTGTTTACATTAGACCTAAGAACTTCTTCAATACTAAGTCACTCCCGCTCCGAAGTTTGGTGAACATGCAACTCCACTTGGTGATGCAATACACAACATGTGTTACAGGATTTAATCCGGAATTCCGACCGTTAACAATGTAAGCAAACCCTATGTACGAGTAAAACATTGAGCTAACCCCAACGTTACAACATAATTTGTTTACGTTTTACTTGTTAGTCTCAAATATTTGCTGTTAAAATTTTAAGTATTTATATCCTTGTTAAATAAACTGTGTCATTGAATAGCTTTAAATATAATTTGCACCCGCTAACAACCAATATTTTGTAGGCTATTCTGAAGGCATGTATTCCGGAACTATTCCGTAGTTCCTTTGCATCAGTTTAAGTGCAAAAACCGCTGCTTGCCCAAAGCAACTATGGACGTTTCATCTACAAACATAAATAAACGCCTTTGCAAAAGAAGTTATTAAAAATCTCGGAAACCAACTGCTGCTTAAAATATATAAATGTACACAATTATTAGCTCGGTGGCAGCTGCTCGTTCTGTTAATAGCTTATGGTTGTTGGTAGCAAATTGATGAAGCCTAGCGTAAGATTGATTTATGAATACATACAACACTTGTTCTTACATTATTTTCATAAATTCAGAAAGTAAAATTTGCGCAAACCGTAACCTTTTTGAGCAGTCACTACGGGTAAGTATAAAATAAAGTAAAATTATGACATTGAAAGCCTGCAAACGCTTCGTCACTGTTAGGAAATGAATGTAGATAAAATAATAATTGTGTACGTAAAATCAATCAACGGCTTATTTAATCGGACCGAACAGCATAAGTAAAAACGCTTGATGAGCACTAATTAATTAATCATGGAGCGAGTTTAGGTATTTTTGTTGATGTGGATACAGCACGCTAATTGCACCAGCTTCCGCGAGGATCAGCACATGTACCTCAAGCTTTCGGATATGGGATATAAAATTAAAGGACCCATTCATCCTAACTAGGTGGATGGTTCCTATCAAGATTTTTAGTATAAAATTGTTAATGCTATTCACTGTTTCTTTCCTCATTGATGTGGGATTTTCTACAGTAATCCGTTAAAAAAGCCTCTGGCATTCTGTTTGAATTACTTTGTACCGCAGGTGAAAGTGAACTGAGAAAAGATTTAGAATTTCGATTTTAAGTATTTTTAGTGCTGAGGAAACAATTGGATTGTTTGGGAAAAGACGTTTTACCTTAGCTGATAGATATGGTCCGGCGAAAGCAGATGGGCATTTAATTCGGCTTAGCAAATCAATGCTACTCTTAAAAATACATGTAAGGTGAATATCAATTTTTTTAATTAACGACAGGTTTGCCAACATTAAGAAATATGTAATGTCGCTCAGTAATTGGGATGAAATGCTCATTTTATGGTGGTTTGCTGAAAATAGGTTTCTTTCGCTTTTAATCTTCTCAAAGCTGCTTTTTTTTGAGCGGGTACAGAAAATGAACGAAAGTTTGTTTGTTTTTCAGAGGAACGAACCAGAGAACGTAAGTGTATTGATTTACCTACGTCTCTTTTCGAAAGACGCTGCTTATATTCATCCGTACTCGCGCCTGCGCAGTAGTACCCATAAGCAGATAAGCAGCCATTTATATCTTCATGATTAGTTGATATCAGAGGTTAAATGTGTTAAACTGGTTTAATAAGCTGGTGTAAACTGTATATGGGCCAAATATAATTAAATCCTTATCCATAAAAATTAAATGAGGCAAGTAGTTTAATTCGTTGCTTTTGTTAGTGCCCTGAAAGAAAGATGTCTGCCAAGTGTGGTCAATAAGAAGAACCCCTTCCGATCTAATCGATCTAACGGTGATAGTTGTCATCAATAGCAGCGTATAGTGATTTGCAACCAAATTGCCATTGTTTCAGTTCCTTTCCTAGGATTCCTATTTCCATGTTTCTCTCACTGGCATAATCAAATATGAGAGTTGAGGTACTGAGTTCCCGTTATCAGCTTAAATAATGCAATAAGAATACTGGTATTGTACGGCCGTATAATTAAACACTTTCTGAGTACATCGAAATGCGCGACACTTAACGATCATGAAATGGAAAAACCAAGGGGTTGTATGATGCAAAATAAGAATGACAGAAACAAAAGGGTAATAACTCCAACCGAATCACAACGTTTGGGACAGGTGTCAACATCCGCAAGGAAAATTGAGGGTAACAGTAAGCTGTTGTTGTAAACTTAGGTCCGGACGAATGTGAATAATTGCCACGGCCTCCAAGCACTTGACTATTTTAGCGTTTTTTCTGCTGTAGATAAACGGGAATGCGAAGTTTGATTCAATTTGATGCCACGTAGCAGTAGACGTCTGGCTGTTGATGAGGACGACAAGTTGCATCTTGACTATTTCCCTGCGGATTGTTTTGCGCCAATTGTAGCAACTCATTTCGAAATGCGCTCACTGATCCGCTTGCGCAGACACCGGTCTGTTCTACGATGCAATAACTTCCACAGGTAGAGACAATTTTGGAAATGCAATGCGTTTTGCCTGATATCAATTACGTACTTTTAACTGGTGGCGTTGGTAAGTTACTAGTTGTCCAAATTGGGCACATTATTACAGTAGTGAATGTAATCTGAATTATAGTGGCAAAACGCCGCTCGCCACATCCCCTTTGAATGGAGATTGAAGATAGACGGGCAATTTAAACACTGCTAGTGGCTTTTGTTTGTCTCCTCCGTCGTGCGACCGTGAAACAATAAACGCTATCTTGTAGCCATATGCCTCTAGCGTCTGTGTGACGAATGGCAATTCAGGTTCGACACACTCCGGACTGCAACTTCTACAGGCTCGTTGGAACAGCGTTTAAACGAAGCTAAGATTGTACCGGATAGGTTTGACGCTGCTAAATGTTTTTTAAAGTCCCCTACAAGTGGCTTTTCGTTAGACAGAACTTGGTATCGAGCCGTCGGCAGTTTTAGGCAAAGGTGCATAGAAAAAGGCACATAGTTGTTTATGTCTAACTCACACGTAACATGAGCGTTCGGGTGTGCTTAGTTCATCACCTCGAGAATATTTGGACGGCATTCATGTTTGGGGCGGTCACTAGCGTATTGTCAATGTATTGTTTGTGGAAACATATCTGGTTGAGGTGTGAATGTTAGTTTGCTTCGACCAATGATAGGAAATTGTCTGATGGAGTAGTGCCGCGTGGATTTCCCATTGCAACGTCGTCCATTTGTCTTTAGAACAATCTTCAAAGAACAAATGCACTTCCTCTGTAATAACAGGATTAACTCGCTTAGATATTCGGCAGGTACCGACAAGCCCATTTGTTAGTAGTCGCGAAATCGCATATGAATTCCATTGTCTCTTTATGGAAGGTAAGTAAAAAATGGTTTGAACATCCAATGAATACATTACTTTTTCAGCAATGTTCATAACTTGTACGTGACGGATCTCAGTCGCTATCAAATGTAGGTTAGTATAAACGGAGTCCATGTCAAATGATGGCGTCAATTTACCGAATGTCTTTCTTTTCCGTTCACTTACCGAACTTGAAATAACTAATGCTGACAAATTAGACAATTGTTTACGTACCTCATAGAGTAATTTGGTTATCAATTTGGAAGGGTGGCGATAAACAGAGGCAGAGATATCAACTATTAGATGGCACTAATTACTAGGTACTTAAATACATCCTAACATAATATAAGCCACCCACTTGATCGATTACTTCGAATTAAAATATTTCCAAATGCCCAAAATAAGAATGCTAGAGAAGGTTCAATATTTTACAGACTTTAAACTAATGATGGCGATGCTATAAAACGAATAAGAACCAATGTTTTATTTCCTTTTCATCATTTTAAATATTTTTAAAAAAATCATAGATCTATTTATGTGAGATATTAACATTTTGTCGGAAAAGCTTATGCTAGTCTCATTAAAATGACTTGATTTTAGGGGCAACATACGTAAATTAACTATAAGCAATTATTTCCGAAATATTAATAATCATTGTTGTATACATGCAAAAACTATTACTAATTCCTATATGATGATATAATAGTGTTAATTTAGACACCCAATATTACTTCCATATATTGTAGCTATCAAATTCCTTGTTAGATTATTAGAATTATTGGAATGATTTATGTCCTACAAAACCATACTTAATTGACCTAAGGTTATGGAGCCTATTGTAATATAATTCATAGAACGCTGCTCATATTTGTTCCTAAATCTGAGGAAAAGTATCCGCGAACTAGTTTTATCTCGCATTTATAATTTTTTTGTATTCGTCGTCATTAGCATCCAAGTCTGAGTGCATTTATTCTGTGGACAGCCTTCCGTTCACAAATTGATTGGCCTGAGCGCCAAATGTCATCCATTAGCTTACTCCATATTTGGGCTCAGCAAATGGGACATGCCGTTACATTATCTAATTTTATCATTCCGTCGGCTACCTGTTCAGAGGCTAGCAATACTGTGGACGTGCTTCTTGTCCGCTTGTACATTTTGTCATTAGGAATGTAATGTGCAATGCAACAAAAGATGTATAGCCCAATCAGATTTTGACATAATTTATTTGTTCACAATTGGCACACCAATAACAGAGCTTATCTGAGTACAAACTGATAAATCAATACGATCCATATTTAGAATAGATTATGGTTCGTAAATTAGTCTTCAGGATAGTTAACAAGATAATAACTTGCGCGGAACGTAAATTCATCAAGACCTGGCACGACCTTTGAATTCAATCTGTAAACGCTTGAAAGTAAAAAGCTCCACGTAGACCTGATGAGCAAAGCATCAATATGCCTCAGATCAACAGGACGAGAAAAGTGATTTGGCAAACAAACCACTTGGATTCATCAAATGTGACATGTACCGTGTGAGTTCACTGATTATTAACCAGTCCTAACAATAGCTAATTAGGAGCAGCGAGTCAAGTTATGATTGCTGCGCTAATGTTGTTACTCACCTTGGCCATACGACGCATAAAAACAGCACAGATGCTATTTATTTCTCATACCAAATCAGAAAAAAGCGCGCCATGTATAACCCGTTTTCATCCTAGTATATCGAAATTGTTATATGATTAAGGGATGAGTGCATTAAGAGTATGCGCGTTATTCAAGGCAAGAAAATCACATTCCTTACCTTCCAGTTTTCTGGATAGGTAGTTAACACTAGAGAGAAATTGTCTGCCTCTTGAGATTGACTTAATTGTTCAAGTACTTAATTTTATGTGGTGACGGCTCCAGTTTGAATTCTTACTGTACATACTTTACTGTACTGCTCTGTCATGTACAATTTGGTTTGATTAATGCAATTTCTACATGCTTTGACGATGCATCAACGCCTTCACATTGAAGAATGTTTTAGATCCTAGTGAGACAGATTTCAATTTCGACTAGTCCGAAAATTTGTATACTATTTCCTACCAAACCACAATTTCTTAATCTGTTTCCAAATTAGGTGAACCTAGTTGCAGATACAATGGGAGTTTCTATACTTATGATTCGTTTGTTTGAAAGAAATGTAACTTGACAAAATACTTGAATCCTGTTGCTTCTTTTTCACGGACAGAAGAGAATAACTTTTTTTACATTCCGGTTATGACGATTCTTAGCCAAGCTATGCATATTGTCATCATATAAATAGTTTTGCGTTTTCAACGGGCAAATTGTTTGGTATCAGTAAAGATGAAAAACAAGAACTCATTTATTACGTGAAATTTGTTTAGGCATCCCATTCCCTCAGTCTGTCATTAAGAAATACACACGCCGACGCAACGCTTAGCACATAACTCTCAGTTGTTAAAAACAAACATCCTTCTCTTACACGCGTTAAATTTCTACCAAAGAAGAAGCAAGATACATCACTTTAGTGAAATAACTAGAGAAAAATCATGCGTTTCTTAAAAATTCGACAGTACTTTGATAGAAACACACTTAATGTTTTTATAAACATAATATGTCCCCGCATGTATGGCATAAACATTATTACGTTGCGTTAAAGGACATATAAGAGGAGTTACTGGAAGTGTCATATTGAAACGCTGATATTTATGGATTGCGAAGCATATTCTCTATAATGACTGCTATTCGCTCAAACGTAAAACTTCATTATTGCATTCAACTTTATCTTTGCTGAAGCAAGCGAAAATCAGACATGGTCTGCCTTGACAAATTTATGTATTCCATACGTTTACCTTCAAGTTCTAATGAATTTTATGTGATGTTTGCTAGCAATTCACTATATACATAGTAGTAAATGCAAAAATATTTACCTAAGAGAAGTAGTTTAACAGCGACTCATTTCGTTATATCGGGCAAGACCCAAGACTTAAGACATATTTTATAATGCAAATCCGTTGCAATATATGACTAGCCTCAAATTTATTTCAGGTTAACTGACGTCGAAATAGGACAGATAAATGAGTGTATCCTCTTGTCGAACCTTTAGCTCATCGTAGCAGATACTGCAAAATTAATTGCTTACTTGATGTATTAAAAATAAATAGATGCCATAAGTGCTTCGTATTTCTGTTTATCGACATCTGCTCGTGAATTTGAATTAATTAAAACGTGAGCAAATTTCCTAATTAATCTTTGATTACCATCATGAAATTCGTAAAAGTTTAACAGGCCAATTCTCCCTTTCATCTATTTAGTAGCATGTGCATTTTTAAAGCGTTCCTTCACTATTCATTAAAAGTTGCTTGAAGATTATAAAGATATATTTGAAAGTTAACTCAGATGACAGTATGGATCTGATGGTCTCACGTGATGCTACAATATTTCCAAAGCTGGCATTGCATGATGTTACCATTGCCGAACATTTCCATTAAAAGCACTATCTACTACTTTTTACCTTTTTTTATCAAAGTAGCTTGCATTTTTGTGAAGTCCCACAAAACACATGTGAAAGGTCAGTTAACGTTTCTGAAGGATATACCATTGCAATGAAACCATTGCTTAACTGCTGATCGCCAATAGATGCCATTATATGCGCCAGATTTTAAATAAGGTGAAAGACAACACTATGCTTTTTATGTTTATGTCTTACATACTAAAATCTAGACTACGATTTTATTTGTAATCATGACGTGGTGCTTGTTAAATATTTGCCGAACTACTTAATGAAAACTACATTTTAAATGGATGCTGCGGTCGACGGATTTCCAGTGACTACTTCGCACGAATTTAAACAAAATTATGACGTGCATACACGCTAATGTTTTATTCTTTCCTTGAGGTGTTTAACTTGAAAGATTCAAAGTTTGCTGGAATCTGCTTTTTCCCTTAACACACCTTGTTCTATTATATAAATCATTCCTCATTTTGTTCTTATGGCTTTACTGAAAATTTTACTTTCATCGAAATACATGAATTTTTCATGAAAAAATTCCCGCTCAATTTTTCTACATAAAACTCCAGTAATATATAAACTACTCACACGAATGATTGCTAACTAACCATAATGTTGCAAACCTGGTTGAACAGTTTGACCTCCTTTGTTTTTATTTCTGCTTACACAGGCATTTCCAAAAAAGTGGATACGGATAAATAAAGGAGGAATAACATGCAATGGCGGAAAATTAAGCTTCCCCTCAGCCTTATTTAACCTCACCTATATTTTCTAAACTATCTTCCTGGTAATGTGGACCTATATCTAAAGGAATTAATGAGTCATTTTATTTACAAAACCGAATTCGAGCCCATTAGGCATCTCTACTTCCATTACTGTAAATGATTATTGCATACATCATTCCTCTATCGCAAAAAATCTCAAAAAATTTAATTCAATTTATCTTGTACTACATTTACTTTTAAGCTTTTAACACAAATTGAAGTTTTACTTTTGATGTCCAGAATTTGAAAATTCCTTCTTTTTGTTGTTCTTATTTTGTAAATTTTGTAGCTGCATGCGTTCGGCATAATTATCCAAACTGTTTCCAAGTTATTTTGGCCGGATTTCTTTAAGTGATTATTGCTTTTTGTCCATTTGTTAAGATTTAATTCTCGTTCCTTCTGGACTAATAGCAGAACGCCTGTTGATTGTATCAGCAACCAGTCTGACGTTGTTGTCAATATTTTATCACACAGAGCGAATGACAACTTTCACCAGTGTTAAATTATCTAATCCACACTGTAGATATGTAAAGTCAGAAATCATGGTACCTCGTCCCCGTTTATCTAAGATTACTAGTCGACCAATCAGAAATAAAACCCCGCTTGTTTGACTGCATGCTTCTTCGTCAAGGTTATCAACATTCACTTCATAATTACTGCTTATCTGTATTGCATCTGTGTGTTACTATGAACTTCCGGAATTGGATCCGTATATGTGTATACCTAAAGTCACTATTAGGCAGTTTCTTCTGTCAAGTAGATCATATTATGTCTGAAATATGTGCATTTTATCTTGGCAACGGAATACACGTCGCCAGGCTTCACACTCCAAGGCATCCGATTATCATGTTACTTTCGACATTGTTGCTAAAGAGATCTAAGTAATTTTTTCAGCTTTAGCAGCCTCAGCTTTGTTGCTGCCTTCGCTTGTGACTGTTTGAGAGCTTCTGAGTCCTCCAATGTTGTATTTCCTCAAAAATTCAACCTATTATTATACTGTCATTTATATATACATGAAATAAGAACTCAAGCTTGGATAACACCAAATGTTATACCGGACCTGTCGTTGTTTTAAAGTTAGAATATCCATAGACATTATTAACTTAAATCGAAACTTGCGCTTCAAGTGAATCCATCCTGAAATCTGTGTAAAAATACCGTGCCAATCTGACGTATAAGTTTGAAACATTTAAACTATTTTGTAAGTAAACACGAAATAAATTGCATATATGTAAAACTGAAAGACCTTTTTTGGGGAAAGCAAAAATTTAGTATATTTATCTATGTATTAACTATTGTGACGATTAAAAATGTTACAGATGTAACATGTATTATTCATATTAACATTTTCTAAAAGTTTTCGCTAATATCCTATAGCACAATATGGTTAAGGTCATTGATTTCTTAAAACACTTCCTTTTATTAAGATAGCAGACAAATATATCATCCAACTTTTATCCCGAATTCATGCAACATGAGACAAATATCGTCGAGTGATTGCAATGTTTTTTAACAGTCGGATAATCTATAAATTATTAAGGTTGCTGTAGTAAAGAAATAAGTATTTTTCCCTTCGAGAAGTCTATCAGCATTAACCTTTCGATGATTAAATGAAAAATATAAAAAGCGCACCTCTACACAGATATCAGCTTTGGCCTTCATTGGCAGTGTTAATCATGAGACTGCAACGTTTATCCCAAGTGGCGAAACGACCAAGTTTTATTACATTTAACATTCAATCAGAGTGTTATCAGAAAGTCTTAGGGGATTCTGGATGAATGGATGACGAACACAGACAGCCGTCAGTCAATTTCTCAAATCAAACTGTGAAATGTGAATCCCAGATGTTTTTCTTAACTCACAAATCATTGTGCGTTATAACAACAGCACCTATTCAGCGAAATTCACGCATTACACTCAATTCTTTTTTATATCCATGAAACATTTTACTAATGTGCATATGTGTATAAATATGTCTGTCGTGTTTGCATAACAAACGCCGTGAAAACTACGATTTAAAATAACGTTAGCTGGTTGTAAACGCATGGCTGCCATAATGCTAATACTTATTTTGGGGGCTGCACATACTGACTATACCCAGCTAAGGCCTACTAGGTCAAAATCTTTGAGATGGACTGCGCTCGATCATATTAATAGAGAACTTCCATTTACAAGTAGTAGATGACAAATCTGTTTAGCCACATTTACCATATAAAATATTTGGTTGGGCCCTTCTGGCAGATCATAGTTACCTGCTATCCAGCCAGTAATGGGCTACAAATATTAGTCAGGCACATATCTAAATGTATGAACAGATGTATAGATTTTCTATAATATAAGAAAGCCAAATTTATTAAAATATATTTGATAGCTAAAGCACATAGGTGCAGTACATATTCTTTACCCGAATACTGGTTAGTACATTTCAGTTGTTAATCTTGAAACGTTAACCATCTGTTTTCGGTGGTATGTCGCAAGTACATGTAGCCAGACAGCCACAACACATCTAGGAATTGCCAGCTGGCCGTTTTGTCCTATTTTGACTATTCAGTAGCGTGCAACCGCTGAATCCTGCCGGCATCGAAGCAATAACCTTATGCTTACTAGCCAGCGACTTGTGCCACCAAAACATTATTGATGGCAGCCGACCGTCACAGCTGAAACCAATCGCGATATAGAACGGCTCACCAGCCAATGTCATGAAGTCAACTCGTTTGGTCAGCACTCTGGGAGTTAGTAACGTGGTTTGCAAGTTCAAGCTTTGCATGAAGTTAAAAGTTAAGCTGCGCTAAATGGCAGTTTAACATCAATTTTACGGTCGGTCTCCATCACTCAAGGGTCCGTAGACGACGTTGGTGAATAGTAACAGTATTGTCATGAGAGCGGATCCAGCAGGGTTTGGCAGGCACCAGCATTCATGAATTTTATTTTTTACATAAATTCAGTTGACGCCAGTGACAATCGGTTTATTTCTGGCATCGGAGGTTGATAAATTACTCACTTAACGTAGTTGCGTTTCAATATTTAAATACATTTGAATAATCTTGATAAACTTAAAAGTTTTTAATTTTTTTTGACTCATCACCTTCTGCTCTTTTAAAACATTGATTTGATTTCGAATTGTTTAAACAAATTAAATCGCTTATGCTTCAAATAATGCTCTTGAATATTAGTATACTTTTAAATTATCGTGTATGTATTTACGTCACTTAACCTTCGGATGCGATAAGGATAAGCTGTACGTCGAGCTATCGGAGTCTACAGAAGCAGTTGACATATTTTAAGCACATACAAAACAAAACATTGCAAAGAAACTACAGCAGCATTCTGTCTTCTCAAGGCACATTTGCATTGTTTGAAAATAGGGTATATTTAGGCTGCATGTACGCAGTTATCGTTATAAATTACCTGCTGTGAATGATTACGAATTTTTATATTTGCATTATCTTATGATATTAAACAAAGAGCACTATTCACAGAAAGCTCTACCGCTTCCGGCATTCAGTGAAATTTGGCAACCACTTTTTATTTGCATGAAAAACATCGGTTTTCCTTATCTGATGGGATCCAACTGTACTTTAAAATTTAAACCAATATACGCTATGTAGAAAAGGGCTAATGTTCGATGAAAATGATGGATGTAAAAATGTCGTTGAATACATTAGGCCCTGAAATATAGGCTTAGGTTTCTCGAACTGGCAATAGTAGATAATTTATTTATCGTAATTTTATCATGTTTTTGGATGCATAAGGACGCGATTCACATCCACAGATGTCATAGAATCAATTTTTGATAAGTCGCAATAATGCAAGTTAACTAATGCAAATTAAGTTGCATGAATCACACGTTATTCTCTGTATTTATATATAAACCAACAACTACCAATCTTAGGTGGATAATTTTGACGGCCGTCGAAAGAAGTTTTAGCGCAGCGCCGAATGACTCCAGAAATATTGCAGCTATGCTATCTCTCTAATTATAATAATAATAATAAGGACATTTCCCTTGAAGAGAGAAACTGTGTCTATAGCGGCACAGATCAGTTTGTGCAGAAGAATTCATGCTCTTGCGTGGGCGACCTTCACAGATGGAGTATTGTGATAAGAGTTTCACGTATTAACATATTGACGGATGGTTGAGACCAAAGCCGTTATGAAAAAATTAGTGTTAGTATGTTTCTACCCCTCTTGAATTAGCTCATCTAGGGACCTTTCCCTTGAGAATATGGAGCGTAGGGTAGTTAGATCAAGGTATCTGTTGAGTCTGCTACTAAATGTTGCCACACTGTCAGATGAACTGGGTGTTATTGTTACTTTATTCCACAGACAGCTGTATCTGACCAGGAAGCAATTAGAGCAGACGTTCGTCTCAGCCTTCGGCATATTCAAGGTAGAATCTTTGTTGCGAAACACTCGAGTTGAGCGATGTGGTACATTTAATGTATGCAGGTTGGAATAGATCTTTTGTGCAACATGTTGAAAAGCAGCAATAATTTGTGCTTCAATGGTCTAATCCAAAGTGGTTCGAGATAAAGTTCATTTCAATGTTCTCTTAATAACTCGTGGCTGTGTTTACCAATCAGATGTTTAGTAAATGACCTCTGCAGGTTCTCCACATCAATTCCGCCAAATTTTCTCATATTTCCGTATATTACGCTGCAGTATTCAAGGATTGGGCGAGTGAATAGCTTGAGAAGCTCAACATTAGCACGAGTTTTGTGTATATTGTTTGATATATTGAACATAGACTGTATGGCACATGCTCCTTGGTATTGGGTGTTTTGGAGAAACTGAAGATAGATGAATGCCTAATGCCAAGATCTGGCGTGGACAACTGTGCAGGGAGGCGTTCATTGTTTATGGTGATAGATCCTTCGGGGACGCAGCAGTCGTAAGACATGATGCTTGATTTCTTAGCCGAGAGGTTCATCACCCATATGCAGCACTATGAATCAAGGGAATGTAAATAATCTTGAATGAACAGGTAAGTCCAGTGAAGCTCTTCAAGCCGAAACCTACAGAAAAGTTTAATATCGGTATGACATTTTCACAGCTGAGTAATTATTTAACAAAATCAATAATTTGGAGGCTAGTAGTATATAAACCCATGTTTTTAACAGTTACTTACCTGTCTCATTTGAGGTTTTAGCAAATACTGATAACAAAACGTGCCAATTTTGAAAATTTTCAGTTCCTCTTGTGTAGGTTTTGCAATAGCAGTTTGCATGAGGTATGAGTATCGCTACAACCTGCTACAATACCAGAGACATTTCACAGTAACTAGCTGGATTTAGCTTACCAGTAGAATTAGACACCACTTTAACCACCATGCTACACGTTGATTATGCAAAGCAACTTACATTCTTTACCTACAATAGCATGACTTACGTAACAATTCTACTTGCATATTGTGCAAAGAGACTTCAGTTCCTAAACGGCATCCAATATATTTATTTATTTAGGTAAATCCATTCAAGCTGGTGATATAGGAACCCAGAACGGGTGTAAATTCTGATGATACACACATTACTTGGAAAACTACTTGGAAAAATCAAAACAATATTTTCTTTTACAGCATGTCGTTGTGTTTGTGCTGTAATAAATAATAAAGCCAAGTAGTTGAAATGTAACAAGCACAGACGATAAACATGCATGCATATAAAATGTGAATGACAGGATATCGGCGTGTTTCAGCCGTATATTCCTTTCCGGATTACCAGCAACAGTCTACGTCAATCTCAACCAGAAAGCCCAGGTGTTTTTTGACGGAAGCTAACTGCAAAGGTTGCAGTCCCATTCAGAGGCAAGATTAGTATTGATGAGCATTGAGAGTGCCTTTTAATTCTTCAGGTGGAATTGCAGTTTTGCAGAAAGACTAATACCCTTATACCAAAAGACACATTGAAGCAATTACCGGCCTGTATTCACCCGAATACTGCACCATATATTGCTGATTAACAAAAGGATTAACAAAGGATTAACAAAAAGGTAAGGAAATACACAATCCACATGATGGTTGATGGAGCGGCCAGCGAAGAACACCTTGTATTGCATATTATTTTAACCAAATAACCAAGTAAAGCACCTATTTTACCCTTTTCTCGCCAACATATAATCTCCATTTTAGAGAAAGGTAAATGATAGAATGCAAACTGAATGTAAGCTTTTGTGAGATAAATAATTTTTTTCATTTGAGCATGAAATCTTTGTGATGCATACTTTTGCGCCAACAATTATAAGAAACTGACGGGCTGATTTGGGCTCAGAACACCGGGTGTGTTCGTTTGTTTGTGAAATGAAATGCAGTCTAGACTTCATAATGCACAATTAACCATGACCGGCTGCGCCAAAATTTGGAGTAAAGAAACTGATTATTCTGCCATTCATCTAAGTCTGGACAATATCGGATAATTTTTGCTTCTATGCTGCCAGACTGGGAAACAGTTCGTGAACATCAGATGCATCAGACAAACCCAAGAAAATTCTCAGACTAATTAGTTTGCCTATTAGTAAAACAGAAACAAAAGCTAATGAAGATTTTATTGAATTTATCATGGTTGCTGGACTCCTAACGAATTCAATGGGCTAATATGCACAGTTTACGAACGCTTTCAATCAAGGTGAGTCACGATGCACTCAGCTTCTAACACACTCATACCACTTTACTATTAGAAACACATAGTCTGATTCGTATTTTATTATTTTCAGTTTCTACTGGAAGCTGTGTTTCGAAAATATACGTCTGTTTCATTGTAAGTGGTATAGCATATCCGCATGTAGCAATTGGTTTCTTACCTGGAGTCTCCCGCTACGTATCCACAAAGGAAACGGTTTTTCGATGACATGGGAGTATTGAATACAATTCATTCTCTGTTAGGTAATTTTTCCACACAAAAGGCATTTTCGTCTAAGTATGTTTAAGAAAATTACAACTTGGCATGTGTAATATCTCTATGAAGTACGTCACTAGCAGTTTTACTAATTGTTTCATTCAATGTTTGTATAAAATTCAAAAATACACAGCATTTAATTAATGTGTCAGGAAGTGTGATTCAAACAAAATTCTACTATTTTGTTACACTATTAGTGAGAAAACAAAACCTATCTTCCGTAAAACAAGTAGTGTTTATTGGTTTAGACCAATTGTTCAGACTTACATTTAGTTACCATTCATTAGGCGCTGCGCCTCTTGGAGCGAGTGGTGAGGTATACAGGCAAGTCAGATACCAATGAGAAATTAATGGAATACGCTAAAGCAAAAAGACAAGCGAGACGTCCAAGGACAACAATAAAGTTGTAAGGAAATGAAATGAGGATAAGGTTGTGGTCAAAAACACTTACGAGGGGCTCACCAGCCAACGTATCTGGATGCAATCATATGTAAAAACCCCTATGGAACAAGGGAACAATGGTTTATTAGGGGTAAATAAGCGTTGCTTAACAAATCCCGTAGGATGGAAATTATTGTGAAACTCAATTGCATGATAAAGTGAAAAGCGTTGTGGTGGACCCACCATAGACTTATGCGGAATAGCGGAGAAGTTCGCGTAGTAAACATATAAATCCATAAGTCCATTGTTTTGGCAAGACATCATTTGATTGCGTTTTGCAGCCCGTAGCTAACAAGACATGAAATGTAAGTGAGAAAATGCACGTTTTTTAAATATCGCCAGATTGGGAGCAGAGACGACATAATTAGGGAGGGCGTTCCAAGGCTGGCACGCGCGAAGAGAAAATAAATTTCTACGGCATTCAAGCCGGCTATAATGAATTGTCCGTTTCAGATCGTGACCTTAAAAGTTTGGTGTCATGTTTCAATTACAGCAGCGGACGACAAATGTGGTTTGGTTTCTTCAGAATCTGGTAAACCATTATGAGATTCCCCTGCCAAAGTCGAAATCCACTGCTATATATTCTTGGAGATTTCAGTCTAAGCTGATAGGGCAGATGAAAGAGGCCCCTCACATTCTTGGGTGCTCTTCGTTGAGGAGTCTCGAGAGCAACGAGATCCTGCTTCTGCCACGGCTGCCACACCTGAATAGCATATGCCACGTGAAGTCGCACGTAGGCGTTAATCATTTGGGGAAAGATGGGGGTTCAAACCGACCGAAGGCTCTTCGAAGAAAGTCGAAGTGTTGATTGCTGGTTCTCATCGCCTTCTCTGCTTGTTTTGAACACCCGAGATCTTCCTGTACCAGTACACCCAGGTCACGCTCTTGAGAAACCTTCGCCAAGTTGTGGTCTCCAAACTTGTAAGCGCTCACCGGCTGATGACGCAGATGCATCACTTTGCACTTAGCCATGTTCAGTTGAAGCTTGTTCCTATTTGACCATTCGTAAATGCAATCCAAGTCAGGTTGGAGCTGATCCTGATCTGGCTTGTTACTAACCGCCCGCCATATCTTGACGTCATCGGCGAAAAGCAGGAAATTTGAGGAGATGACTCTTGCCAGGTCGTTAATAAACACCAGGAATAAACGCGGTCCCAGCACTGAGCCTTGTATGACACCACATTCCACCTTAATTGGGTTAAACAGTGATCCCCTAACAAGTACTTGTAGCTTTCGTTGGTAAAGGAAGTTGCCAATCCAAACAAGTACAGGATCTCCGATTCCGTAACTCTGTAGTCTTTGAATTAGGATGCGGTGATTAAGGCGGTCGAAAGCTTTGGTGAAGTCTAGATAGATCACATCGACTCTGACCCTATCATCGGCCACCTCCGTCCAACTAACTCGTGCAATGAGTAGGTTGGTGGTGCATGCCCGGTGTTGACGGAAGCCATGCTGTTCCGGTACCAAGATGTTGCCTTTTTCCAGGTAGTCCACTAAAGCCTCAGCGACGACTGCTTCCATCACCTTCGCGAGCACAGGGAGGAGAGTCACTGGACGATAGTTAGCAGGATCGGAACGGCTACCGCCTTTAAAAATAGGGGTTATAATGCCACACTTCCACATAGTGTGGGGACAGAGTGATTACTAACCAATGACGAATCCGAAGGGAACAAAACAGGCATCCGGTGCTTTTCCTGACAATTGGTTACATAACGGTCCTGTAATTTACTTGTAAAGGCTTAGTTTAAATCTGTTCGCAAAAGCATTTCCATTCGTTGCGCGATGTATGCAATATGTGATCTATGCCAACAATAACCGTCAACTAAACCTCTAGGTCCAATAAACACCTAGCTTTAGCCTGAAAGGCCGTGGCAGCGTATCCATACAGATTATTTTGCTCTTTTGAAAGGAACATATTCCCTGTTGATAATTGATGCCTATCTGAAAAGCATAGATGTTTATCCAGTGTCTTATTCGACGGCCGAAACAACCAATACAAAGACGCGATCATGTCCTCAGGTTTTCAGGATACATGAAACTATTTGTTCAGATAACGGTCTTCTTGTACCAGTAAGAATTTTGATAGCTTTATGCAGAGCCATAGCATTGCACACGTGCACAATGCCACATATCATCCCGCGTCAAATGGATAAGCCGTAAATGCGGTGAGGACGGTAAAAAGAGATCTGCTAAAGCTGTTATCGAGAACCATACAAACGCGGTTAAATTGATTACTTTTTGCCTAAAGAATAAGGCCGATAGAAGCCACGCGTACATTCCCTGCAGAACTGATTTTCGGTAAAACACTTTGTACTAAATAACATGTATTATTTTCTAATCGTTCAGCGTAAATAGAAGCAAACAAAACAAGTCAGCTACGTTGCACAGGGATCGCGATGTCGTTTTCCAAACGCGTGATCCTGTATATATACGCATTCCCCAAGAACAGTCATAGCAGCCCGCAACCGTGGTCACACATGATGCTACCCAGGCTAAGCTAGAAGTAGATGGTCGCAGCTTGAGGATGCATTCAGACCAAATACGTCCAGGTTGCGTAGAAACAACAGTAAATGGGGAGAAACTATCTGGCTTAGTCTAACCGACTGTGCAACAAACCGCAATGGATACGGCGCAAAAACAAACTGACCAACAATTTGCAGATATCAACATGCACAGAAAACTGTTGAAGATTTCCTTCAAATGTGTATGATTTTCTCAAATAAATGGGGAAATCTTACCTCAGTCGATGATATTTATAAGTTATTGCAGTCACCTCGCGTTCTTTTTGATTCGTCTCGCATTTACAATAGTTCCTCACTAATGCTTTAAATCGTGTACCATGTGATTAACCTTGCAGTGCTTCGCCTGATACCCCTGTTTTGTAGTGCGCCTTGTACTTGCCTAACCGCCGTCTGGGGGCGTCCTTGCTCGAATTCGTTACTACGTATTATATAAAATTGGGATGCTGGAGGTTTCCTAAAAGTTACTAAAGCTACAGATGTGGGGCCGATTGTCAATACTCCTACAACATGCTACTGAACGAAATATGAGTTAATATAAAGATGGTTGTGAAAGTGCTGTTTGATAGAAAAGGATGAAACCGGTGGACATATAGTTCCGACTGTTGGCTCACCGCAGGTGTGGGGCGTGTCTTCGGTTTCCCGCTCCTGGGAGGAACGTCGTGAGTCCAACGTCCGTAGTGCGATATTCCATGCGTACTGTGGTAACTACTTTGATGTCCCGGCGTGGATGATGCTGGCGTAAGCCTATCTAGGCTATACCCTGTCGTGAACCATTGGAAAAGCTGCGGACAGGGCTTCCTCCGTGTGTGTAAACTACAGTTTGTGCAACTAATATCGCACTGCCTTTGGCTCAAAGGTACTGACCAGATTTCCCCTGTCCCTTTAAGTTGAACATAAAATTATATTTCAGAACGTTACCGCCCACCCACCTTACCGTTGCCTTGTTGCTTGTCCCGAACTAAAAACTAACCCACTCTACCACGGTTTCAGTTCACTTTGTTGGATTCATATCCGCTTGATCAATTACTCTCTTTTTGTGACCGTCGGTGTCCAATTTCCGTATCGAACTCGGTCGCCCTTCTCGCTGTCGTCTGACTCACTATCACAATTCACCTGCGTCTGTCCTATTTCTAAGACCGAACAAGTCTGGATTTTGAGCGTGCAAGCATGCGGCCGCTTTGCGGCTCTAAGCTTGTTCCTCCACGGACCGATTAGGTTTATGTGATTAGACCGTTGGCTGCCTGTTTCCTAATTCCTCCGTGGCGGGACCAATATGCTGCGCTGTATTTTGCTTCATTGTGCATTGTGCTTGAACCGGCAAACTTTTGTCCAATGCCGAACCCGATATTCGTGTGCATCAATTTTTTGTGGTTATCGTTGAAGTAATTTGTAATCATGATACTCTTTTGTTGTAACACAACACCGTAGTTCAAAACCGATTGTGGGTTTCGTTAATCAGGTTGTTACGAACTAGTTTTGGGCGTTGATGTGCATTGAATCCGAAGTGGATAACTCGGATCGGTTCAAGGCTACTTTCAAATATCTCAAATGTTATTGATGCCCACCGAGCCTTCTGGGGCGGAGTGATCCTATAATAAGCTTTACGACTATTGTGTTGTGCGGAATATCCAAAAGACATTTGGACTTGTTTCCGATTTTTTCTGGACAACAAACTCTTTTGGGATTTCAGTTATGGTATTTAAGCCAATTGATTTCGGTACTGCATGCACGCATTTTGCTGGTTAGTTCCGCTTTTTAAGTAAATGTGCATCTGTAAATAGACCTAATGGTCCTACAAGAACTCCAATGACCATTAGTAGACGAACCCGAATAAGACGCATCGTGGTATGTGTAGGATGAATTCTAACCCTGACAACTGAAGCCGCTATGTCGTGCATCCTAAGCACTGTACCATAGTTGCAACTGAGCAAAAAGTAGCACGCCAACAGTGCCTATCAGGAAGGTTCTGTGCTAACAACGAGCTTCTGTACAGAAATGTAAATAGACTTCGGAATAGGAAGCATGTTGTACCCTACTTACTTCAGTAAATGAAGATAATTAAACTGCCGAAGAAGCAGCCAACGTTCTACGGATGCAACAGACTTCAATATTCCGATGCACCACTACCATGTATCATGTACCTGTCCCATTCTCCCAGCTGTCACTATTCACACACGTCACGTTTAGTTCAGCAACCGCTTTGAGGAAGCTGATGTCGTTGCGCACACGTAGTTCCCCCGGAGTTAACAACCTTCCTCCAATAGCACTTCAGGTGGCAGTCACGAGGATATCTGAGCCATTAGCAATATTTTCCAAATATGCCTAGATGAACAGCAGCTCCCCAACATGTGGAAGCAGGATAGCATCATCCCAGTTTTCGTAGGTAATAGCCGTTCGGAGTAGTAAACAAGCTCCCATTGATTCTCCTCCCAGGGCTGCCAAACTTGAAGGATTCGGTCATAGCCGAGGCGCTAAGGAAGGAATTTGAAATGTCTAACAGCATAGCACAAGAACAACATGGTTCCTACGGCACTGATCATGTACTACTAATCTGCTGATTGCGCGTGGCAGTCGTATAAACAGTGGGACCGACACTGATATCATCTTTATCGACCTTTTCTAAAACGTTGGGTCGCTTAGATCACCGAATATTTCGCCAAAAGCTGAATACGTACGAACTTGGAGACCCGTCCTTGGCTGGATAGGAAATTTCCTCCTTCAACCCCGGCTTCAGCTTAGGGTTAGGTGTTTATTTTCCGGTCCTATCGACATGGAAAGCAGGGTTCCACAGGGATCGAAGTTAGGGCCTATTCCTTGTCTTCAGCATTTTGCCGAAGATAATCCAACAAGAGTGGGACAACATGCTTTAATTAAAATGTACTCGAGTCTCATTAATCTACTGTTTTTTCTAGCTGAAAGTACTCGATATCCTGATGACGGAATTCCGGCGTAGGTGGGCTATCTCGGGTTTAGTATAACTTTGACTAAGTAACTCACCGCTTCTTACTGGAGAAGTTGACATGGTTTGGTTTGCATTCCAAACTTCTGTCTTGGATGTC
This sequence comes from Dicrocoelium dendriticum, assembly GCA_944474145.2. Lineage (NCBI taxonomy): Eukaryota > Metazoa > Platyhelminthes > Trematoda > Plagiorchiida > Dicrocoeliidae > Dicrocoelium > Dicrocoelium dendriticum. Next base: position 14,341,006 of record OX104066.1, read on the forward strand.
GGAATTCTTATGTGAGAGGACGTTTCGTCTTAGAATCGGAGATGTGAATCCTCGCATGCGCATCGTCTACATTGGCTTTCTCAAAGGATCGGAAGCATGCCCACCAATCTATATTATGTTTATAAACGTCGGACTGTCTTCTTGAGAACACCTGCTATGCTTTTCCAAATGACTTAAAGCCGGTCAGCAGGGCAACCGAGCAACACTGATCAAAGGTATCAGCATTGTGTTTAACTGATGGAAGCAATGGACTTTGCCTTTAAATGCCAACAAATGCCAATTATTGACTAATAGTAGAGACGGGATGGCAGTGCAGACTTCATCTGGGTCTTTCAGTTTACAGTGCACCAACCAGGTATGTGTTTGTAAGGTTGCGCGTAGGATACGGGATTCAGACCAGGCAAAACTGGTTAAAATGTGATCTGGTTGCACTGGATACCACATGGGGAAAAGTAACCAAAATTGTGAATGGATTCGTTGTATCCCGAAAATCAGCAGGCCAGAGCAGCACCTTAACGTACGTATGGAAAAACTGTCTGCACACACGTCCGTTAAAATTAAATCGGTAGGTGTTTAATTTGCGATCAATCCAATGCAAGAACACAAATCTGGGCCAACGGGTGATCAATAGAAGTGTGAGTAGGATAAGCGAATAGAGGGCAAAACCAAAGCAAAGTATTTGAACCTGACATTGTCCTTTTCTTTGTGCTTCAAAATAAAAGCACTACGTGCTCATGTGCGATATAGTTTAATGTCTGCAACACGAAGAATTGTCGTGTGGTGTTACCCGTCCACTGAGTATCGGTACACAGGACGGCGTATCCGACTGTAACGTTGTAGGTTTGTATTAGTTTGTGCCGAGTACTGTGTTGTAGGTGTGTTCGTCTGTTTAATTGCACGTTGGGAAAGCGCTGTATGCAGCCGTCTTGCATTCACCTTTGTCCTATCAGCTAACTTGCAAGCTCCAGGAATGCACATCGATTCCACACGGGTTTGGGGTTCTAACACATTACCTTCTTTCCTGGAATATGGAGGTCTCTAGATTATACATTCTTCCAACGCGTCTACATTCAATCTACTAAACTGCCCATCTTTCTTATCCTATGTTATTGGCAGTTTTCTCGGACGTAAAGACAGCATTTAATCAAGTTCGAATTGGTTGCCTTAGCATTAGAACCGAGGGCGTCCTTACCCTTGCAGTAGAGGAGTGATTTTGTAAATCTCCAATGCAGATACCATCGGATCATCCCAGGATTCCAAAAGCCGAAGGACTTGTATATGTTCTTTCAAAGTACGAATAATTCGTTCGAAGAGTCCGTTCGCTGCAGGAGTATAAAGTACAATCCTCGTTTGTCTGATACCATTGCGCCTTAGGAACGCAGCACACTCACAACTTCGAAATTGTGGGTCTTTATCAGTGAGTATTTCTTTTGGCAAACCATAACTCGAAACAAACAACCGAGCCCCTTTATGATGACGGCCGTAGTTACGTCCTCGCAAATAATATTTTCTGGCCATTTGCTGTAGGCATATTTAGCCACTAGCCCGTTTCGCTTCCGCGGGGGTGCCTTGGCAAACGGGCCTACAAATTCGTTGGCAATTTTTGCCCAGGGCTTCATTGGGTACACGATAAATTGACTGCATCACTCAGGGGCCTCACACTCTTAACACATTGTTGTCAGGTGCAACATTCCCGAGTAACCGTCTTGACGCTGGAATTCAACTTCGGCCGCCAATAGTATTGTCGTATCCGAACTTTTTTTTGCACAATCCTTGAACGGCTTTCATGCGAGCATGTAACCAACATAGTAATAAGGATTGCAGCGACCACAAACTGCTCGCCTCTACTAACGCAGTTGCACACAGTAGAAAGCTCGTGCCGTAGGGCATAGTATGGAAGTAACTGGTCGGATTTTGGTAGGACTATACTATGAAATGGATATGTTCTTCCGAAGCTCCGCAGGCACAAGGTCTTTTTCAGTGTGCTCTCGTATAAGGTCAAGTGTTATTGTAGGCGTTCCGTCTGACAGCTGCGATATCATCTTTTCCTCCCCTAATTCTTCTTGTCCCCCTTCGGCGGACAGTGGGAGACTTGACGGTGCATCTGCAAGTTGGTTAAAGCACGCCGGCACGGATTTAATTCCATGATCATAGTTCAATAAACGTGAGTAACAGCAACTCAAGCATACCGGCTTTTGGCCTTTGTTACTGCGACTTAGCAGCTTTATAAGAGCAGAGTAATCGGTGAGCAAACTGAATCGACGTCCGAGTAATTAGAATTGCCATTTCGCACACGCCCAGACGCATGCGAGGGCATCCTTCTCGCCGATGGAATAGTTTCTTTCAGTATCAGACAAGGTACTCGATACGTACGTAATCACTTTCGCCTCGCCATCATGCAGCTGAGACAGAACTGCACCCAAGCCAACATCTAAAGCATCCATTGAAACAAACGTTGGACAGTGCTAATTGCAAATCGCTAACGTGGGAATGCACTAAATCATCGCTTGTATGATCATGTAAGCATTGTCTTGTTCAGTGGCCCATCCAATCTCCTGGTTTGTGAGCGTCATACTTGGCAACGGCTCGGTAATAGTCACTAAATTCGGTAAATGTCGAAGGGAATATGAACACAAACCCAATAAATGTTTCATCTGTGTAATTTGTATGGATTTGAACAATCGAGAATGACTCTGGTGTTTTGCAAATTAGGCTTAGTGCCCGAGGTATAAATAGCCTGTCCAATAAACTCTACCACTGTTACAGAAAATTGGCATTTGTTGGTATTCAGGTGGGGATTTAGTTCATTCAGTCCATGCAGCAAATTATGAAGGTTTTGCTTATGTTCGTTAGGGTTACTGCCAAAGACACAAATATCAGTCATATACACAGCATATTCTTTGAGATCTGATAACGATAGAGTAATAAATTTCTGCCAAGCTGCTGGGGCACTACTACGGCCAATTGGTGGCATTTTGTATTGATACAAACTGTCTTGCGTGAGGAAAGCAGTCAAACGTTGGCAATCTGGATTCAGTGGCTTGCGGTAGTATGCACTGCGAATATCCAGCTTTGAGAAATGTTTGGCTATTGATAGGTTAACCATCAATACGTCGCTAGAAGGCAGATGGAATTTGTCCACATTATATGTAGATTAATCGTTCAAAGGTCAATAAATACACGAATTAAACCATTTATCTTTAAATGCAACCAGTGGATGAACCTATTCAGAACACTGTATGGGTTCTATCAAGTATTCCTTGAGCATATTTTTCAAAGCTTACGATAAGGCCTCTCGCTTGGCAAGACGTACAGGCCTAGGTTGTGAAATGCTGAACGGTTTGTAATCCGCGCTCAACCGAATGTTGAATGGGACTCTACCAATATCAGTAGGAAAGCTATTTGGGTAACTTTACTGTAAAGAATGAAGGTTGACGCTTGCAATGATCATCATGCTGCGGCGTGGCGATACTTTAAATAGAACCATAATATTACGTCAAAACAGAGGCTTACTATCAGTTTAGAGACGTAAACTGCAACTATACGCCTTCTGCTGTTTATAAGAAACAATGAAATCATAACAAAACCCAATCTGTGGAAATCACCAGTAGAGTAGCTGCTGAACGTGCAAACGGATGGCTGTACAGTTAACTGCCAAAATGCTGTTTATAAAAACAATATGGTACAGCTATGATTAGTGACGCGAAATCCAATTCCATGTCTAGCAAAATGGTATTGTTTCTAACTTCAAAAAGCATACAACGAACATCTGGACAAGGTAGTTTGGGTTCTTGTTGAAGACGAAAGTGGATGTTCTCATTCATTAAATCTAGGCATGTATTTTTCAGTGGTGACCGGGAAAGCTCTAGTGTCATTTGCAGAATCAACTAAAGAAATGGCGCGAAAACGAAAACCTGAGCAAAATGACCGATCTTACCGCGATTCCGGCAGATTGAACTCTTTGCAGGACATGACCTATTGCGACATGGACAATTTTGTGTGCCGCCCCAACAGGTAAGCTCAAAGTCCTTGTAATGTCATCCACTGTTACCCTTCTGTCCGACTGAATGAGGTCATGGTCTGATTCGATCACCTCAGGAGATCTCAATTCTGTAGGCTGCCCAGGCCTGTTTTTATCCTCAACACTGATCCGTCCTTCTTTAAACAATTTTGTCCACTCGTAGACATTTTTCGGCTGAAACATGTGGCACCATACACAGTTGACATTCGCCTATGAATTTCAACTGGTTTGCACTCCTCAGAAACCAAAAACTTGGCAACTGACCGCTGTTCATTCCTAGAGCATGCTTCTCGGTCGGCTATCTTTGTTAATCGCTACAACTCGCAATTTTTTCAATGTGCAACAGCAATTACATCCACGTGAAAAAGAAGTAAAACAACAAAAAATAAACAAAAAGCAAGCTGCTATCTGTCTTAGAAGTCCTTATACCAAAAAATGCACCTTATTTATTGAATGACCTCGGTGTTTGCACGATGTTCAGCATTTCCCCAACGGTAACACTTATTTCTAACTGAGGATCGCGTCAGAGAGCGTGTCGAATCCAAACGGTCAAGTTCAGTAGCCTCTGTGTTAGAGAGAAAAATTTTGTTTTGCTCCGTGACTGCGACTGCACGAGCCACGTCACAGGCCCTGTCCAATGTGAGCTTTTCTGCGTCACATTAAGAGACGCTCTCTGATCCGAGAATCCGCAAGTCCATAAATCAATTGTTGTATTTGAACACGACAGGACTGCTCCAACTGCTATACCATCTGCTACTGAAAAGTTTAGGAGTGTACAGCAGAAGTTATCGCTGTCTACGGGACAACCTTATTCTGGTGAACCAATTCTTGTAAAACCCTGATCACGCTTAGCACCATCTCCTGAAACTTAGCCGCAACATAAAATTCTGGGATCGCCCGCTGAAACTGGCTACGCAATACAGTCGCCTGTAATGCCACTGGAACTATATATCTCATCGAATTGGACACTCCTAGAATGACCTTTCCACTTTTGTCATTTATGAGTCCTTGACAGCAGTTATTAAAAAATGGCTAGACGACGCAATACAACGCCAGTATTAGCTGATTTAGGGGGGCTACCCTGTCCTCTGCACGACAGTAACGTGTAAGTCAGTGGATAGAGAGCGGCGAGATATCACATCTATTAAGTCATTCACGATGGCCGTTGCCGTCCCCCGTAGCTCAGTGGTCTAAAACACGGAGTGATAACATTCGAGTTCCGAGTTCCAGCCCTACCAGGGTCCGATGGAATGCGCACTGCTGACGATTCTCGAAAGGATGAAACACAGGCACAATGCTTTCCGTACGTGTGACGGCTCTCTGAGTGAGCCTAGATGTGACGAATTTCTACTTATAACATCCAACACCCTACTACTCCCATGTAATTATCTGATTTGTTTTCTGTCCACTTAATGACCACTGGACGCAGCCAAACATTGTGCTCTCCAGCCCTCACGTATGTAACAATGGCATATTACGGGCCAAATAGCGAATGTTTATCAAGTACTGTAGGATGGCCAAAGAAAGAACGACAACATGGTGAATGGAAAACAAAGGGATACAATGAAAATCGTTTTGGTGGACTCACCACAGCGTTAACATAGTGACATGCAGAAAGAGCCAACCACAGTTATGTACGTTAATTCTGGTTGTGCAACGTTCGTCGCATTATATCGTCCATCGAGACACACATGCTATATATCGTTGTGTAGGTGGGTAGGAGCAATATCAACGCATTTTTAAACACAGTTAAAGTGTGGACGGAAACAACGTAATTTGGAAAGGCGTTCCAAGGAATATACACACACAGAGTAAAAGTTCCGTCGACATTCTAGCCGACTGTATTTCGTGTCTAACTAGAACTGTTGGCCCCACAAATGCATGTTGTGAATCAGTTATAGTAGGTGACAGCAGACGTGATTGCGGTTCTTTAGAATCTAGTAGGTCAAAATAAAGTCGCTATATAGGCGCCGATACAGGCCAATGTATACTTTTAGGGTCCTCAGTCTAAGTTGGTAAAAAGGTTGAACAACCTTTTGAGGTGCTTCGTGGCTCGCCGCTGTGGAGTCTCGAGCGCTACAATATCTTGTTTGTGCCAAGGCAACCACATATGCATCGCGTATTCCACATGAGGCCGCAGGTAGGCGTTAAGCAACTGACAACAGACTGAGGGACGAAACCGCGCAAATGCCCTGCGCAGTATGCCAACATGTTGGTTCCCGGTCGTTGTCGCCTTCAAAGATTGTACTGAGAAGTCCAGATAAGCCTAAAATAGTACCCCAAGGTCGCGCTGTTGGATAAAGCGGACACACAAGGACCTTAACGAACATAACTTGACTTGCTGTGCATTTACACTTTATACTAACAATACCGAGGTATGTCCGTTGGTGCGAAGGTGAATTTGCTGTAAATTGTTTCTACACGTCAATTTTTACCACAATCATCTTGCGGAACCTGTTAAGCTTCAACTTTTTACCTGTATAAAGCTACTGTTCCATAAGTAATGTTATGGTTCACATGGCTGTAAACAATAATCAAAAAGAGAATTTCATATCATGGATTTTTTTCTGATCCTGTACTCGATCACTCACAGCGCACTCACACTGTAAGAACGTTTGTGCAACTTTTTCCGTATTTACTACGTAACGAAATACGGGAGCGGCCAAACGCAGAGCTGAATAGGGATGGCGGTACAGACTTAATTCTAACTTCAAGTGAGCCACAAACATAGCGTAAGTTGACTGTAAATTCTAGCTATTTGTTCAATGTTTGGATCATATTCCGTCAATGTCTCTGGAGGTTGATGTGAGCCAGGTGTCTGCTGTATTCAAGTTATTGAAGAAATTCACTAGGTTTTTTTTCGGAATATGGTACAGTTAGAAAGTGTTTCCGCTATAGGCATAGTCGGTTCCACATGAAGGCATATCTCACTGAAAAGGCCAGTAATATTTGATGAATAGCAAGCAGAGAGAGTAGCAAGTAACCGTCATTACGGGTGAGATCGTTAGCGGCTTTGATAGTAATCATCAACAGACCAAACGTTGAACTGAAAGTAATTATTCACTTGTTGCCTCCGAGATCTGCTTACTATACATACGGGAATCCGCGTTCGAATTGAGCGGCGCGCTTCTGTATCCAACAAGCGGAAGTGCATGTCATCCAACGCACGACAGTCAAGCAAAACTCTTCCTGATGTACACATCTGAACATGTAATCGAAAAAATTTAGTGAATTTAATAGCTGAAGGATTTGAGCAGTAAATTAAAAATAATAACCTAAATTTGCTCAACCGAAATTGCGATGAAAAAAGAGCTCAAGAAACGTATGATTTTCATTTGACTACCCAATCCATTCCGAACAATTTCCAACTGCTAGCTGGTCGCTCACATTTGTTGCCTTTCTACAACTTGAGATAGAATCAAGATTGTAATTCTTCCTAGATAGGGTAACATGTTCAAGATACAGCTATGTCCTCATCAAATGTAGGCATCGGAATCACCGGTGAACAGTTAAAAGCCAGTCTCCAAAAAAGCGGCAGCAAATGTTCCCACGTAGAAACATATCATATCGCTAGCACATTTACGGAGGCATAGAAACCTGTAGTACCGAACCATGCCATTGCGAACGAAGGGACCATGATTGCCAAGTTATTGCTACGGAGTTTACTAGAATTAGCGATCACTTAATGCTAACGTAAAATTGAACTGGCTATGCTGGAGGTTTAACCTAGCACACGAAATCGGTCCGCAAAATCACACACTGCCAGGTTTTAACGGAATCTAGTGAGGTATCCACCTGGGAATTCTTGAGTAACAGTCCCCCGGAAGTGTCTGGAAATGGTTTGTGAAACATTCCGCAACATCATCATAAGTGTCAGAAAAAAAACTACTTCGTTCCCGAAAGCTGCCATCAATTGCTGAAGCAGGACTCGGAAATGTAGGCATAAAAGGGTAATCCTGATTCAAAAATCTGGGTAACATCTGAAACCACCGTGACATCATAAATGCATGTTATTTCTTTAGTACAATTTTACTTGTCAGCAGTGTTTAACCTGTAGGTTTCAGGCGGGGCCTTCACACTTGATTGTGTACTATAGTTATTATCAGAAGAAGTTAATAACACTCACGATTTTCGGCACCGCATCGGAACCCTTTTGTTTCAACTTTTTAGTAACATGTTCTGCAATCCGTGACAACACCGTTTACATTCATGTTGTCTTTTAAATTTTGCGGGAATTGGTCACATTTCCCCCGTCAAGCCATGCAAAACAAAATAAAGAAAAGTGAAATGAAACCACAATCTAGCAACGATATATTAAGAGTAAAATATTGTATTCTAAACAGGTCCCGTAGGATGCCCAGAAGGAGAACCACGTGGTGAAAAGAAAGAAAGTGATAAAATTAAAGTCGTTTTGCGTACTCATCATTGTTCACAGGGAGACACGCAGTAAGGAGGTAAGTTCGAGTTTGTATGTTAATGGAGGCCTTGCAACCATCGTCACATTATATTGTCAGTCGAGATAACATATTATATCTCATAATGTAGGTGGATTATGACAACGTCAAGGCGCTTTAAAAACACAGATAACGTAAGGTTGGAAACAACGAAAGTTGGAAGGGGATCCATGGCTGTCACACCCGAAGAGAGAAAGAAGCTTCTGCAACATTCTAGCCGATTCTATTGTCTGGCAAACTTGAGCTGGTGACCCCTAAAATTCGTGTTGTGACTGAGTTGTATTATATGACGACAAACGTGATAGAGGTTCCTCAAATATGGAAAACCATTATTGCTGGATACGTAGGCGCCGATACCGGACGCCGTATAAACTTAGAGCTATTAGCCTAAGTTGACAAGGAATATGGAAAAGCCTATGACATGCTTTGTGGCTCTTCGCTGTGGAGTCTCAAACGCCACGAGAGCTTGTTACGCCAGCACTGCCAGGCCTGGATTGCGTAACCTACTTGAGGCTGCAAGTATGTGTTGAACAACTCTGAACAGTTAGACTGATCAAACCAACCGAATGTACTCCGCAGCATGCCGTGTCGGTTTCCAGTATTTCTCAATTCACCGATTGTTCGAAGCAGATTAGATCTGTCTGGATTAATAGTCCAAGGCCGCGCTCCTGAGTGACTGCTTGCAGGACATGGCATCCAAGCTTGTGTGTGATGTTCGGCTAGTGACGGATGTGAACCACCTTACGCTTAGCCGAAATGACCTGGAGCAGATTGTGGAATGACCATTCATACGCCCTGTCCACTTCTCGCTGAAGTGCATCGTCGTCTCCTTGGTCGGCTGTCGCGCGCCACATCTGAACATCATCAGAAAAAGCCAGAAATCAGAGGCAATCAAAGGCTTAAGCGTATTAATTAGAACCATAAATAGACGCGACCCCATGGCTGATCCCCTTGGAACTCCAAATTCAACATTAAGCGGATCATATAATGCACTTCGAGCTCCAAGCTGCAGTTTCCGATACTACAGGAAATTGCTGAGCCATCGAAGGACGGGATCTCCAACGCCGTAGATTTTGGGCCTGTGCAATGCAATGGTCCAGTCGATCAAAGGCTTTAGATAAGTCGAGATTAATGACATCTGTCTCTCTACCTTCAACCGCTGCTTCCATCCAACTACTGCGTGCAATTAGTTCGCTGGTTGTGCCGAAACGTTGTGGGTGGTGCAGTTAAGGTGTAACGATATCGTGATGTCCCAGATGGTCGACTAAAGCCCAAGCGATGATTGCCTCCATCCACTCTGAGAGTACAGGGCAACAGTTTGCAAACTCCGAGCGATTGCAACTTGTGCGAATCGGCGAGATCGGTATATGTTTCTACATATCAGGCACCGTTTGCTTATCCAATCACATTTGGAAGCAATGCGATAATGGTTCGGCCAGCATTGTTGCTACTACCTTCAGCGGCCTTGGGGCAAAGTCGTCAAATCCGAGGGAACTGTAAGTGCGTAGTGAGAGCAGTTTCTTCAACACAGATGTGCCAGTAAAAGCGATGTTGCTGATGGTTGAAATTGTGGCGATGGATGTAAGTATGTAACTATGGCGGATGTCTCGTTGGAATTTCGGGGCCTACTGCATCCGTAGAGTGTTAGCTGCTTCTTCAACTTTCCATACCACTCCGACTCTCGTGTTAAGTGTGGAGGGATGCCATGCTCCCCTTTCTGAAGGGTGTTAACATGCTTAGATGGGTGCTTTTTGTTGTTAGCAAATTCACGAGCCAAATTTTGTTGGTAAGCCGCGCTGAGAAGCGTATTACAATTGTTGCGCTGAGTCAAGTAGCCGCTCTAGATTTCGGGATCAGGACGGGCTCTCTAAGTGTGCCAAGCTGCATCCCACAGTGACGTAAATTTGCGAGTCCTACTTCCGATGGACGAATATGGATAGGTGGAACGAACTTAATTTCTGAAGCAGTTGCGATTAGATTACTGAAACGTCCAACAAACTGGATCCAGGCGAAATCAATTGAGACATTGCAAGAATTCCCAATTGGTTATTGCAACCAGATCGGTCAGGATGTTGTAACGTGTGACAGCATCCGTTGGTTCTGTGTGTTCCTCCGAATATTCATTTTAACACACAGGTTATTAAAGTATGATGACATAAACACAGCACAACATATCGTGCAGGAGGGTTGGTTGCATTTCCGAGAAAAATTCTCGGGACTATGACCGTATATATTTTACTCAGTGCCAATATCCGATCGCTAGATGGAAAGTAGATGACCTCAGAGTGTGACCGAATATCGTGAATATTTACGACCGGCATCGTTAAGTTGCAGGAAAGCTGGCTTCATGTTGATATCTTAGATGCAGTCGTGGAACCCGGCGGATTTCCATCTCATCGTGATGCTTGCCAATATGCATCGAGAAATTGCGGTGGTACCAATTATATTTACATGCATTATTTACAGTGCATAGCAAGTAAAAGCGCTTTTCGCTGCAGCTCGCAACGCAACAACTGTTTTTCCTTGTCAAACGCAAAAGGTTATCGGTCAATTAGGTTGGAAAACATTCATATTTCCAACAGTCGAACCAGCTCTGAAGTTAAAGAGTTATACGACGGACATATAGCTATGATCCGTGAATACCTGGAAATCTGATTGTCAATAGAAGCCAGCGATTGTAACTGGTTTAAGAGCAGCTTCACTGCAAAGATTGAACAACAATGAACAATGAATCTATACGGATTATGAAGCGTTACTTTACAATTTCCGTTGGATAGTTGCAGGGGATATCAACATGACAATAATGATTAGAAGGATAGCAAATAGTTAATAAGTTAAATATGGAAACGATGACTTATCGTTTGTTCCGCTGTAGTCCTGCGATCCTCTTAGATTCACAGCACCCATGTTAACAACAGAGAATGCCATGGTATACCCCAGGTGTAGGACGGAGACGCAGTGTTAAGTAAAAAAGTGTAGGTGGATGAGTGCACCATCCAACCGTTTTTTACATACTGTTAGTGGGAGAGCATTCCACGGGTGACAGACACAAGTGGAAAAGAAATTTCTGCGACACTCCAGACGACTGTATTGTTCTGCGAGTTTTAACGAGTGGCCCCTCAGGTTTGTATTGCTGCTGCGTTGCAGTAAAGGGTGCCACACATGATGTGGGTCTCGCGGAATCAAGGATGCCATAATCAGGTCGCGTCATAGTCTGCGATAGCTTCCACTGAACACCCCCAATCGTTGCAGCCTCTCCTGGTAGGAAAGATTGCCCATCCTTATTGCGTTCTTATATGCCCGACGTTGTGGTTGCTGCAGTGCATTAAGGTCGTGTTTCAGCCATGGATGCCAGGCTTGAATTGCGTATTCGACATGGGGCGAACATACGCACTAAGCATGTGTTGAAATATGGAGCTGTTTTTTTGTCCAAACGCCCGTCGCAACAGCCCGACGTGTTGGTTCCCGGTCTTCGAGGCCTTTACCGATTGCCTGGAACCTCATCTTAAACCAGGACATCCAAGTCACGTTCGAGAGTGGATTTTTGTAGTATATTCGTTCCGATCGGGTGTGAGTAGCTGCCCTGATGTCGAATGGAAAGCACCCTGTATTTACTGACGTCGAATGGCAGTACGTTTTGTGTCGACCATTGATACACCTTATCTAGGTCATTCTGAAGCACGTGTTGGTCGGCGTTCGCCTGGATCCTTCGCCTGACCTTGATATCGTTGACAAACATTAGGAAGTTTGAAGCGATTCCCTGTGCAAGGTCATTAATAAACACCAAAAACAAACGTGGACCTAGGATTGAGCCTTGCGGTACACCACACTCAACTTGTATGGGGTTGGATAAAGATCTCCGCACCCTGACCACTAATTGCTGTTGAAGTAGAAAGTTGGCGATCCAGCTTAAAATAGGGTCGCCGATCCCGTAATGCTGCAGATTGGAGAGTAGTATCCGATGGTCTAGACGAGCGAAAGCCTTGGAAAAATCCGGGTAGATCAAATTAACACCTTCTTCAGCATCAGCTGCCTCGGTCCAACTATTGCGTGCAATTAGTAAATTGGTTGCACACGACCGCTGTCGACGGAAACCGTGCTGCTAATTAGTGATGACCGCAGTTTTCTAGATAGCACACCAGTGCATTGGCAACTAGGGATTCCATGAACTTGGAAAGTATAAGAAAAAGGAATACTGAGCGGTAGATGGAGGGATCAGTACTGCTTCCAACATTGCGAATCGTAGTTATTATTCCAAGCTTCCACATGGCGGGAACTTGGTTCTGTTCTATACAGCGCTGGTGAAACTGAGCTGTAGGTCCTGCCACTTGGCTTGCTGCTGCTTTCAGTGCCTCTGGACAAATGATGTCGACACCCGGAGAGCTGTGTTTGCGTAAAGACGTCAGCTTTCGCAATACAGCATCTGCGGTAAAAGTGATCTGGGGTAGTCCTGGCAACGAGAAGACAAATGTTGGTAGATCGCCTGGTGGTAAGACCCTTTGAAACCTGGGAGCGTATTGAACCTGCAGCGGGTTTGCTGCTTTCACAGCCGTTCTTGTTGGGCCATCAGCCGTCCTGAGTGGAGGAAATCCTTGCCTCACATTTCGCAGGCTATTAACGTGCTTGTACATCAGTTTGTGGTTAGCACTGAAGGTTTTGGCGATGATCTGCTGATAGGTGGCTTTGTCGTACCTTAACGGTTGAGTGCAGTGATTACGTTGGGCTACGTAGTTGTTCCAAATTTCTTGTGCTGGAGCTTCTCTGTACACTCGCCATGCTGAGTTGCGTACTGTCATCCATTTTCGAGTTTTGCTACTAACGTAAGCAACTGATTTACACTTATAGCAAACGTTTACCTCTGAAGCCGCTGAAATCAGCTGACTGAATATTTTGACGAACTCGAGCCAGGCGACTTGCGGGGGTTCTACTTCGAGGAACGACCAAGTTGTGGCGTTGACGAGCTGGGCTAATCGATCGTAGCTTGCGATGGTTCGCACAGTCTCATCGTTCTCATTCAGATATTCTGCAAGGCAGACGAAGTTGAAAATGATCACGGTTTGATCACTGCGACCTAACGGGCAGTCTAACACCAACACATCATTCATATGCTCATCGTTGGTAAGCACAAGATCCAGCACAGATGGATTGAACCAGAGAACATCGTGCAATGTCCAAGGAGGTTAGATGCAATACTTGACCTGGTTTTGTTAGCAATCTGAACATTTTTCTGTTTTAACCGGGCGCCGGTTGGGAGCTCTGATTGAGCCATCGTAAAGTCATGTCATGTTAGCTATAGCAAGATGAACCACAAAGATCTAACTAGTTGCTAAGATCGAAGTTCAAGCGGAGATAGTGCTTTCCCAGATCAATCAACGATTGCGTGAAACTAGCGTTTTCGTGGAGTGCACATCATTTTATGATGCAGATGCATCAAAGTATTGTGGACAGTCAAATAGTTACTGTATATTGTGCTTTGACACCAGCTGTCCAATTAAAATACTTTTCATCCGTGCTGACGATCCCCAAAAGATGAAACGCGCGTACAGTGCTTTTCCGGGCGGGTGACAGCTGTCTAAGTGAGTCTAGATGTGACGAATTTTTACCTATACCATTCAATTCACCCTAATACCCCTCTGTAATCAGTACGCAGACCAAACTGCTTATAAGGTTATAAGTTAATTGGTGGCTGAAGTTTGGTAAGCTCATCGCCTAATGAGCAGGCTACCCTGTCCTCTGCCATGTAGTAACGTGTAAGTCAGTGGATAGTGAGCGCCGCTATATCACATCTAGTAACTTATTTATGATGGCTGTTAACGTCCCTCGTAGCTGAGTGATCTCAACCACGGACTGGCAACAGTCGAGTTGCGGGTTCGAGCCCTACGAGGGTCATTAGTAATGCGCACTGCTGACGATTCCCCAAAGGATGAAACGCATGTACAGTTATTTTGCGGGCTTGTGACGGCTGTCTAAGTGAGCGAAGATGTGACGATTTCGACGTATAAGAAGAAAAGGCTTTTTAACGCATACATTACATCATCAAATTCTCTATCGTGTGATATGAAAATAAATTGCTTCGAATCCTCCAACTTGAAGTTAGGACACTCGAATTTAACGATTATTTTTACCCAAAGGTTCAAACTCGGGATAGCATATATTTGGATAGCTTTTAACTTCTCTATTTTTAAAACAAATGACTGACATTACCGGTCATACAATGAGAATAATTAGTGCTGTAAATCGGATAACCACTGTAAGTAATACCGTTGCGGTCACAACGAGTGCCGTGGCACATGTGCTCTGTCGCACACATTCCGTGCCGTCTGGGATACAACAGTAGGTAAATAAGTTGGAAAGACCAGTGACTGACAGTTCCATTGTGTTGCCGACTTTATCTCTTCACTGTCAGTCATAATAAGGATGATGGACAAACAGTTAGCCGCACAATATTTTGGTGCTAATGATAAGTAACTCATTTGGCAATGTCCTTATATGCGATTCATACATTTTTATGGCTCCGGCTAATTCGAAGCCAAAGCACAAAATTGGAGCATTAAACTTCCTAATTGCAGTTGCCCCTGAGGTTGCCCAAGGGTGCAGAATAGGAAAAAATGCCATAGCGCTCAACAGAGCTGACAATGTCTCGATCGACTACAACAGGCCTAATTTATCGAAAGCGTGCAATATGGCTGAAACCGATGTTAGTTGTAGAAAGCTGAGGAAAAAGCTTTACGTGTTGCTTACCCGAGTTTTTTCGGATTTCATAATAACAAGTTTACAAGTGCGTTTAGTCAATGCCAAACATTTTGAATCTGTTCCGAAATTGTCCAGTTATTACATCGGAAGACAGGTCACCCTTGAAGCGTGAACTTCAACGCACGAATAAAACGAATGTGTTGACTGAGCCGAAGACGAGTCATTCTCCTTGCGCGACTGCTGGACTGCCAAGAAGGTGGTCATTTAACAGAACTTAAATCTCTTCCTTTAAAAACCCAGATAAAGTCAGCATGGCCACTCGCCACACAAACGATGCTAACAATGGCGACGGAATAGAGGGAGTTCAGATGTACATGCCTCCACAAGACTTATGTGGGCTTAGGAAGTAGTGTATATACACTCACTCTAACAAATCAGTAGCCGTTAGTATCAATCCCCACACTGAGGTTGAAACTGCTCCATGTCCAAATAATCCAGTGAAGGTGCAGTACAACCCATTGGATCTACGACTGTAAATAGCAACGATGGTCATGGCCCACGCCGTAAACATGTTAATTCAAACAGTGCCTTCATAATGGAAAAGACGACTCCACGTTTACCTGTGACAGTCATGAGTAATAATGTTTCAGTACAGAGTGGCAATCCACAAGTCCCCATTGTTCAGGTGATGTGTCGATGCTGTCCTGCTGGCAGGCCTCTACATAGCTTCGCTGAAACACAATTCACTTAAATATGCCCCTTTTTTTCTTTCTCTTACAATGCCCTCTGCAAGACTTTTGGATATATCCCCTAATTCTTTAAACTTGATCGCCGCAAATTACCACAGCATTCTTTTTGTACCCCCCCACTCATTCTCCTCCCACCGTAATCCCAATGGAACTGGCATGTCTCATTGCAAGGGATTCGTTGCGGAAGGCTCTACAACTAATGTGAATTCAAGAGTGAATAGTGGGTGGAGTATTGAACAGTGCCAGGATTTTTTTAAGGCTGATGATATTTAATATCTCTTCTCTAATGAATAAACTACTTTTAGGGGAGCCGTTATTGAATTTGCCATGAGCAATCAGAATAACCTCCGTCGCCAAATTGTTACACTCAACCGAAAGCAGAACAACAGTAACGCAACTGGATGTTTAGTAGAAGCAATGGCAATAGTACATCGGCAGTCCACACTTGGTACAGATCAAGTGTTTAGTTTTACGCAGTTTACATGTTTAGCTAAACACTCGCTTTTGAACCAATCAATAAGCATCGCTGGTTAGTCGGGAGATGGACACTCACGCACTAGCGCGCACAATGCAGCTCCACAGGCTAGGTAGTGAAGCATGACCTTGTAGCGCCCAACGTCTGTATCACCATCAGCTTACCATTGGCACGAAGCTGATGTTGTACGCAGCCTTGGTGCAGTCCGCTCTCCTATACGTCAGTGAAACATGGACGATGTACCGGCGCGACTTGCGATATCTTGAGCGATTCCATCAGCAGTGTTTTCGACGGATTTCGAGCATCAGTTAGGGCGACAGAGTTGCAGACACGGAAGTGTTGCGACAAAGTGAAATGTATGCAGTGGACTGCATACTTTGCTAACACACCTGAGGTGGATCGGTCAAGTGTGGCGTATGGATTCGACACGGATACCGAAGCAAATCTTATATGGTCAGCTGAGTATTAGGAAGCGGCATGTGGGGAAACCAAAGTTACGTTACCAGGACATGACCAAAGTGAGCCTCTCACGTTCTAACCTTGATTGCAGGTCATGGGATTCGAAGGTGGTATATCAGCGTGCATGGCACCATCTAATCACAAAGGCAGTTGCCATGATGCTAGAGAAAGCCCTCGTAAATGCAGAGACGAAGCGGCAAGCGTGTAAGTGACGAGCCCCGATGGGTTGTCCTCCGATTTATTTTATTTCATTGTGTGTTTCAACTGATTAGCTGTTGCCTGATATCCCCGGTGTGGCTGCGCTTGATGTGCATGTTGACAAGGTGTCTACCTGGCTATTACCCACAACCTCGTCCATACTGGCTCCAAGAGGCAGTTGGTCGTTGCTGGAAGAGACGGGGTAAACGGTCCTTGTGGCTGTGTTAGGCTCGAAGAGCGGTTCCATTCACTCAGTGTGGAGCGGACTACGGTCCAACCACCGCCTTGTGTGCGCTAGATGCCCCAAATGCTGCGGGCTTGTGTTTGCTTGTGAAGGAGTGTGGCCGGCTCCCTTGATGAAACGTGGATCCCAAACACATGCCTCCTGGACTTATTTCTTCGGGTTTACACTGGATATGGGGTGTGTGGTTGGAGCTGTGGGTGGTGCAGCGCAAGCTACCCATGGTCCTTCTGTAGGCGCAGGCGTACTGTGGCTGGCCACATTGACAGACAAATCCGAAACCGGATGCTGCCAAGGATATCTAAATGTACACAAACTGAGCTTTAATTTCATGTCATGCTAGAGTCGGGCGGCATCGAACTAACTTATGACTCATTTTGAGCCCCCAAAAATAAAATATCATCTAATGTTTAACAAGCCATCGAACATGCCACGTCAGGGCCATCACGGATGCTGTTGTTATATTGCTGTTCTTCACTGAATAATATGTGCCTTTGACATGCTTGCTTACAGAGAAATGTTCCTTGACCCATTTTTGTTATAATCTGTATAACGCGTCTCTTTATGATAAGACTCATTATATGGGACGTTAGCCGCATTTTTCTCATGTGAATAAACATTGCATTCGAATGTCAGGCCCCTAATTTTATTACTGGTGGGCAGTCTGTTAAACCAACGAACAGTGACGTTTCGTTTTACCTCGGACACCAACTTGAAGCAGATTTTCTAGTAATTTCTAGGGGAATAGGGTCAGCAGTGACTTTGCGCAGCTAGTTGTTATCTCATTTAAACCAAATGACTGAGAACGACATAGCTTTGTATCAATTGTAACGAAAACAGTAGGTGATCTTCGGTGAATGCACAGAAACCAACATACGTCGTCTGAAGTACTCATGTATCATAAACTCTACCATAAACCGCATACAATTAGTACATATGCAACTAGTTGTGTATATTGGTTTTGAAGATTACTGCTGATAAATTTGCCGTGATTTCTACTGAAATAAGGTCACCACATGACGATAAAACTGTCTATTGCAGGTAATTAACTCGATTTCTTAAATTTTTCATGATGTTTATATAACTTAATGTGTTAATACAATTGAAACCATTTAATAAGAAAAATAACTTTTCGTTTTCAATGTTCTTATGTAGCTAAAGTTTTCTTCAATTTTACAATCAATGATGGCCATTATTTGACGAGTCATTTGGCTGTTATCAGATTGTTATAATGTGTCCAACAATAAGAACATACTTCGAAGTAGCAATGGTATGTTTTGACTTTCCATTCACAAGGTTACGCATTTTTTGAAACTCTGCTATTGTGGAATAAAAATACAAATTGCTAGTTATCGACTGGAGCTATTTGCTGCTGATCGTGACCTTAACAAAAGACTTTACAAAACTTTGCAATTCAGAGTTTATTAAGGTTCTATGTACTGGGATAATCCCACTATAAGGTTGTGCTTCGTCCGAACACACAGCGCTGATTCATACGTTCGCATCGGAATTTCATATGCAACAACCACTTCAGCCTGCAGAGGTTATTCGTTCTATGTGTGGAGACATGGTGGATAAAATTAAGTGTTATCTACTTCAGCAATATGCATGTGTAGGCGAGATGCCGTTTCCAATTCCATCGCTAAGCTAAACCGGGTAGGTTACATCTACTCTCTTAGATAAACGACTAGTGCCAGGTTATTGAGTTAAAATTTCGGCCTATTCAGCTATGACTTCTATAATAAGCTGATTAATGCAGGCTATTCATTGTCACAATGCATTAAGTTACTTTTTATTTACGCATTTAACTAGCACTAAATGTCAGCATTACACGCATATACTAGGTCTCTGAAGGTAAATTATGTAAATCAAATTTGGCTATGGTTTACTCTTTTCATCAAATAGTTTGTGGCTATACCTTGTTCGGTTTACTTTGTTTTGTAGTTATGCTTGGAAACACGTAATGGATTTCCTCGTTAACCTAGTATAAATTTGGGTCGATCTGTAATAGATCACTTGAACAAATATGCAAATTCTGTCACGAATCCTTACGGAAGCCTTGCGCAGGGTGAACGATTGCTTTCCATACTAAAACTCATTAAATATGTTTTTGGACATTTTGATTAGAATCATTGTCCGCTTGTTTGTGGGAGTACTGGGAGACTATGCCAGCAAAATAAACTGTTATATATGCACAGCAACTAGTATTTATGCTACAATAGACCTAGCTTCAAAAATAAGTTAAAAGCGCAGCCGTGACAAATGGAAGCTTGATTGAAATTGTTTCCGGCACCTAATCAATTTCCGGAGCCATGGCTGTGGTGTCATCACATTTAGTCCGAATTCTTGGTGCTGGCCTGTGTGATTAACGTTCGGATATTTGCCATGATATATTGACTGATTAGTCTTGAATCGAAGCCCACTTTTTAGTGAATACCGCTAATTTGTTCTCGCATAACCACATATCTCTCAGCAGTCATACGATAGCATCTGAGAAATATTTTTTGGCTATACGACTGTTCTTTTTGAGAATATGTATTATCCGTTTAGCAAATATTTTATTGGTAACTAATAGGTTTTAAACCACGCTCTTAGACAGTTGGTTAAGAAGGTATATTAAATTGCCCTAACTTAGGCAATTTTGCACTCGGCAATCGCGAATTCGCTTTCAGTGGTCTAGCAATACTTAGTAACTCTGATAAAATTCTAGTCCTTTATTCCTATTTTGCAAGTTAGATCAGTCATAAGAATATAATCCCTTTAGCCAATTGCAGAAAAAGGACTGAAAATTCCTTCTTACATACATCGAGCAACGAACGGAATTGCGTTTGCGAACAAATTTAAACTAAGCCTTCACAAGTAAATTACAAGACTCATAGGTAAGTAATTGTCAGGAAAAGCACCGGATGCCTGTTTTGTTTCTGCCATTCCCATTCGGACACCATACAGACCCTTGATTTTTCCTTTTCGTGATCGTTAAATTTGGCGCTATTATGTGTACTCTGAAAGCTCGCAATTATACGGCCGTAAAAGATCAGCGTTCTTATTGCGTTATTTATGCTGGTACAGGAAACAAAGTACTTCAAACTCATATTTGATTAAGTCAGTTTGAGAAACATGGAAATAAGAATTCCAGGAAAGAAACGGAGTGAATGATTATTAGGTTGCACCATCAATAAACAATACTGTTGATAGAAACTTTCGTGGATGATCGATTGGATCGTAATGGGAAGTGCTTAATGATCACACTTGGCAGACATCTTTCTCTCAGGACATTAGCAAGTGCAACGGACTAAACTACTTGCCTTACTTTATTTTTATGGATGTGGTTTTAGTTGTATTTGTCTCATACGCAGTTTACACCAGTTTATAAAAGCAGTTTAACACATTGAACCTCTGATATCAACTAACAAAGAAGATAAAGATGTCTGTTTCAGCTGCTTAGAGGTACTACTGCGCAGGCGGGAGGACGACAGAATATAAGCAGCGTCTTCCGCAGAGAGACGCAGGGAAATCAGTAAACCTACATTCTCAGTTTTGTTGCTCTGAGAAACAAACAAAATTGCGTTCATTTTCTGTACTGTCTCAATAGAGCAAAATGTAGCCTTGCAAAGCTTAAAACGAAGCAAAGCTTATTTTCAGCATAACGCAAGATATTGAGCATTTCTAGCCAATTAATATGCGACATTACATTTTTCTTAATGCTGCCAAATCTGTCGTTAATTAACCAAAATGCATGCTCACCGTACATACATTTTAAAGGCTAGTATTGTTTTTGATATGCCTAACAATAAAAGCAGGCCCATTCGCTAAATCATGTTTATCAGCTAAGGAAAGAACATATTTTCCCAAACAAGCCAGTTGTTTCCTCAGCACTAAAATCTCTTAAATTCGAAATCCTACATCTTGTATCAGTTTACTTGCACCTGGGGTACAAAGTGTATCCAACAGAATGCCAAAGGCTTGTTTAAACGGATTACTGTAAAATATCCCCATAACTGAAGAAAGAGTGATTAGCATCAACATTTTTTACTGAAACATTTAATAGAAACCATACACCAAGTTAGGGTGAATGGGTCCTTTAAGTTTATATTACATCCCCGAAAGCTTGTGATACATGTACTGATCCTCACGGAAGCTGGTCAATTAAGGTGCTGTAACCACAGCAGTAAAAAAAGCATAAACTCGCCCCATGATTAATTAATTAGTGCTCATCAAATGTTTTTGCTTATGCTGCTCAGTTTGATAAAATAGGTCGTTGACTGATATTATGTACAGAATTGTTATTTCATCTAGATTAATTTTCTAACTGTGACGAAACGTTTGCGGGCTTATTAATGTTTTAAGTATATCTTACTTTTTTAGTTACCTGTAGTGATTGCTCAGAAATGTTACTGTTTGCAAAAATTTTAATTTCCGAATTTACGAAAATAATTTAAAACATGTATTTAATGATTTCATGGATCAATCTCACACTAGGCTCCATCAATTTAACACCACACAACCACAAGCTATTAACAGAACAAGCAGCTGCCATCAGGCTAATATTCGTGTACATCTGTATAATTTAAGTAGCAGTTGGGTCCCTAGATTTTTAATAATTTCTTTTGCAAAGGCTTTTTTAGGTTTGGAATTAAAATCTCGATAACTGCTTGAAGCAAGCAGCGAATTTTGCGCTTAGCATGATGCAAAGGAACTACGCAATATTTCCGGAATACATGTCTTTAGAAAAGCTTACAAAATATTATTTGTCAGCCGGTGCAAAATTTATCCAAAGCTATTCAGTGGAACAAATTTTTTATCAAGGATATTGATGCTTACAATTTTAACAGCAAATATATGAGACTAACAAGTAAAAGATAAACAAATTATGGTGCAACGGTGGGGTCAGCTCAATGTTTAACTCGTACACAGAGTCTGCTCACATTGTCAACGGTCCTAATTCCGGATTAAATCATGTGACACATGTTGTGCATTGCCTCACCAATTGGAGTTGCATTTTCACAAAACGTCGGAGCGGGAATGACTTAGTACTGAAGAAATTCCTAGGTCTAATGTATACAGAAAAATAACCAGTTCCTTTGGCAATCCTACAGGCTATACCGTGTAGCCAACTTCGATTTGTGGTCTCTAACTTCTGTGCTGTGAATGTTTTAATAAATATCGGCTCAGGTGGTTAGGACCTAATGAAATGTTACAAACAAACATTATTCCAAACTGCGCATGATGATATTGTCTACTAAAATGCCTGGATATTTATATCGAAACCTATAGGTGTAGTAATGGAAACCCAAAATTGTTATTCGCTTTCCGTTTTGGATGCTCAAAAATAGCAAGGTCCTATTTTGAAATGTGTTTTATGTCATGAAACGTATCACATTGCAGCTTCCTTAATAATTGATCATTTACAAAGAAGGCATGATTAATCCAGCCAAACGCGCTACACAATAGGCCGAAGTTTTAGCTTGCTTAATAAACTCCTTTCTCAATCTCTATTGGCTTTGTTAGCTCCCGAGAAACAAGAAATTGCAGGTGCGGTTCATGAATCTCCATTAATAGGTTTACTGGTTAGGTAAAAATTAAACATGCCATTTTAGTTCGCGCGTTTACCGCATGGCCATTGCAAAACGGATAGCAGCGCCAGCTAAATAGCATTGGGTGGTGATCGTTCTTCAAACTGATCGATCCACGCTGAGGGAGTTTATGGTTACTTTGTTCTTCGCTGTCGCCACGACGGAGATTGTGTCACTTGGGTACTGAATATCCGACAGCTTATTAAGTCGTTGCCAAAATGATTGATTATACATTCTAGCTGCTCAGTATGCTAATAATGATAGGCGTGTGGTGTCCACTCGCCATACGGTGGATCAATACGCTTTTCTGCCTTCCGAAGACGTGCTCAGTTTCCATCATGCTGGTTCCGGTGCGTTTCGCGTGATCTGTTCTTAGGACCATTCCTCTATTCCACTGATGTTTCCTCGGCTGACCATTTGCTATAGCTAAGCATGTGGCCAGCGTGGAATCATACCTATGCTGTCTACTTGCCGCACAGCCGACCTATCCGGTTTATTGAATTCCGTATGCGCGCTGGTTATCCTATGCGCTGGATTGGACCAAATGTACGTAATCGAATTTTCTCAGGGTAACCCCGGTCCATCTGGATTTCATACGACCTTGATTTTAAACCCCAGCTCATATGTTCAATCTTTATTGTTCGTGATGGTGCAGCAACACATTTCGTACTACCTTATATTACGTGTTCGCTAAATGTTTTGGGTTAGCTGAACGCATATACCTTACATGCAATCATTGCGGCCTTGTCCGCTCAATTGTTACACCCAATTCCGTTAACTAATGTTGTAAACCATCCTGATTTCGTAACTTTCTTTACCCGTGCAGCCTAAAGTTACGCCTTAACACCAAAATCTTCTGATTCTGGTAATATGTGCTCCCATACTACTTCTATTGCTAGAGCAGGAAGCGTTTTACTTTACGATCATGTCAGTCATTTGGCATTCGCTTTCCGTTACGTAGTCATTCGTGCTAAGTAGTGGAATGCGCTATGTTAATTTTTACTAGAAACTTAGCGGTGGGCAACAGCATTCTTACGTTGTCACTGAATAGTCGTTGTACTGTACTTGTGCCGATTTCTGTTGATATCATTTTTATTCGCTGTAGCAGTGTTATGCAATTGAGTTCGTAGTTCTACGTGGCTTTGGTGAGGAACTTTCATAACTGATTCAGTCATGTAATTGTTGTTTAACTGTGATTTGGGCTGCTGGGCTAGTGTCGAAAACCTAATGTTTTTCAAAAGGCGCGCAAATATGCATTAACACAATGTGGTTGGTTTTCGTGAATCATCAACTTAGCTATTTCGCGCCGAGTAACATGCCGTAACTTGTTTACAGCCATTTGTTTGTTGTTCGTTGTGAAAGCATTATTATCTATTTAGTCACTGATATACTGAAACATATTTAAATGGCTGCTTTCGTTGTTAGTAAGGATGTCCCTTGCGAATATATGCCAGGGCTTGTCAATAACGGGTCGAATGCATATCAGCTCATTCGGCTGATGCACATCATGTAACACAAATGGTAAATTGTTTGATGTTTAATCACGTAGTTAACATTATTTCCGGTCAGAATTTCAGATTTTGCTCCTGCCCCGCGTCCGAAACAGTCCTCCACGAATAATTATATATCGCTTTTAGGAAATTGAGCTGCAAAAGGTTTTTTCACGGTCGATAATCGTAAGTGCTTTGTTTGCCTATGTTAACTATGTTAGCTTTTGCAACAAGTCTCCGGTATGCTCCGGACAGTCTACTCGTAAAACTTAGAATTCATGCTGATGAGTTACGTGAACTTTTACTAACGTAATTGCCCACAACTCTTTGAGATTTTTGAAACAGTAAGCCCTTTAGTGAATACACAAGCAAAGTATTTAATGAACATTAGGTATACTCGGGCTATTACTACCGAGACGTTTGGGGCGCCAAGTTGCACCACCATCAGCTAGGACTGGACACCTCAAACATCCAATTTAAAGTGGTTTTAATTCATGTAGCTTATCTCAAAACCATTATAGGGCCATCCGTCCTAAATACTGAAGCTGTTAAATTACAACAACGTTATACAACCCATTAAATGGAATTGAAGTAGAAAACACAATGTTCTTACGCAACATTCTGCTTCCGTCCAGCTGATACGAGCCAAAAACTTTTTGTAGGATAACTTGCTGTTTTTCCGGAAGCTGCTGTCCGCCTGCGGGAGAGTATTGTATTATCCTGAGTATTCCATGATAGCTACTGCACCGTAAGATTACTTGAGTTTAATTGACACAGCTAAAAATGTAATCGAGTTGCAGTTTGTAGACAAATACCATGGTTTCAAAGTATCATAAGACAAAATTTCTACTTTTCCACATAGCTCTAATGTGCATCTCGTCCAGACGGCGCTGATAAACATCTAGATAACGATTCATCCAAGCTCGTGTCAGCCTCGTTCAATCAATTGTGGATGCTTATCAATAGTTTACGGAGTTCGTTGACACGTCAAAATGTCGAAAACCGTTCGGTTAGAACTTCTTTGCAAAATCCTTTAAGCTTTACTAGTTGTCAGCGGACTAGTTGGACAGAAGGCTTTCCATTGGTTATGTAGGTAATATAGCTTTTGTTATTCGGATTGGCATCATGTGTGTGTCATTGCGAAACACCCAATTTCGATGGATATTGCACCCAAATCTAAAAGGTGGACATATCCATCGTTAAGCTACAGAACTTAGCCACTAATGAGTGTTATTAACGAGTCGAATTGGCTGACGACTTCCTCATAAACTTGTCGATTGGAACCGCAGTTTGAAAAGACGAATGTTGTATGCTGTGGTGTTTTACGATACAGAACTTTTTCACACCGCCGTTGAAGTGTGCTGTGTAATACAGGCAAGGATATTTTAGGGTTTCATATTCACTTCAATTTAAGTGGGTATTAACCGTTATTCTGTTGATAATAGCTTCTTTAATTTAAACATATGGCTTAGATTGAGCGTATTTATTATGAATCTTCAAGGGCAAATTTATAGATCAGCGATCATTTGTCGGAATTTTGTCTCAGCCTGTCACCAAGTGACTCCATTAACCCTGAAATATGCAGATTATCGGCCTTCACAAGGAAAAGTTGAATGTTTGGCTGAGCCAGAACGGATTTCGTAGTAGAATATATGTGACCATCTACTCCAAATGTGGACAACGGAGAGTATACCAATGCAAAATATTTATCAGACACTTTTATTTGCAAGCCCCTTCCGAGCGTGATGCAACAAGTCCATGGGTTCTCAACCTAGTCTAACTTTGTTACTGCTTGAGGTAAGACGGATATGCATCTTGGAACGATCTAGGCATCACTTATTTAATCACGCATCTATATCCCAACAGTCATGATCAAGTTGATAGGTATCGATGCCCGATTTTGTTTAAACTCAGATAACTTGCTATGAAGGAGGTAAGCCTTTGTAAACATACATGTTAGCTCTTCGAATTTCAGAAGTCTATCTGAAAAAGCTAGTGTGAGTTCAGAGCTGCTTACGTCCCTTGTGGCGTAAAAGGTCGACGAACGTTCTATTGCCTCTTATTATTGAAATTGTTGTCCAAAAGATAAAGAATGTACCTAAGAACGAGTCTAGTGTTTATAGCCCCATTACATGCAAGTTTAAAAACTGTGTGGAAAAAATAGACACTTATATTTCTAAATGTTTGCATGTAGAGAATGCACAACCATTAGTTTATACAACTATACCCTTCATTCGATCGTATGTAGCGTAATTTCTACATGCCCTCACATTTGCGCGGGATGAAAAATGCAGAGCGTGGCGTCATGATGCACAATTCTTAGATAAAATGGGTGATCAAACCCTCCCCTGCGGTGGTGCGAGGGTCAGACCAAATTTATGATAGCCAGTGTGTTACGCGAATACCTCTACACATCCGCAATGCAGCCAGCATCCTTCGAGGATCATCATATCGGCGTGCGCAAAATCACTTCGTAACGTATTGTTCTCAAATCAAAGTTTTTCGAGGAGTGGGCAGATACTACTTGGCTGGACAAGCAGTATTACATTTTGTTGGCAAGTAATCGTCTTTGTCCACATGGTCAGCCAATATAAGTTTTTTTTCCAAAAATATTTCGTAACATCTTTACTGAAATGAATATGCTTTCTGGCCATATTCGACTGCATTTGACTATCACGAAACTTCACGGAGCTAAAGCTAACGGTCATCCTTGAGGAAAACATTGGTGACCTTTAACTTGATATACTTGAACAAATAAATTGATTTGTAGAAATAAGAAAAGGTACGCATTGTGTAACATATGATAATATTTCAACGGTTACAATATCTGTTTACTTAAAGGCTCGGTCTATAAAATTGTGATTTCAACTTTTTAGACAAGTTTGTCGAAACTGGCACATTCTGTTTTGATTTCTCATTCCCTTAAGCTGAGTAAATAATTCTGCTTGTTGCTCAATTCATCAAAGCACAGCAACTTACAAATATCGTTCGTTCGGGATTTAAAAGGTGCACAAATTAGGATTCGTTTGAAGTCGTCTAAACAGAGACAAAACATGTAAACAAGAAACACAACAAGTTTAAATTATCATCACGCTGATTGCAAAAATTATATAATATAAAGTACACAAATTCAATTAAAGTACTGTTGATACATTGCTCTTCATTAGACGCTAGCAATTATGTTTAACGCTTCCGCAACAAAATTAAAAACAGTCAAATTTCAAGGTGGAACTTTCGGGCAGCTAACTATTCTAAATTTATTGTTTCAATTCAGTTGTCTGTCGGGGAGCATGCGTCGTTGATGGCTGGTTTCGAAATTTATTAGCACAGCGCTGCAATTCGGGATAACATACATGAGACCAGACCGTAGTCCTGACTGTTTGGCTACCGCTACTCATGCTCAAAACCGGGGATGTAAAATGACCCCTCCAACCATTTATTAACCACAATGAGAAGTGTCATTCATTGCGAACGTATGATTCATACATAGGCTTTTGTCTGCCATCGAAATAGCCCACGGTATCACGTTTGTTATCATTAAATGACGAACTGGATCAATCGTGTGCTCCTGCAAGAAACAAGTCAAATAGCATCTCACTGGATAAATTGAGGTATTCGTGACAAACAGACCGGGTTCATTTCTATGTGAATCGTGGCCTACATTTAGCTGGCGTTCTGGTACCCATTCACATAATTAGTGCTTCAAAATGTTCTCTCAATTAAACAGATCTTAATATTTGTTCCAGGGTTTTCCTATCTGATCCACAGATGGTATTGAATTCATGAAAATATGATCTCAAAAGCGATGTGTTTCACAAATATATTATATATATATATATAAACACATTTGTTATAATAACCCAGACAAGTCTGTTGAATGCACATTCGCGGTTTGGGCAGTTGACTCGATCTATTAACACCACAGCGATTCGGGGATCTAACGCAACCAGCCCAATAGCATGAACTAGCAGCTAACTTATTGAAATTTACTTTTGCAAGCAATGCTATTTTGCCTGCAAGTAGCAACCTTTGATGTTGATAATTCTCATCATTATGACAGCCCTGAGTAAATCCGAGGCTGATCAGGAGCCGTTTATATTACCAGTCAGCTTACTAGGTCGGATGCGCTGTAGAACAAGAAATTTGCGTTATATTAGCCAGATATATATTAGTCAAATTTAGCTTCTGTTATCCTTAATACTTTGTATTGCTTTTGCATGCGAAATTTATGTTAACAGAACCTTAAACACAATCCTGCGTTTTGGGAAAACTATATATACGATAATTTGTCCATAAGTTTTTATGATTACTTAATATGACAGCCGATTGCCACCCTGGGTGTGCAGCTTCGGTAATCTGTATAAAAGGATTTACTCGAAACGAAGCAACGCACATGAGTGTGCCTTTTTACTGTTTCAGATTCCCGGTTAAACGAGTTGACTAAATTAGTATTGGATTTACTTTATAGACACATATACAGACCGAAGTTTAAACTCAGCTTGATTTCTATCACAAATCATAATAAGCTGCACAATATATATTTTGCAGCTAGTACTGCGTTCTAACATTCAAGCGTTCAGCGAGAAAAAATAAAAAGTGTAAAATCAAAGGGCGACAGTAAAATTAATGCAGACGATGAAATATCTGTTACCAAAATTAGAATACATGTGTTATAACCAGTCTTAAAATTCTTTCTGATGTAACAGATCAATATGTTATGAGGTATTTAAAAACCATTCATTGAGCGACAGCAGACTTTACAGTATTCAGTCATTCCCCGTAAAACGTTTACCAAGCTAATGCTTATCCGCATTTAAACAGATCATCAACATCTAGATATGTTAATCACCCACTTTCGTAAAGTGAGAACTTTCTTACCGAGTGAAGTCATTCTTTATCTCAT
This sequence comes from Dicrocoelium dendriticum, assembly GCA_944474145.2. Taxonomy (NCBI): domain Eukaryota; kingdom Metazoa; phylum Platyhelminthes; class Trematoda; order Plagiorchiida; family Dicrocoeliidae; genus Dicrocoelium; species Dicrocoelium dendriticum. The sequence continues at coordinate 14,370,262 of OX104066.1, forward strand.
ATAAACTAGCAATGGGGAATCTCATACAAATGCATACAAAACACAGCCAATCTAGGTCCAACTATGGACTCATCAAGCTTCTTTTCCCCTGATCGTCTGTCATGTTCCCAGATGCATTACTAATCCCCGATATGATGCACCTGTCATATTAGTTACAAGCAGCAGCACGATAGACGTCAAAATAGAAGAAACTAATGCGAAAGCGTGAGTACTACCTCTCTCCACTGGTGCGCACTTGAATCATGCACGGGCACAAGTTGATAAGTTTTGTGACAGCTCAGGTTACAGTTAAGATTAGGACCAATACTTGCAATTAAGTTGCGTTGGTTTATAATTTTCAGGCAGCAATTCCACTTCGTAAAGCTGTACTTATTTAATGCACTGAATATGCATTGCACAACCTTTACATTGAAATGATACATGGCCATCTTGATGACTGTACCCAATTTTGGAGCACGGCAATTTCCTGTTATACTGTACCTCCTTTGCCGGTAGTAGGCATGCTATTTGTTTTGGGAAAATAAGTTTGTTTTGATCCAAATTGCACGCATTTATTGTTGAACGCCTACACAGATAATTATTGGGAAAGATTACATATAATATTTATTTGTCCATAAAGCTGATCGGTTCCAACAAGTATAATCGTTCTTAGATCTTCCGCATCAAGGTGGTCCCATTTACACAATTCATTTCAACAACTCTTTAGACATTGAAAATTGTGTAAAAGTCTTCTGACCTTCTTCTGGCGAAAAAGTTGTAGCCTTACATTGCATTCACGTACGGTGTTCCAGAAAAATAATAAACAGCAATTACACCGACGGCTATAGCAAGAGAAGATGGGCAACGTTATATGTTCAAACCGCTCCTTACGTTTCGTGAGACAACTTTTGCGGACATCCAAAAGTTTTCCGGCATCAGCGGCCCAGCCGATAATTCCAACTTGCAAATACACATATCAACTGTATCAAATATGTTGTTTTATAATCGGCAGATAGTACGTTGTTCGGAACGTGAGGAAGTATGCGGAGTTGGCTTAAGCGTCTTATATCTTGATGAATGTTAACCTGTTCTTCGTGGCTGACATAATTCGTTGCTTAAAGACCTGAATGAAGGACGAAATCAAATTACCTGTGCGCGATTAAAATCAGCGAGCAATTTGTCTTAGCCAAACATGCTTATATGATAAAGTCACGTATTTGATCTCGTCATCAATTTAATATTGAGACCTCACGTAAATGCACATATTTGCCATACAAATCATAGGAAATAACTGGAAAATAAGATTTCTATGTCATCATTGGCGAACGTTGGACTTTTATCATAGTTACTTTCGTCACAGAATTTAAACATCAGATATGTATATCCACATTTTTAGAAATTTAAAAATTTTTAAAGCAATTTAACCTACTATATTGCTCCGTATATATACCTAAACTCTATTACGGGTAAGGTGAATTTAATGGTTTTGAAAAAGTAATAGCACTGCTACAAGCTTTGCTCAGTGTTGCTTTAAACGCTTCTTAGTGATTTTAGATATTCCTTTAATAGCATCCCTCAATACTTAATGATAAACCAGAAATACGTTTCACTTCACAATGCTGAAATAAGCATTCGGTATATTTTATCCTATGAATTGGTGGAAATCGCTGAAACTGCACTAATGACCACAAACCGCAACATCTATACCTTTCACAAATGATCAATGTTTCCTCTCGTCTTGCGATTAAAAGACCGTTAAAATCGTACGATATATATATATATCGCAAATTTACTGCGAATGCTTTGGGTTATTCAAGGCTGCTATTATACCTATTAATTAGATGTAGGCAATCGTTCACTTGAACGAAACTGCGTGCTAATCGCTCATCTGAGAACATATTGTTTTGTCACTCTCAGCTGCATTTTGTCACAAAAGCGTGTGCTCACATGCCCTCGACCCAGCTTCATCAGCCCTACCTAGTGGATCACTTTTAATCTCAATATTGCGGTTTTCGCATCGTTCCCACAGAAACACAATAGATGAATTTTCCAAAACAAGAACCACACTATAAATTTGTGGTCTCAAACGAAACACAATTCCATGTTTTACCCGAGGATTCAGCAAACACAGCTGTGTAGCGTTCAACAAACTAGCTGTCGTAAACTATATGTCCGTATCACTCAGTCGCGCTGTTTGCCGTGTGCGCGATCTAGCCTTGTGAAACTACTAGCCTGCCCTGGCCAGACGCACACAACGCGACAACCTAGCACATGAAGAAAATTCGGCATACACGCGACCCGCAAAAAACAATAACTGCTTGGGCCTTGATCGGAATAGCATCGATCGGCGCAAGGGATAGTGGCGTCCCATCAGAAGCACATGTAACCGCATTCAGATCAATAGTAGTTCACGGCATGCTTCACACCTAGTATTCACTAATTGGAATCCATTGTTGCAATTACCAAGACCAGATCTATCGCGGATTTTCCATCCTCACAGTGAACCAGCTGAAACTACATAATAATTAAGCAGATGCATTGTGTTTCTTTACAGATGCTATACATTCCACTGGTAAAGTTTATACATCGCTATGGCAAATGTATGATAGACTGGTAGCATAATTTAAAAAGATATGTGGCGCACAAATAGCAAGTAATTTGAGGAGAGCGTGACAGATAGTGCATCCCATCACTAACACCAGGAAACACGGTAAAACTGAGGAAGAAGGTTGGACAGCATTATCAAATGCATTATATGTGGCTTGAAACCTCAATACCACCAGTTGCTCGAATATGCCTGAAACAACCACCGGCAGTCCGATTGCAATGAGCACGGTCAGGGCCACGTCCACCCTCCATCCTTTTCCCAAAAATGAAGAAGGACGTCGATAACAGTATTGGCTGGAACTTGGTTACCGTCAAATTTGATCGAAACCTAGAATTTCAGCTACTTCCACTGGACCCAGGATACATATTGAAGACGAGACTGTACTCAAGCAGCCTTCATCGGCTGTATACAGACCTGATTGTATTTTAAAATCAACCAGGTTTGCAAGTAGCATACCAGCGGTAATCTGTACCAGCGTTCCAGATTGCACTTCATATTCTTAAAAGGAAGTAATTTCACGACCTGTATCAATGGAACTAACTAAGTTATAGTATAGGTGTTGTAGCTAAGCCCATTGAATTGACATGCGTTACCAAACACTACGGTAAACCAAAAACTTTCCAAGATATGATAACTTATGATCAAAGATCAGAGGCAGTTCCGTTATCGACAACTCGCCTCTGGAAATTGTCTTGCTCTATCCGCCTAAACCTGATTGTTCCATGTAGCAAGCGCAGAAAAGCGAAACACTACTTGGGCATTGAACGAACGGAACCCGCCGCCAGTATTTTCCTGGTACACGCGATTTCGCGGATAGAAGACATTATGCGCGAGAAGCGGCCGTTATATAAAAGAAACAATGGTGATAAATTCGTCACAAAAAATCCCTGGAAAACGCCACCGTACAATTCATATCCGAGCTGCGCTTATCGCCAAACTACAAAGGATGTGGCTCAAGGATTGTAAGAGTGTTTCTTTTGTCTAGACAAGTATCAGTAATGGTGCTGGTACGTTGATATGCGGGTCGCAGCATCCTTCCTGCCGAAGTCTGGAACAAAGCCGCATCTGCTGAACAACCACCGAAGAGCAGCCAAAACTCGCGCCAATTCTCGACATGAGTTTGGAAAACCTCAATCAAATATCAAGTAAAACTGATAAACGTACCCAGTACATTACCAGCAAAGTGAGAGGGATAGATTTAATCATGGAATCCATGGATCTCACACAGATAAATTATTCATCGTCTCAAATGAAAATGATTGTTGGCCGAAATTTCACCATTCGATACTACATTTTACCCAACACATCGAAAGCTTCATTGTTGAAGGCGGAGAATCATTTCTACATGTGAACCTTTGCACATTGCCTTCCGAACAACTGTGGCCACCTTAATAGTCACATGTCAGGGACCGCGTACTATTTACGGAATAGTGCTTGTACTCCGAAATTACCAACGCCGAGGTAACTATATACTGTATGTCCCTTCTACGACACGATACCTCTAGAAAATGCGGTGGCAACGATTATACTACTGCAGCGTCTTGTAGCGCGAGCCGGTGTTTAAGCTAAAAATGCTGACCATATACACCCTTTGGTGCACACTGAGACCGAGAAGCAACGACACGTGAAATTTGGCCGTAGATTTGCGTCCCTAAATGTGCACCCTAGAAATGGACTTTAGCCGGGCATTATCCTCGGGAAGACACTTACGAAGGCGATACAAGCGAATTCTAATCTCTTGCGACTTAAATATTCACGACCTGGAAGGTCTTTTAGTCCCAAAAAAGCCACTCAAGTCAGACCAGCAACAATATGTTGCAAGCATTATGCTCTTCATGCTTGCCAGTTTGCCTACCGAATTCAGAGCTGGAATTTGACCGTGTATGCTAGATAAAGTTTTCATAAATGAAGTGTTCATGATGGAGAATCCAAAGTTAGAGAGTGTTCTGGAGCGGAGCCACCACGTAACAATAAGTTACGACTTCGAGTTTCATGCGGCGTATCCACTCCAAATTATTAACTTGTTCCGAACAACCACCCGCTAGATATACTAGCGAAACTTGTGGGAGATGTCATCTGGGAGTTTTCGGACGAGTGTTCCATCGACATTCCTTTGATGGATTTTATTGGCAAATTCAGTGATCATGTAAAATGTATGCTTCTGTCAACATTGACCTTCGCTCCACAAGATCACAGTCATTAATTCGGAGCAGAACGCAAAAAGTATGACAGTAAGAGACGTAACGTGGCATGTGCATAGAGCGAATCCAAGCGCTGGCAACTACAGTAACTACGTTGCGCATTAAACTCACTGTAACTCGCTTGTGCGTGATGACAAATTAATAAACCAACGGCGTCTAGAAGAAAGGATTTGAAACCTGAATTTGCTTTATTATTCCAAATAAGAATATCAGTTGATGAAGTTTGTGAAAATGTCATTTCTTACATGCCCTTCAAGGACTATATAAGCAATTAAAGGAATGCAAAACAAGGTCATATGAAATAAATTATAGACCACGTGTTTTCCGATTTGTGCGTGGCATACTACCACGGTAGGCCTAATCTTAAGGTCAGCTGTTTTTGAACGCAGCGCAGTGGGAGCTGACGATGGATTACAATGACTTTGCGTAGCTTGGGTATGTGAGGCCCTTGACTGCGCGTGAGTATTGGGAATGACTCATCTGGTTTCACTTGGTGACCGGTGATCATTAAGCGTCTCTTAGTTACGGCGGCAACTTTGCTTCTCCATTCACCGTTTACGATCTACGCATTTTCCATCTGGTTGAGGAGCCACCTTGGATTGTGTTCATTTACCCGAGCACCCAGCTTTCGAGTAGTGCGTCCAACATAGCTGCCACCACAGCTACACTTGAAGTTAGATAAGCACTGGGACGTGACTGCTTCGGCACAAGCGTCATTACTGAAACAATTATGGGTCTTGCGGTCACCAACAAGCGTAGCTCTGCTGCATTGTATGTATATTTGTGGCGCCAATTATTCTTTTAGCTGTGACTTGCATGATGTTATCCCCTTTGAAAGGCAACTCCATGAACACCGGTTTCTTGTAAAACGTTACCACCGGATCTAGCTTCATCGACTTACTGTATCGCTTAATGATTTGCACTAGGTCACCATTAGATTGTAATACATCAAACAGCAGTTCTTCCTATGCATGCATTGTGTCTGTGGTGCAGAGAATATGAGTTTGATTAAGAACGTTCTAACTAAAGAACGCTTATGATGGATTAGAGAGAAATTCCTAAAATTTAGGTATTGACCTGTTCAAGTCCAGCTTCGGTAAACTGATCGTTTTATCAAGCAATCTGGTCGTCAAGAGAGCAATATATCTAAGTTTGGGAGGCAACTTTCTGGCTCAGTTTCACAAGTCACAATAAGATACAGATGCATACCATTAAGCTCTCGGGCTGCAAGTGTAATATCATCATCGGAGTCCAGGATTAACAAGATATCAGCAACATAATGTTTTCATAAGTTTGCGGATTTGATGTTGTCTAACTTCTCTTCTATCCTAACCATGAATACGTCCGCCAGCAAAGGGCCTAACGGGCTATCTATAGACACACTATCAATCTGATGATATGCTTTTCCCTGAAAGTAAACGTTGAATTCTTGTGTGCACATCAGGAGCATGTTTTCAAAAATTCGGTGACAAACAGCAATCGAATGTTGTTTTTCTTGATAGAATTACATAGGTGGTCAACAGTCTCTTCCAAGGGAACATTGGTGAAAAACGACTGAACGTCAATTGAACAGATGCGATTGTGCTAAGTTGATGCCTTCCAAATAGAGAAGTACTCCGAAGTTGTTTGACAAAGTAGGTTTTAATAGGCACAATTATAAATGGTTCGAGCACGAATCTCAGCCATTTAGCAGTGACATAGTATGGTGAATTTATCGTGGAGATTGATGACTGCATAGGTAAAACTGACGTGTACAGCTTTAGTACACCAAACATCTGAGGAGTGTGGGTGCGTACTAAATTTAGGGTATTTTATTTCGCATATGAGAGGAAACTATGCAACAGTAAAGTATTGTGCTAACAGGAAGCTTCTGTTTAGACTTGTGAACAGTCTCCGGAATGGAAAACGCGGTGTACCCCCATAATGTCAAATTATGCACGTGCTCAAACAGCCTTCTGTGCAGCTAAGGTTATACGGGTTAATATGCATTAATTTGCCGACTTGCTGGCAGCATGTGTAACATACTTGTCCTAAGCTCCCAGACGCCAGTATTTACATAAGTCACTATAAGTTTAGCGACCATTACAGGAACCTGGTCGTAGCGCTTAATTAGTTTCCTCGGTATAGGCAACATTCCCACGAAAACACTGAACGTGGCAGCAACAAGAAAGCCAGAATCTCTAAAGAGATTTTTCCAATGATGCTTGGAAGAAAATCAGGTACCTAACTTGTGGAAGCAGGACTTCAATACTTTGCTTTGCAGGAGCAGTTGTAATTCAGAGCCTGCCAAATATCAAACAGTGATTCACATTTAAATGCTTTCAAAAGTGATGGTATCGATCCTAACTGAGATGGCAATGGGCTGCTTCGGAAGGTCTACCTTCCTTTCACCTGGCAAGACGTTTTCCGTCATCATTGTTAATGTAGTACCAACCTACCGATTGCACCTGGCAGTTGGATCGAGATAGACGATAGTGTGGCCCGGAACTGATGTCATCTACGTAGATGATTGTAGTCTTCGACGGCATGGGTCACCAAATCCTTCTCCAAAACCTTCAAATGTATGAAGTTTGAAACCATTTCATTCGAAGTATCAGTAACTTTCGTCTTTCGATTGGATTTCACATACGAGTTCGTGACTCATTTTTTGATGCAGTAATGGTAACGGAGGTGTTCCACAAGTATAAGTGTTGGGTGCGCTGTCATACTTGTTTTCCATCAACGACCTTAAGGATGTCATTAAGTTAAATATCCATTTTCTTGCCGATGATATCAAGCTATGGCAAGCAATCTGCTCTCAGTCAGATCACAATATGCCGCAACGAGACAAAGACAAATTGCCGAAAGGCAAAGCTACTTACATTTAACACGGACAATTACAAAGGCGCGCATGTCCGCCGTAAACACACATTCACAAATGACCTCAGTTAAGATATGCTGTAAAGCGCCTCAAAAGAGCGTGAACTTATGATGGTAAAGGAAGAGTATCTCGGACGTCCGGCGCAGTCCTTGAAGGCTTCCAAAGCTGAGAACCGACTTGCTGTTCGGTTACCGATGGTGTTCGAAAAGTTCGACTCCTACACCTAATCCCAAATGCTTAATTCATATGTGCTGCCACATGGAAAATACGCGATCAAGGCATGGCAACCGTGGTTAAACTGCGATCTATTTGCGTTGTTCACGACCCAGGGAAAAGCAACAAAATGTTATAGGGGTTGTCCCACCTTTAATGCTATAGGGGACGGAGAGCTAAGCGATTTTATGGCGGCAGATACCGTGGTATTCGTGGTGTATTTATCCTGGCGTTCCAGATCTTTAAGTCCCCGTTCATGCATCCTGACACCTTCTGTTGCTTAACCGCAACACGGAATTTAGGGGTCGTAGGTTACTTCTGACCACACAATCAGCTAGAATGCCGCTGGAATTAATTTTCCCTTGGAGCTTGCCAACGATGAAATGGTCTTTTGACTTGAGCCATTTCCGCGCCCACGCTACCCATTTGCAAAAATCGACTAGTAGAACCCTTTTACCACATAGATTACTTGAGTTGATTTCTAATCATTGATTGACTACAAGACGCAGCAAAACGTTGTACTCACCAACTTTACTAAATCGGGGTACACGGATATACCTTAGTGTTAATGTGGATAATATGGTGAATTCCTTGATACCTTTTTTACTTTGGGCAACTTTGAAATAGCGTTATTTCCACAAATCATCCTTATGAACTAGTGAAGTGGTGGATTTTTATCCATCTTTTACGTTGTTCCATTTTACATATTTTTTCATCATTAGTATAGTTTAGGCTAGGGCGCCTTGCTAAGATAAAGTTAACGGTAAAATAATCCTGATTCTATCCGCGTTTATTCTTGTTGATTAATATATTAAGCTAAACATTTTACTGTACTTGTAATGATTATTCATAATAGGAATTTTTTAACAAACTCATAACTGTCGAGTATTAATTTTGGGTCCAGATTTCACTGCGAATTTCCGATACATTTATTTGATTATTGTGCTTATTTTATTGTATGGTTAAATGTTTGCATGCGAGAAAGGTGGAGGTCACGTAGATTTTCATGTAAACGAATGCGAGTTATAAATATTCAGACATAGTGGGCATGGGTGTTTGTCTTGTCCGCACATGAAATTCCACGTTTTGGGAATAAAACTAGTTAGCACTGATATATTTAAATATCACATATGTTTTGGCTTTCTTATTGATTGTTCCTGACAACATTTTAATTCTTCTCTTAAATTCATTCGCTATGATAATTTAAACTTGATGATTTTCTGAAATGTAAATGACCGTACCTTACGGCGGCACCGGTATAAAACTAACAAAAGCTGTCAAGCAACTAAACCACTTTTAATGTAGGGAGCTATATGATGTATCTGATGTGTACTGACAGTAAATAATGTAACACTAGTTAATGGTATATACATAAGAAAGAAATGACTATGTGTTCTTTTGTAAAATTATGTTGTTATCATAAGGAGACGTACGGGAACCCTATAATCAAATAACACTTAAGTAATGTTTTTCTTTTATTAGTACTATTTATCAAGTTAGACGTTTTTGACATTCAGCTTTGTTTAAAACCTCTGTTTAAAACTTCTGCTAACTTATTGTTTACATTTTAGGAAACATCTTACTAAAACCGCAATATTTAAACTTGTGAACCTTATGGTATGAAATTCTTAGTATAGAGGATATATAAGTCCCACGATACATACGATTCGGCTGTTTATGGCATTGGATCTTCCTTGATTCCAAAGCGGTTTCTTACGTTTCTGCCATATATAAAGTCGAATGGATATATACAGTGTTAGTTGTTATGCCGTTAACAATAAAAAACTTGATACGTCTGCCTTCTGACAGAACAAATGCCTACTGAACACCATAAACAGCGGTAAATAAATGTAGAAAAATACAATCTATGTTATGAGACAACAAAGAGTTTCCCTAGATACAAAATTGTTTTATGGATGTAGAATTATAATTCACTTCCATCGATCTGATGCTGTAGTCGTTTTGGCAGTGTAAACATAACTGCGCCATTTTGGATAAGTTTAATTTTATTCAGACACAACTTGAAACGGTTGCAAAGAGAATTCCAGCTACTCTTTTCAAATGATGTGACTCGGTGAAAAACGAAAAAACGGCACATAAAACGAATAGCCTCTGTATTCTTATCATGCAAACGTTGTCCCCTAACGCATTTAGTAGTACATATGTTGTTATGGAAAAGCATTTAAGCACTAAGCGGTATATATAGTTGACAAAAACGTTTAATTAAAAATATGTGGACATGTATTCTTGGACCACTTCCTTTCGCTTTACATTAATTCCCTCTGTCAGTTTTCTGAATTTCACATAGTGGTATTCATTTCGAAGATTGTATTACAAACTATGGCCAAACATTCACTTGAACATCATTTACAAAAAATCGGATGGTAACAAATTTTATTATTTTAAGCAGCCCTTTACTCATACGAAAGCGAAAAGTAATAAGATCATTGTCTTTCTGAAGCGGACCATAAGTTCACGCTTCTAGCAAACTTTCTAATCTTGACTAGCGTATTCAACGTAGAGACGCATGTAGAAATGGTGCATAGTTGGAAGATTGTTGGGTCAGCTATTTACATGCCACTCCCAATAGGCCGATAACTTGGTTGCCGCTTTTCGCGGCACCTTCAACCTGTATTGAACAATTGGGCTCAATCTGTACGAACCAACCAAAGTCACATTCCTTGAAGCTGGTTTTCTATCCCTGTTTTATATGCAAATACGTGTAGGCAGGTCCATGGCGTAATTGCACAACGCTACATTTGCATACGTTGTATGGTATGGCGTTGTGAACCGATTAGTAGGAAGTGGTGTTAATACCGCACTGGAGGCGTTGCTAGTCTTCCGGTCCTCTGCTTATTCGCCGTCTCTTAAGATCATCTGCGAAAATTAGGAAATCGGAAGCAATCGATCTCGCTAAAACGTTTATGAACTCTATGAATAGACGGGTCTAAGCAATGGGAATTGCGGTACACCTCATTCATATCAATTCCATCGCACAGAGATACCCGGACTCTTGCCTCCAGCCAACTTTCGTCTAGAAAATGACTTATCTTGATCATGATTGGGTGGCCAATGCGGTAATTCTAAAGGTTGTGATGGAGAGTTCCATGATTTGGGACCAAATGACTATGAGAAGTGAAGGTAGAGGACATCGATTTCTGCTCTATCATCAACAGCTTTAGTACAAATATTACTTGCAATTAGTAGGTAATTAGTACGTAAAAGCTTTTGTCAGAATCATTGTATCGCTGAGGTTAATAAGTTGCGGCTTTCCAAGTACTGCATCAGCGCATCTGCGATGATTAATTATCTAACATTGGATAGCACAGGAAATAGGGTTATTGGACAGTAATTTGCAAGGTCATCGCTAAGTGATAATCCAACACTTATACTGGTAGCATACGCTTTCCTCTATGCCCTTTTCAAGTAAACTTAGGCCACAAGGTTCACGAGTTCATTTGTCTGGTTACCAAATCATCTGGGACCAATAAAGTTTAACCTGGATGATAAACCAAATTTAGTCAGGCAATACTGACATGCACCCCTTCTGGGCATGGATGCACTAACATAGCAACGAGTTCGCACATGGGGGACACAGATGTGTAAGTGATATTGTTCAGCCCTGGTTATTTTGCCTGCATCTTTTTCACGTAGGCGGTAACCAAATGCATAAGAGAGTTGGTGGAGTAACGTGTTAGTACTTAATTTCAGCAACAGTATGCTAGGATGAAGCTGGGTCACTGCAAAATAAATACCTTTAGTGCGAACCACAGTACAACTATAACAGTGCCTGTTGACGCAAATAGCTACTGGCTTTAGCATTCTGACGCGACAAGCTGTCCAGTTCTCTATGATAAAATGCTAAGTATATGTCCGTACAATCTAGGATGTGCTGTAGACACATATCGTACACGAGTGACGTATTAAACCGCGTGGGGTCATGGCTTACGACAAAGCGAAAAATCGCAGGTGTATAATGACATCAGTCATTGGTGCGTTTACCGCAGCGCACTAAGTGTCCTGGCATCATGCGATTACGCTGGGCGACGTATCAACCTGTGCATTGAGGTTGAAATGCAGCTGAACAAATCGCTGGTGGGTATTTATTCCGCGGTTAGCACGCCCTGGGTTTTAAAGCAGCGGGTGACATATACACTAAGTAACTAATTGAATGCTTAGAAAGCGCCGCTAGCTGATAGGGTCTGAGCCACAAAGTCGTGAGACCAATATGAAACCACAGTTTAGCGTCTACCTGTGCAGCAATAAAAGCATGAGTTGCTACCCATAAAATATCAGTTAACAAATGTCTCACCACGGGTGTTGGCCCAGCAATATATTAATCTGCAAGTTAACACCAGTAACCAAAAATGAATAGCAAAATTATCGTCCGATTGCGTGTACTTCACTGTTCTCTGAAGTTTTCGCCAGGGTGTTCATTCTGCCATATTTTACACTTTTTCCTAAGGACCACATATATCAATTGGCTGTTAGAACCCAGAACTCCTTACTAGATGTAGTGGGACATACTGTTCATCCTATAACGACTGCAGTGTACCATAAACGTAAAGCTGTATGTATTATTTTGTTGATAATTTGAGTGCCTTTGGAACCCTGGATATTTCAATGTTGTTCGTTGTGCAATCCGAGATTAGTGTTGACTCAGCTTATTTAACCTGGGGCGGGACTATTTTTCGAATCTTCCGCACCTATCCTGGTTAAGTAGTCTGTCAATCGTGCAGACGGAGTTATTTTCATAGAGATATCCTACAACGTTTCCCATGTTCTAGAGGTTAAACTTTCCTTGTGAAAACTATATTTTTAGTATACAAATAGGATCAGGATGTATTGTTGGAAAATATGGCACGCGCTAATCAGGAAACTTCAGTATTTAGCGAGTGGCAGGATCTGATGGATCATTCTTTATAAAGATCGCTCACACTTAACGTGGCTAAATGCAGTTATGCAATACTTCTTTTTCACCTAATGATAGACACCAGCCTGTCACAGATAGCTATCCACATGTACTATGAGCGAAAGTCCTATAACCTTATCATTTGCGGACAGTTATCTGGGCGACTCTGTATCGGAAACTTAATTGATTCAAGCGCGTCGGTGGAACTTTACAGTCCGTAAATGCTCATTTTATGCCAGCATTTTTAACAGCTTTCAGCAACCGGTACCTTAATATTCAAGTTCGTGCGATCTTACATTTTCCCACATTTGTTATACTACGGCTGCTGCCTTCTTAATTTACTTACGCTTTAAGACTATATTTAATTATTACGACGCTTACCACACCCATGCGCTCTTCTTGAGACAGCGACTTTTCTAGAGCATCTTAGTATGCGCTGCTCATTTCTAAAAATTTTGATTCTTCCAATGATTTTCATCAATGGTATAGTTCACTGCATTCATCCTTTTTAAAGTGCACTTACAATCACCCTTTTGTCTAGTAAAGCTTAGATATACGTTTTAACAGACCGTATGTCATCGCATCGTAATGCTATGTTGTCTTATCTAAAAAGTATCCTTGCCTACTTAGTAAGATTTATCAACATACCGTGAGAGCGGTTGTCGCACTGAGATTAGTGCAATTTATCTACCTTTTTTCCTAATTCTGTTTGCTGATAGTATTATCACATTTTCTGCACTGGTGATTCAGATGCTGAAAATGAACCATTTAGTAAAATTATTTTGCCTTGACTTGAAGTACCCAAATAGGGTTAAAGTGTCTATTATTGACAGACGCTTCAAAAAACCCCTGTTTTGATAGCTTCTTGGACTCCTTTGAGTCAAAGGTAAATACAAATTTATTTATAGCATTGCCAGTTATTCGAGCTAAATGTTATCAAACATAGGCAGACGGCAAGTTAATCGGAATGTTCAGCAAATCAAGTAGTGAAGTGCACCGTGGGGAATAAGGCAAAGCATATATGTAGTTGCCAACCGGCTACTCCCGCCAGACAATTGCTTTTGCTAAGTGCATCCACGTGATAAAAATGCATGCGTAAACCTACCGAATATTTGGGAAATAAAACCACTTTCAGCAATTGTGAACAATGATATCAAAGTTATCGTTAATCACAATACAAAGAAACATCACATGTATTGAACTAACTTATAGAGCAATACGTACCAGACGAGAGCTGCTTTCGATAATAATTGGTCAAATTCATAATATCACTCTAAAGGTATTCACCCAAGATTGGTCTAGTTAGCTAATTGCATTCGTCGATTTTTATGTTAAACTTTGGTAATTGATATTTTCAGCAGTCCAGTTATAGTTCCGAAATTTAACTGAAAATTGCTGCAAAATACTAACCTGAAATTTGTATGGATTTACGTGTTGCACATAATCACACTACGCTTGGATATCTGCAGTCCATTGAGATAGTTTTCTTTACAATGGGTTTAGATTTGCCTTCTGTTATTCTTAGTCAACAGTATAATTGCGTTATAAGCCTAATATTTATCTGGAAATATGCTGCAATGTGCTATAGCTATTGAAAATGTTTAGTTCATCTTTTTTTGTTTCTTTCATCATGTGTGAAGCTCAAACTAGGATACTAAATTTAATTTATTTAATAAGTACCATAGTCAGTGTCTGCAAATGTATGAATTCTTGCAACGCTGTAGACCAACATCCTAATATCTATCCTAGCTGCAGAAGGGAAACCTCTCTGCTTTGATTTAAATCTGTAAACCGCATTTACTTCGTGCTTTTAGATATACGCAATTGTGGAATGTTTTAGCATGCGACCACACAGTTCTGTTTCGCGCAAAAGTATTAACAATTGCGGTAAACGGGATTTAATTGCATTTGCTTCGACAAGATGATGCCACATCTTATATAATGAATACTCCGTCTAGACTACCCATGTTTATATTCGGATTTGGTAAAGCGGATAATGCGTGCCCTAATCGCAAATGTTTTATCTGCCTTTAAGTAAAATTTAACAATTTTCTGGTATGGTGGTGCAGCTTAACCGCTTGAAGGCCTTCCGTAAGATTTCGAAATGTTGGTTTGAGGTTTTCAATGATTTCAAGGATGCGGAGGTCATTTTGGATCACCAATTTAAAGCTGAATTCAAGGTCGGAATGTGAAAGAGATAGATGTCGAATCCGAATCATACCAAGGACCCTACTTAAACAATGGAACAGCGAGTTACAGTGGGTAATTTTTGAGCCAATGCAAACCAGCTCTACAGTAAATTGCATTGGTACTTTCGGTAATATAACCTGTCTCATACACATAATTATAATGTATATATATAAACTCCATGGACTTATCTACTTAAATATATATAAACCGCAATGCGTTAGGAAGGCTTGTGCACAATATTTCTCTCAGGGCGATATAAAGAATATTTTCGGAAAATGAATAGCGCTATTTCTTATGAGTATTTCTAAGCACAAAATGCACAAACCCGAATAAATGGTTTTAATGTATTTTTCTACTGACGATTTTCAACCTATGCTTGATACTTATAAAATATGGCTGTAAAATTAAGCATGAATGCAATAATTGTTTCTTAGTTAGCGTGTTTTTAATGATAAGTGCCTAGAGAGAGAGGATTTACGAAAAATTGCAGCATACATTTTGAGATAAACTTAGTCAAAGTAGAGAGCTATTATCGGAAAAAAGTAAGAGATTTGACTTCATGCTCTTTTTTGAACACGACAATACATATCAGGGACATCGGAAACTGAGTTCGAACCATAAACATTAGCTGCCAAAGCAGGACGCTTTTGATTCATTCAAGCTTTGGGTACTTATTTTAATGTGCGCGCCAAGTTCACGAGGAGCTTAAACAATATATTTGTAGAAGCATTTAATAAAATTTAAGTCATCGGTTCTGGACCTCTTCTCAACTTTTTCGGTTAGGTGTAAGGGCAAAGAGTAGTTCAGTAGTACCTGACCGATTTAAAACTAAGCTGGTTTGTAAGATATTGTTATGCTCACCATTTTCGAATAATACGATAACAAAATCGAAGTTAACGATTTCTTTAACTCGGTGAGCACTGGGTGAAGAAAAGATTAGTCATATTATGGCACACAAGGGACAGACAAATAGTTTAATAAAACTGCGCTTGCTGCCATTGTTTAAATAACTGACAGCACCCAGTTTCATAAAATTGAATTTAACTTTGCCCCATTCCCATATTTCTTATCTAGAAAGACATGACCCTCCTACAAAGAATCGGGCGTTGCACTTCAACAATCAAATTAGGAGCACACACGTTTTAATAATTTTATTTATACTGAAATAAAAGAAATCATTTACATAGTAAAACTTTGAGATAATTGCAATCAATAAACGCAATCCTATCAAAGGACCATAGTTCACAATTGAGTCGGGCAGTTCATGTAAGACTGCACAAAACACTACACCTAATGTTAAGATAGAAGAGATTATTGTGCGTGTTCTTAGCTAATCGCATAATTTTAGGCGCAATATTATTTCTAGGATAATAAGAAACGCAGATCAAATTAAGTGAATTATTTTAACGAACAAATTGCTATCAGGCAGGAGCCAGACGGAAGGCTTTCGCGATGCGTTACTATACATCGAATGAAAATAAATACTCCTTTCTAGTTTTAATTTTCACAGTTTGCTGTTCAGTGTGATTCTAGGTAAGCTAATTGCAACACACAAACATATTGTCGGCCAAAAACTAGGACCATTCGTGTCATCGATCAATATGTAGGCCATAATTCTGTTTGAATGGAACTGACAGGCATGATATTTATCACACAGGTTTCAGCTTATCAAAAAATATAAAAGCTGGATAACATTAGTTTCTTCTAAAAACCAGTGTTTGCTAGTTGTGTGATTAGCAATGTCCTAAATTGGTAGTGAACTTATGAGAATTGACTAGAATTCCATGGATTCATACATGAAAGGAATAGGTTAAAATCCATAAATTTACCTATTTCATTCAGTCAGGTATATCTCACAGCAACTTTAATCGTTCTAATCAGAATTCTTAAAGTGTAATATTTGAAGTAAAACTACTTTGTTATTTTTATCTAGATACATAGCATTTTTACCCTACGTGTGGAATAAAGCAGATATTTGTTTAAACTAAGCTGTGGTCTCAAGTGTGATCTTGCGTCATAGATTAGAAGCAAAACTGATAATCCAGATGGTAACCATGAAGAGCAAATCGCATAATAGCATTCATGCGCGTAAATTTCAGATTTTACAACTTTTCAATAATTTTTTTATACTTTAAGTGCAAATGTTTTCGTGCTTGGAAAATATTAAAATGCAGTTAAACTACAATCGCTCCAGGAGCCTAAGTGCTCCGGTGGGTTGGACGTTAACTTTACTAATCATGTGTGTACATAAGGTTGGAATCATTTATTTTTGTGCGGACATTTTTGTCCATGTTCTACTTTTAAGCGCGTAGGCAATTAAAGTGATTAAGACTCATGCAATTTAATTTAATATGAATTGTTGAAAGCAAAATCATTTGCTAACGAACTTGCTGAGCGCTTTGCATGACTTTTGCAATCTCGGAGCAAATGATCCGAGAAAACAAAAGATATTTTTATGCAAATCTTTATAAAGAGTTTTGCATCCCAATCAAACAATAAGAACCCAATTAATCCTCTCTTTCATGTGCATAGGTTGATATCCACACTACATATGCGGACAGATAAACACGATTTGTGCACTGATAGTATATAAACGGTTTTGGTAGGTTATTCATTTTAGTACATCATCATAAATAATGTGAATAACATTATGCCGCAGAGTATTCCTCTTTCCTTATGGTGCATAATCTGCTTAATATAGCGTTTTACTTTCGGAAGCAATCTAGTAAATTCCCTAAATAGAATTTGTCATTATTTAATATTATGAATGACGACTAGCTAAATGCGAATTATATATATATACATATAAAGGAACATTCTTGAATTAATCCACGAATTTTCCCTAAAGTTTCATCAGCTTATCATGTTTGCTCACACTATGCCAAACAAGGGAGGCTGTGTATATAAAAAATAAAACTTATACTTCCTTATTCGTAACTAAACAAACGGCCTGTTACGTTTTAAAAGGGGCTGTAAAAGTATTAATGAACAAGGAAAAACAGGGGTTTACGTTCAATTTGGAAAACCTGTTGTGTCGTTGGTTTGCGACATGTAACCTATTTAAGATATTGCATTACACTGAGATTAACATTAATCATTCGGAACTTGAGGACCGTAGTAAAAATGAAAATACTTCGGTGTTTTTGTTCCAACGATGGCACACCACGACCTCGGTTTCGTCCTTGTTTGGACTCATCTGGTGGCGATAACCCTTTCTGGGTAGAAATACCTGGCTAGTGGTTTACGCCTGAAGCCCTGAACACGAAACTATTGCGAACCGCGATCAACGCTTGGCACAGCAGAAAGGAACTCACAATAGTATTTGGAGAACCAGCTGTGTCGCTGCGTTGCGAACGCAACCTATATTGAGAGCTCTGGTCAATTTGAGATGAACATCGATAATTAAGATGGCGAAGACCGTATACAAAAAGGAAATATTTCGGTGATGCTCCTCCTAACTCTGATACAACATGACCGCGGTTTCGTATTGGTTTGGACAAATTAGTTAACAGTAGCCTGAGTAAGAGTGGAAATCGGTGCTTGGTAGCATGCGGTTGACGCCTTGAAAACTAGATACTGAGATACGAGAACAAAGCTTGGTAAAGAGGCAAGTAATTAAAAGTTAAATTTGGGAAACCCGCTGTGTCGTTAGGTTGTGATACGCAACACATAATGAGAATGATTCATTTTGAGTTAAACCTCATTCATTCCGATTGAGAGAACAGTATCCAATATAGAAATATTTCGGTGTTGCTACTGTCAACGCTGGCACACCACAACCGCGGATTCGTTCTGCATTGGACTCATAAGTTTGCGATAGCCTAAGTTGGAATGGAACATCAACAGGTGTTAAACGATTTTGAGTGTTCTTTCCTTGTAAATGTCGTGTGGATGGATTGCAACGCGCAATTTCAATGTTGATTGCGATTACCATTTAAGCGATCAACAGAAACCTTGCTTCCCATTCCATTAATATGAATCAATATCAGAAATCAGTTTAGGGTGAAGAAATTTATCCATCGCCGAGGCTGTCTACATTCACTATCTGAAGCCGGATTTATGTTTACAAATGCAATTCATACGGCCGATACTACTACCTTGGCCAACGCGCACTGTTACTTAGTTATTTGGCTGTTATTTTACCTACTTAATTTCTTTGAACTACTGAGCTTTGCGTATGCATGTGTATTTAGTTTACTTGTTTACCATAGCTATCGCTGTCTCAAGTTATCGATTTTGATCACTCAAACAGTCTAGAAGTAAAAACCCAGCCCGAGTGGACGCTTACCCCACACTATCAGTGTTTTGTAAACATTTGGGTCCGATGAGAGTTTACCGAAAAGAATTCTTCACCCTGAACTGATTTCTGATATCGATTCCTATTAATGGAATGGAAATATTTGCTTTGCTGAAGACCACGATTGCCGGTGATTCATAGAAACCTAGCTGATGCTAACAGCAAATGTGTGTTGCACGTCCGAAAACACTGCACCACTATGATGACTTTCCATGTTATCACTTCTCATCTGATAGTTACAGGCAAAGAACCACTGGGATGGATGGACCATTGGGATGTTAGTTGTGAACGCTAACGCTAAACCAACGGGTGACGAAGCGCAACACTTGGCACAACATGTGGCCAACGAAGTTGAAGGTCCTTTCAAGGTACACGCTGTCTGAATGAATTGCTTTGCACTAATGTTGCCCGAGATACACATTTAAGTGAAGCGTGGTAATTCGGTCACGAGGAGTGTAGCGGATGCAAATGGAAAATGCGAGTTGCCCGTAAGAGAACACTGCATTACACTTTGTTCCGTTTGCGTCATCTAATACTCTTGATCGAATGACCAGGGTTCACTTCAATGTGAATCGTGGTTGGAATTGCGCTTGGCAATCAAATCTACGTCTATTTCAAATGGACCCACGACATATTCATTTTTCTTTACCGTTTCTTGCAGCTTAACTCTCTTTATTCTCTTCCCTTCCTTTGTTGCTTCCTGGTAATGTTTCTTTGTGTTTCAGCTTCGTTTGGCCTTTTCGTTTAGGTTTATTTGATATATACCTTTGCCAATTTGCTATATTGACTCATGTACTTGGTTTATTTATTGCAAGTGCCTCTTGCTACAGACGTTTAGATAAGCTTAATTTTTAGTTATGTTTAAACATGTCGTATAGAATACCCTACACTACACGACCACTTTCGACTGGATATGCCACCTGTATTGCGAAATACTGAGTTGCGCTAGCTATCAGCATGTACAATCTCCAATGGCTCTATTGAATTACTGGTTTTCAATGGAATAGCGTTTGACACTTGAATATTCTGGGTTTCAGGAAATGATCATCCTACTTCACTATCCATCAATTATCTACCTAAAACATGAGGAGCATTTTAGTAGCTTTACGTTAGAAATGGATGAGAATGGAAACACTGAATCAACAAAAAGGAATAATTCTTCTGTTGCGGAATCCAAAGTTAGTTTAGACATTGCACTACTGTGGAAGCATAAATAATTAGCTTTACATTGCTTACATCGTTTTAACTGACCGCAAATATCGGCTACTCCTAAGAATGGATCTCTGATATACAAACTGAAGGCTACAATCCAGGACACCGTATTAAACAGAGTAATAAGCATAGTAAGATGAAACGAATCAATATTTTTAAAGAACATACATATTAATCGAACCGATATAGGGAAATACAAGAGACGCGCCATGTTCTGTCTAAACTGTTATTTACGTCCCACTTATGTGAATCCAAGTCACATGCATATGTGGTACGTACATTGACTTTCCAGATAACAATTGCTCACATTTTTATTCTATATACTTCATATCCAGCTATGCTTAGGGCTTGAATACACACACACTCGTAATGTTGTTTACAGTTAACAATGAATGATCAATGTTTATATGCAAGTAGTTCCTCTTATTGTTGGCCTGAAATGTTTTATTTCAACTGCATATTTTCATGGTGGACAGGTTAGTATGTTATATCCTGCTTATTCTCAGTGCGATGTAGTGGAACCACAGGGAGTTTACCGCCTATTGATGAATAGTATTGACCGTACATATATGACGTCAACTTGTATAAATTTGCTATTTGTACTGCAAACGGAATGCTATATTTGGCAATTATATTCTGCGTAACACTACCTACGCTTCACTACCCGTATCACGTAATTAACAAAAGCTGATAAACGTAGTTTAAGCAACGCAACATGTCGAGTAAACAAACGAAAATAACAAAGATTATGTAGCAAATATGGTTTTCTTAGAGTTCGTAACGTAATGATACTTCTGGTTGATTTTGTTAAGGGAATTTAATTTGTGTTTTCTTCAACGATTTTTAATCAAGGTACCTTTTGTGTTTAGCTAATAAAAGCGCATTCCCAAGAAAGAATAATATAAATAGTGATCTTATGATCTTACTAAGCATGCCATTGTGTTTTTTTGGAAATGACATTGTGTACACTCAAACAAAGGTACTTTTTATGCCAATATTTTGTTAAAATCTTAGAGTGACCAACATAAAATGTGAAAGGACATAGTAATTGTAATTCGAGTTGTAAGCAGATTGTGCGATTTGCTCATTTTAACATGATTTCAGTCCGCAACTTTTCTCTACTAGTCCATGCTTTGCCTAACCCGGGGACTTCATTTGTTGCATTGTTAAAGTATGCCGAATCACATTGTAGGGTTCATCACGTATTCAGTTGTCGGAGCGAGTGCGTATTGTCATTTAACCCTTCTAGCTCTGGTACACAGTTAGCGTTCTGAAGCAAAATAGCAGATTTGCTGCACTAGAAGGCGAGTGGGGAGATTTATGGCTCAGATAATCAAGATTCCCCAGGGAATCCATTAACATAACAAAAAGAAGCGCAACTGCCCATCCAGTTTCCTATGTTTTATCGACCTGCAAGTCACGTTTCCAAGGTAATGAGAATGCATGAACAAATTCAGCAATGAAGCAATATCTGCGAATGCAAAATTATGGCAAGTTGAAGTAAATTTATAGACACCAATTTGTCAGTCACTAGTTCTTTAGTCCGTAATCGCTCACCAAACTGCCCATGAAATATAATGATACTTATTACCGAGCGGGTTTTAAAAGTATTCATCTGCTAAAGTGTGATAATGTTAATATCTCTTTCCCTTAAAATTGCATTATACCGAATGGTTCGTTTTTGTCACCGTGGTCGGTTTGTGAAATCATGTAGAGGCTAACAATTGCGGGCTATACCTATTATTTTTGTAAACACAACTTTCTCACTGTGCCAAGAAATTCCGCCCGAAGTGCGTTAACTAAATACCTAGCCGGTTTATATCCTGTATGTATCCTGAGAATTCACATAAGCAAATTCAAGCTCATTTAGCGATAGTTCCGTAATTTCGGATGCTTCTGAATAATAGGCGGCTTCGCAATGCTTGTTCGGCGCGTCGCAAACCTATACAATATCCATTAGTGTTCCAAAACCATATATTTTGCATCTGAAGTCTGCTTCAAGCGTATTCTAATATATTGAATTTACGACATTTGATTTTTAAATAACTAAATTGTGGTTTAGACACTGTGCATTTGCCAAGCGTTTACATACATTTGGTGGAAAGTTTACACTGCATGCAAATACAAGAAAAATAATACTGCACGGATGAACCGATGGTGTTCAAAGTTCTGAAAGTGACTAGCATGTCGCTTAGATTAACGCAATGAATATTCGCAATAGGTAAATTATGGCTGTCACAATTTCCTGGCTTTAAAGTGAGCTGCTTTCAATTGCTTTATATCGGAAGCCTAGATAACTAAGCAGACATACGAAGATTATTTTGTGGAATACTCAGAAAGAATCATTTGGCCGGTACACTTGAGGTAAAGGAATGATTGGTAGACTTAAATAACGGGTGGCTGTTGAAAAACTGCTGCCAGAGTGTGTGCTCAGAAATACTTGCGAAGAGCAGTCGGTAGTTTAAATAACTAAATCGCTACCGCAATGTTAGCAAAATAGAGAAATATACATGACAGTAATTCAATGCCATACTTATCTGCTTTATATATATTCAAAGACAATCATACGTCTCACAAAACACACGAACTAGGGGAATACTGTGTGGTCTTTCGGAAGAACTACGTTTAGTGAAATGTGATATAGTCGTAATAGAATTAGGTTAAGAAATAAATTATATGTTAACCTCCTACCATCCAACCAGATGCCGAAGCAACAACTAAACATTTCTGCTGGACATCATTCTTACCAGCGAAGAACTTCTTGTGGAGCTCGTTGAATATGTTGACGCACTGGGGCTCAGCGATCACAGTGTCATCCGGTATGATATTTTATTCTTTGCCGAAAAGCCTGTCGGAAGGCTGACCTACATGACACGCTGGACAGGTTACGCAAAATTAAGCACTCTCATTTTTTCAAACAATTGGTAACCCAAACATCAATTGAGCGCCGACAACGTGTAGTCAACGTTCTGCATTGCTCTAAGCGAACTGTACTCCTTAACCACGAACTGTAATCATGTTTTCTTAAGGAAGCAACGTTTCACTCCTGTCCAAATTCGGACCCATAATAAGTTGCCCTCTTTAGACATGGCATGGAAAGCATATCGTTCCTATCCAAAGGCTACTCCATAAAAAGCCTACCGAATTTTTCGTAACCACTGCGTCAAGCATATACGATAATATAACCTTGATCAGCAGAGTCAGCTTGTGCACAGAGTTTCTGCCAAACCCAAAACCCTGCAGGGTCACGTACACCACCTGCAGCAAGTCAAACACGGTGCCACTGCGCTGAAGACACACAGAGGGCTCGGAAATTTATAAAACGAGGCCGCAGGATCCCGATGCCAACATTACGCATCTGCTTTTTCCGGTCCATCAGTTTACGAAATGACGCAACATATTCTGTTCTCAGCTTTAGCTTCTCAGCAGCTGTTCCGTACAATACAGAATAGGTCCAGTCGAAGCTTAAATCCCTGCGGGGAACAGTCTCTTTAGGTTCAGATGCTATCCAGCTAAGGCTCCTGCAATTGCGCTGTACCTCTAGCTTTACTTCCAGCGGAGCAGTTCACCCCTTTCATATCGCATGGTGAAGTCCTCAACGATTGGAAATGCGGTACAATTACACTAATCTACGAAGGCGGCATGCCCAAGGACTCCGTCGACTACCGGCCGATAACACTCCTCCCTACGTTTTCCAAAGTGATGCAATCGATTATCGCCGATGATTTAATGAACAACACCGGGGCTCAAAACTGCTTTCCGGATGCCAACACGGGTTCCGACGGCAACATTCATACCTGAGGACTCTGTTACCGTTACGGGATAGCTGGACGACTGCGGCTGATACTGGCCTGGAAACGCAAGTGATCTTCGTATATTTATTCAAGGCGTTCGACAAAGTCAACCTTGCCATCTTAATGCATAAGCTGTTGTTCTGCGGTATAGTTTGGGTCTTATTGAACTGCATCCGGAACTACCTCCATCAAGTACCGTCCAATTACGAGTCGTCGAAGCGCTTTCCTCTGGTATCTCTGTGACAAGCGAAGTTTCACAGGGGGTCTCTTCATGGACTATAGATTCCTATACTTTATCAATAACATCACGACACAAGTCGGGTCCTCGATGCTGCTCTACGTCGACGATGCAGAACTGTAGGTCATAATCAATGCTCCAGACGATACCAGCCCACTTCAGAAAGACCTCAACCGTCTGCATCAGTGGTCGCTGGAAAACAGCCTTCCGTTTAACTCTTCAAATGCCGCGTCCTCTCTACCAGCCCTACATTTTCTCCAATATACTTCATAGGTGAGGTTGTTCTCCAGGTCGCGTCAGCTAGGAATGATGTTCGTATCATCACCTAAACCAACCTTCTAGTGTCTGCATCCTGCCGAAAGGCAACATCTTCTGCTAAGCGCATGCTAGGACAGTTAACACGTGCCTTTGGTCCAATCGACCCACGGAATTTCCGCCTCCTAAACGCCATCTTACGTCCGCACCTGAAGTTTCTTATCCACGCTTGGAGCCCTTTGCTGATTACAAACCATCGTATGCTTGCAGCAGCACAACATCAAGCGACCAAATTAGTACCGTGTCTCACACACTTGGATTATGCAGAACGTCACCGCAGACTTGGTCTATTCTACATGAAATACCAACCGCTTGTGGACGACCTGTTCCTCGCCTCTGCAGTCCTATCCAACCCTGGGCACTTCGTCCGCCACTTAATGAATCGGAACATCTCATGTTCCCATTTTGTGGTTACGCACTCCGGCTAACTTATCAGCACAGCCGGGTGAACTGCATCATTCATCATCATCATTATACATGTCAGCTAGAGATGGTAAAACACCTCCGCTATTGTACCGCAATACATAAAGGAAATACATACATACATACAATACATAGAAGAAAAATAAATACGACAGTTGAACGCCAGCTGAGCTACCAGCAACGGATAGGCATCGTTCCGGTAAGCTACTAGCCGGCTACTAGGCAAAAACAAAAATTTAATTACGTTTTACCCTATGAGATAATATCGTAGATGGAGGGGGAGGCTAAAGGGATGGAGAGGGACAAAGAAACTCACAGCAGGAACGCCACTGAGGTCGGCTCCTTGCCATATCAGCAAGTGTATCAAGCCAAACGTGTTCACCGTCCTTTGGACCCCAACCACGGAGCCGTGAAGCTCCAACTGAGGCCAGCTCAGAAGTGAGGGCCTTCATTCCTCTGGACCAAGTCATCGCTTGGCCACCTCACCTCTTCCACCCACATCCCCGGTGAGCAAACAACGCACGTCGAGGGAGTCGGTGGGCTGGCATGCGCAACACGTGGCCCAGCCATCGGAGCCTGGTGAGTGAAATGACGGTGCTGAGCGGTTCATTCCCTTTTCCTAGGCCGTAAACAAGGCGTCGAACACGCTCGTTACTCACGCGGTGTTCCCACCAGATGTGAGCCAAACTGCGAAGGCACCGATGTTCGAACGTAAGTAGCCTCTTCATGTCCGCCGATCTTATAGGCCAGGTTTCGCAACCGTACAGTAAGGTCGAACGTACCGCTGCATTGTACACTCTACCCTTCAGGGCGAGAGTGATGTCGCGCCGCCGCCAAAGGTGGCGAAGGTTAGCAAAAGCACTTCTAGCTTTCGTTATGCGGTTCGTGATCTCGTCTTCGACTTCAAGGGCGCTGATACAACTTCCCAGGTAATTGAATTTCTGAACGACTTCTAGCTGATCCCAACCAAGGGTCAGCACAGGGGGCGAACCCTGCCAATCCGGGTGGAACGCTTTGCACTCCGGTGTTGCAAATCAAAGCCCGAAGCGACTGACAGCCAGTGCTAATCTGTCCAGCGCGGCTGGGCACGTCTGGGAGCTGTCACAGATGAGGGCAATGTCGTCTGCATACTCTAAGTCAAGAAGTCGTTCTCCTGGGAGTAGCTCCACACCTTCCAAGTCACGTCCTGTAACTGCAATCTCCATGACTTCGTCAATAGCGAAGTTGAATAGGAAAGGTGACAGCAGGCATTCTTGTCTCACACCGCTGGAGATATTGAAGGGTGGCGACAGCGTGCTGTAAGCCCTTACTCTGCCCGTGCTACGCGCATATAATGCTTGGATAATATTTACATATTTCTCGGGCACACCTTTCCTGAGTAGACAATTCCAAAGGGCACATCGATCAACCGAATCGAAGGCACCTTTGATGTCGAGGAATACGACTACGGTGGGCCGCCAATATGTGTGACGGTACTCCAACAACTGACGCAAGGTGAAGATGTGGTCGATGCAGCCACGACCCCGACGAAACCCGGCTTGCTCCTCACGGATCTGGCTTTCACGAGCGCCAGTCAGTCTGTGGAGAATTATGGACGCGAGTAATTTGGAGGCGATGGAGATCAGACTGATTCCTTTATGGTTGCCGCATTCCGAGCGCGAGCCGCCTTTGAAGATGGGAACAATAACGGAGCGGCTCCAGTCGGTTGGGACAGTTTCCTGCTCCCAAAGTTTCACTAGTAATTCATGCAAAGCATCAACAAGAGCAGAGCCTCCAAATTTGAAGAGAGCCGGAGGAAGATCATCTGGTCCCGCGGCTTTGTTCAACTTCAACAGTCCGATCTCACGTTCGACTTCTGAGCGAGAGGGTGGATCCAAATGGACAGCCTACGGAGCGGGGCGATCAGTGACCGGCAAATCGAACAATTCTTGCCGATTAAATTGCTTTTCAAAATGATCAGCCCAGCGCTCCAGACGTTTTGACAAATTGTGGAAAGGCTGTCCACTCTCGTCACGTATAGTTTCACTAACACCAGGTCTCCTGCTGCCCGTTTCCCGTATCAGACGGAATAACTTACGATGGTTGCCAAGGGCAGCGGCCACTTCCATCTCTGACGCACGATGAGACCACCAAGATTCGCGGTCTCTCTTCAGGCTAGCACGGAATTTTGCCCGGAGCTCTTTGCGAGTTTCATTGTGCTCGCTTCTAACCGGGATTTGCCGGCGAGCATTTATAAGTTCTAGAGACTGCGAAGAGACCCAATGTCCATGTTGTCTATTAGACATACCACATGAGGATTTTCCTGCTGCTAGTAAGGTCTGGCGAACATGTGACCAGTGACCATCAATTGTCTCCTGTGAGCGCTTGCTCAACTCGCATGTTAGCGTACTTCGATACGCATTCAGAACAGCTGGTTTTGTCAGTTGGCTGGTGTCAATACGCTCACAGCGTCGTCGTGGGCGTCCGCCAAAACGCATCCGCATGTCAGCACATACAAGTGCATGATCGGTGTCCACACATGTGCTCCAAATCGAGCGACAATTCTGAATGCAGCCTCTCCAGCGGTAACTTATCGCAATGTGATCGATCTGCGTGCAAGGCTGGTTCGAGGTTGGTGGGCGCCAAGTCACCCTTCGGCGGGTGCTGTGTCAGAAATTAGTGCTCGCAAGAAATAAGCGAGCATCTTCACACAAATGAAGTAACCGCTCACCGTTCTCATTACGGGAGTCTACACCGTGTTGACCGCCCAGATGCAGTTCATCAGTGGACAACTTTCCAACTTGTGCGTTCATATCCCCCGCCAGCACAACAGTGTCCGTGCTTCTTCTGTGGCGAAGGAGCTGGGTCAGTTGGCGGTAGAAGTCGTTCTTTACCGAATCATCGCTACAGTTTGTGGGCGCATAGGCAGCGATGATGAATAGACATCTATTAGTCCCGCGCGACTTCGAAGCTTTAAACGAGCCAGCCAATCGGACCGCACACATCCGGCTACTGATTGGAATCCAATCAACCAGAGCAGCTACAGCCCGGGGACTCAGGGCAATACCAACACCGGCTTGGCCGGTGCTCGAAGCTGCATCGTCACCGGATAGGCGCAAGGAGAAAATACTGCTTGCGTCCCCTGAAGGGGATCGCAGAGTGAGCACAGTGCTCGAGTCTTGCAGGCGAGTCTCTGATAAGCAGCAGATATCGATCGAGAGGGTCTCCAATGTTTGGGCAAGTGCTGCCTGTTGACCGACTTGTAGCAGTGTGCGTACATTGAGGCATGCCAGTCTGAAGGAGGATCGAGGGCTCCAAATGGAAGCCGATGAACTGGATTGGACCGCTTGGTTGGACATGGGCTTGTCGACAGGAGAGGAGTGACGCTCCGCGTTCACGTGTGAGTTGAAATTAGAAGGTAAATGCCTAGCAAAGCATGTTGGGGGAGGGCCAAGAATCGGGGGGTTGAAAACTGGGGGGATATAAGTGAAGTTGGAATGGGACGGTAAGAGTGAAAAAGCATAAGAGGGGGAATAAGAAGACGGGAAGGCTTGAGCAGTAGCATCCAAACCCTTATCCACCCTGCTCGGTGCAGCAGATAGGGCACCGTTTATTATCCTCTGCGGTGGCCAGAGCATCAAGAAATTGTTTGAAGGAAAATTTATGGTATTGCGTGGGCAGGATACTGTCAGGTTGCCCAGGCCTAGACAGGAGAACGATTAGGGTTCTCAACCAAAGCCTTTGGTTCAAAAACCTGACCGCAAGGCAGCGGGTTTGGCGTTGGGCTACAAGGAGTCAATTTTAAGAATAAGGTGCCACCCTCATTCCAACCCCCAACCTGGAGGACCAGGAGGCTGAGTTTGTCTGGCCTCTAACCATTGACCAATCTGGTATGAGTGACTCTAAAGGTGCAAAAGCACCATCCAGCGTAGCTCAATGGATCGCTGAGGCACACAAACCATCGCACCACGGTAAGGTCCAGCCTCATTGCGATGGCGGGTGAACTGCATGCAACCTTTGTTCGTTCTGCGAGTCTGCCGACTGTGTAACGCCCAGCTTGCCGACGTAATCTCGGCATCTTCTGTGGATGATTTCAAGACTCGATTGAAACGTCGTCTTGCCGACCTGCATCATGAGCTCCCCTGAGAGATCTACCTGCAGATTGGAATACCATACCCCAGACTAGCCCCAGTCATACCTCTGAAGTTTCTTACCTGCCGCAACAGCTTGTTCTTTTACTCCCAACGCTACCGATTTACATGTTGATAGAGTCACTATATCGTTTATGCTACCATTTTTCTTTCCCTAGCTGCAGCAGATGGCGTGGAGGGGCGTCACGCTTGGAGAGGGCGTATATTCTTCTAAAATGTTACACATGCTCGAAGAAGATACAGCTAATACGCGAATCCAACCCGCAATAACGTTGCTTGGTCTTTCCGTAGGTAGCCTTAAATGTCAAGCGTTTTCCCATGAAATACCATGTTACAATCTTCGAACTACACAAAACTACATGTCGTAATTTTTCCCATTGTATGTTGTAGGGTTAAAAAAAATG
The DNA here is from genome assembly GCA_944474145.2 of Dicrocoelium dendriticum. NCBI lineage: Eukaryota > Metazoa > Platyhelminthes > Trematoda > Plagiorchiida > Dicrocoeliidae > Dicrocoelium > Dicrocoelium dendriticum. The sequence continues at coordinate 14,400,038 of OX104066.1, forward strand.
TAAATGTAACAACTAGGTTTAGCTGAAACATATGTGTTTAAACAATAGAGAACACATGTTTTATTTCTCTATTTTTGTTTTAAATTTCAAAATTTATACCTGGGGTAAACACCCCAAAAATGAAAGGTAAAGGAGCAATTTAAGAAACAATTAACTGATCATTATCGGCAAGAATTGCTTTTGAGTGCTTCACCAAATTTTTGGTAGCCTTGCTCTGCTTTTTTCATATTCTCTTCCCTATTTTTCCATAAAAGCAGTTAAAATACGAATTCATATTTGGAGCATCTTTATGGCTACCGCCTTTCAGCTGATTATAAAATATAACCGCTTTTCAGCGCTATCGTACGGCTATTGCAACCAAGACTTGACGTGTGTTTTATTTTGGCCACGAACAAATTTTTATCGGACCCATATATTGAGGCAACAGGAAGTACATGTCAGTTGTACCAAATTATTACTTTTTATGCTACTTAAGCAAACGCTAATGTAATTATTCCTTGCTTTACTTATGATGAAATGACAACCACATATATTTCTAGAAATTTATAAGAAATATTCTGGATAACAAGGCAATATTTTGCTTTTATCGCTTGTTGGCGACGTAGGAATATTATTACTAAATAATCGCCGTCAAATATGTCCGCTTGTTGAACCATCTGACATATTCGAGGAACAAATCTTTTGCATATTCAAAGACGTATTTGGAGGTGTATCTATGTATGTTCCTGCAATTATTAATTGTTTTGTAAGGTGATAATCAGTACTTTCACGTTGTTCAGGTACGGATGTAACGGCCACAGTTGGCATGTACTTTTACACCATGAAAATTGACGACATAAGACTAAACAGGAACAAAGCGGGGTGGACCACATATTTGTGCTTTTCAAATCAGGTGAACATGATTGTACATCTGTTGCTAGTTAGTAACCATTATCATGCCTGTGAACGCGTGCATTATGTTAAGAAGGATAAAAATGCTTTTTTTATTTATTTTTACTAAAACAGGAAGAAATTAATTTGCATGTGTGCTAGCATAGGTTTACTAAAGATCTTCTCTGCGTTTAAACATTCTCAAAACACGGATTGATTTTATAGCCGGTTAGCAGAGAGCGAACCATATTTATTAGGGAGCACAATGAATTGAACAGTTTCAATACTATTTTAGCCAAACCGTATTCTGACACGCTCGCTGACCTTCAGGTGGTTAAAATTCATACATCTGATCTTGTCAAGGATCAAGTGCATGAATTTAGTGGCAGTACAATAAATTGGGAATGCGGACATTTCCCCCATGCATAGTAGAGAAGAGGAACGAACGGTACTTAAACATATTGAGGGATTTGCAACCAAGTAACAAAAAGGGAGCTTTTGCAGCTAACATTATATCACTACGTCTGTAATAGGTCTTTTTCGTAATTTACTTGAGAATGGTTTACTCCAACAAGCAAATGATTATCACATCCCTCAAATCCAAATATTCTTCTCGGTACTCTTTTCCTGTATTACGCAATACGCGTGCGACATCAAAGGGCGCAAACCTCAGGGATTATGCAGACGCACCGCAAAACTGATCTGCAAACTTACTTTATGGCCTTCAACTACCGCTGTCATTTGCATCAGACGTTTGGTCATGTAGCACATAGACTTTATTATTTCACTGCGTTTCAGATCGCGCTTTGCAATCCGTTTGTGAAGGTTGCTCACACATTTCACAATAAAGGCTAGATTACGATTATAAAAGATTGCTTTCGATCCTAATTAAAATGGTTTTCAATAAAATTTACATTACTGAAGTGAGTGCTTTTAACCCTATCGTGTAATCTGTAATTCTGAGACTTTGCTGGTCCTAATTTTTCCATTTTCGATTACATATCAAATTCAGACTAGCCTTACGTTCGACTGATTAAACAACTTAAAAACCAAAAATTAGGCAGGTTTGATAAAGGATTTGTGGCTTCAAGCAACGTTTATGGTTCAGCCGACCAATATCGTCTGTTACTCATTTATCTCCACGATTTAAGTAATTGAAAGTCCGAGTTTCTGTCTCTCTTTATCAGCCACCTTATTATACTAATAACAGTGCTTATTATACGCCATAAACATTTAATTTTGTATCCTCAGCACTTTCTAATCAATGTGCTTTTCTTCTCACTTAATTGCCTGAGGACTACCTATTTGATAAAATCCGTGTCTTGCTATATCCATATATTAAATTTAGGTTTCCCCGCACTCGATCCGTCAGAATCACAGCGCTTATTTAAACGTACGAAATGGACGGTCTTTGTAATATAGGATGACTAGCTGGCAGCTTGCTTCAGTTCTTAATTATTTTCCGAAAGCCATATAATGTACCTGTTGCTGGGCGTTACATCAGCGTTTAAACTCGCCGCTTTCCACCCATTTTCTTGGCTTCATTGAATGCACCTGCAGCTTTAGTGTATTTCACAGGTCCTCGTATCCAATATAGTTTATTCGCCATTGTGCATGTGCTAATTTTGTAGTGTATCAGAATAGGCGTAACCCAGCTATAGAAGTCGAATTTCATACAACGCATACATAGTTGTAGGAAAGTCCCACGTCACATTGAAAACGACCAATTATTGCTCGATAATTCAATAAACTTATTACATATATATACATATAGGGTTAATTGCATCAGATTTATTTTACCTTTGCCTTTTCAATATAGAAGCAGGAAATTTGTGTTATCACGGCAGTCAGTTCTTTGTTCTAGCATCCTGAGCACCGGCCCGGCTTTCCAAGCTCTTGCGTAAAACGAAACACTAGATATGCAACACAACATAGACACAACGCAGACACATGGACGCTCAACCGCCTAATAAGAAGCCGAAGTAAAGTAGGCAGCTAAGGAAACACGGAAATGGGGAAGAATAGTGACGGAAAAGTATAAATGGTTTACGATAACAGGTATCAAAACCGATCGACCTCTTACCTGTTAACGTTTCATCGTGACTCCCGCTAATCGGCTTCATTGTCCCCTTCCATAGTAGGCGCTGTCCTCAGCGCCAAATGTCCATACCGGCAACGTAGTTAACTGTAAGAGGCATTGATGGCAGTATAGAAGGTTCAGAAGATTCAACGACAGACAGCAATATTGCAGAAATGTTAACTATTGCCCCAACAGCTACAATCTAGCTTCGTGGGCTGCAGTCCTGAACTGGCAAGCTCGCCACTATCTCACAGTCTGTGTGTATTATTTTGCTTGTATTGCATGCAGTGTAGACGTTCCATTAAATGTATGTAAACGCTTGGCAAATGCATAGTGTCTAAATCACAAATTAGCTATTTAAAAATCAAATGTCGCAAATTCAATATACTAGAGTACGCTTGAAGCAGACTTCGGATCCACAATATATGGTTTTGGAACACTAATAAATATGGTATAGGTTTGCGACTCCCCGAACAATTATTACCAAGCCGCCTATTATTCAAAAGCATCCGAAATTACGGAAATATCGCTAAATGAGCTTGAATTTACGTATGTGAATTCTCAGGATACATAGAAAATATAAACCGGCTATGTATTTAGTTAACGCAAATCGGGCGGCATTTCCTGGCACATTGAGAAAAAAGTGTTCAAAAAAATAACAGGTACAACCCACGATTTTAGCCTCTAATCGATTTCACAAACCGATCAGTGTGACAGAAACCAACAGTTCGGTATAATGCAATTTTAAGGGAAAGAGATGGTAAAATTGTCACACTCTAGTAGATGAATTCTTTTAAAATCCGCTTTGTATTAACTATCTTTGTATTTCATGGTCAGTTTGATCAGCGATTACGGACTAAGCAACCAGTGGCTAACAAAGTGGTGTCTATAAATTTATTTCAAATTGCCTTAATTTTGGATTCGCAGATAGTGCTTTATTGCTAATTTGTTCATGCATTCTCATTACCTCGGAAACCTGAGTTGCAGGTCGATTAAATATGGGAAACAGGATGGGCAGTTGCGCTTCTTTTGTTTTATGATAACGGATTCTCAGGCGATTTTTGATTATGTCAGCCTAAAACTTCCCAATCGCCATCAAGGGCAGCACATCTGCTATTTTGCTCCAGAACTCTGTGTACGACAGCTGGAAGAGTTAAACGACAATACGCACTTGATCTGACGAATGAATACGTGATTAACCCTACAATGTGAGTTGGCATACTTTAGCAATGCAACAAATGAAGCCCCCGGGTTAGGCAAAACATGGACTAGTAGAGGAACGTTACAGACTGAAATCATGTTAATATTGGAAAATCGCACAATCTGCTTAGAACTCGAATGGCAATTACTATGTCCTTTCACATTTTATTCTGGTCACTCTAAGATTTTAACAAAATAGTGGAATAAAAGGTACCTATATTTGAGTGTGCACAATGTCATTTCCAAAAAGTAATAATGGCATGCGTAGTAAGATCATGAGGTCATTATTTATATTTTTCTTTCTTGGAAATGCGCTTTTATTAGTTAAAAACAAAGGGTAGCTTGAATAAAAATCGTTGAAGAAAACACAAATTAAAATCCCTTAACAAAATCAACCAGAAGTATAATTACATTACGAACTCTAAGAAAACCATATTTGCTACATAATCTTTGTTATTTTCGTTTGTTTACTCGACATGTTGCGTTGCCTAATCTACATTTAACAGATTTGGTTACCTATGTGATACTGGTAGTGAAGTGCAGGTGGTGTTGCGCAGAATAAAAATGCCAAATATAGCATTCCGTTTGCAGTACAAATATCAAAATCATACTAGTTGGCGTCATATATTTACGGTGAATACCATTAATCAGTAGGCAGTAAATTCCCTGTGGTTCCACTATATCGCCCTGAGAATAACCAGGATATAACATGCTAAACTGCCCACCATGACAATACGCGGTTGAAATAGAATATTTTAAGCCAACAGTAAGAGGAACTACTTGCGTATAAACACTGATTATTCCTTTCTAACTGTACACATAATTAGGAGTGTGTATGAATTTAAGCCCTAAGCATAGGTGGATATGAAGTATATAGAATAACAATGGGAGCAATATTGGTTTAAGGATTACAACGTAAGCAGTTACTGACAATTGCTATCTGGAAAGTCAATGTAAGTACCACATATGCACGTGAATTTGATTCACGTAAGTAAGACTTAAATAACAATTCAGATAGAACGCCGCGTCTCATGTATTTCCCTATATCAGTAGGATTAATACGTCTGTTCTTTTAAAATATAGATTCGTTTCATTTTACTATGCTTATTACTCTGTGTATAACGGTGTCCTTGATTGTAGCGATTAGTGTGTATATCAGAGTTTCATTCTGAGAAGTAGCCGATATTTGCGGTTAGTTAACCCAATGTAAGCAATGTAAAGCTAATAATTTATACTTCCATAGTAGTGCAATTTGTAAACTAAGTTTGAATTCCGCAACAGGAGAATTATTCCTTTGTGTTGATTCAGTGCTTCCATTCTCATCCATTTCTAACGTAAAGCTATTAAAATGCTCCTCATGCTTTAGATAGATAGTTGATGGATAGTGAATTAGGATGCTCATTTCCTGAAACCCAGAATATCCAAGTGTCAAATGCTATTCCATTGACAACCATTAATTCCGTACAGTCATTGGAGAATGTACAGGCTGATAGCTAGCGCAACCCAGTATTTCTCAGTACAGGTGAAATATCCAAACGAAAGTGGTCGTGTAGTGTAGGGTATTGTATACGAGATGTTTGAACATAACTAAAAATTAAGCTCATCTAAGGTCTGTGGCACGAGGCATTTGCAATAAATAAACCAAGTGCATGGATCAACATAGCAAACTGACAAAGGTATATATCAAATAAACTTAAAGGAAAAGGCCAACCGAAGCTGAAACTCAAAGAAACATTGACAGGAAGCAACAAAGGAAGATAAGAGAATAAAAAGAGGCAAGCTGCAAGCAAGGGTCCATTTGAAATAGACTTAGATTGGATTGACAAGCGCAATTTCAAAGTTGACCACCATTCACATTGAAGTGAACCTTGGGCATTCGAGCAAGGGTAGAGTAGATGACGCAAACAGAACTTTGTAATGCAGTGTTCTCTTACGGAAAAGCTCATTTTTCATTTGCATCCGCTACAGTCCTCTTGAACGAATTAGCAAATTGCACTTCAATGTGTATCTCGGTCAACATTGAGATAGCGCATAGCAATTCCTCCAGGCTACGTGTACCTTAAAATGACCTTCAACTTTGTTGGCCAAACGTCGTGCCAAGCATTGCGCTTCGTCACTCGGTATCTTAGCGTTAGCGTTCGCAACTAACATCCCAATGGTCCCGGGTTCTTTGCCTGCAACCCTATCATATGAGAATACATGGAAATGCATCATAGTGGCGCAGTGTGTTCGGACGTGGAACACGCATTTGCTGTTTGCATGAGCTAGGTTTCTATGAACCCCGGGCAATTCTGGTAGTCAGCAAAGCAGAGTTCCCTTCCATTAATATGAATCAATTTCAGAAATCAGTTCAGGGTGAATAATTCTTTTCGGTAAACTCTCATCGGACCCAAACGTTTACAAAACACTGATAATGTGGGGCAAGCGTCAACTCGGACTGAGATTTACTTCTGGACTGTTTGAATGACCAAAATCGATAACTTGAGACAGAGATAGCGATGGTAAACCATGTAAACTAAATACACATGCATACGCAAAGCTCAGTAGTCCAAAGTAATTAAGTAGGTAAAATAACAGCCAAATAACTAAGTAACAGTGTCCGTTGGCCAAGGTAGTAGTGTCGGCCGTATGAATCGTTTTTGTATACATAAATCCGACTTCAGATGGTGAATGTACATAGCCTCGGCGATGAATAAGATTTCTTCACCCTGAACTGATTTCTGATATTGATTCTATTTAGTGAAATGGGAAGCTAGGTTTCTGTTGCTGACTTCAATGGGAATTGCGATAAACGTGGAAATTGCGCGATGCAATCCATCCACACGACTTTTACAAGGAAAGGACACTAAAAATCGTTTTTCTTCCGTTGGGCAAGCGCTGCCATTCTTGATCCACGAAGTTTGACAAAAGCGGTCACAACTGATATGCGAATTGTCCTAAGTTTGACGCCTTACAAATATTAGATGAGACGTATTATCATCGAAACACGCCATAGTAGTGCAGTGTTTCGTGCTGGCAAAACAAGAAATTTCTATCTGCATTAGCTACTTTGCTCGTAATTTAAAAACCAAGGTGCTAGTAAATAGGAATCACGGTCGACTTTTAGCTTGTGCGTCGCTATCCATCCACACAACCTCCTGTTGCTGGACTGCGGTCGCAAGAAAACCAGCAATAGTGGACAACCCGGCAACGTACGCATTGGTTGCCGCCAAGCAACCACCGGAAAGATCACCGGTAACCTTTGTGCCCGTACTAGATAAAACAAAACAAAAACACACCAATGCCGTTCAAAACTTCAACAAAATCACTTGATATTAAGCCTCCAAATCGAAAACCAGTAGCCACCAGGCGCAACCATGGTTCCCTAAACATAGTATGCACAAATATCCCAGAATCCAAATCCAATATAATTAAGGGTAAGTTGATGGACGATCAAAATCAGTGGGGTTCCATCTGTATGTCGATCGGTGTCCATGCTAATCCCACGAAATTAAGAAGAATCTCGCGCAACACAAATGCGTTGCACTACGGCGAACCCCGGTTACTTCGGGTAACACTAAACTCGGCGGACGAGAATAAGGCCGTTCTGCTGCCTGCGAATCGTCTCCGCAACGACTCAAGTGGAGTGCGCATACTACCCGAACTCGCATGGAAAGAACGTCCAGGGGGATCGCGCTAACAAAGGTAGTTACAGAATAAGTCAATATAAGAAAACGGTGATTGCTCACGCAGTTCCTGTGCTTACTAACTCCTCATCCGACGATGCCCAATTGCATGACCACGAGCAATGGTACTAAAACCGGAAGGATCTTTCTCTCGAAAATATTGTGGTAACCTCGTTGACAAGGATCCTCATATCACCGAACCATAAGCGGTGCGGTCCCAGGCTGCTAAAACTTATATTACAGTCAGAACTAATGGCACAAACCCTACTAGCGAACTAGGTTAAATTCCGTTGCAGATTGCCAACACAAATTCGACTGAAAGCAGCAGGAGCACCAACACGTTCTAATGACAATTCAGTAGAGGCACAATACTTAGTGAAAACGCCAAATGCAGGACCCGACTCGGGGACGGTTTCAAGAGTAGTCATACTATCCGGAGGGGCATAGCAGAGCACGAGCAAACACCGGGATTCGGGGCATCTGATACCTGCATTTATATGAAATACTTCTCGAGAGTATGCAACCCATCCAAAAACGATTAGGCGCCGACCCTTTAGTGTTCGGAGTAAACTCACGCTTCATCTACCCAAACTAACACACTTCTGGTCTCCGAGAAACTCTCATGCATGTACACAAATGCCCAAGGTTTACTCAGCCAATTAGCAGAATTATAAGTTGGACACGCATCCGCAACTTGGGACATCATCGCTGTCACCAAAACGTGGTTACACTGCGAGATAACCGATGCTGAAATTGCACTAACGGGCACGTCCGTATTCCGGAAGGATCGAACCAGCAAAGGTGGTGGGGTAGACCTCTACGTTCGTAATAACATGCAATGCGAACGCATAAATGATACGGTAATCGAGGTACCTGACGCTATTTGGTGTAATTTCCGGCTAAGAGGGAACGATCTTGGCCTATTTGCTGTTGTTTACCGCCCACCATCGTCTACTCCTGAGATGGACTGCAATTTGATGGCTGTGTTAAGGCAAATGATAAACAGAAAGTACAGTCACATTCTAGTCACCGGTGACTTCAACTTACATGCCCTCGAATCTCAGGCCACAGAGGAGAGCAATTCAAAGCAGATTTGCAAGATCTGGTTTCAGACTACACTCTTAATGGCCACGTCACTACGCCCACCAGATTTAGGAACTGGCAGGCCATCCATGTTGGACCGAATATTCAACAATGAAGAACTGATGGTCGAGAGAGTGATGACCGATACTCCTTTGGGCCGCAGTTATCATGCGACGCAATCGTTTCATTACATGTGCTACGCGGATTATCCTATAGAGCACACCGAGGAATATCGTGTCTTAACCAACTACGAAGACCTGTCCGAAAAAATTGATGCAACAAGCTGGTCGTTCTTAGCTGAATTAACCCCTGATGTGGCCTGCAGTGAATTCGTCGACATATTTACCCAGCTAGTGGCAAGGGCATCTGAAGCCAAACTCTACCGAACTAGAAAGCTGAAGTCCTTCGTAAGGAGCAGGACACGTAAGTGCATGGCATTAAGGGACTTGGCATGACACACCTACATAGCCTCTCCGAACGACCATACCTGGGAGGTCGACACAATACAAAGGAACCACTGCGTCAAACTCGTCTAGGAGGATAAACTTAAGAACAAACAAGTTTTGCTCCAATACCAAACTGCTATACAGACACGTAAACAATTTGCGCCGTGTTAAGCGCGGTATCCCTGCTCTGCACACAGCATGCGGGTTAGCCCAAACCGCACAAGAGGCGGCCAACGTCTTGTGACAACAAGCGCGCAACCACCATACATCCTGCGTAAGCAGATAACGCCGCCATCAGTGCTTGATCACATATCGCTTATCTCCGCAGCTGTTCTGAAGAGGCTGAAGTCTCTGCGCGAGTTCAGCTCCCCGGGTGCGGACGGCATTCGATCGAAGGCGTTGAAAGTAGCTGCCATGAGCTCAGAAGGACAATTACAATTTTCTTTCAACAAATGTCTGAACGAGATGCACGTCCTTACGATGTGGAAGCACGGAAACCTCACACCTATCTACAAAAGCGGTAGCCGTGCTGAACCAGCAAACTATCGCCCGATAACACTACTGCCTGTGATCTCCAAGGTTATGGAGTCCAGTGTAGCTGAGGCTTTGATGGGGTACATGGAAAACAACCAATTTCTCGTTCCGGAACAACATGGAATTAGCCATAATCACTCCTGTACAACCAATCTCTTGATTGCTCGTGCAAGCTGGACAAAATCTGTGGACACTGGTGTAGGAGTCGACGCGACCTACTTAGATTTCTCAAAGGCATTCGACCGCATAGCCCATCGCATTCTCCTCCACAAACTACAGAAATATGAACTCAATGATCCTGTTCTGGGCTGGATAGGAGACTTTCTCCTGCAACGTCACCTGAATGTGAGGGTCAGAAGCAACCTATCAGAATTCATCTAAGTTCAATGCGGCGTACCTCAGGGCTCGGTACTTTAAACCCGCCTTTTCCTAGCATTCATAAATGATCTCGCGAGTGTGCGATCTTCTATTTATTTGCTATTTGCTGATGAACTAAATGTATGGCGCATTATAGCTTCAGTGGTGGATCACACAGTGTTACAGGAGGACCTGGACAAGGCATACACATGTCCACCGAGAACATGCTGCTTTTCAACGTCACCAATTGCAAACTTATCAGTGCACGGCACAAGAATATGCACAACTACCGCCTAGGACCACAAATTCTACAGCGGGTTTCTCACGAGTGCTATCTCCGTGTGATAGTTCAAGATGACCTCCGTTGTTCAAGGCAGACTGAAAAGGCAGTCAAGAAAGCGAACCAGTACTTTGGCCCTATTCGCAGAGCCTTCGGGAAGTTTGACCATTCAGTCTTCTTAAAATGCTTAGTGCGTACGGGAGGCCGCACGCGGAATACTCTATCCAAGCGTGGCAACCCTGGCTCAAACACCATCTCACGGCGCTCGATACTGCACAACGTAGGGCAAAGAAAAGCGTCAGATGTTTGACTGGTATCCCCCACCCATTCAGGCTTAAGACCCTCAAATTATACAGTGGACGTTAGCGGCGTCTAAGGGGCGATCTCATAATGGTGTACCTAATCCTAAGAGAACCCAACCACCCATGCCATTCCATTCTAATATTCAGTCAAAACACCTCGCTAAGAGGTCTAAGAGGTTTAAGTTAGTCACGCAGTACAGCCGCCTGGAATGTCGGCGAAACTATTTCTCCCTTCGAGTGGCACAGCCTCGGAACGCCCTCCCGGAACATGTAATTAATGCACCCACCCTATCCCTTTTCAAAAACGCCTTGACGATATCCTGTCACATTTACACTACGTGCTATAGCCCATGACCACCAGATGCTGGCACTAATGCACAACAGACAGTGGATAGTGCCATAACCCTAATCAAGGATGAGTCACTCCAAACGCCTTGCACGAAATTTGATAAACGCTACTACTACAGAAACTGGATTTCTGTATCCTGTCGACCCAAGATAGTTGCACACGAGTAAGCGTTGTCCTTGCTATCTTTTTTTATTTTTCTCGCCTATTATGTGATCAATAACCACTCCCCTTATTGGTTTGTGTGCGTACATTCTCATTTCAAACTCCCTTTATACGACAGTGCAGTTACATTTGTAAGCGCCTGAACTGAAGATTCAATTATCCATTCGCTATCTTTTTTGTCACGCTATACACCTTACGGGAAAAGTCAAGCACCTGCTTTTTACTTGTTATAAATCAATGTTCATTGTTTATTGTTAAAAGTGAACTTCAACATTATTCATTACTCGCTCTGTCAAGTGTTGTGCGTTTTGAATTAATGGCTTAGGAGTAGCGGTCAAAACTAACATATTAATGGTCCGGGTTCTGACACCGGCCAACTTCGTCTGGTGATACGTGATAACATCGGAACACCTCATATTTTCATAGTGTTTCTTGTGGGCAACATCAAAATTATATTTGCACCAGCTACTGTCGTTTTGTTGGAAAGACCAAAGTTAAATTTAATGTGATTCGCTGTCAATATTCCAATTGCATGTCGCGATCTTTATATCAAAAATGTCTACTAATAAATCACTCCAAACTTCGTTCATTAACCGTTGTGTCATGCGTTACCGTGGTGACCCTGTGACTTTGGTTGAGCCGTCATATCTGACCGCTTTATATTTGCATGTTCGATGGATGTTAGCTCCAGCTAATGTGATGTATTTACATGGAATCGCATCATAGTAGTGCAGTGTTTTAGGGCAGGCAACACCCAATTCCTAGTTGCATCACTTGCAATCCTTTATTCGAAAGACCAAGTCTCATTACATTTGGGTTCGCCGTCAACCATGCGGTTGCGCGACGCAATCTATCTACACAACGTGCACTTCTAAAGGACAATAAACATCGTTTATGAACCATTGTGTCATAAGTGTCCGTAGTGAATCTGTGCTTAGGGGTAGCGATCTGTACTAACATCTCAATGTTCGCAGTTCGAATGAATGCTAACTCTATCTGATGAGATTTAATGATATGGAAACGCTTTATATTAGTGCAGTGTGTTCGGGCTGGCTACGCTTAATTCCTATTTGCATAAGCTACGGTCCTCGTGATCGGAAGACCAAGGTTCACGTCAAACAAAATCGCGGTCAACATTGAGATTACGCTTCGCAATCCATCAACACAACATGTATTTCACAATGCACCTCAACCTCGGTCATTAACCGCTGTGCCAAGCGTTGTCCGTCGTGACCCGATGGCTTAGAGGTAGCGGTCACAACTGACACCCAAGTAGTCCCTGCTTAGGTGCCTGCTAACACTATCTGATTACATGTGATAACTTGGTAACACGTCATAGTAGTGCAGTGTTTTCGGGCGGACAAATCACAATTTCCATTAGCATCCGCTACGGTCCTCGTGATCGAAAGACCAAGGTTAACTTCAATGGGAATTGCGGTTAACCATGCGAGTGCACGTCGCAATCCATCCACACAAAATGTACATAAAAATGACCCTTAACATCTTTCAGTAACCGTTGTGTTAACGGTTACCTGTCGTAACTCGTTTGCTTAGAGTTAGCAGTCACAATTAACATCCTGATAATCCCCGGTTTCTATGCCTGCTAACTCTGTCTGATGAGATGTGATACCTTCGAAACACGTCATATTTGTGCAGTTTTTCCAGGCGGACAAGCCCCCTTTTTCTCTTTGCATCAACTACAGTCCTCGTGATCGAAAGAATAAGGTTCACGTCAATGGGGATCTCTCCAAAATGGCGATTACGTGTGGCAGTTATCCACACTACTCGTACTTTAAAATCTCCTGCAACATCGTTTAGTAATCCTTGTGCCAAGCGTTGCGCGTCTAGAGAAGATGTCTTAGGAGTTGCGGTAACAAGTAACAACCCAATTGTCTTAGTTTCCATACCTGCTTTCTCTATTTATCAGGGTTAATCTATAATCATTCAGTTTTTCCTCACTTGTTACCGTTATGTGTTCCCGCACGTTGCTCAAATTTCACAATCTTGTCGCCAGTTGTGTTTTCTATCATATTCTTTCCTTTAGAATTACGGCTAATCGATTATCTTAAATTTTTTCTATCCTGGTCCTCTGCTCAGACCGTCATTATGGTCCGCGTGTATGGGTCGAACTATCAGCTTTATATACAATTCGAGTGAAGTAATTGCATTCGTCCTGGTTCCGTCCACACAAGCAGGTTAATTTCTGCTCAAGTATAGTGAACATTGAAGCAGAACGCCGGCCTTGTTAAACAAAAAGAACGTTGATATAAATGAACGTCATATACAATTAACTGCGTATTGGTACGGATGGCCTAAAAGGCTCATTTTGATATCATCGATTTTCCACTCTACTAATTGATATGCAAAATATATGTATAACTTTTTCTACCATATCCGTGGCGCACATTCAGTGCAAAATATAATAACTATGGCTAACCATTTAATTCAGTTTATTGCTAACAATCTCTTAAATGTGCAGTATTGCAATAGAATAATAATTCATTATGCTTCTCTTGCAAAAATTACTTAGGCAGGAAAATTTCCGAAAAGTTTTCGATCCATTACATGCCGCTCTTTTTATCCGTTTTCTTATTCTACACAGCGATATCCTGACTGTCTCATTGTTAAGAGTTTGTCACTAAATCTTTATTCATAATAGTATATGTGAACGAAAGCTGCCTAATCCACGCCGCAAACTGTGGTTGTTCCCTTATCCTTAGTGAAACTTGGATGTGTGGCTGTAGTACTCCAAGAAAATAACGTTAAATCTGTTGTTTAAATTAGCCACATATAATAAGCGTTCGCCAACAACCCACTATCCGATTAATAAAACCGGTAAATCTTAACATATTTTGGTTACTTTATGCTCGGACACAAAAATAATTTGGAAATAAATAGGATTCTTATCATCCTACACCTTAAAAGCTTCAAAACCTGGACTACTTTGGGGTCAGTAAAGTTGCGGCCGCTCGGCTGAAGTCATTTTATTGCCTATATGAGATTGTAGAGTAAATCGTATACACATCTTTAATTGTGTGCTGAAAATTATAGCCTTGTTTTACTTCTTTAACGCATGATCAACCTTGCAGGGTAATCAGGCAGTACAACCTCTTTGGACGATGGAAAGCAGATACGATGACCGCTGAATCATAGAAATGCATATTCAGTCAATGTGTGCATTTTGTACGTTCCCGAGACAGCAATGTAAACGAGAACGGATCAAATTTGAGTGTTGCATTCAAAAGCTTATTATTGATAATAACAGCAAGAGAACATTATTCCACTGAATGGTCCTGACGGCTAGGTCATTGATGAGCAACATCGCCCCAACACTATTGCGTTGCGTTCATCTGGAATACCATATGTAAGCAGCTTTAAAGATGTCGTATGACAAGCACCGGAATGTTAGAATTCAAGTTAGTGGAGATTAGCATTTGTCAGTTACTTGATGAACGTCGAATGCCATGTTACCACCGCACGGAACATGTGGCAGGTGTGACCGATGTATCTATCGGGCGCACTAACTTCAAGTAGCTCGACTGTTTTGAGGATCCTAGTCTGTCCGTTGTCGTATTGAAGCCATAGGAAAGATAGCTTTTAACGCAGATGTGGAGGATTCCGGCAACGCGGAGAAGAATGTTTAGTTTCCCGTTGACTCTGGAGTTCTGTTGCAATAAAAAGCATGGCGGAAAGAGAAGACGGAGCAGATAGAATGCTACACCCATCGCGCCTTGTACTAGGGTTTCTTTGTATCTTTAAAGGTATTTTAGACATATATCTTGCAGATTCTGAGGACAATGTTGGTCGTTAAATCAGGTGTCATCTACATATAAACTGCGGGCATCATCGACGAATGTTCAGAGATTCACTGGGTTAATTCACACGTGCTGCAGTAACGAACATATTAGATAACCATGCAGGTACCAAAAAACTTAATGAAGCCTAAACAGAACTTGCTCGCTCACGAAACTGTTACCGTACAGGTGTTGAGAAGATAAAGTCAATAGATTTGAAGAATTGGAGTCGCACAATAGCGCAGTTGCTTTACTACTCGGTAGACAATTATAATTTTGAAAACATGTGCCACATGAGCTGAAAAAAGTCCTTGTGATACGATTTATGCGTAGACTTAGCAAGCAATGTACCAATAGTGATAATGACATCATACTATTAAGTTGCGCCGCGTATGTGGTTGCTCGGAATCTGCTTAACAATTGTGTCACCCAAGTCCTCAAACCAAACGTGACTGCAGAGTATTGCAGATCCCTTGGAGCCGCCGTAGAATGGATGTGCTGTTCACAGCTACACACCTGCAGCAAAAGTACAGTAAAACCTCGCCATAATGTCTGATGTTGATCAACTTCACCAAAGAAATCGACGCGCTAAATCGCGAAGCATTATTAGTTAATTGTTAATAATTATGTTATAACAAATACAGTTATTAGTCTGTGAACAAAGACAATGAGTTTAGCAGAAGCGCAGTTATAAAATGCCGGGTTGAGTTGCCTGATGGGTGAAAAAACGTTAATTTGTAATGCATTGCTTGTTTTACAGTCGAACGAATGAAATTATCGTATTCAATGAAGTACTCTCTCACTCCGAGTACTCCCATTTCTTTGGCAGGCAAAATAAAGTATAGCCAATGTACTTTCAGGGAGTAGGATGCAGATTCGCGACAACTAACAAAATATAAATGGTGGATTGTGTCATTTAACCGACTTTGTGTATGACTTAATTAAGTGAAGCAAAAGTCGATTCCGGGAGAGCGTTTTATATTTCACACATCATCATCAACTTTATACATGTCAGCTCGAGGTGGGGAAACACCTCCGCTATTGTACCTCAATTTATAAAGGAGATATATACATAAATACAATACATAAAGGAAAAATAAATACGATGATTGCATACCAGCTGAACTACCGGCGACGGATATGCATCGTTCCGGTAAGCTACCAGCCAGCTACTAGATAAAAGACATATTATGTATTACCCTACGAAATGAAATTCCTAAATGGAGGGGGAGGGACAAAAAAACTCACATCAAGAACGCCACTGATGTCGGCTCTTTGCCATGTCAGCAAGTGTATACAGCCAAACTTGTTCACTGTCTTTTGGACCCCAACCAGGGAGCCGTGACTCTCCAACCGAGGCTAGCTCCGAAGTGAGATACTTCATTCCTCTCGACCAAGTCATCGTGTGGCCACCTCTCCTCTTCTTTCACCAACATCGCTGGTGAGCAAACAACGCATGTAGAGGGAGTCGGTGGGCTGGCGTGCGCAACACGTGGCCCAGCCATCGGAGCCTGGTGCGGAAAATAACGGTGCTGAGCGGTTCACTCTTTTTTCCTGTGCCGTAAACAAGGCTTCGAACACGCTCGCTACTCACGCGGTGTTCCCACCATATGTGAGCAAACTGCGAAGGCACCGATGGTCGAACGTAAATATCCTCTTTATGTCCGCCGATTTAGGGGCCAGGTTTCGAAACCGTACAGTAAGGCCGAAGGTACCGCTGCATTGTACACTCTACCCTTCAGGGCGAAAGTAATGTTGCGCCGTCGCCACACGTGGCGAAGTTTAGCAAAAGCACTTCGAGCTTTCGCTGTACGGTTCGTGATCTCGTCTTCGATCCCAAGGCGCTGATACAACTTCCCAGGTAATAGAATTTCTGAACGACTTCTAGCTAATCCCTAACAAGGGTCAGCGCAGGAGGTGATCCCTGCCAATCTTGGAGGAACGCTTTGCACTTCAATGGTGCAAAGCAAAGCCCGAAGCGGTTGACAGCCAGTGCTAATCTGTACAGCGCAGCTTGGCAAGCCTGGGAGCTGGCACGGATAAGTGCAATGTTGCCTGCTACTCCAAGACATGAAGCAGTTCTCCTGGGAGTAGCTCCACACCTTCCAAATCATGTCCTATAAATGCAATGTCCATGACTTCGTCAATAGCGAAGTTGAAGAGGAAAGGTGACAGGTAGCATTATTGTCTCACACTGCTGGAGATATTGAAGGGTGGCGAAAACTTGCCGTAATCCCACACTCTGCCCCAGCTACTCGCATATAATGCTCGGAAAATATTTATAAATTTCTCAGGCACACCATTCCTGAGTAGAGAATTCCAAAGCGCACATAGATCAACCGAATAGAAGGCACTTTGATGTCGAGGAACACGACTACCGTGGGCCGCCAATATGTGTGACGGTGCTCCAACAACTGACGCAAGGTTAAGATGTGGTCGATTCAGCCACGAACACGACGAAACCCGGCTTGCTCCTTAGGAATCTGGCTTTCACGAGCGCCAGTCAGTCTGTGAAGAATTATGGAGGCAAGTAATTTGGCGGCGATAGAGATCAGACTGATCCCCCTATGGTTGCCCCATTCCGAGCGCTAGAAGCCTTTGAAGATGGGAACAGTAACGGAGCTGCTCCAGTCGGTTGGGACAGTCTCCTGCTCCCACAGTTTCACTAGTAATTCATGTGAAGCATCAACAAGAGCAGAGCCTCCGAATTTGAAGAGGGCTGGAGGATAATCATCTGGTCCCGCAGCTTTGTTCAACTTCAACAGTCCGATCTCACGTTCGACTTCTCAGCGAGAAGATGGATCCAAACGGACAGCGACCGGCGAATCGCACAATTTTACCCGATTAAATTGCTTTTCAAAATGCTCAACCCAACGCTCCAAACGTTTTGACAAATTGTGGATAGGCTGTCCATTCTCATCACAAATTGTTTCACTAACACCAGGTCTTCTGCTGCCCGTTTCCCGTATCAGACAGGATAGCTTTCGATGGTTGCCAAGGGCAGCGGCCACTTCCATCTCTGACGCGCGAACAGACCACCAAGATGCGCGGTCTGTCATCAGGCTAGCACGGAGTGTTGCCCGGAGCTCTTTGCGAGTCGCATTGTGTTCACTTCCAGCCGGGATATGCCGGCTAGCGTCGATAAGTTCCAAAGACCGAGAAGAGACCCCATGTCCATGTTGGCTAATAGACATATCTTTCACACACGCAAATCGAAAAGACTTCTTACGGCGTGCCAGACGGCTATGTGGTTCTACCAATTACAAGGAGTGACCTAGCCGTCTGGTGTTACTGCTGATTTGCAGTAAAGGGCAGCAGGTATGTTAGATGGTTTAAAATAAATATGCTCCTAACAAGTCGCATTGTAATCGGCGATAAATCCCGACGAACAATCCCAAACGCTTCAGTCGCTGCTCGTGTGGAAAGTGGCATATCCCAATAACTTATTTAGAAGCTCGACGTTGTGGATGATCCAGTGCAGTAAGGTCATGCTTCAGCCATGGCTACCAGGCTCGAATTGTGTCTTCAACTTGAGGGCGAACATGCGCACCGAACATCTGTCAGAATACAGAGACGTCTATTTGTCCGAACGCCCGTCGCAACAGACCGACGAGTTAGTTACTAGTTTAGATGCTTTTCGTTATTGCAAGGAACAATTAAACCTATCCTGAGGCAGAGCGTCCTGCTCGAGTTTGAGGAATAAGCGCCGCTGTATTTCAGTTCATAAACTCTATGAGCAAGTACTCAAATGTCGAAAGACAAGGATCTTTTTCCGTTTAGGCGAAATGAAGTAACTTCGGACAGATCAACAATATAGTGTGTCTCCTCAACTCTGAAGCCCGTCGCAACTAACAGACTTATTGGAATCTTGCACAGTATTACGCTGGTGATGGTGCAGTTTGTGCACAATACTATGAAGTCTATGATGTTATGATAGAGGGGCCTTTAAATTCGGCTAGTACTGTTACCATCGGAATATTATTGTATCTATCACTGCGGATTCTTTTCGTTTTCGGGAATTATTTCACCTTTTGCTTAAATGATTATACTTCGTCATTGAAAATTTGATTTACTTTCGAGAAAATATATGAAAAGCACCCCTTGTTGAATATGGACGCATGACCAGAAACACATCAAAAGAATTATTGAAATGCTTTAGGAAAAGAAGAAAAATGATACTGGTTCGCAAGTAAGACGCAAGCACTGTGTCGTCTTAGAGTCGCAAATTCCGGAAAAACTTTTCAGCAATGTACGATTCCTTCTCACAAGATTGATTATATAACAAATATTTACAGCAAAGGGAATTCATAAATGCAGGTATAGTGATATCGAAGGAAACTGGGTTGCGTTTTGACATTGATGATCATGTCCTTAATTTTACTGGTTACCACAACAGAAGATTCGATCGCCGAGGAGACCCCATACTTCGTGGAAGAGGCATCATAACTTACAGAAAAAAAGATTGGTATAAATCCGTTTCAAAACTCTCGGAATACGCAACGAATTCAGATCTCTGCCATCTATGGGAGCGTTAACCAAATTTTTTAAGCAGTTTTCTACCTCTCGTTGTTGGGAACATGTGAGTAGCTGCGGACCCAGCGCTATTCAAGAATCAAAAGTTTGCAGACCAACTTGCTTTTTAGCTGCAATAAAAATCAAAATGTTCCAACGGCATTCTTGCCAGAGGGAGTTAAATAAAAGTGACACAAATTTCATGAATACACTGTGTTTAGCAAATGCAGTAAAATTTCCCATCAGACTCGAGGCACATTTATATTTAGTTTTGCTAATGAACTCTATTTTTTAAACAAATGCGTTCACCACTTGGAAATACTGACCATTGCAAATTAAAGCTATGCCCTAAGCTATACAGTGATGCCAACTACGTTGCGCTGACTAAAAGATCATCCAGAAATGTTAAACAACAGAACGACTCAGTAGATAACTACGTAAAACTAAAATCAACACTGTATTTAACTGCTTTTGAAATTTTCAAAAATGAAGACTTTCAGAGTAATACGAACACTTCACAGACTACATTAACTTCTCTTTAGATCTGTGTTATCCCATTGAGACCTTTTATTTGCGAAAGGACCGATTTGCATCCACAATGCTCAAGCAAATATAAAGGAAATATGAACCAGCTTAAAAAAACTGAGTTAAGTACTTGTGTCCACATCAATGGAAACAAAAATATAGAGATCAACGGCTTTTTACATTCAGACAATTTTAGGCAACACAGTTGTCGTGACCCATGGAGGCCTCTAGGACAATTTTCGGAATGTATTCCTTTAGAACACTCATCAATGAGGATGCAGATGAACTCAACGCTAAGTCCAGCTCTTCACTAATTAACTCACACCTTTTGCTACGTTCCTCACTGCTGCGGATCTTACTTAATTCAATTCCGCAAGCATGCACAAGGATTTCAAAGGCTGAAGCCAAACAAAGCTGTTGGACCAAATGCTTTCACAACAGTTGCTCTGAACGATTATACAGATGTTTTAACACTTGTGACAGAAGTGTTGTGTTCGTTCTTAGCGACTGGTTCCATTCCTGACATTTGAAAATTAGCCAGAATAACAACCGTGCCACAAAAGCACTCAGAAACGTCGGCCAATTGCGTGCAGGTTCGCGCTGCTAAAAGTACTGGAAAAACTGCTGATTCCCGAATTTTGCACATGCACTCAAAATGATGAGACCAAACAGTTTGCCTATAAACTAGAACGCTCTACACTGGACGCTGTTCCGTATCTAGTTTGTTCCGTTGCTTTAGCGTTGGATGATAAATGCAACAGCGTACGGCTCCTACTTTTGATTACACCAAGAATTTGGGAGAATTGATAGATAAAATCTGCTCAACTGTTTGCTCGCGAAAAGCGCCCCTCCATATGCGAGAATGGTGTTGTGCAACTAGCACCCACTTCACGCGGCTGTGAGAAAAATGCATTCCGTACTCCCGGTCATTTATAATTTTACACAGGGAACCATCTTGTCCTCATTCCAATTCATAGCTTACGTTGAACGTCTCCTGTTCCATCATTCATCCGCTGTAAATTTTCTGACAACGTCATCCTGGGATGCATGATTCCAATCACCGATGACTGTTTGAAACGCAAAGATTGGTTGGACGAACTAGTGAATTGGTCCAGCTTCCGGTTCCTCTCTCTTAAAGCTTTCAAGTATAATGAAGTGACATTCTGTTTTCTACATCTCGACAGACTTCAGCCATTTGCACATAATTCTTCTCCGTTGATTGGGGATGATCGAAGCATACTTCGCACATTCACCGTAACATATCTAGTAGCATTTCACCTCACGATTTGTTGTTCTACATATGTTTTTAACACATTAGGAAATGTTAGATGGCTATCTATGTACCCTCTCAGACAAAAACCCTTTCCGTTCTCCGTGCTTTAATTCTACTGCACTTATTCTCCATCACTAGACATACTGTGCCCGGTTATTTTCCCAGGATAGCAATAAAACGTGTATGTCCTTGTCCGTTCGCTAAAATGTGTTTTTAGTTGCTCCGGTTTAGGAAAAGAAACTGTCATATATTGCATTGCTGACAAACATTTTGATGCATCTATCAACTGTTTATCCAAGATTTAAAATGGCTCCACTAATATTTTACACCATATCCCAGCCAGCACTATATCTACTCCGTCCACACGGACAACATTTAAAGTTTTATTTTCTCGTATATCGTCTTATCGAAACTCTATCCTGCTTTTTCCTTCACCCCTACTAATCGACCCCACAGGAGTGCGACGTCGCTATTTTAACTGTATGCTTGATTGAAGAAGCAAATGTTCGTTTACTGCCATTCATTATTATTTCTCAACAATTATTTTTTGTATAATAAATCGCAGTGTTGACGTAACAATGCTGAAAATGCACTTATGTGGTTGGGAACATCTTAAGTAGCTTTGGCTGAACTTAAAGGACAAAAATGCTTTAACTACTACCTTTTTCTCAATTAGCAGATTGATGAGGGGCTCCTCAAATTGTAGCCGTATAGAGAGCAGACTGTCAACGGCCGGAGAGATGATTTGCTAGCTGCGCTGTTCATGTTGCTTTTGACAAGGTAAAACAATGAGGTCTGGAAGATTCGCAATTAAACAGTTAAGACCAAGCTGAAGCAACCCGAGAGAGTTTAGGCAGAGGTTAGAGCCAATGCCGACGATCTAAAGCGACTGGATAATCGCAGCACTCTTTCAACGGATATTGCTTTGGACCCAGCACCTCTACGGCTCAAGGGCTAGAACTCTGATGCAGGCATCTGCCACAATTGCACGCTCAGTTTTGACGCAACATGAGAGGCCACCGAACCGGCTGAGTAAACTAAAGACCATTCTATGACTGTGCTACAAGCGCAGTGTAGGGGCACTACCTAGATGCATTTTGGTCTAACTAGTGTGTTTTTAATTAGTGTCCGATTGCCGTGAGCGGAGGAAGATTGGTGTGGTGACTGCGAAGGTTTTTGCATGGTAGTAAGAAATGTATTTCGTATCTAGTAAGGCAACAATATATCGGGGACAACAATGTGGTTTTATAATGGTGCACTTTTTAGCTTGTGACATCAAGACCCCGGCCGAGGAAACGGCCAAGCCGCCGTGGAGTGGCAAAATGTACGGAGTGCCCAGAAATATGAATGCGTAAGGGCAATGAGAATGGGGGACGTCATAAGTGTGTTCTATCAGAACGAACGGATTAATCAAAAGAGAATACGTTAAAACCAAGTAAACACCGAAATAACAGATAACATGGTTTGGACTTGGATTGGCCGACCAAGAAGCGAAGTGGTTGCATCCATCTGCCTGAGTAGCGTGCGCAACCGTCCAGTCGGAAAAATCGGAACATAAACTAGCTTATTGTATAAGTTAGCAACCCTACGCCAAGTAGCAGAAAGCAACCGATTTTGAATTCAAAAGAGTTCCAGTCAACGTGTAAAGGAGGATCCGCAGAATGTAACGGATAAATCAACGTTGGTTTATCTTGTTCACATTGTTTTGTATGGTACAATCCAGTGTGTGCATATTTACCTCAAAACATGTGAAAGATAGAAACAGCTCCTAAGGCGAACCCCGGTTTCGCACTGCGTGTTGACCATCCTACTAGTCAAATCCATAGTTAAACTTACAAAAGTGCAACCAGTTAGCAAAAAAGTGTATTAAGGTATGAACGCTGTGGTTATATCATTGGAAGCAAGTATACACCAGGACGATACAGTAGCTTCTAAGAAAAGCAATGGTGCAAACCTTGCTTCGCTCAATCCACCACTAACAAGCATGGAACAGCCGAACCGGAGTCTACTACGTCTGCATTTCAAGGGGCTCTGGTCGAGTTCCAATACCCAGGGACTTCAGTTGTATATGTATAGATCGCTGCAAAATTCCTCGGGATGCTACATTTAGTGTCTCCTCTGTTGGATACTCCGCTAACGCAAATAGGGCAACAAACAGTAGTCCATCGTCATTCGGCAAAACCAGGCCTAATGATGACCCCACCATGAAATACTACACACTGAGATCCAACAATAACTCCCTGACTGTCCTGTGCGCAAACGTCCCCGAATTTACGGCCGTCACGTTGTGGAGAAAGTTGTCCTAGAATCTAGACCAGTGGAACTCACTGTAAATTTCGATGAACGTAAAATTCAAGGCCACAAAACAAGTCAGATGTACTCGTCACCCCGATTCTGGACACTATGGGGAACCCATACTTATTAGAGTGACACTGGAATCGGCCACTGAGGCAAAATACGTTTTGTTCTCTGCCAGTGCATTACAACACGGGTCTTGTAACTTAGGCATCTATCCTGAGCTAGATCGCATCAAGCGTAAATCGAAAAGAACCATTTCGGATGGACACAGCAAGCTGGATTATCTAAGCACAATCTTAATTTATGGAGTACCAGAACTTCCTTTCAACAATAGTCATTAGGCCGGTAATCAAGATTTGAAAAGTGGCTTTTTATTGGTGAAACAGTTTTCTTGGACAATGTTGTGGCGATATCGCTCAGTTCGCTACCAATCTCACCAAATTATGGAAGAAGCGAACAAAGAATCCTACTACTGCTGGTTCAGCCAGAGCGGACAGCGACGGAACTGGTGGAACTTTGGCTTAGCCATCTTTAAAAATTTTCATCTGAATTTCGGTTAATAGCTGCTAAGGCTTTGCGAAGACTAGGCATGAGCCTACCTGAAATAGCAAAACTACCAGCGATTACGCAGAAGCAACCATTTAATGCAAGGACACGCGCATCTTTAGTATGCAATACGAGAAGTACCTTGGCCAAATCAGATTGTGAATGAAATGTCATCATCATCTCATCAAAAAATTGAACAACAGCCGACCTCCCAACGAACAGTATTCCATCAAGGATGCCTCGTAGACAAGGGTATTCAATGTGTCTAAAACGGTTTCTTTCATGAGGAGCAGAACTGGGAAGTAGAGGGCTGTAGGCTTCGCAGCGTGGCGAGAGTACGGATCCTCACCAATGCCAGATAATTGGGACAACCAAACTTCACATCACAACCACTGCACTCAACTGCTCAGCGGTTACAAAGTCCCATATCAGCAGAATATAGCGAAACATTAAACGCTAAGCAAATACTGCTGTACAAATATGCCAATGATCGTCGTAAGGTACGGCAAGGTATTCCTCAGCTTCGAACGACTGGTGGTCTAATTAGAATAGCTATGGAAGCAGCAAAAGCGTTGCAAACACAATATGTTCCCATACTTCAAAGAGCTTTACCACCTTCCAACATTTGTTTTCCGGCCTCTCATTGGTCGCGCACATCTATATAACTGCGGAAGCTGTATTACAGAAGCTGACGTCTCTGGGCAAGCACAGCACCGTGGGAGAAGACAGTATTCCCCGAGAGGTAGTGGGTACAGAAGCAAGACAATGGGTAAAATTGTTCCTCAATATTTTCAGGACCAAATTCTTGCGACGTAGAAGCTTGGAGATAGTAGCCTGATTCCCAAAGACTGACGCAGAGTTGAACCCTCAAACTACCTCTCGGTTTCTCTTCTCCCGGTAATGGAATCCACCGTTGCCGATGCAGTGGTGTGCTATCTAGAACACTGTAACATTACTGCTCACGAGCAACACTGCTGTTGTCCACAGCGATGGTGTTAAAAGATTTACTAATCACACAAAAATGGGTGGAACAAGAAGCGGACGCTGAAGAGGCGGTTTATATCAGGTACTTGGTTTTTTAGAATGCATTCGATCAATTAGAGCATCGGATTCGCCTTTCCCAGCTCCACTATTACGGGATCGGTAAACCACTTTTGAGCTGTGTCACCAGCAGTTTCTTGCAAAGAAATTCATGGTCAGAGTACATAGTTCCTTATCTTAGCACATACCAGTCTAATATGATGTGCCCCAGAGAACAATTCTAGGTCCACGTATGTTTGTGTTATTCATCAATGACCAAGCACAGATAATCGCTTCGCCATCCCTGCTGTTTGCTGACGATATCAAGATTTGGCGTCGGATTCAGGTGGATGTCGATCAGAATCTACTTGTGTGACCTAGATATGGTCCCTCATTGGTCAACCCGAAATATGTTACAGTTCAAGGTGGACCTATGCAAGGTACTTTCCATGGGACACCAGTGTATCAGTTACTACAAGCTAGGAATGCGAATACTGCATCGACCATCCGTCAAACGCGACCTTAGCGACCTGGTTCAGGATAACTTAGTTTGTTCCAAACAATCCACAAAACCAACGATAACTGGTAATCTGTAAGTCTATTTGCTACAATGGGCGTTCGGACAAATAGACTTCACTATTTTCAGGCAGATGCTGAATTTTTATGTTTGCCACAATGTCGAAATGACAATTCAAGCCTAAAATCTATTTTTGAAGCCCGACCTTACTGAGCTGGACCAACTACAACATCGGGCGTCTAAATACCTGATTGGAATGTGCCACTTTCCATACGACCAGAAGCTGAGACGTTTGGGATTGTACAGCGCGCCGAATTGATCACCACTAGGCGACTTGATTATGGCGTACTTGAATTTACATAATCCAAATCATGTGTGTCGCTCTTTACTGCAACTCAGCCGTAATATCCTCCTACTAGGTCACTCCTTGTATTTAGCAGAATAGCGCAGCCGCCTGGCGTGCCATGGAAATTTCGTTTCCATTCGTGTTTCGATCTTGCGACATTCTTCACAAATCGGTTGCTTCTGCACGCAGGCATACCATATTTAAATGTCGTTTGGTTGACGCACTTCCAAAACTTCCTTATGTTAATTGACGCCACTCTCTATCTTACACCCAAAAAATACCTTAGATTTATATTTTGTCGTCTGTGGAAGTTATGGAAAAATGTTGTATTGCGGAGGTACCGCGCTGCAAACGTTAAGTGCTTTATTTAACAGTAGAACTACTAAGTTAAATGTTGCATTTACCTTTCCCGTTAACACATCAGACTTCCCATCGGAGCTTGTAAATTAAAGCTTCTTAACCCGTATGAAGTCCTTGTTCAATATTCATTCATTTGTATTAGACACCGTTAATTTAACTGAGTCAAAGCAACAATCTCGTCGTCACAGTATGGACAATAGTTATAGACTTGATGGGGCAATGTATGTCTAGCGTTTGGCTTGCCAAATATCCACATGGTCCACATGGTCCCGGATTCCATGCATGCTGTCGTTGTCTGATGAGATTAAATAACCTTGAAACGCTTCATGGTGTGCATTGCTTGTGAGCGTGCAACACACTAGTTGCTTCTTTTTCATTAGCTACCGTCCCAGCGATCGGATGTCCTAGGTCTACTTCAATGGGAATCGCGGTCCGCTTTGATATTGTGCATCGCAATTCAGCTACCCAATGTGCACTTAACTTGTTAACGATAAACAATTTTTTATAGCGGGTAAGAAAGCAGGTGCTTGACATGTCCCGTAGGGTGTTTAGCGTGACAAAAAAGATAGAGCAACGGATAATGGAGTCGTCAATTTGTGCGATTACTGATGTAACTGCACTGTCGTATAAAGGGAGTTTGAAATGAGAATGTACGCACACAAAGCAATAAGTGGAGTGGTTATTGATCACAAAATAGGCGAGAAAAATAAAAAAATAGCAAGAACAACGCTTACTCGTGTGCAACTAACTTGGGTCGACAGGATACAGAAATCCAGTTTCTAAGGTAGTAGTGTTTATCAAATTTCGTGTAATGCGTTTGGAGTGACTCATTCTCGAGTAGGGTTATGGCACTCTCTACTGTCTGTTGTGCAATAGCGCCAGCATCTGGGGGTAATGGGATATAGCACGTAGTGTGAATGTGACAGAATATCGTCGAGGCGTTTTCTGAAAAGGGGATTTGGTGGGTGCATTGCTTATATGTTCCGGGAGGACGTTCCAAGTCTGTGCCACTCGAAGGGATAAATAGTTTCGCCGACATTCCAGGCGGCTGTACTGCGTGACTAACTTAAACTTGTGACCTCTTAGCGAGGTGTTTTGACTGATTATTAGAAGGGAATGGCATGGGCGGTTTGGGTTTCTCTGGATCTGGTACACAATTATAAGATCGCCCCTGAGACACCGCTAACGTCCACTGTATAATTTGAGGGTCTTCATCCTGAGTGGCCAGGTGATGCTGGTCAAACATCTGACGCTTTTCGTTGCCCTACGTTGTGCAATATCCAGCGCGGTGAGATGGTGCTTGAGTCAGGGTTGCCACGCTTGAATAGTGTATTCCGCTTGCGGCCTCACGTTCGCGCTAAGCATTTTGGAAATACTGAATGGTCAAACTTATCAAAAGCTCTGCTCTGGTGGACTCACCACAATTTTAACACAAAGGCACGCAGACAAAGCCAATTACAGTTGTGTGGGTTAATTCTGATTTTACAAAGTTCGTCGCATTATATCGTCCATCGAGACACACAGGCTATATATCGTAGGTAGGTAAGGGCAATATCAACGCGTTTTTAAACACAGGTAAACTATGGGCGGAAACAACGTAATTTGGGAAGGCGTTCGAAGGCTGACACACACACAGAATACAAGTTTCGTCGACATTCTAGCCGACTGTATTGCGCGACTGACTTGAACTGAGGCCCCAAAAATGCAGGTTGTGGCTCAATTGTAATAGGTGACAGGAGACGTGTTTGCGGTTCTATAGAATCTGGTAGATCATAATATGTTGGCAACATAGGCGCCGGTACCGGCCACTGTACAATTTTAAGGTCCTCAGTTTTAGTTTATAAATAAGGTTGTACAATTATTTGAGGAGCTTTGCGGCTTTGACTGTGGAGTTCCGAGCGCTGCAAGGTCTTGTTTGGACCAGGGCTACCACATCTGCATCGCGCATTCCACATGAGGCCACACGCAGTTGTTAAGTAATTTAGAACAGACTGAGGGATGAAACAGCACAAATGTCTTACGTACTATGCCAACATGTTGGTTTCCGGTCGTTGACGCTTTCTCAGATTGTTCTGAGCAGCCCAGACTAGCCTAAACTAGTACCCCAAGGACGCGCTCTTAGATAAAGCGGATACACAAGGACCTTAACGAACATAACTTGACTTACAGTGCGTTTACATATTATACTACCAATACCGAGGTGTGTCCATTGGTGTGAAGGCAGTTTTGCTGTAAATTGTTTCTATACGTCAATTTTTACCATGATCATCTTGCGGAACCTGTTAACTTTTACCTTTTACCTGTATAAAGCCATTGTTTCATAAGTAATGTTGTGGTTTACATGGCTCAAAACAATAGTCAAAACGAGAATTTCATATCATGGAATTTTCATCGGATCCTCAACTCGATCACTCACAGTGCACTCATTCAGTGATAATGTTTTTGCAACTTTTTCCGTATTTACTACTTAAGGAAATACGAGAGCATTCAAACGCAGAGCTGAAGAGGGATGGCGGTACAGACATAATTCTAACTTCAGGTAAGCCATAAACAAAGCGTAAGTTGACTGTAAATTCTAGCTATTTGTACATTGTTTGGATCATCTTCCGTCAATGTCTCTGGAGGTTGATGTGAGCCAGGTGTCTGTTGTATTCAAGTTATTGAAGAATTCACTAGGATTTTTTAGGAATATGGTACAGTTAGAAAGTGTTTCCGCTGTAGGGATAGTCGGTTCCACATGAAGGCATATCTCACTGAAAAGGTCAGTAAGATTTGATGACTAGCAAGCAGAGAGTGTAGCAAGTAACCGTCATTACGGGTGAGATCGTTAGCGGCTTTGATAGTAATCATCAACAGACCAAACGTTGAACTGAAAGTAATTATTCTCTTGTTGCCTCAGATAGCTGCTTACTATACATACGGGAAACCGCGTTCGAATCGACCGGCGCGCTTCTGTATCCAACAATCGGAAGTGCATATCATCCAACGTACGACAATCAATCAAAACACTTCCTGTTGTACGCAACTAAACATGATATCGACAAACTTTGTGAATTAAATAGCCGAAGGATTTGAGCAGTAAATTAAAAATAATAACCAAAATTGGCTCAACGGAAATTGCGATGAAAAAAGGGCTCGAGAAACGCACGCTTTTTATTTGGCTACCCGATCCATTCCGATCGATTTCCAACTGCTAGCTGGTCGCTCACAATTGTTGCCTTTCTACATCTTGAGATAGAATCACGATTGTAGTTTGACCTAGATAGGGTAACATGTTCTAGATACAGCTATGTCCTCATCAGAGGTAGGCATCGGAATCACCAGTGAACAGTTAAAAGCATGTCTCGATAAAGCGGCAGCAAATGTTCCCACTTGTAACCATCTCATTTCCCCAACACATTTACGGAGGCATAGAAACCTGTCGTACCGAACCATGCCATTGCAAACGAAGGGACCATGACCGCCAGGCTATTGCCACGGATTTTACTAGAGTTTAGCGATCACTTTATGCTAACGTAGAATTGAACTGGCTAAGCTGGAGGTTTAACCTAGCACACGAAATCGGTCCGCAAAATCACACACTGCCAGGTTTTAACGGAATCCGGTGAGGTATCCTCCTGGGAGTTCTTGAGTATCTGGAAGTGTCTGGAAATGTATTGTGAAAAATTCCGCAACATCATAATGTGTCAGAAATAAAACTACTTCGTTCCCGAAAGCTGCCATCAATTCCTGAAGCAGGACTCGGAAATGGAGGCATAAAAGGGTAATCCTGATTCAAAAATCTGGGTAAAATCTGGAGCCACCGTGACATCATAGATGCATGTTTTCTCTTGAGTACAAATTTACCTATCAGCAGTGTTTAACCTGTAGGTTTCAGGCGGGGCCTTCACACTTGATTGTTTACTATAATTATTATCAGAAGAAGTTAATAACACTCACGCTTTTCGGCACCGCATCGGAACCCTTTTGTTTCTACTTTTTAGTAATATATTCTGTAACACGTTACAACAGCGTTTACATTCGTGTTGTCTTGTAAATTTTGCGGGAATTGGTCACTAATCCCTAGTCAAGCCATGCGAAACAAAATAAAGAAAAGTGAAATGAAACCACAATCCATCAATGATAAATAACGAGTAAAAAATTATTTTCTAAACATGTCCCGTAGGATGCCCAGAAGGAGAACCACGGGGTGAAAAGAAAGAAAGTGATAAAATAAAAGTCATTTTGCCTACTCATCAGTGTTCACAGGGAGACACGCAGTAAGGAGGTAAGTTCGAGTTTGTATGTTAATGGAGGCTGTACAACCTTCGTCACATTATATTGTTAGTCGAGAGAACAGATTATATCTCATAATGTAGGTGGATTATGGCAACCTCAAGGCGCTTTACGAACACAGATAAAGTAGGAGAGGGAACATTGTAAGTTGAAAGGGGATCCATGGCTGGCACACTCAAAGAAAGTAAAAGTTTCTTCAACATTCTAGCCCATTCTGTTGTCTGGCCAACTTGAGCTGCTGACTCCTATAACTCGTGTTGTGACTGAGTTATATTATTTGACGACAAAGTGATAGAGGTTCCTAAAAATCTGGTCGGCCATTATGGCTAGCTAGATAGGCGCCGATACCGGACGCCGTATAACCTTAGAGCTATTAGCCTAAGTTAACAAGGAATATGGAAAAGCCTATGACGTGCTTTGTGTCTCTTCGCTGTGGAGCCTCGAGCGCCGCGAGATCTTTGTTACACCGGTACTGCCATACCTGAATTGCTAGTTTAGTTGAGGCTGCAAGTATGTGTTGAACAACTCTGAACAGTTATACGGATCAAATCACCAAATGTACTCCGCAGCATGCCGTTTCGGTTTCCAGTCTTTGTCAACTTCTCCGAATGTTCGAAACAGCATAGATCAGTCTGCTTTAATAGTCCAAGGCCGCGCTCCTTGTTGAATGCCTGCAGGACATGACATCCAAACTTGTATGTGATGTTCGGCTAGTGACGGATGTGAACCACCTTACGCTTAGCCGAAATGACCTGGAGCAGAATGTGGAGTGACCATTCATACGTTGTGTCCACTTCTCGCTGAAGTGCATCGTTGTTTCCTTGGTCGGCTATCGCACGCCACATCTGAACATCATCAGAAAAACCAGAACTCAGAGGCAATCAAAGGCTTAAGCGTATAAATAAGAACGATAAATAGACGCGACCTCATGGCTGATCCTCTTGGAACTCCAAATTCAACTTGAAGCGAATCAGCTAATGCACTTCGAGCTCCAAGCTGCAGTTGTCGATACTACAGGAAATTGCTGAGCCACTGAAGGACGGAATCTCCAACGCCGTAGCTTTTGGGCCTGTGCAATGCAAAGGTCCATTCAATCAAAGGCTTTAGAGAAGTCGAGATAAATGACATTTGTCTCTCTACCTTCAACCGCTGCTTCCATCCAACTACTGCGTGCATTTAGTTCGCTGGTTGCACCGAAACGGTGTTAGTGGTGCAGTTAAGGTGCAACGATAGCGTGATGTTCCAGATGGACGACTAAAGCCCAAGCGATTATTGCTTCCAATTACTGTGAGAGCACATGGCAAAATTTTGCAAACTCCGAGCGATTGCAACTTGTGCGGATCGGCGAGATCCGTATATGATTCCACATGTCAGGCACAGTTTGCTCATCCAAGCACATTTGGAAGCAATGCGATAATGGTTCGGCCAGCGTTGTTGCTACTACCTTCAGCGCCCTTGGGGTAAAGTTGTCAACTCCCAGAGAACTGTAGGTGCATAGTGAGAGCAGTTTCTTCAACACAGATGTGCCAGTGAAAGCGAGGTTGTTGATGGTTGAAATTGTAGCCATAGATGTATTTATCAAAAATATCGGACGTCTCGTTGGAATTTTGGGGCATACTTCATCCGTAGAATGTTAGCTGATTCTTCAACTTTCGGTGCCACTCCGACTCTCGTGTTAAGTGTGGAGGAATGCCCTGCTCCCCTTCCTGAATGGTGTCACTTGCTTAGATAGGTGTTTTTTGTTGTTAGCAAATTCACAAGCCAAATAGTGTTGATAAGCCGCTTTGTCATCACGGACAAGCATATTACAATTGTTGCGCTGAGTCAAGTAGCCGCTCTAGATTTGGGGATCAGAACGGGGTCTGTAAGTGTGCCAAGCTGCACCCCTCAGTGACATACATTTGCGAGTCCTACGTCTGACGAACGACGATGGATGGGTGGAACGAACTTAGTTTCTGAAGCAGTTACGATTAGATTGCTGAAACGTTACACAAAATGGATCCAGGCGAAATCAAGTGAGAAATTGCAAAATTTCCCAATTGGTTATTGCAACCAGATCGGTCAGGATGTTCTAACGTGTGACAGCATCCGTTGGTTCTGTATGTTCCTCCGAATATTCATCGTAACACACAGCTTAATAAAATATGATGACATAAACACAGCATAACATATCGTTCATGATGGTGCGTTGCATTTCCTAAAAATTCTCGGGACTATGACCATATATATTTTAATCAGTGCTAATATCCGATAGCTAGATTGAAAAGTAGATGACCTCAGAGTGTGACCGGATATCGTGAATATTTTCGAACGGCTTTGTTAAGTTACAGGAAACCTGGCTTCAGATTGATATCTTAGATGCAGTCGTGGAACCCGACGGATTTCCATCTCATCTTGATGCTTGCCAATGTATGTCGAGAAATTGCGGTGGTACCAATTATATTTACTTGCATTATTCACAGTGCATATCAAGTAAAAGCATATTTCGCTGCAGCTCGCAACGCAACAGCTGTTTACTAGTCAAACGCAAACTGTCATTGGTTATTTAGGTTGGAAAGCATTCATATTTCCAACAGTTGTCCCAGCTCCGCAGTTAAAGAGTTATACGACGGACATACAGCTACGGTCTGTGAATACCTGGAACTCTGCATGCAATAGAAGCCACCGATTGAATCCGACTTGAAAGCAGCTTCACTGCAAATAGTGAACAACATTGAACAATGAATCTTTACGGGTTAAGAAGCGTTGCTTTACAAGTCCCGTTGGATGGTCGGTGGGGATATCAACATAACAAGAATGATGGTTGTGGCAGCGCTTTCGCACTTTGTAGCTTGTGATTGGATGCCTGTCCGTTCGCGATCATTCCATGGGTGACAGACGCGAATGGAAAAGAAATTTCTGCGGCACTCTAGACGACTGCATTGTTCTGCGAGTTTTAATGAGTGGCCCCTCAGGTTTGCATTGCTGCTGAGTCGCAGTAAATGCAGCAGACATGATGTGGGTCACACAGAATCAAGTACGCCATAACCAGGTCACCTGTTAGTTTGCGAAAGCTTCCACTGAATACCCCCAATCGTTGTAGCCTCTCCTAATATGAAAGATTGCTCATTTCATTTACGTTCTTAGATGACCGGCGTTTGGGCTGCTCCAGTGCATTAAGGTCGTGTTTCAGCCTTGGATGCCAGGATTGGATTGCGTATTCGACATGGGAGCGAGCCTACCCATTGAGCATTTGTCGAAATATGGAGATATTTATTTGTCGAAATGCCCGCCTCAACAGCCCGACGTATTGGTTCTCGGTCTTCGAGGCCTTTTCGGATTGCCTGGAGCAACCCAAGTCATCTTGAACCAGGACACCCAAGTCATGTTCGAGAGTTGATTGTTGTAGTATGTTCGTTCCGAGCCGGTATGAGTAGCTGCTCTGATGTCGGATGGAAAGCACCTTGCATTTACTGGCGTTGAAATGCATTACATTTTGGGTCGACCACTGATACACCGTATCTAAATCACTCTGAAGCACATGTTGGTCGGCGTTCGCCTGCATCCTGTGCCAGATCTTGATATCGTCGGCAAACATTAGGAGGTTTGAAGCGATTCCCTGTGCAAGGTCATTGATAAACACCAAAAACAAACGTGGACCTAGAAAAGAACCTTGCGACACACCACACTCAACTTGTATGGGGTCTGATAAAGAGCTTCGAACTCTGACCACTAATTACCGTTGAAGTAGAAAGTCGGCGATCCAGCATTAAAGTGGGTCGCCGATCCCGTAATGCTGCACCTTGAATAGTAGTAGCCGATAGTCTAGACGATGGAAAACCTTGAAAAAACCCAGGTAGATCACATCAACACCTTCTCCAGCATCAGCTGCATCGGTCCAACTACTGAGTGCAAGTAGTAAATTAGTTGTACATGACCGCTGTCGACGGAAACCGTGCTGCTCAGGAGTGATGATGTTGCAGTTTTCCAGATAGCACACCAGTGCATCGGCAACTATGGATTCCATGACGTTGGAGAGTATAGGAAGAAGGGATACTGGGCGGTAGTTGGAGGGATCAGTTCTGCTTCCACCTTTGTGAATCGGGGTTATTATTCCAAGCTTCCACATGGCGGGAACTTGGTTCTGGTCTAAGCAGTGCTGGAAAAACTGAGCTAAAGTTCCTGCCAGTTGGGTTGCTGCTGCTTCCAATGCCTCTGGACGAATGATGTCGACACAAGGAGAGTTGTGTTTGCGTAGAGACGCCAGCTTTTGCAATACAGCCTCCGCGGTAAAAGTGATGTGGGTTAGTCCTGGCAAGCAGAAGACTGCTTGGTAGATCGGTTGGTGCCAAGACCCTTTGAAACGTGGGGGGCGCATTGTATCTGCAGCGCGTTTGCAGCTTCCATATGTGTTCTTGTTCTGCCATCAGCCGTCTTGAATGGAGGAAATCCTTGCCACACTTTCGTAGGCTATTAACGTGCTTGTACAGCAGTTTGTGGTTAGCACTGAAGGTTTTTGCGATGTTCTGCTGATAGGTGGCTTTGTCTTCTCTTAACAGTTAAGTGCGGTGGTTACGTTGGTCTACGTATTTGTCCCAAGTTTCTGGTGCTGAAGCTTCTCTGTACACTCGCCATGCTGCGTTGCGTACTGTCATCCAGTCTCGAGTTCTGCTCCTAACGAAATAAACTGATTTGTACTCGTTGCAAAGGTTTATCTCTGAAGCCTCTGCAATCAGCTGA
Source organism: Dicrocoelium dendriticum (assembly GCA_944474145.2). Taxonomy (NCBI): domain Eukaryota; kingdom Metazoa; phylum Platyhelminthes; class Trematoda; order Plagiorchiida; family Dicrocoeliidae; genus Dicrocoelium; species Dicrocoelium dendriticum. The sequence continues at coordinate 14,435,551 of OX104066.1, forward strand.
CTGACTTTTTTGACGAACTCGAGCGGGGTGTTCTTCTTCGAGGAAAGACTATGTTGTGGCGCTGACGAGCTGGGCTAATCCATCGTAGCTTGTGATGGTTCGCACAGTCTCATGATTATCATTCAGATATTCTGCATAGCAGACGAATTTGAAATAGATCAAGGCGTGATCACTGCGACCCAACGGGCAGTCTAGAACCAACGCATCAATCACATGCTCCTCCTTGGTAAGCACAAGATCCAGCACAGATGGCCTGTTATCAGTTCTGAACCGAGTGGGCAAAGTGATGTGATTGTAAAGTGGAACAGTAGTTACTAGATCTTGTAGATCGGTTTTGAATTGTTCTCCGATTGTGGCAGGGGCTTCTAAACAACGTACGTTGAAATCACCCGTGATAAGAATGTGAGTGTACTTCTGTTGTAAATTGTACCTAAAAGCAGCCGCTAGGTGGTAGTCGGTTTCGGGTGTTGAGTTAAAGGTGCGGTACACCAGGACAATAAGTCAAGTGTCCCTGCCTTTTAATTGCAACCGAGAACAAAGAGAGTCAAGGAACTGCGAGTCTGAATCCTCCACGGCTTTGTACTGTAAGTCGTTTCGGTAATACAGGATTACCCCTCCTCCTTTTGTGTGCCTGTCGTTTCGGATCACCGACATGCCGGGTATCGAAACTTCAGCGTCCGTCATTCCCGTGTGCAACCACGTCTCGGTGATACCAATGACATCATACGACCAGGAAGCTTGGCGATCTTTCAGTTCAGCAGGTTTGTTAGAAAGACCCTGAGCATTCGTATACAAGTAGGCCAGTTTCTCGGTCTCTAGGAGCCCGCAGAGGGGTGAAGCGTTCACAAGTGGGAGAATGCCGACCGATGGGAGATCTTCGGTTACCCGTTTTTTTGATGGGACAATGATACCTCGTTTGCAACTTGATTCGGCCAAGGTGCCTCCCAACCTCCGTTTAGATCTACGTCAGAGTCAACTAAAGCAGCAGTCAAGTTACGCTTTTGTACATTCGTCGGTATACTTGCTGCTTCAGTTGCTTTAATATTTGAGCTGTGCAAAATGTTTGCGATCTTTAACCGAAGTTCATATGGAAGCGTTTTCCGATTTCTCCGCCGTCGATCCAAAACATACTTTGCCTGTTGCTCTGACTGAACCACAAGTTTTAGGATTCTAGAGCCGCATCCTCTATAATTCGATGAGAGAGGTATCCTGGTGAGCGATAGTGCCACAACATCATCCAAAGTAAGTGTTCCACGAATGAACCGCCACTGTTCTAAGTCGTGCTTTCCGGTCTCTTGAACATCGTTAGAAGCATGTTCTGGCGCGCCATGTATGAAGATTGTGTTTAGGCGGTCTTGCTTGCTGTGCATCTCTTAGGTGTTTCGTTTTGGTTGTCGCGCGCTCCAAGGGACATCAGGATAGATACGTATCGCACAGGATTCGTGTTTTAGCGCGCTTGCGGAGAGCAAAACATTTTCCACGTCGGTGGAGGATTCTAGAGTTACTCGAATAAGTCTGGGTTCTCCATATTGTGGGGAGTTCGGATGACGAGTAATTCGTAACAAGTTTATGAGCTTGGCTTTGATACTCATCTGCTTGCACAACGAGTTCCATTGGTCTTGGTCGTCTGATAACTTATACCGCAATGCGATGGCGGTAGATTCAGGGACATTTGAGCACACAACAGTCCGGGCACTGTTGTTGGATCCCTTTTTCGTCGATCTACAAGGTATGGTACTCGTTTGTTCTGATCTGCTGACAAGTGTTGATTGTTTGCTGTTTGTCTCGCTATTCACGTTAACGGTGTTTACAATGTAAGAGGCCGCAACGGCGGTCTCTCGGTGGACCTTTGCAGCAATCTCTGCATATGTAACCGATGTTCTGGGAGGCTTAGTCTCGACAAGAGATATTTGAGCCACAGGTACCAAGGGTTGGGGTTTGGCTGCTTCATCATTTTTAATGCTAGGTGTCAGGTCTATTGGAATTTGATAAATCTGGCGTTTTGATTGGTGCCTGAATTTCGTTGCCTTGAGTACTGTTTGACTCTTGTAGGTACGGTCTGTTTTCGCCCGGCTTTCTACCAAAGTTAGAGAAGACAACGGAGCTGGAGAGGTGGCTGATTGCCGTTCAGGGGAAGCGGATTTTTCAGCATTTCGTTGCTTAGCAGCCGCTACGCTTCTGTGGTACATACTTGCTTCCATTGAAGTAAGCTTATTGTTTATCCTCTGCTCTGCTTTCGCGGTTAACCGGTCGAATTTCTCGGATAGGGTGAGCAAGCACTTAACGATGGGAATGGTGGAATACGCAGTACAGAACCAAAATGCATCTTGGGAGCTATTTCGTTCCTGTACCTGTTGTTGGGACACATTTGCACATTTCGTATGGTACCATTCCAAACAGTGCGAACAAGCCAGACTGATTTTTACTAATCGATGACGTTATCTTAACTCGTAAATGCCTTTCGCTTGGAGTCACTTCGGTTTCGCCCTTTTGCCATTCAATTTGGTGTCGTTACCTGATCCAGTGGTTTGTTTAGAGTTCCGTACTTTTACAGCTTTGAGAGCGCGCACATCGGTCAGGCGAGCGTGGTGGTTGCAAGGTCAAATGAGCGGTCGGCGTGGTCGCGCGGTCTGTGTGCTGGTTTATGCAGGCGCACTGGCTGACTAGGTCACAAGGAATGGCGAGTGACTGGAACCTGAACGGAGCGCTGAACACAGATTGACAAATCACAGATTCTTTCACAGCTACGTTGAGAAACACTGGATCGGAGTAAGCTTAGGCTTTTCGGTCTGCCTCGAGAATTCTGTATCAAATGGTGTCACACAGAAAGGCAATCGGCTCAATGTGATTGAATTAAACGC
>OX104066.1:14438910-14459104 GCA_944474145.2 Dicrocoelium dendriticum
GCTTCAAACCCTCCCCCTCGATCGATTGGGCCACACGAGGAAAGTTTTCGTGGAACCTGGCGTGAACGGGGGTCGCTTCTCCGCGCGATGATTGCAGCTTCTCCACGGAACGGTTGTCGTTTCTCCGCGGGACGAGTGTCGCTTCTTCGCGGAACGAGAGTCGCTTATCCGCGGGACGTGCTTCGTTTCTCCGTGGGACCATCGTCGTTTCTTTGTGGGACGAGGGTCGTTTTGGCGCGGGGCGGGATACGGCTGGGAGAGAGACCACTCCCAAGCGTACCGTTTGGCAGCAGCGGAGGTTTAGGTCCTTTCGGCCTTTCTCTGGACTAGCCAGATTTTTAGTCCGACAAGCCCGCATCAACGGCTCACCGAAATCCACCCTGCCCTGCAATAAATAAATAACAAATGACAAACAGCACAGCAGACTCCGAAAGCCTACGAACCCCACTTGACACGAACCCTCATTCATTTTTACTCGATGCAATTTTGACTTACGACCCTCGATTCAACATTCCTTTTCGATTTCGAAGGCTTTCTATGTTCAGACTGCTAGGCAGGGAGCTCTGTAGCGCCCTAAAAGACAACTGCTTTCTTTCCTGTACAATATAATTGTTGACCGATATTATATTACTCCTTCTTGTTTTAAACTTCTTTAAAACCGGCTCGTCACTCGAATGCCTTGCAAGTTCCCGCGCTCACGTGTCGCACACTTCCCCCTTCATCCGTCCGATTCTTATCCTAGCCCATCGAATACAGTCCAATGCGTCCGAGTCCCATTGCCTTCCGATATCCGCGCTTAATCACGCGCACCGTCTCGGACTAGTATCATCTGGTCCTACAATAGATATAGCTAACAGTGGGTGAAACCAGACAAGTTTAAGGTGCAAAACGAATGACGGAAATTCACACATAAGTCCATGGCAGCTTTAGGCTGACAAATAATTGTTTCTGAACAAACAAGGCTGGCTTAATCCGGCTTATAGCGACAGCCACAGCAAACCGATGGAAGCGGGGATTAGTTTGATCTAACACAAGTTTAAACGCTGAGCCCAGCTCTATTTGGTGACCCGAGTCTAATGGGTGTTTGCCTATCGAGGAAGCCGGCGGGTCTGCGCGAACATGGAATCTGACGAGGGTAGGCAATCTGCGCAACCTCACGTTGAACCCATCTTGGTACATGTTCCTATATTCGGGAAGTCAGCGTTCTATTATTTCTGCATATAGAACTTTTACCGCAGTTACATACAAATTGGTATACACAGTATGAGTTTGTCCCAATATGCTAATCTTCCGTCGTTGTATGTACCGACAAATTTCGGTTTCGCAATATTCCACAGTTATATGGTTCCCCAAAAGCACATGGGAGTGAAGTGCCACTCAGATAATCCTTTCAATGATGAATGCGCTCCAGCACAAACTCGCTCGTTGGTTAGTGAAGTTGCACGCTCCGCTGAAACAACAGTTCAATCCGTATGGTCTAAAGACCCGTTTCAACTCATTGATGACCTGGATGAACTCAACCTGTCAGCCAAATTCATATGTTCCTTAGATGTAGAATCCTTAGTTGCCAACGTGCCGCTACGTCAGACGGTTGATTACGTGTGCGAATTAGCTGAATTCTGTGGCTGTTCGCTACCAATTCCGACTGAATTGCTAAGAGAATCTCTACGATTCTGCACGCAGAATGTGAATTTTCACTTCCGGAATACACCATATCGTCAGACTGACGGCGTAACAATGGCTAGCCCCTTAGGTCCTGTGCTCGTTAATTTCCTCAGGTTGATGGTAGAAAGAAGCATTTCTACAGAAATAGCCCAGGTGCCCTGCTACAAACGATATGTCGACGATTTCTTGGCTTTCTGTTCGTCGGAGCAGCAGCTCACAAATTTGGTAGAACGGCTCAATTGTGCTCATGCTAACTTACGGGTTACATGCGAAATAGAACAAAACAATTGTCTGCCATCCCTAGATATACTCATAACTCGCAGGGAGGATGGATTGATTAGGAGGTCTCTTTATTGAAAATTAACTTGGTCCGGTCAGTACCTGCACTTCACCAGCTTTACACCAGTGGGGAACAAACGGACACTTGTGAAGACCCTAGTTAGTCGTGCCAGACGAATTTGTTCGGCCGACTGTCTGGACGATGAGCTAGTGTTAATTGCACAACACCATTGGCGAACGGCTACGCTCGAAGATTTATCAAGAAGCACAGCCAACCGCAAGGTCCAAAGGAATTGGTGTACACGGCAGCCAAGAAGAAAGTGTATATCGAGTTAACTTTCAAAGATGACATAGTCACGATGAAGGCAACTAAGCGTATAAGTTCGGCTACACAAGGAATTTACTATGATGCACAAGTTGCCGTCAACAACTGAACCCGAAATTCGCCCATACTTCCAACGACGGAAGCTCAGCCTATTGGGACAAACTCATACTGTGTATACCAATTTGTATGTAACTGCGGTAAAAGTTCTATATGCAGAAATAATAGAACGCTGACTTCCCGAATATAGGAACATGTACCAAGATGGGTTCAACGTGAGGTTGCGCAGATTGCCTACCCTCGTCAGATTCCATGTTCGCGCAGACCCGCCGGCTTCCTCGATAGGCAAACACCCATTAGACTCGGGTCACCAAATAGAGCTGGGCTCAGCGTTTAAACTTGTGTTAGGTCAAACTAATCCCCGCTTCCATCGGTTTGCTGTGGCTGTCGCTATAAGCCGGATTAAGCCAGCCTTGTTTGTTCAGAAACAATTATTTGTCAGCCTAAAGCTGCCATGGACTTATGTGTGAATTTCCGTCATTCGTTTTGCACCTTAAACTTGTCTGGTTTCACCCACTGTTAGCTATATCTATACACATCGGTTATTGTTTATGGTACTGGGGGGGGGACAAAATCGAAATATATCATCTACCAGCCTTCGTGTTCTTTCCATGTTTTTCAAATTCTTTTTTCTACACAAATTCTTTCATTTCTTGGAGGTACTGACCATTGCATATTAATGCTATGCTTTAATCTATATAGTGAATCCAACTACCTTGCTCTGACCAAACTATGCTCCAGATCTCTGAAACGACAGATCGCCGCTGCAGATATCATCATGAAACCAAAATCAACACTTTCTGTAACGGCTTTTGGTATATTCAATAATGAAGTCTTGTCAGAATAATACGCACACTTCGCAAACTGCATTATCATCTGTTTCGATCTATGTTATCCCTTAGAGGCCGTTTATTTGCGAAAGGACCGATTTCAATTTCAATATCTTCAGCAACTTTGAAGAAAACATGAACAAGCTTATAAACATGAGTTAAGTACCTTTGTCCACATCTATGTAAACAGAAATATAGAGGTTAACCGCTTTTTACATTCAGACCATTTTAGGCAACCACATTTGCCTCTAGGACAGTATTCGGAAAGAATTCCTTTAGAACACTCATCAACAAGGATGCAGATGAACTCAACGCTAAGTTCAGCTCCTCACTGACTAATACAAACCATTTGGCTACGTTCCTCACTGCTGAGAATCTCACTTTATTCGGTTCAGCAAGCAAGTCTGAAGCCAAACAAGGATATTGGACCAAATTCTCTATCAACAGTCGCTCTGACCGATTGTGCATATGTTTCAACAGCACCTGTGGCAAAGGTGTTGTGTCTTTGCTTAACGACTGGTTCCATTCCTGACATCTAATAATCAGCCAGAATAAAAACAGTGCCACAAAAGTACTCGGAATCGTTGGCCAATTGTGTGCAGGTTGGTGATATTAAAAGCAATTAAAAAACTTCTGATCCCCGAATTTTGCACGTGCAGTCAAAATGACGGTATCAAACATTTTGCCTATAAACTAGGGCGCTTTACACTGGAAGCTGTTCCGTATCTAGTACGTTCCGTTGCTTTAGCGTTGGATGGTAAATGCAAGAGCGTACAGCTCTTATTTCTTGATTGCACCAATGATTTGGGAAAATTGATGGACCACAACTGCTCGACAGTTTGTTCTTAAAAAGTGCCCCATATGTGAGTATGGAGATGCGCAACTTGCACCCACTTCACTCAGCTGTGCGACAAAATACCTTCTTTACTCCCGGTCATTTATAGTTTTACGCTGGGAACCATCTTGTCCCATTCCAATTCACAGCTTACGTTGAACGTCTCCCTATTCCATCATTCATACGCTGTAAATTTACTGACAACGTCGTCCTGGGATTCATAGTTCCAATTATCGACGACCGTTTAAAAGGCCAACATTGGTCGGACAAACTAGTGAATTGGTGCAGGTTCCGGTCCCTCTCTCTCAAATTTTCCAAGTATAATGAAGTGACATTCTGTTTCCTATATCTCAACGGATTTCAGTCCCTTTTACGTATCCATTCTCCAATAATTGTGGATGATCAAAGCATACCTCGCACATCCCCCGTGAAATATCTAGTAGCATTTCACCCCATAATTTATGTTGTTCTACACATGTTTTTGAAGCATCAGAAAAACGTTTGATGGCTATTTATTTACGCTCTCAGACAAAAAATCTTTTCCGTTCCTCGTGCTTTAATTCTACTGCAACTATTCTCCATCATTATTTATCCTGTGCCCCAGTTATTTTCCCAGGACAGCATTAAAAAGTTTATGTCCTTGTCCGTTCGCTAAAATGTATATTTCGTTGCTCTGGTTTAGGGAAAGAAACGCCCATATATTTCATTGCTGACAGACATTTTGATGCATCTATCTACTGTTTACTGATTTAAGTTGTATCAACACACTCATTACACGATCTCTCAGCCAGCACTACATCTACTTGATCCACGCGGACAATATTTACAGTTTTATTTTCTCGTATATCGTCTTATCGAAACTCTATGCTTCTTTTTCCTTCACGCCTGCTAATCGACGCAACAGGAGTGAGACACCGCTTTCCTAACTGTTTGCTTGATTGAAGAAGCAAATTTTCGTTCACTGCCATTCATTATTATTTCCCAACCACGATTTGTTGTATAAAAAATCGCAGTGTTAGTGTAACAATGCTGAAAATGCACTTATGCTGTTGGGTACATCTTAACTAGCTTTGGCTAAAATTAAGAGACAAAAATGCCTTAAATATTACCTTTTTCTCAATTAGCAGGTTGATGAGGGGCTCCTCAAATTGTAGCCGTATCGAAAGCAGACTGCCAACGGCCGGGGAGATGATTTGCTAGCTGCGTTGTTCATGTTGCTTTTGACAAGGTTAAACAACGAAGTCTGGGATGTTCGCAATTAAACCGCTAAGGCTATACTAAAGCTAGCCGAGAGAGTTTAGGCAAAGGTTAGAGCCAATGCCGACGATCTCAAGCGACTGGAGATTCGCAGCACTCTTTCAACGGATATTGGTTTGGACCCAGTACCTCTACGGCTGAAGGGCTAGAACTCTGATGCAGGCATCTACCATAATTACACGCTCAGTTTTGACACAATATGGGAGGCCACCGAACCGGCTGAGTAAACTAAAGACGATTCTATGACTGTGCTACAAGCGCAGTGTAGGGGCAATACCTGGGTGCATTTTGGTCTCACTAGTGTGTTTTTATTTAGTGCCCGGTTGTCATGAGCGGTGGAAGATAGGTTTGGTGACTGCGAAGGTTTGTGCGTGGTAATAAGAAATTTATTTCGTATCTAGTAAGGCAAACAATATACCGGGGACAACAATGTGGTTGTTTAATAGTGTACTGGTTAGCTTGTGACATCGATACCCCGGCCGAGGAAAAGGCTAAGCCGACATGGAGTGGCAAAGCGTACGGAGTGCCTAGAAATATGGATGCGTAGGGGGAAGAAAAATGGGGGACGTGAGAGGTGTGTTCTATCAGTGCGAACGGATTGATCAAACGAGTATACCTTACAACCAAGTAACCACCGACATAACAGTTTACATGGTTTGGACCTGGATTGGCCGACCAAGAAGCGAAGTGGTTGCATCCATCTGCCTGAGTTCTGTGCGCAACCGGCCAGTCGGAAAAGTGGGAACGTGAACTAGCTTGCTATGTAAGGTAGCAACCCTACTCCAATTAACAGAAAGCAACCAATTTTGAAAATAAAATAAGGTTCCAGGCAAAGTGTAAATGAGGATCTGCAGAATATTCCGGATAAATCAGCGTTGGTTTATCTTGTTCACATTGTTTTGTATGGTACAATCCAGTGTGTGCATAATTACTTCAGAACATGTAAAAGATAGAAACAACTCCCAAGTCGAACCCTGGTTTTGTACTGCGTGTTGACCATCCTACTAGTCAAATCTGTAGTTAACCGTACAAAAGTAAAACCAGTTAGCAAAAAAGTGTAACAAGTTATAAACGCTATGGTTATATCACTGGAAGCAAGTATGCACCAGGACGATACAGTGGATTCTAAGAATAGCAATGGTGCAAACCTTGATTCGCTCAATCCACCATTGACAAGGACCCCGCTGCCAATACCTCCTTCAATTTTTGAAAGAAAGCAAGGCGGAAACCGACCACTGCTCTGGTAGTCCAACCGTACACAGAACCACGAAAACCAGTCATCAAGCGAAAAGTGTGATCGATCAAATTCAGGCAGGCTTGAAAACTTCCATCACTAACAAGGATGGGACAGCCGAACCGGAGTCTACTACGTCTGCAGCTCAAGGGTATCTGATCGAGTTCCAATATCCAGGGACTTCAGTTGCATATGCAGAGATCGCTGCAAAATTACTCGGGGTGCTACATTTAGTGTCTCCTCTGTTGCAAACTCCGCTAACGCAAATAGGGAAACAAACAGTATTCCATCATCATTCGGCAAAAACCAGGCCTAACGATCACCCCACCATGAAGTACTTCACACTGTGATCCAACAATAACTCCCTGACTGTCCTGTACGAAAACGTCCCCGAAGTTACCGCCTTCGCACTCTGGGGAAGTTGTCCGACGACCTAGACCAGTGGAACTCACTGTACATTTCGATGAACGTAAAGTCCAAAGCCACATAACAAATCAGATGTACTAATCACCCTGATTCTGGACACTATGCGGAACCCATACTTTTTAGAGTAACACTGGAATCGGTCACTGATGCAAAATACGTGTTGTTCTCGGCCAGTGCGTTGCAACACTGACCTTGTAACTTATGCATATATCCTGAGCTCGATCGCATCACGCGTAAATCGAAAAGAACTATTTCGGATGGACACTGCAAGCTGGATTAGCTAAGCACAATCTTAATGTATGGAGTGCCAGAACTTCCTTTCAACAATAGTCATTAGGCCGGTAATCAAGATTTGAAAATGGGCCCTTTATTCGTGAAACAGTTGCCTTGGACAATGTTGTGGCGAAATCGCTCAGTCCGCTACCAATCTCACCAAATTATAGAAGAAGCGAACAAAGAATCCTACTACTGCTGGTTCAGCCAGAGCGGACAGCGACGGAACTGGTAGAACTTTGGTGTAGCCATCTTAAAAACTTTTCATCTGAATTTCGGTTAATACATGCTCAGGCTCTGCGAAGACTAGGCATGAGCTTACCTGAAATAGAAAAACTACCGGCGATTACGCAGGAGCAACCATTTAATGCAAGGGCACTCGCTTCTTTAGTATGTAATATGAGAAGTACCTTGGCCAAATCAGATTGTGAATGAAATGTCATCATCATCTTATCAAAACCTCGAACAACAGCCAACCTCCCAACGAACAGCATTTCCTTAAAAATGCCTCGTAGACAAGGGTATTCAATGTGTCTAAAACGGTTTCTTTCATGAGGAGCAGAACTGGGAGTTAGAGGACTGTAGGCTTCGCAGCCTGGCGCGAGTACGGATCCTCACCAAAGCCAGATAATTGGGACAACCAAACTTCACATCATAACCACTGCACTCAACTGCTCAGCGATTACTAAGTCTCATATCGGCAAAATATAGCGAAACATTAAGCGCTAACCAAATACTGCTGTGCAAATATGCGGACGATCGTCGTAAGGTGAGGCAGGGTTTCTTCCGCTTCGAACGACTGATGGTCTAATTGGAATAGCTATAGAAGCAGCAAAAGCGTTGCAAACACAATATGTTCCCATAATTCAAAGAGCTTTGCCATCAGACCATCTTCCCACAACTGTTTTCCGGCGTCTCAGTTATCGCGCACATCTATATAACTGTATCTATCTATCTATCTATCTCTCTATCTGTCTATCTATCTATCTAGCTGTATTACAGAAGTTGACGTCTCTGGGCAACCACAGCACCGTGGGAGATGACACCATTCACCCAGATATAGTGGGTGCAGGAGCAAGACAATTTGTATAATGTTTCCTCAATCTTTTCATTGCGAAATAAACCAGGAACAGATTCCTGCGATGCAGAAGCTTGGAAATATTAACCTGACAGCGGACGCTGAAGAAGCGGTTTATGTCAGGTACTTGGGTTTTTAGAATGCATTCGATCAATTAGAGCATCGGATTCGACTTTTCCAGCTCTAATATTACGGGATGGGTAAACCACTCTTTAGCTGTATCACCAACGTTTTCTTGCAAAGACAATTCATGGTCAGATTACATAATTCCTTATCTGAATACATACCAGTGTAGTATGAGGCTGGCTTGCCGTACAACCTCCTCGTGGTGCAGGCTGGGTGATTCGGGTTCTTTCTGTTCCAGCGAATGGTTCGGTGGAAGTGTTCCAGGACGTGGTGGGTTTTCGCTTGGCAAGCGTTCTCCCTATAAAAAGCCACAAATGTCCGTTTAACAACATTACGACGTGGCTGATGTGACCCGCCACTAAATAAAGTCACTGCCCCTTGCCCATCCTTGAGAGGGATTGTACTTTAAGGGTGCGTTGGGTCCCTGGTCCTTACGGACCGAAAGGAGGATGAACCATATATTTGATCACCAGCTCACAACGGGTTGCGACGCCCTCACATCGCCCTGCTGCTGTAGGTTAGATCTTTGATCAAAGGCTCGGGGTAGGGCCCCCTAAGAGAACCCTCTACTTCGGTCTGGGCAACCGGGTAGTATCACGCCCACTGACGAATCGTGGACCACGCCGCTTACTACTGCTACTGCTATGCCTATCTTCTGTGCTAACTCAACCGCTCAACGTCCACTCACAGATAACTTCACCTCCCGTCCTTCACCCACATGTGCTCTGATGTCTTCTACGGTCACCGTCACAAACGACTTACGTCTCGCAGCTGATGAAAGTAACAGCCAAACTCCCGGTTTCCAATGTCCGGCGAACGCAACCGCCCCTCACTCCACCGAAGCTCCAGCTCTTCTTCGACCTGGTTCTCCATTCCTTCTCGCAGCGTTTCATGTGCGAACGTTGATGCAGATCGGACGACAACCATGTCTGGTCCGTACTGTTGAAAGTTTCGGTAAACATCTGTTGCCTTTCAGAGACCAGATTACAAGACTCTAGCGCCGTCATCAGAATGGCCTCTCCGGTAAATGCTGACACCAAATACTACTTGCGGCTTTCCGGAGACCCAGAAGCTACCGCCACTACTCAAGCTGGTGTTGGGGTTGTACTGAGTGTCAGGGCTGAATCAGCTCTGCTTGACTGGATCCCAGTCAACAGCCGGCTATGTGCAGTCAGACTAAGAGGTTCATGTGACGTAAGCAGGCGTCGAGACGTTAATCGTGACTTGTTTGTAGTCTCCGACTAGGCCCCTACAGACTGCAGCCCGGATGCAGTTGAAGATAGATTTTGTCAACAAATACATGAAATTCTGCGTTCATCCAAACGGACTGATATAGTCATTCTTGCCGGGGGTTTTAACGCACGGGTTGGCCGCCTACCACCAAGCGAGTGTTGGGGTTTTATAGGAAAATACGGTTGCGTATTATTACGCAATTAGCGACCCAACAAATAATAATGAAAACTCCGAGATTAAGTAAGAAAATAGATAGTCAGAAGTGACAATATTTTGACACAATTTAATACTGTATCACGGTAGGGCGCAAGGCACTGTTCAGTCGTATAGCCTGTAGTCAGCCTCGTTGTCGAGTCATCGGCCATGGTGCACGTGATGCTTGTGCTGTGACTTTTTCAAGTCTCACATGAATCGCTAAGGTCCAGTGACCTTGGATCGGCCAAGCTTGCACGTCCCGTCTGCGCGTGCGTACGTGCGTGCGGATGCTACACGTACTCCTCTCTTGCGAAGAGTCAAGGTGGTTTGAATCGGTCGGGTCCCATAACTTGACGACTGAAACGTGTGACGTAGTTCGGAGGCGTGACTGGTGATTGCGGTTTGGTCGTAGTGGCGTGATTCGATGGATTGACTGCAGCTTCGATGTGTGCGGGTTTGAGACGGTCTATACTCACTATGTCGGTCCGAGTTGGGAGTTGAACAGTGAAATGCTTAGGACCGCAAAAAATGACTCGGTAGGGTCGTATGAAAACATAAGCGCAATGCATTAGGTCAGAGGGAACGTAAGTAATTGTACTGGTTGAGAGTGGAGGTACGTAACAGAGTTTTGACATGTGTAATTTCAACTCTGTTGCAAAATTAGATGGTTGTGGATGTTCTGTACTAGACGGACAGAAATATTCGCCGGGCAGGCGTAAAGTGGTTCCAAAAACAAGTTCTGCAGGTGAGCATTGCAAAGTTTGTCGAAACATTGTACGTAGCTGTAACAACCCAAGTGGTAGTAATTCACACCATTGAGATGGGTTGTTGTGAGCCATTAGAGCTGTTTTGATGTGGCGATGCAAACGTTCCACTAAGCCGTTTGATTGCGGGTGATATGCTGTGGTGCGGATGCGTTGGCATCCAAGAATGTTGGTAACGTTTGAGAAGAGAATGGATTCAAACTTGGAACCGCGATCAGTCGCAATGGTGGCTGGAACACCAAATGTCGCGACCCAATGGCTAATGAAATCACGAGCGATTGTTTCCGTGTGAGTGTCAGGTATAGGAATAGCGACTGGCAAACGCGTAAAGCGATCAATGCAAGTGAGGATATGCGCGTTGCTATTTGACACAGGAAGAGGACCGACGATGTCCAAATGAACATGAGCAAAACAGGCAACGGGATTGCTAAAGTTTCCGAAAGGTGAGCGTGTATGGCGGATGACTTTAGAACGTTGACAGGAAAGGCAATTTTCAGCCCATTCCTTGATGTCTCTGTTCATGTTTGGCCATACGTATCGTTCAGAGATGAGACGGATGGATTGGCGGATTCCTGGATGTGAAACATTGTGAAAGGTTGCGAAAACCTGTCGGCGCATAGATGGTGGTACAAATGGACGTGGTACATGCGTCGAAACATCACACTCGATTGTTCCAGGATGTGTATAGAGAGGGAGCGGTTTTAACACAAGTGAAAATTTCTCAGAGGGTGATGAGAATGATTCGGATGATTCGGTCTCTGAGCCTTCGCCATCTGGTGTAAATCGATTGTGGAAACACAGTCAATACCAGGACGAGACAAAGTATCTGCGACTGCGTTTTGGTTGCCGGCAACATGCCGGATATCAGTGGAAAACTGAGAGATGTAATCAAGCTGGCGAATCTCTTGGGGCGAATATTTGTCAGGATTAGCAGAAAAGGCTGAAGCAAGAGCTTTATGGTCTGAATAGATGCCAAATTCACGGCCTTCCAAAAGTTGTCGAAAGTAACGCACAGCTAGATTTATGGCCAAAAGTTCTCGACCAAATACACTATACGGCGTCTCCGTTCGCTGAAGTCTCTTGGAGAAGAAACCAAGTGGTTGTTTCTGGTGATCAACGGTTTGATGAAGAACATCCCCTACTGCAATGTTAGATGCATCGACGTGGAGAGACAAGGGGGCACCTTGGCGCATATGAAACAAGGTTCATTTTTTCGCTAAGGCACATTTGGCTTTCTCAAATGCTTGTTGAGCTTGTTCGGATAAATGGAAGTCAGAGTGAGTTTCTCTCAACAGGTCAGTCAAAGGCATTAACATAGTGGCTGCATGAGGAATGAAACGACGATAATAATTAACCATTCCAAGAAAACGCTTCAGTTGACGAAGATAAGTGGGACACGGAAATGAGGTGATGGCGTTTAGCTTTGGTTGCGCGGGAGTAATGCCATGTTGTTTAATCGTATGTCCGAGAAAATTTAAAGAGGAAACACCAAATTCGCATTTCTGAACGTTAAGTAATACGCCATGATCTTGTAGGCGTTGAAACAGTATGCGAAGATGGGTAATGTGTTCATCGTGGGTTTTGGAAGCAACGAGCATATCATCTAAATAACAGAATACAAAATCCAGATTGTGGAGAACTTGGTCAATAAAACGTTGAATGGTCTGAGCAGCATTCCTTAAGCCAAAGGGCATACGTAAAAACGCAAATAAACCAAAAGGAGTGATAATAGCTGTCTTGTGCACATCATCGTGGTAAATAGGGATATGATGATACGCTCTGAGAATGTCATTGTGTGAGAAAACTGTACAACCGGTAATGTTTTCAGTAAAATCGTGGATACGAGGAAGGGGATATCTATCGGAGATAGTGGAGTTGTTTAAGCCTCGATAGTCACCACAGGGACGCGAATGGTTTGGCGTTGACTTAGGGACCATATGCAAGGGTGAAGCAAAAGTACTGTGAGAGGGTCTGATATATCCCAGTTGGAGCATGTGTTGAAATTCCCTTTTGGCGATGAGCAAGCGTTCTGGTGGCATACGTCGGGGGCGAGTAAAAACGGGGTTACCGCGAGTCTCTATCCTATGGGTTACAGAATGTTTGGGATTAGCCTGGTGAAAATTGGGTTCAAGCAGGTTAGGGAAATCTCTACGTATGGAAGAATAGGAGGTTGGATGTAGCGTGAACAATAATAATGGAACAGACTGGGAAAAAATGGTAGGTTCACCGCACACCGATAACTTAGTAATACCGTCCTGAAGGCTACGGTTTTTCAAGTCAACTAATAAATTAAAATGTGTAAGAAAATCCACACCCAAAATAGGCTGGCGAACATCCGCAATAAGAAAAATCCAAGGGTACTCACGTCGTAATCCCAAATTAAGTGTCAGCAAACGTTGTCCAAACGTACGTATTTTCGTACCGTTTGCAGCAGTAAGTTCATAAAAATTCCCAGGAGGGAGAGTGTCGGTGGGTTGCGGGGAATAACACCAACGTCTGCTCCAGTGTCAATCAAAACTTTTAGTCCAGAAGTACGATCCACAACAGAAAGACGGTGAGATTGGGTTTGATAGCCACGAGTGTTACTGGCCCCTAACACTCGGCTTGGCGGTTTTCCGGCATCTGCGGAGCGTTGTTTTTGGAGTTTCTGAATAAGCAGGGGGAAACACATTTCCTTGCTCTATGACCAAATTTGTTGTGGTACCAGCAGTAGTTGTCAGACTGTCTGTTGTTGGAATTCGGTCGGTAAGTTCTGCTGTTTGATCGTCGACGTGAAAAACATCGAAATTGGCGAGAGTGTGTAGCTCTAAGTTCAGCGATTTGTTCGGAAAGCAGCTTAATCTGGTTGGCAATGGACGGTGTTTCCGTCGCTGAGTTGATCGAAGACAAAGAAGTTGAATTTGGTTGAACTTCTAAAATGCGGTCAGCCATAGTCGCCAGTTTGTCGATGGGGACGGTGTCAATCGACGGTGCTAGGATTGTTTGTACATGTGAAGGGAGGCGCTTCAAAAACAGTTAGATGAAAAGAGCGGAATAAAGCTGGCGATCTCCCAAAGTGTTGTACATTCGACGCATTAACTGTGATGGTGTACATTCACAAAGATCAGCACCGTTGAGGAGTTGTTCCGGACGCTTATATTCTAATATCGTTGTCCGTTTGATGATAGTGTCGCGCAAAGTGTTGAAAGGGGTGACTTGATCTGGGGCTTGTAACACATCACGAACATCCGCAGCAACTTCAGGTGGAAGCACAGAAAGCATATGATAAAACATGGTTGACTGTTGTGTGATATTCCGGAGATGGAATTGTGCTTCGACCTGACAGAACCAGATTGCTGGATCATGATGTCAAAACGGCGGGAGATTGACTGAAACAGTGTCAATTCTGTGCGTTGGTTGATGTGATACAGAGGACATCAAATAGCTGTCTTCGGAGGCCATTTTAGCTCACGTCGGGGTCACCAAATTTGTTGGGGTTTTATAGGAAAATACGGTTGCGTATTATTACGTAATTAACGACCCAACAAATAATAATGAAAACTCCGAGGTTAGGTAAGCAAATAGATAGGCAAAAGTAACAATAGTTTGACACAATTTAATACTGTATCACGGTAGTGCACAGCGCACTGTTCAATCGTATAGCCTGCAGTCAGCCTCGTTGTCGAGTCATCCGCCGTGGTGCACGTGATGCTTTTGCTGTGGCATTTTCAAGTCTCACATGAGTCGCTAAGGTCCAGTGACCTTGTATCGGCCAAGCTTGCACGTCCCGTCTGCGCGTGCGTACGTGCGTGTGGATGCTACACGAGCACCATCTTGGGGGTATTTTTTGTCTCGTTGGCAGTCGACCAGACAATGGAGACAGACTGCTAGCTCTTTGCTCTGATCATCGCTTGTTTCTTTTGAGCACTAGTTTGCGGCACTCGATGAGACTCACTGCTACCTGGCGCCCGCCCTCTCAAACGCAAGAATACTTTCAGCTTGACCATATAGCAATCAGCTACAGATGGCGCGGAAACGTAACGGACTGCCGACCGTAATGGTCAACTTTTCTAGACTCCGATCGTGCATTGGTTCGTGTTAATATTTGCATGCGTTTCGGAGGATCACCTAAGCGCGCCCACTACTGACCGGACGTCGATAATCTACAAAACCCTGCGATTTTAAGCAGGTGCCAAGCCTCACTGGCAACCATGCTTGGATCAACTATTGACGGTGATGTCGATTCACAGTGGGCGCATATCAAATATGCCTTAGTTTTCGCCAGTATCGACACTAGCAGAATTACCCGTCACCCAACGAATCATTGGATTTCCGCCGACTCCTTGTCGTTGATGGAGAGACGCCGCTTGCTCCCATCGGATTCCAGACACAGTGAAGAACGCCAGTACCTTGGTCAAGAGTTGCGCAGGAGTCTGTAAATGGACCGCGAAGCTTGTTGGTGTGAACGTGCTAGGGAGATGGAGCTTGCTAGTCCCTCTGGTAATACCAGAAAATTCTTCCATCTCCTTCGAGTCACCGACGGTGTTCGATCTGGTATAAGTGAAAAATATGCGAAGAGGATGGCACCTTAATCACCAATCTTCAACGACGGTTGGAGCGATGGGCCGAACATTTTGGCTCGCAGTTTTGTTGGCCCCCAGCTCCATCTGCTACCTCTGGCGCTCGCGCTGGGGCCGAGTGGTCTACCCCACAGACCCTCCCTCTTCCCAGGAAATCGAGCAGGAGCTCCGGCACATGAAGCGTTATAAAGCCCCCGGCCCTGATGGTCTTCCACCGGCTCTATTTAAAGATGGTGGCGCATCGCTGGTTCGAGAACTCACCGCTTTGTTCTCGAAAATTTGGTCGAAAGAGAAAGTTCCGTCATCTTGGGGTGAATCGATAGTCGTCCCCATCTTCAAAAAGGGCCTGCGCACAATCTGCTCCAACTACAGAGGAATAAGTTTAGTCCCCGTCGTTTGCAAGCTGCTGGTGTCCATCATACTTCGCAGGCTATCCCCAACACGCGAATCGTTGCAACGGGAAGAACAAGCTGGGTTTCGCCCTGGTCGCGGCTGCATCGATCAAATCTTCACACTTCGCCAGATCCTCGAGCTCCGCCATGTGTATCAGAGGCCAACGATTGCTGTGTTCCTGGATATCCGTGCAGCCTTCGATTCTGTCGATCGTACAGTACTGTGGCACTGCCTACTGAGGAATGGTGTCCCCGAGAAGTTCGTCTCCATACTGCGCGCTCTATATAGTCTGACCTCGGGCAGGGTTAGGGCTTATGGCAAGCTTTCGCCTACCTTTGTGGTCTCCAGTGGAGTTCGACAAGGATGCCCTATCTCTCCGTTCCTATTCAACTTTGCCATTGAGGATGTCTTGAAGAACGCTCTAGGCGATTCGTTGAACGCTGGCGTTGAGCTCCTCCCAGGTAGTCGAGTTGTTGATTTGGATTATGCTGATGATATCGTCTTGCTGGGTGACGATCCACACGTCGTCCAACTTGCATTAAACCGCTTGGCGATTGAAGCATCAAAGTACGGTATGTACTTTTCGCCATCCAAATGCAAGGCTCTCTTCCAAGACTGGCAGGTGCCTCTGCCTGCACTCACGCTTGCTGGTGAGACACTAGAGGTTGTGGAGAGCTTTGTCTACTTGGGAAGTTGCATCACTGCTGGCGGGGCTGTTGGAGACGAGATTTCGATGCGCATCTCGAGAGCACGCCTCGCTTTTTCTAGGCTGAGGCATTTGTGGCGTCGCCACGACATTCGTCTCTCCATCAAAGGGCGGGTCTATTGTGCAACTGTTCGTGCTGTACTGTTGTACGGATGCGAGACCTGGCCCATTCGTAAAGATGACTTGCGCAGGCTATCCGTCTTCGAGCACCGCTGTCTGCGGTCCATTGCCCGCGTGTGGTGGCAGCACCACGTAAGCAATGTGGAAGTTAGACAGCGTGTCTTGGGACGTTGAAGCCACCCACTCGAGGAGCACATCTCACTACATCAACTGCGGTGGTTGGGACACGTATTGCGCAAGTCTGTCCAGCGTTACCCCGTCGTGCGTTGTTTGCACTTGCTGGACAGGGCTGGAAGAGACGGTCTGGTGGACAGCCTACAACATGGAGAAGCCGCATGAAAAGCTGACGAAACAGTTGGCCTCGGCCGGTTGTTGTCGACTACCTGGTTGGGGTCCGAGAGATGCGGATACTTGCTGGTTGAAGACCTTGGAAGTCATGGCTCAAGATCGATGTCAATGGCAGACGTGTGCATCGGTTTGTTGCGGTGTCCCTTCTTCCTCCCCTAAAAAAGAACAAACTGAAAAAATTTCAAAAACTGTGAGTGGTAAAATAGACAAAAAAGCATTTGTTGTTGCTCTTTTCTTATTATTCATATTGTTTTCCTATTCAGCCATGATTCCGATGGCACAATATCTGTACCACAGATTGTGTATTTTATATATATATATATATATATATATATATATATATATATATATATATATATACTATAGCATTATGTGCCCCAGAGCACAATTCTAAGTCTCCGATTGCTTTTGTTATGCATCAATGACATGCACGGAAATCGCTTCGCAATCCCTACTGTTTGCTGAAGATATCGAGATTTGGTGTCGGATTCAGGTGGATGTCGATCAGAATCTACTTGTGTGACCTATATATGGTCCCTCATTGGTCAACCCGAAATATTTTACAGTTCAAGGGGACCTATGCAAGGTACTTTCCATGGGATACCAGAGTATCAGTTACTACAAGCTGCATTATTTTGACAGTAGAACTACTAAGTTAAATGTTGCATTTACCTTTCCCGTTAATACATCAGACTACCCATCGGATCTTGTAAACTAAGGATTCTTAACTCGTATGAAGTCTTTCTTCAATATTCATTCATTTGTAAAAGTGACCAGTAGTTTAACTGAGTCAAATGTTCAATATCGTCGGCACAGTGTGGACAATAGTTATAGACTTAATGGAGCAATGTATGTCTAGCGTTTGGCTTGCCAAATACGCCATAACTTTCGTTCAGTTGACTTTGACACATAAACGCATTTCTTCCGAGGGGTGAGTTCCGTAACAAATTCGATAGCTTTTCCGGTATTTTTAGGCAAATGAAACGGACGCAAAAGCTGAATGACGTCAGATATTTTGAGAGCATGCTTCGCGTTCTGCTCATCGATTGTTGGGAGATTCCAGGTCATGATATTCTCAACCGAAGTGACACGTATTATATGCGCTGCATGTGTCTAATGCGACACTTGAGTTGGCCCAGACACTTACGACGCGTAAATGTGACCAGGCTACTGAAGCCCCAAAGTGTGGTCTAGCGTGTGCAGGTAAACCGATTTTGGAAAACCGGAGTGGCGTCACCATGACAAGATCAAGACTGACTTTTCGCGCTAATGACGTGAGCCTACCAGATTTGTCGTTTTACAGTGGTTTCCGAAGGCAGTGAAGCATCCGGATGAAACAACCAAAGACATAACTCAGGCCAGCGACGCCAACCACGTGTTGTTGTACCATCTGCACCAGTGCGTACATCAGCCGAGCTGGCCATTTCTTTCATCAACATGGCCACAAGGGGAAAAATCTAAAAGGAGAAACTTAAGTCAAATGACTAAGTGTCAGCGTAAGGCAATTACTCTACTTCCGATTCTATTTAATATCGCAGACTATTAATGAAGCATATGTGCTGAGTTGCTAATGCTGTTTGTCCTAATGCATGTTTGACATTATTTGCTGACGGATGTCCCCTAGGTGGTTCCGCTTGATGTGAGTGTTGACACAGTGGCTAACTGTCGTAAACAGCCGATTCGATTACTGTCTTTAGGAGGCTTATCACCTTGTAAGTGAGGTGAGTATTTCTTTATTTGAGCTAACTCTAAAGTCATAGAGTGGTTCTATCCAGTGCATAAGGAACTACCTTCTAGCCACTGCCTCGTCTAGCAATCCATAATTTTCCCTTGTTCAAATAAATGATGTGTAAGGTAAGGATGTTTGGACTGACAGGAAATCAATCATGCCTCTCACCCCGTATGCCTCTCGGTCTCATTCTTTCGGATTACCTTGTGTTTTGTTGTGTGTGAATCGAGCTGTGAGTGATGAAGCGCACGCCACTCATCGTCATCATGTAGGAGTAAACAATTCGTGGCAAGTAAACTCCGAAACCAAGAACGTCAACCACATCATTGCTGTTCCGAATGCTAAATGACCAATTTATTCCTGCATAACAAGAATAAATACGTTAAACTGTTCTAACCTATTTGTGCTGCACAATGAAGCTGGACAATACCCACGGCTGACCGTTTATTTAGGTGAATCATTTTAGGGCATTAATGTCATTACACATCATGTTTTACCACGCATTCCGTTAACTTCTTAATTGCTCTCGGAAGCTAATATTAGTTATTAAATTACGTCCTTCCAAGGTTTTGCCTCATGTCTTATTAGTTGCTTATTCAACTTATTGTGCTTGGTCTTTAGCATCCATAATATTACGGCCAATAAATAACTGGCAATGCTTTTTGTATCTTCAGGGTTCAGGGTGTACTCATTAAAACAAATCGATATTATGGTCGATGGTAACTTCGCAGTTAATAAAGTTGCTTTCCAATTAATTTCAGTATTAAAATCTGTCAGTGTTGGAGGGGATATGTAACCCAAGTCGCAAACACAGTGAAAGAAAAACAAACTGGCCAACAGTACGTTTCTTGCCAATTATATTAATACTGCTTCCAGATAACTGTTTCTCAGATTCCTAATTTGGCCTCTATTTTGCTAGATTGATTGCACTACCTGAGATTTGTGTACCCAATAAGACTAATCTAATAACAGGAAAGAAGAGAATGTATAGTCTACGGACCATGCGGAAACTTTGTTGTAATAAACCTGCAGTGGCAGTGAAATCCAATTTATCTTGCGTTCGTGTTGAATGGAGCATTAATCTTCTCTGCTTAGTACTTATCCTTAGTTGCGGTTTTCTTATTTTGGGTCATCTGGTTTGTCACACTTGCTCCAGCATTATTTACTTATCATGTTTTCTTCCCACCAGCCTTGAAGCTTCATTATCACCATCTAATTTCGAGACTGAACCCCACAAATTTTTCTACTCTAAAGACATCAAGTTTATCGGTGAATCGCTTAAAGACTATGATAAATAGGCAAATTTATGCTTATGTCATAGATCAGCCCTATAAGGTTTACGGGTAAATTTACCACCAATTAATCATAGGTGCGTGTATTACGGATATATTTGATATTTTTTGGAAAATTGAGAAGTTCACCTCACGCGGAAGATTCAACACTGTTTGTATATTTTATAAAATTACGACCGCTAATGTTTTGTCGGATTTTACTAACAATGGTACGACAATTTGCGGTTCCACTAGGCTCAGCTCAACAAAACTAGCGACAAAATGCTCAAAACATGCACTTCGTTTGTCCTGTGCCTTGACTACTTGTTTCGTCAGACCTAAAGCTATATGAATCGGTGAGAGAATAATGTTTTTCTTCTCAACTAAATGTCTTTTGAGCATGAAAACTGTACCTAGATACAGTTATCCATAGTGGGCAAGTTGCATTCACGTACGAATGTCGTTAATCGCTGAAATCCAATAAGCACATA
>OX104066.1:14459169-14528658 GCA_944474145.2 Dicrocoelium dendriticum
TTCGGCAAAGCATAAATTTCGTACCGGATGACACTGTGATCGCTGAGCCCCAATGCGTCATCATATTCGATGTGCTCAACAAGAAGTTTTTCGCGGGTGAGGATGTGGTCTAGCAGAAACGTTTGGTTGTTGGTTCTGATCTGGTTGAATGGTAGGAAGTTAACACAATTTATTTCTTACCAGAGACCTACTACAACTATATCAAATTGTATTAAACAGAGCTCTTTTGAAAAACCACACAGTATTCCCCTATTTAGTGTGTTTTCGTGAGACGTATGATTGTGTTTGAATATATAAAAGGCATATAAACATCGCATTGAATAACTGTCTTGTATATTTCTCTATTTTACTACCATTGCGGTAGCGATTTAGTTATTTAAACTACCGATTGCTCTTCGCAAGTATATCTGAGCACACACTCTGGCAGCAATTTTTCAACAGCTACCCGTTAACTAAGTCTTCCGATAATTTCTTTACCTCAAGTGAGCAAGCCAATTGATTCTTTCTGAGTATTTCACAAAATAATCTTCTTATGTCTGCTTAGTCCTCTAGGCTTGCGATATAAAGCAAATGAATGCAGCTCACTTTAAAGCCAGGAAATTGCGACAGTCATAATTAATTATTGAGAATATTCGCTGCGTTAATCTATGCCAAATGCTAGTCAGTCTTAGAAATTTGAACACCCTAGGTTTGTTCATGCAGGGTTATTTTGCTTCTATTTGTATGCAGTGTAAACATTTTACCAGATGTACCTAAACGCTTGGCAAATGCACAGTGTCTAAACCACAAATTAGTTATTTAAAAAGCAAAGGTCGCATATTCAGTATATTAGAATACGCGTGAAGCAGACTTCGGATTCACAATACATGGTTTTGGAACAGTAATAGATATTGTATAGGTTTGCCAGGCGCAGAACAAGCATTACGTAGCCGCCTGTTATTCAAAAGCATCCGAAATTACGGAACTATCGCTAAATGAGCTTGAATTTACTTACGTGAATTCCCAGGATACAGAGAAAATGTAAACCTTCTATGTATTCAGTTAACGCCATTCGGGCGGCATGTCTTGGCACATTGAGAAAATTGTGTTCACATAAACAATAGGTATAACCCGTAATTTTTAGCCTCTAAATGGTTTCACAAACCGATCACTGTGACAAAAATTAACAGTTCGGTAAAAGGCAATTTTAAGGGAAAGAGATATTAAAATTAAAACACTGTAGTAGATGAAGTCTTTTAAAACCCGCTCTGTAATAAGTATCTTTATATTTCATGAGCAGTTTGGTGAGCGATTAGGGACAAAAGAACTAGTGGCTAACATAAAGGGTGTCTACAAATTTATTTCAAGTTGCCTTAATTTTGCATTCGCAGATAGCGCTTTATTGCTGAGTTCGTTCATGCATTCTCATTACTTCGGAAACCTGACTTCCAGGTCGATTAAACATGTGAAACAGGATAGGCAGTTGCGCTCCTTTTGTTTTATGTTAATGGATTCCCAGGGGATTTTTGATTATCTGAGCCCTAAAATTCCCCACTCGGCATCATGTGCAGCAAATATGCTATTTTTCTTCAGAACGATAACTGTGTACCAGAGCTAGAAGGGTGAAACGACAATACGCACTCGATCCGACGACTGAATACGTGATGAACCCTACAATGTGAGTTGGCATGCTTTAGCAATGCAACAAATGAAGCCCCCGGGTTAGGCAAAACATGGACTAGTAGAGCAACGTTACAGACTGAAATCATGTTAAAATGAGAAAATCGCACAATCTGCTTAGAAATGAAATAGCAATTACTATGTCCTTTCACATTTTATTCTTGTCAGTCTCTAAGATTTTAACAAATTAGTGGAATATAAAGTACGTAAATTTGACTGTACACAATGTCATTTCCAAAAAAATGATAATGGCATGCGTAGTAAGATCATGAGGTCACTATTTATATTTTTCTTTATTGGAAATGCGCATTTATTAGTTTAAAAAAGGGGATATTGAGTAAATTCGTTGAAGAAAACGCAAATTAATATCCCTTAACAAATTCAACCAGAAATATATTTACATTACGAACTCTAAGAAAACCATATTCGCTACATAATCCTTGTTCGTTCGTTTACTCGACATGTTGCGTTGCCTAATCTACGTATAACAGTTTTTGTTTCTTATGTGATTCTGGTAGTGAAGTGCATATAGTGTTGCGCAGAATAATAATGCCAAAAGTAACATTCGGTTTGCAATAAAAATAGCAAATTTGTACTAGTTGATGTCATATACGCACGGTGAATGCTAATAATCATCATGCGGTAAACTCCCTGTGGTTCCACTACATCGTACTGAGAATAACCAGGATATAACTTAATAACCTGTCCACCATGTTATCATGCAGTTGAAATGGAACATTTCAATCCATC
Source organism: Dicrocoelium dendriticum (assembly GCA_944474145.2). Taxonomy (NCBI): domain Eukaryota; kingdom Metazoa; phylum Platyhelminthes; class Trematoda; order Plagiorchiida; family Dicrocoeliidae; genus Dicrocoelium; species Dicrocoelium dendriticum. The sequence continues at coordinate 14,461,579 of OX104066.1, forward strand.
AATTAGAAGAACTACTTGCATATAGACATTGATCATTTCTTGTTAACTGTACACAGCATCACGAGTGTGCATGAATTCAAGCCCTAAGCATAGCTAGATATGAAGTATATAGCATAACAATGTGAGCAAGATTGGTTTTAGGATTACGATATAAGCAGTTACCGACAATTGCTATCTGGAAAGTCAATGTACGTACCACATATGCATGTGACTTGGATTCACATAAGTGGGACTTAAATAACAATTCAGATAGAACGTGGCGCGTCTCTTGTATTTCCCTATATCAGTTCGATTACCACGTCAGTTCCTTAAAAATATAGATTCGTTTCATCTTAGTATGCTTATTGTTATGTGTATAATGGTGTCCTGGATTGTAGCGATTAGTGTGTATGTCAGGGTTACATTCTGAGGCTTAGCCGATATTTGCGGCCAGTTAACCCAATGTAAGCAATGCAAAGCTAATAATTTATACTTCCACAGCAGTGCAATGTCTAAACTAACTTTGGATTCCGCAACAGAAGAAGTATTCCTTTTTGTTGATTCAGTGCTTCCATTCTCATCCATTTCTAACGTAAAGCTATTAAAATACTCCTCATGCTTTAGGTAGATAGTTGATGGATAGTGAATTAGGATGCTCATGTCCTGAAATCCAGAATATCCAGTTGGCAAATGCTATTCCATTGACAACCATTAATTCCGTACAGACGTTGGAGAATGTACAGGCTGATAGTTAGCGCAACCCAGTATTTCGCAATACGGGTGAAATATCCAGTCGAAAGTGGTCGTGTAGTTAGGGTATTTTATACGAGATGTTTAAACATGTTTAAGAATTAAGGTCATCTAAAGGTCTGTGGCAAGATGCATTTGCAATAATTAAGCCAAGTACATGGATCAACATAGCAAATGGACAAAAGCATATATTAAATAAACCTAAACGAAATGGCCAAAAGAAGCTGAGGCACAAAAAAGCAGTATCAGGCAGGAATAATGGAAGAAAAGAGAATAAAGAGAGGTAAACTGCAACAAAGGGTAAAAGAAAAATGTATATGTCGAGGGTCCATTTGAACTAGACGTAGATTGGATTGCCAAGCGCAATTTCCAAGTTGACCACGATTCAAATTGAAGTGAACCTTGTCCATTCGATCAAGAGTAGAGTAGATGATGCAAACAGAACTTAAAGTGTAATGCAGTGTTCTCTTATGGGCAACTCGCATTTTCCATTTGCGTCCGCTACAGTCCTCGTGATCGAATTACCACGGTCCACTTTAATGTGTATCTAGGTCAACATTGAGATAGCGCATGGCAAAACATCCCGACGTGTACCTTGAAATGACCTCCAACTTTGTTGACCAAACGTAGTACCAAGTGTTGCGCTTCGTCACCCGGTGGCTTAGCGTAAGTGTTCACAACTAACATCCTAATGGTCCCGGGTTCTTTGCCTGCAAATCTAGCAGATGAGAAGTGATAACATAGAAACGCATCATAGTGGCGCAGTGTTTTCGGACGTGCAACACCCATTTGCTATTTGCATCTGCTAGATTTCTATGAATCAAGGGCAATCCTGGTCTTCCGCAAAGCAAAGTATCCATTTCATTATTATGCATCAATATCAGAAATCAGTTAAAGGGGAAAATGATTTTCGTTTAACTCTCATCGCACCCAAAGTATTACAAAACACAGATAGTGAGGCGTAAGCGTGAAATCGGGCTGGGATTAACTTCTGGACTGTTTGAATGATCACAGTCGAAGATTTCAGGCAAGGATAGCAATGGTAAACCAAGTAAAATAAATACATCTATAATCCCCATTAGAATCAGAAGTAAGCAAATGCGCAAAGAATATTCTTTTCGATAATTCTCATCTGGTGTGTAAAATTATGAATCAAAATGTTTGGAGATAATAAAGACCTCAGAGGCTTGTACAAAGAGCAATAAACTCATTTACTGGGCAATTTGAAACACAAATCAATGATTTGATCAATCGGATTGTGGAATTAGGAAGCAGGTGATCAAGGAAAGTCAAGTTCAAGGCCAAAGCAATTGCACAGCCTGTAGCAGTGTGCGCTGTTTGCACAGCTCTGGTTTTAGAACTTTGATAGCGATGGCTTCAGAAATGGTCAATAAATGTTTCTTAAAATGTCTTGGGTATCGTTTAGGGATAGTTTAAACGAATCGAAACGACTGGTTTATCTGGACTTGGTGTCCAGTGTCGACCAAGTGTTGTAATACGGAACTGTTGATGGATTTTACTGTGCCTTTTCGTAGTGACGCAGGACAATGCTCAGCGATTCTTTTGGACAAATACCTGGTCGTATGTCCAAGATACCTAGCACACAGGTGCAGTTGAACTGGTATAAGACAAAGGATTCGGACCGAACCGGGATTTTATCATTTAAGTGCTGAAGAATAAGTAGTCTTGTCACGGTAAGTAGTTTTAGATTGGCGGCTGGAAATGTCTTGGTCACTGCGGTTGAGATTTTTCTAATCAACAGTTCTAACGCGACGTCACCTTTAAAGGGAACTCTAAGGAATACATACTTTTTGGGAACTGTAGCGACACATTTGACAGCCTCAAGCTGTTTGGAATGCTTTTTGATGAATGGTACGGGGTATCCATTTTCTTGCAGCATGTTAAAGATGAGCTTGGTTTCGCTTTCAAGCGTCTCTGGACTGCAGATTGCTCTGGCACGAGGGTATAAGCAACGGACTAAATTCCTCTTGTACCTCAGCGGTACAAATCTAAGAAATTGGGTGTATTGACCTAGCCATGTCGCTTTGCGAAAAACACTTCTTTTGATAGTCCCGTTTTCACGCTGATGCAATAGAACGTCTAAAAACGCCAAATAGCCACCTTGCTCAACTTCACTGGTGAATTTTATTGATGCATGCACTCTGTTAAACTGATCTAATGAGGTTAGGTAACCGATAGAAGGGGCACAAACAATGAAAGTGTCGTCCATGTAACGGTAGTATAAATCAAATGAAGATATAAGGGTGTTCAGTTCTCCACGTTCAAGCTTTGAAAGGAAGATGTCGGCCAAAAGTGGGCCTAGGGGAGAACCCGTTGCGACTCCATCTATCTGTTTACAATAGATTCTATCAAACGGAAATTGTACGTTGAAGGTACAACGCAGAAACAGTTCTAGTAATTTATTCGACGGAATTCCAACATCACTGTTTCTCTCACTGATGAAAGCACAAATGAATGTCACAGGCTCTACCAACGACACGTTAGTGAAAAGTGATTCTACTTCAAACGAAAGCATTAATTTATCCTTCATGTTTAAGTTTTCTCTTCGATTGACAAAATCAAACGTGTCTTTGAGGGTATGAATCGACAACTCTATCCAACCGGTTCCAGCAAAGACGTTATCCACTTTGCGTCAGAGTGAAAAGCTGAAGTATACATGTCCACTATTGGTCGCATCGGAACGATTATTTTGTGCACTTTTGGAAAACCAGAGTGCATGCATCATTAAAATTCACCAGTGAAGTTGAGCAAGATGGCTGCTTGGCGTTCTTAGACGTTCTATTGCATCGGCGTGAAAACGGGACTATCAAAAGGAGTGTTTTCCGCAAAGTGTAGTGGGTAGGTCAATACACCCACTTTCTTAGCTTTGTACCGCTGAGATACAAGAGGAATTTAGTCCGTTGCCTATACCATCGTGCCAGAGCAATCTGCAGTCCAGAGACGCTTGAAAGCGAAACCAAGCTCATCTTTAACACGCTGCAAGAAAATGGATACCCCGTACCATTCATCAAAAACATTCCAAACAGCTTGAGGCTGTCAAATGTGTCGCTACATTTCCCAAAAAGGATGTATTCCTTACAGTTCCCTTTAAAGGTGACGTCGCGTTCGAACTGTTGAACAGAAAAATCTCCACTGCAGTGACCAAGACATTTCCAGCCACCAATCTAAAACTACTTGCCGAAACAAGACCATTGATTCTTCAGCGCTTAAATGATAAACTCCCGGTTCGGTCCGAATCGTTTGTCTTATACTAGTTCACCTACACCTGTGGTTCTAGGTATCTTGGACACACGACCAGGTATTTGTCCAAAAGAATCGCTGAGCATTGTCCTGCGTCACTACGAAAAGGCACGCTAAAATCCATAAACAGTTCCGTATTACAACACTTGGTCGACACTGGACATCAAGTCCAGCTAAACCTGCCATTTCGAGTCGTTTAAACTATCTCTAAACGATACCTAAGACATTTTAAGAAACATTTATTGAGCATTTCTGAAGCCACCGCTATCAAGTTCTAAAATCAGTGCTGTGCAAGACAGCGCACACTGCTACAGGCTCTGAAATTGCCTTGGCTTTGAACCGGACTTCCCTTGGTCTATTTCTCTAAAATCAACTTGGTCCGGTCAGTACCTTCACCTCAACAGCTTCACAGCAATGCGGAACAAGCGGACACTTGTGAATACTCTAGTTAGTTGTGTCAGACGAATTTGTTCGGCCGACTGTCTGGACGGTGTTCCAGTTTTAATTACACAACACCATTGGCGAAGGGCTGCGCTCGAAGAATTATCGAGAAACGCAACCAACTGCGAGGGCCAAATGACTTGGTGTACACGGCAGCCAAGATTAAACTGTATATCGAGGGAACTTTCAAAGATGACTTAGCCACGCTGAAGTCAACTAAGCGTATAATTTCGGCTGCACAAGGAATTTACTATGCTGCACAAGTTGTCGTCACCAACCGAACCCGAAATTCGCCCATACCTCCAACGACGGACGCTCAGCCTATTGAGACAAACTCATACTGTGTATACCAATTTGAACATAACTGGGGTAAAATTTCCGTATGCAGAATTATAGAACGCTGACTTCCCGAAAATGGGAACATGTCCCAAATTGGGTTGAACGTGAAGTTGCGCAGATTGCCTATCCTCGTCAGATTCCATGTTCGCGCAGGCCCGCCGGCTTCTTCGATGGGCAAACACCTATTAGACTCGGGTCACCAGATAGAGCTTGGCTCAGCGTTTAAATTTGTGTTAGGTCAAACTAATCCCCGCTTCCTTCAGTTTGCTGAGGTTGTCGCTATAACCTGGATTAAGCCAGCCTTGTTTGTTCAGAAACAATTATTTGTCAGCCTAAAGCTGCCATGGACGTAGGTGTGAATTTCCGTCATTCGTTTTGTACCTTAAACTTGTCTGGTTGCACCCACTGGTCACTATATCTATACAAATCATTTATTGTTAATGGTACTTGGGGGACAATACGAAATATATGCATCTACCGGCCTTCGGCTTCATTCCGTGTTTTCAAATTCTATTTTCTACACAAATGCGCTCATTTCTTGGAAGTACTGACCCTTGCATATTAAAGCTATGCCTTAATCTATATAGTGAATCCAACTACGTAGCGCTGACCAAAATTTCCTCCAGAACTGTGAAACGCAGATCGGCTCGGCAGATAACATCTTGAAAATAAAATCAACACTGTATTTAACTGCTTTTGAAATTTTCAATATTGAAGTCTTGTCAGAATAATACGAACACTTTGCAAACTGCATTATCATCTGTCTCGATCAATGTTATCCCATGGAGGCCGTTTATTTGCGAAAGGACCGATTTTCATTTCCATTTCTTAAGCAACTTTGAAGAAAACATGAACAATCTTCTAAACATGAGTTAAGTACATTTGTCCACATCTATGAAAACAGAAATATATAGTTTAACCGCTTTTTACCTTCGGATCATTTTAGGCAACCACATTTGCCGTGACCCATGGAGGCCACTAGGAAAATATTCGGCAAGAAATCCTTTAGAACACTCATCAAAAAGGATGCAGATGAACTCAACGCTAAGTTCAACTCCTCACTAACTAATACAAACTACTTGGCTACGTTCCTCACTGCTGAAAATCTTGCTTTATTCGCTTCAGCAAACAAGTCGGAAGCCAAACAAGGTTATTGGACCGGATGTTCTATCAACAGTCGCTCTGAGCGCTTGTGCAGATATTCTAACAACACTTGTGACAAACGTGTTGTGTCGGTGCTTAACGACTGGTTCCATTCCTGACATCTGAAAATCTGCCAGAATAACAACAGCGCCACAAAAGTACTCGGAAACGTCGGCCAATTGTGTGCAGATTGGTGCTGTTAAAAGTATTTCAAAAACTGCTGATCCCCGAATTTTGCACTTGCAGTCAAAATGATGATATCAAACAGTTTGCCCATAAACTCGGCCGCTCTACACTGGACGCTGTTCCGTATCTAGTACGTTCCGTTGCTTTAGCGTTGGATGATAAATGCAAGAGCGTACAGCCCTTATTTCTTGATTGCACCAATTATTTGGGAAAATTGATAGACCACAACTGCTCAACAGTTTGTTCGTAAAATTGCCCCATATGTAAGTATGGTGATGCGCAACTCGCAGTCACTTCACGCAGCTGTGCGACAAAAAACCTTTTTTACTCCCGGTCATTTATAGTTTTACGCTGGAAACCATCTTGCGCTATTCCAATTCACAGCTTACGTTGAACGTCTCCCTATTCCATCATTCATACGCTGTAAATTTGCTGACAACGTCGTCCTTGAATTAATAGTCCCAATTATCGACGACCGTTAAAAAGATCAACATTGGTCGGACAAACCAGTGAATTGGTCCAGTTTCCGGTCCCATTCTCTCAAAGCTTTTAAGTATAATTAAGTGAAGTCCTGTTTCCTATATCACAACAGACTTCAGTCCCTTTTACATATCTATTATCCAATGATTATGGAAAATCCAAGCATACCATGCACATCCACCGTAAAATATCTAGCAGCATTTCACCTTATAATTTATGTTGTTCTACACATGTTTTTGAAGCATTAGGAAAAGATTTGATGACTGTTTATTTACGCTCTCAGACAAAAAATATTTTCTATTCCCTGTGCTTTAACTCTACTGCACCTATTCTCCATCACTGTTTATCCTGTGCCCCGGTTATTATCCCAGGACAGCATTCAAAATTTTATGTCCTTGTCCGTTCACTAAAATGTATTTTTCGATGCTCTAATTTAAGGATACAAACGCTCATATATTTCATTGCTGACAAAGATTTTGATCCATCTATTTACGGATTATTCAAGATTTAAAATGACTTCACACACTCTTTACACGAGATCGCAGCCAGCGCTATATCTACTCGGTCCAGACAGACAATATTCGCAGTTTTATTTTCTCGTATATCGTCTTATCGAAACTCTGACCTTCTATTTCCTTCACCCTTACTAATCGACTCAAAAGAAGTGAGGGCCGCTTTCCTAGCTGTATGCTTGATTGGTGGAGATAATGTTCGTTTATTGCCATTCATTATTATTTTTGAACAATGCTTTTTGTATACTAAATCGCAGTGTTGGTGTAACAATGCTGAATATGCAATTATGCGGTTAGAACCATCTTAATTAGCTTTGGCTGAACTTAAAAGACAAAAATGCCTTAACTGCTACCTTTTTCTCAATTAGCAGGTTGATGAGGGGCTCCTCAAATTGTAGCCGTCTCGATAGCAAACTGTCAACGGCCGGGGAGATGATTTGCTAGCTGCGCTGTTCATGTTGCTTTTGGCAAGGTAAAACAACGAGGTCTGGTAGATTCGCAGTTAAACAGTTAAGACAAAGCTGAAGCAAGCCGAGAGAGTTTAGGCAAAGTTAGAGCCAATGCGGACGATCTCAAGCGGCTGAAGAATCGCAGCACTCTTTTAACGGATATTGGTTTGGACTCAGTACCTGTACGGCTGAATGGCTAGAACTCTGATGCAGGCATCTGCCACAATTACACGCTCAGTTTTGACACAATATGAGAGGCCACGAAACCGGCTGAGTAAACTAAAGAGCATTCTACGACTGTGCTACAAGCTCAGTGTAGGGGCACTACCTTGGTGCATTTTGGTCTTACCAGTGTGTTTTTAATTAATGTCCAGTTGTCGTGAGCCGCGCAAGATAGGCGTGGTGACTGCGAAGGTTTATGTAGGGTAATAGGAAATTTCTTTCGTATTTAGTAAGGCAAACAATATACCGGGGACAACAATGTGGTTTCTTAATGGTGCACTTTTTAGCTTGTGACATTGAAACTCCGGCCGAGGAAACGGCTAAGCCGACATGGAGTGGCAAAATGTACGGAGTGCCTAGCAATATGGATGCGTAAGTGCAAGAAATATGGGTGACGTGAGAGGTGTGTTCTATCAGAGCGAACGGATTAATCAAACGAGTACACCTTACAACCAAGTAAACACCGACATAACAGATTACATGCTTTGGACTTGGATTGGCAGACCAAGAAGCGAAGTGGTTGCGTCCATCTACCTGAGTAGTGTGCGCAATCCGCCAGTCGGAAAAGTAGGAACATAAACTAGCTTATTGTATAAGTTTGCAACACTACGCCAAGTAGCAGAAAGCAACAAATTTTGAATTCAAAAGGGTTCCAGTCAAAGTGTAAATGAGGATCGGCAGAATGTAACCGATAAATCAATGTTGGATTATCTTGTTCACATTGTTTTGTATGGTGCAATCCAGTGTGTGCATATTTATCCCAAAACATGTAAAAGATGGAAACAGCTCCTAAGACGAACCCTGGTTTTGTACTGCGTGTTGACCATCCCACTAGTCAAATCCATAGTTAACCGTACAAAAGTGCAACCAGTTAGCAAAAAAATTGTAACAAGGTATTAACGCTATGGTTATATCACTGGAAGCAAGTATGTACCAGGACGATACAGTAGCTTCTAAGAAAAGCAATGGTGCAAACCTTGCTTCGTTCAAACCACCACTGACAAGGACCCCGTTGCCAATACCTCCTTCAATTGTTGAAAGAAAGCTATGCGGAAACCGACCACTGCTCTAGTAGTCCAACCGTACATAGAACCACGAAAACCAGACACCAAGCGAAAAGTGTGATCGGTCAAATTCAGTCCGGCTTGAATACTTCCATCACTAACAAGGATGGGACAGCCGAACCGGAGTCTACTACAACGGCAGCTCAAGAGTCGCTGGTCTAGTTCCAGTATCCAGGGACTTCAGATGCAAATGCAGAGAGCACTGCGAAGTTCCTCGAGATGCTACATTTAGTGTCTCCTCAGTTGCAAACTCCACTAACGCAAATAGGGCAACACAAGTGTAGTCCATCTTCGTTCGGCAAAAACCAGGCCTAGCGATCACCCCACGACAAAATACTACACACTGGGAGCCAACGATAACTCCATGACTGTCCTATGCGAATACGTCCCCGAAGTTACCGCCATCGCATTGTGGGGAAACTTGTCCGACGACCTAAACCAGTGGAACTCACTGTACATTTCGATGAACGTAAAATCCAAAGCCACAAAACAAGTCAGATGTACTCGTCACCCCGATTCTGGACACTATGTGGAACCCATACTTATTTGAGTAACACTGGTATCGGCCACTGATGCAAAATACGTTTTGTTCTCTGCCAGTGCGTTACAACATGGGTCTTGTAACTTAGGCATCTATTCTGAGCTCGATCGCATCACGTGTAAATCGAAAAGAACGATTTCGGATAGATACAGCAAGCTGGATTATCTAAGCACCATCTTAATTTATGGAGTACCGGAAATTCCTTACAACAGTAGTCATTAGGCCGGTAATCAAGATTTGAAAAGTGGCTCTTTATTCGTGAAGTAGTTTCTTTGGACAACGTTGTGGCGAGAACGCAGGAGCAACCATTTAATGCAAGGGCACGCGCTTCTCTAGTATGTAATATGAGAAGTACTTTGGCCAAATCAGATTGTGAATAAAATGTCATCATTGTCTCATCAAAAATCGAACAACAGCCGACCTCCTAACGAACAGCATTCCATCAATGATACCTCGTAGACAAGGGTAATCAATGTGTCTAAAACGGTTTCTATCATGAGGAGCAGAACTGGGAAGTAGAGGACTGTAGGCTTCGCAGCCTGGCGAGAGTACGGATCCTCACCCACGCCAGATAATTGGGACAAACAAACTTCACATCCTAACCACTGCAGTCAACTGCTCAGCGATTACAAAGTCATATAGCAGCAGAAGATAGCGAAACATTAAACCCTAACCAAATACCGCTGTACAAATATGGCAATGATCTTCGTAACGTGAGGCAGGGTATTCCTCTGCTTCGAACGACTGATGGTCTAATTAGAATAGCTATGGAAGCAGCAAAAGCGTTGCAAACACAATATGTTCCCCTACTTTCAAGCGCTTTACCGCCAGACCATCTTCCAACATTTGTTTTCCGGCCTGTCAGTGATCGCGCACATCTATCTAACTGCGGAAGCTGTATTAAAGAAGCCGAAGTCTCTGGGTAACCCCAACATCGTGGGAGACGGCACCATTCACCCAGAAGTGGTGGGTGCAGGAGAAAGACAATTGGTAAAATTTTTCCTTAATCTTTTCAGTGCGGATTAAACAAGGACCAGATTCCGGCGACGTAGAAGCTTAGAAATATTAGTCTGATTTCCAAAGGCTGAGGCAGGGTAGAACCCTCAAACTACCTCTCGGTTTCTGTTATCCCGGTGATGGAATCCACTAGTGCTGATGCAATTGCGTGTTATCTAGAACATTGTAACTCTATTGTTCACGAGCAACATGGCTGTCGTCCACATCGATGGTGCCAAAGGATTTATTAATCACCCAACAGGGGGTGGAACAAGACAGCGGATGCTGAAAAAACGGTTTTTCAGGCACTTGGGTTTCTAGAATGCCTTTAATCAATTAGAGCATCGGATTCGCCTTTCCCAGCTCCAATATTAAGTGATCGGTAAACCACTCTTGAGCTGTGTCACCAACTTTTCTTGCAAAGACAATTCATGGTCAGAGTACATAGTTCCTTAACTGAATCCATACCAGTCTAGTATGATGTGCACCAGAGCTCAATTCTAGGTCCACGATTGTTTTATGATTCATCAATGACCACGCACGGATAATCGCTTCGCAATCCCTGCTGTTTGCTGAGGATATCAAGATTTGGCGTCGGATTTAGGTGGAGGTCGATCCAAATCTACCTGTGTGACCTAGATATGGTCCCTCATTGGTCAACCCGAAATATTTTACCGTTCAAGGGGGACCAATATAAGGTACTTTCCATAGGACACCAGGGTACCAGTTAATGCAAGCTAGGAACACGAATATTGCATCGACCATCCGTCAAACACGACCTTAGCGAGCTGGTTCAGGATAACTTAGATTGTTCCAAACAATCCACAAAACCATCAAAAACTGGTAATCAGTACGTTGATTTGCTACAATGGGCGTTCGGACAAATAGACTTCACTATTTTCAGGCAGATGCTGAATTTGCATGTTTGCCACAATATCGAAACCACAATTCAAGCCTAGAAGCTCTGTTTGAAGCACGACCTTACTCAGCTGGACCAACTACAACATCGGGCTTCTAAATAACTGATTGGAATGTGCCACCCTACATACCAAGAGAAGCTGAGACGTTTGGGATTGTACAGCGCGCCGAGTCGATCATCACTAGGCGACTTGATTATGTCGTACTTGAATTTACATAATCTAAATCATGTGTGCCGCTCTGTACTGCAAATCAGTCGTAACATCCGCCTACTAGATCACTCCTTGTAATTATCAGAATATCGCAGCCGCCTGGCGTGCCATTGAAATTTCGTTTTCATTCGTGCTTCAAACTTGCGACATTCTTCACAAATCGGTTGTGTCTGCACGCAGGCATGCCATGTTTAAATGTCGGTTGGATGACGCAATCCGAAAATTTAATTTTGTTACTTGACGCTACTCTCTATCTTACACCGGGAAAATAACTTAGGTTTATATGTTGTCGTCTATGGAAGCTATGGAAACATTTGGATTGCGGAGGTACCGCGCTGCAAACGATAAGTGCATTATTTTGATAGTAGAACTACTAAGTTAAATGTTGCATTTACCTTTCCCGTTAACACATCAGACTACCCATCGGAGCTTGTAAACTAAAGCTTCTTAACCCGTATGAAATCCTTGTTCAATATTCATTCATTTGTATCAGACACCATTAGTTTAACTGAGTCAAAGGAACAATCTCGTCGGCACAGTATTGACAATTGTTATAGACTTGATGGGGCAATGTACGTCTAGCTTTTGGATTGCCAAAACTTTCTTACAGTTGACTTGGCCACATAAACGCACGTCTTCTGAGGAGAAATTTCCGTAACAAAATCGATAGCTTTTCCGGTATTTTTACGCGAATGAACAGACGCAAAATCTGAATGACGTCAGATATTTTGAGAGCTTGCTTCGCGTTCTGCTCATCGATTGTTGTGAGATTCCAGGTGATGATATTCTCTACCGAAGTGGCACGTATTATATGCGCTGCATGTGTCTAATGCGACACTTGAGTTGGCCCAGACGCGTAAATGTGACCAGGCTACTGAAGCCCCAAAGTTTGGTCTAGTGTGTGCAGGTAGACCGATTTTGGAAAACACGAGTCACGTTACCATGACAAGATCGAGATTGACTTTTTGCGCCAATGGCGTGAGCCCACCAGGTTTGTTGTTTTGCAGTGGTTTCAGAAGGTTCTGAAGCATCCGGATGAAACAACCACCGACATAACTCAGGCCAGCGACGCCAACTACGTTTTGTTGTACCATTTGCACCTGTGCGTACATAAGCCGAGCTGGCCATTTCTTTCATCATCATGGCCACAAGGGGCCAAAATCCTAAAGGAGAAAGTTAAGTCAAATGACTAAGTGTCAGCGTACGGCAAATACTCTGCTTCCGATTCTATTTAATATCGCAGACTATTAATAAAGCATCTGTGCTGCCTTGACACTGCTGTTTGTCCTAATGCATATTTGACATTATTTGCTGACGGATATCCCCTATCTGGTTCCGCTTGATGCCAGTGTTGACACCGTGGCTACCTGTCGTAAACAGCCGCTTCGATTACTGTCTATAGGAGACTTAGCACCTTGTAAGCGCGGTGAGTTGTTCTTTAGTTGAGATAAATCTAAACTCAAAGAGTGGTTCTATCCAGTGCATAAGAAACTAACTTCTAGCCACTGTCTCGTCTAGCAATGCATAATATTCCCATGTCCAAATAAATGATGTGTAAGGTAAGGATGTTTGGACTGACAGCAAATCAATCATGCCTCTCACCCCGTATGCCTCTCGGTCTCATTCTTTCGGATTACCTTGTGTTTTGCTGTGTGTGAATCGAGCTGTGAGCGATGCAGTGCACGCCACTCATCCTCATCATGTAAGCTTAAACCATTCGTGGCAAGTAAATCCCGAAACCAAGAACGTCAAACACATCATTGCTGTTCCGAATGCTAAATGACCACTTCATTCCTGCAAAACGGGAATAAATACGTTAAACTGTTCTCACCTTTCTGTGCTGCACAATGAAGGCGATCAATACCCACGGCTGACTGTTTATGTAGGTCAATTATTTTAGGGCATTAATGTCATTACACATCATGTTTAACCACGCATTACGTTAACGTCTTGATTGCTCTCGGAAGCTAATATTAGTTATTCAATTACGTCCTTCCACCGTTTTGCCTTATGTCTAATTTTTTGCTTATTCAACTTACTGTGCTTGGTCTTTAGCATCCATAATATTACGGCTAGTAAATAACGGGCAACGCTTTTTGTATATTCAGGGTTCAGGGTGTACTCATTAATATAGATCAATATTATGGTCGGTGGTAACTTCGCAGTTAATAAAGTTGCTTTCAAATTAATTTCAGTATTTAAATCTCTCAGTGTTTTGAGGGGATATGTAACCCAAGTCGCAAACACAGTGAAAGAAAAACAGACTGGCCAACAGTACTTTTCTTGCCAATTATATTACTGCTGCTTCTAGATAAATGTTTCTCAGATTCCTAATTTGGCCTCCCTTTTGCTAGATTGATTGCACTAACTGTGATATGTGTACCCAATAGGGCTAATCTAATAACAGAAAAGAAGAGAATGTATAGTCTACGAACCATGCGGAAATTTTGTTGTACTAAACGTGCAGTGGCAGTGAAATCCAATTTATCTTGGGTTCGTGTTGAATGAAGCATTAATGTTATCTGCTTAGTACTTAACTTTTTTTGAGGTTTCCTTATTTTGGGTCATCTGGTTTGTCACACATTCTCCATCATTATTTCCTTATCATGTTTCCTTCCCACCAGCCTTGAAGCTTCATTATCCCCATCTAATTTCGAGACTGAACCCCACAAAGTGTTTTACTCTATAGACATCAAGTTTATCTGGAAGCGCTTAGAGATTATGATAAATAGGCAACTTTATGCTTATGTCATAGATCAGCCCTATAAGGTTTACAAGTAAATTCGCCACCAATTAATCATAGGTGCCTGTTTTACGGATATATTTGATATTTTTGGAAAATTGAGAAGTTCATCTCACGCGGAAGATTCAACACTGTTTGTACATTTTGTAAAATTACGACCGCTAATGTATTGTCGGATTTTACTACCAATGGTAGGACAATTTGCGTTTCCACCAGGCTCAGCGTAAAAAATTAGCTACGAAGTGCTCAAAACATGCATTTGGTTTGTACTGTTCTTTGACTACTTGTTCCGCCAGAACTAAATATTTATGAACTATATCAACTAAATGTTTTTTCAGCATGACAACTATGCCTGGATATGGTTATCCCTAGTGGGGCAAGTTACGTTCATGTACTAATGTCGTTAATCACTGAAATCCAATAAGCACATAAAGTAAAGATAATTTTTGTATTCATCTTGTAGTCCACACAAAACGTTCACCAGTTTAAGCTCACTAAGATAATCCAATTTGGTAATTATAAGTTAATTTCACCAGAAACGATTTTGATGCTTTTGGTTCTTTAACCGTGGTGTTAGCAGCTGACTCATGTGCATAATTGTTATAATTTTGTAATAAGAAACACTTAAAAGTTTTGATGCAACTGTATGAAGAAGTTTACAATCTCCCGGTTAATATATTATTAATCGCATTGCCAGAAGTACAGTAATGTTATTACATTAGACATAGTTTTCAGCATAATTTAAGGACGGTAGGAACATTTTTTCTTTCATGCAGTATACTGTTACCATAACTTCCAGCTATAAATAGTTTGTTGCATTAAGTCTATCTACTACCTTTTAGAGGATTGTCCAGAAAAATGGATTCTTGGTTCAGTTCATTTGGTTCGTCTTATGAAATGTGCCTAGATGTTGAAGGACTTCATTTGTATCACCCGTACTTTATCAACGTTCCTTTTCACGCAATTCGCCAATACCATGAAAGCAAAGATGACACAGAGAATCAGTCACTGATCCCACGGCAGGTGACCATAATCGTGTACCAACTGTTAATTGAAGCTTTTCACAGTGATAGCACAGGGATAATAATAATAATCGAGATAGCTTATAGTTTCTATCCACGCCGAAGGCACATCTAGTCAGAAATAAATAAAATACTTTCGTGGAAATATGCCCAACACCAAGAAACCGTTTTTATCAACCATGGCTTTGTAACATAGTCATTCTTGGGACTACACCCCTCTCTACTCTGCCTGTACCCTGATACATTAAAAATTTATCCGCATATGGTACTATGAACGATAGTTACTGTACAAACTCTGAGTAAAAGCATAGCTTGCTGTCCGTTTTAAATCATGTATAATTATAAATTTACAGACAGCGCAATTCTGTTTAAATCATAGCTTTCTCCTGATGACAAGAAACCTGAATAGAAATTTTCTTTGAAATCAAATTTCTGCAAACCACCAACTGAAGTCGAGGTACGTAAAACAATTCCTTGGCGCGTTGCCAAAACTGGCAGTTGTTGCATTTGCACTGCAGTTGACGCGGCTTACAGCAGAGCGCAATGGATAGAAAGCGTTAAGACAATTACATCCGGGTATTGTGTCTCTTGAATTGATTGGAACTGTAGTTGTGGTTGCCGCCGGCACCAGATGCCTGTTGGTTGATCCTATTTCATTCATTTACTACTTATACCGATGCGAATAGCACCTGTTGGTAAGCGACCTCCAGTTGCTAGGTCTTCATGATAAATTCATGCCTGGGTAAGTGACACGTAAGCCGCTTGATTGGGTAAAATTTAACATGAGTATGTAATATGCTGTTTGTGAGTTTACAGAACATATTTCCTCATCAGTAAGTGCAAGCGTTTGCAGTGTTATATTGCAAGTGAACATTGATTTATAACGGGAAACGGTGAATTGTTGATGGCCGCAACTAACCCACAAAATTTATGCGAACCATTCCATTTGCCCTGTGTTATCACACTTATTCCCTTCTTGAAACATGCAATCACTTCTACTAGACCTATGTTTTACGTTGGAGGCAGTTCACACTTTAACCGTCTGTAGCGTTATCATGTCACCTCACACAAATTTACTATTTCTAAATTATTGTTATAAACCAATGTTATGAATTTTTAACTTGCCTTTTCCATGTACCCACGGATACCGCGGATTTTTAGATTACCGTGCTGAATTCCAGTTTCGCTTCCAGAGTACTGTATTATACCTGATTTTTCGGTGTGATCTGTACACCAGTATTCTGTCTTTTGGTCTATTTTCCAATCCGTGAAATTTGGTATCTTCTCTGGCTAATGTCTGAGTTCTCAGTGATTGGTCCAACAGCTCCCAGTGTCCGTCATCTTGGATTTGTCCTACGGTAAGCGGCCATCATTACCACCTTACCCGTAACCCGAAACCAAGTACATTTTTCTAAGTAATTTAGTGCTAATTTATTAAAAGTTGAGTTGACTTGTACAATTTTCAAGACAGGTACCATTCGAAGTGTGTCAAATTCTAAAAACCCATCTAAAGCAATACAATACTGTAGGTTCAGTTTGGTTCTGTCCCAAGTGTACGGAGGTTCCGCTAGTAAAATGCGTACTAGCATTAACACAAAAGTAAGACAGCTTATTCGCCGAGAGGGAATATACAATAATGCAAACATTGCTTCGAATGAGGAGATAATAGCATATTTTGCACCTCGTCCTTCTCCCACAATTTCTGCCTCGGAACCAAGCAAAAGGGCCAGGTGTTAACAGGACCATGCAGTACTAGAAACCTTGGGAAAGACGAACCAGTTCGTCTTCGCTACCGTTAGAGGCATGACTATCCTCAACGCCCACTTCTTTTTATCCAATTTATCGACTGATGCAATATTGTTAATACCTACCCTTCCGATTGATCAACGAATTCCGTAGCGCGCTAAAAGCTGGTCCACCTATGCAACTGTCACTGCTCGGTATAATCAATTGCCACCTCAGTAGCCTCACCCAGTGCAACCGCACAACAGGTCAAAGAGCAGGTGTAACCTGCAGGGACGTCACAAATTCCCCCGATAACCGTGCTTCCCATAGCAACGAATGCCTTGACATTTATATGCACCAAGGTACCTGAGCCCATGGCAAAATCCTTAAGGGATAAACAGCTGAATGATTTAAAGCGATGAAATTTCCTTTTGGATAAAACCGGAGTTCAAGCCCGTACGAATAATATAAGGCGCTTCACTAGACATCAAACCTCAAATCACTATGAGGAGTTCTGACTAATATGAGTAACATTGGGATCAAAAGATTTTGTCGAGACCGCGTTTTTGTCGGCATATCGATTAAGAAATGAAGACAGCGGAATGCGCATATTTTCGGATGTTCCATGGAGCGAAGATCAGCGAGAGAAATAATAATTAAAACGACCACCACACAAAGGGAGACGAAGGAATTATTTTTGTTCATGGTGTGCTCGAGCTAACGACAACCAGCAAGGAAGTAGCCAACGCTCATGACCTGGAATAATTGTCCTACAACTGTGAAACTCTCTGTGCGGGAGACGTCAGACTACAGTCTATTACGCAGTTACCTGTGTCCCCACAGTAGACGCAGTGGATCGAGGATACCGAAACTAACGTTACAGTCACAAGAGATGGCAAAGAACTTAATCCGTAGCTAGCAAATACTGCGCAACACACTTGCTTTGGAACTACGGCTGAAGACAGCAGTTAGAGAACCAAAACACTCGCTATACCCGCTGAATGGACACCATCCGCGACTCAATACAACCGCAACAGCGATCCAGACGACCGTGCACACCGACCCTTAGCTATCAAGAAAGCTACCGATGAACCATATACCACGGATGCAAGTGAGACTAAAATCCGATTGTATTCATATCGTAATTTGGTAAGTCACCAAAAACCGATTAGGTTCCGGTCTCTAATCGCTCGACACAGATAGTAATTTTTCAAATGCCTCTACTCAAGAGCATTTGACATACAAGAAACCTTCCTGTATGTACACTAATGCGCAAGGCTTGCTGAGTAAACATCCTGCAATCCGGCTGTGTCAAACACCAATGGCTTGGGAGCTCATCGCTATAACGGAGACATTGTTACGCCTTGTCATAAGTGATATAGTGATTGCATAGTCAGGCACGTCCATTGTTCAGCACGACCAACCAAGCCAAGTTGAAGGGGTGGATCTGTACTTCCGCAACGACCTGCAATGTGAGCTCATAGAGGATCCGGTCAGCAAAGTACAGCGTTCTTTTTGATGCTGCCTACTTTTAAAATACGACAACACTTGCTTAGTGGTGGTCATTTACCGCCTTCCTTCATCCACACCAGAAATGGACTTCCATCTGGTATCCGCAATAAGGCGGTGATAAAGTTAACTTAATTAACTACTCACTAGTAGAGATTTCAACATCCCCGCTCTGGAATCTCAAGCAGCTCCCGCAGGACAGTTTAAGGACGATCCACAAGAGCTTGTCTCCATTTAACCACTGTATGACCACATCAACACACCCACCTCTTCCGAGGAAAAGATAAAACTTTGTTAATGGATTGGATGTTCACCAACAAAACCTAATAGACGAGATGGCGTTTGCCGACGTCCCACTGTGCCGCAGGACTCATGCAGTCCAACTCTTCAAATGCATTTGCTGAACAGAAAATGCCGTGGAAACTCTTGACGCAACCAAAAGGATTCTACCTTTGTGGCATACAATGCATTAGTTAGTGCAAGGGAACATTGTTTTAGCCGGTTTAACACTCTGCGTGCCGAAGAGTCAGCGACTAAGATATCCGACAGAGAAAAGTGGTCGTGTTTCTGCGAAGCAAGATACTGAAGTGTATAGCAGGGCGAAACACAGCCTGCCATATTTAAAATTTCTTTTCGAAAACCAAAAACTGGATGGCCCATGCGATCTAACATAAGTACGAAACAGCTTGTTCGCGAAGATAGAATGAGGGACTCAAAATAAAGGTGTCCAATGGTTCCACCATTTTATGTCCGTGCGTGGCAAGGATACTGGTCCAAATAACAGGCCTGGATCAAGTAACATATATTTTAATGTAGTTAATATTTCAGTTAGAGTGCTGAGTGAGACAGACCGTATATTACTGGAGAAGAGTTCGATATTTAATTCAAGCTACAAGACGAAAAAGTTATTCCTAGTTTTGGGTCTGCTTTGGCAAAGTTCTCCGTTACAACTGCTGAAAAATTCGTGCAGTGTTTGTAAATATCATGAAATTCAACAGCCCGGGGGAGCTGAATCGTACACCAGAAAACGTGTCACATTAACTGTCCTAAAAGAAGATCCCAATATAGTTAGAATAGAAGCTGATTAAATCAAAATTACAGTCATGATGAACAGATCAGATTATTTGGAGAATGTGGAGGAACACGTATTGGCAGAATCATCTATGGTTAGTACAATAAGTTCTTCACTTCAATGATGAATGTGCATAAGACAGATGTTAGTACTTAATTAAGGAACGTAAAGAAGTATCTAGGACCAAGAAATTGATGCAGCATATACCCGAAATCATTTCTTCCACCAAGAGGCTATGACTTACCGAAGTTACATATGCCAGAGGTACACGTTCGAACTATGGTAGATGGAATAGGTTCCTAGATACATGAACGAGCTAGACATTCGGCTGACATATTGCAACCCTTGACAGCGCAAAGGAATACTTTATTAAAGAACTCTTATGCCTATGTGAGCAAAATGTCTGTAGTAGATATTAAATTATAATTTAGCTCGCTCTTTACTAAGGTGTAAATTTACGACCATTTGGGGATAGCGAAACACTGTCTAACTGGAGACAGTAACTAAGGAATTCGGCAGTAGCGATGCACGCAGTAGATACAGGTCATGAGGTCCATCTGGATAGCGTCGAAATCTATAAAAATGGGTTGACGTCAACTCCACAATTGCTGACTGCTGAGGCAGTCAGCGAGGTGAACAGCTGCATTAACAGAATGTACGGGACAGTGCTTTCGAGCCTCTGGTGTGCTGTGTGCTTGGTGTGCATGGCATGAAATGAATGCGACGTCATCCCCGCACCCATAGTTAATAGGGCTTACGTGTATGATCTTGTAACACAGACCACTTGTGACAGTTCCATACACTATTTGGAGTGAAGGGTTGACCAGTAAGGAGATTGACCATCTGCACACATCACATACTTCACGATTATATTCCCTGTTCTCTTTAAGTGCTTTATCTGTCTACAACTGGTGCACTCGGCCAGACGAAGTTTTTGTGTCAAAGGAGAAAATTCGGCCACAGACTATACTAACCGGTAGTTTTCAAACCTTTCTGACAACATTCCTATATTATTACAGAGGAAAAGTTGGGAAACTGGAGAGTTTCAATCATTACCACGCATTGATGAATTGTATGCAAAAATGACAGTTGGTGAGAAATTTACCAAACTTGATCTCAGTCAGCGTACTCGCACATATAGCTCGATGAAACGTCGAGGGGATTCACTACCAATAGCTGACACACGGGACCACATATATGGAATTATTCCTACATATTTGCTTTCATCTCGGCATAATCTCCTCCGGGGTTCTTCAAAAGGCTTACTGAACACCCAGTAAAGCACATACATTTTGCTTGTGCCTCTTTGGATGATATTCTTAATTCTGGACGCCCTGACACAGAACAAATTCGTACACACCTTGCGCTCACACGTTTAGAGCAGAACGGATTTAGAGTGAAGAGATGCAAATGTAAACTTTTTCCTTCCCGTTTGTAACCCTGGATACCGGCTTGCTAAAAGCGAGTTACGTGTTGTGAATGACAAAGAGAAATCAATCCAGAAAGTCTCGAGCAAAATAACATGGATGCACGCGTCATGAAATGCAGTGATTTCAGATGGCTAAAACCTAATTTGTATCTGCTTAATCAGCAACTCTCCCATTGATCGAATAGCCAAGGTTAATTCAATAGGAATCGCGGTCCACTTTAAAGATTGCGCGTCACAATCCATCTACAAGTACTTTCTATGGCTTTAAACATTGTGCCAAGCTTTGCCCATCGCGATCCAGTATCTCAGGTATCGCGGGCAAATCTACTTCACAATGGCCCCGGTTTAACGCCTGCTGTCTCTGTCTACTGATAGAAGATAACCTCCAAACGAGTCATGGAGTGCAGTGTTTTAGACAATTAACAACAAATTTGCTTCTGCTTCATTGGCTGCGGTCCAAGAGCTCGAATAGCCAAAGTTCACTTCAATAGAATTCACGGTCCCATTTAAGATTGCGCGCAGCGATCCATCCACACAATGTGTACTTCACACCGACCCTCCAATATTTCATTAACTGTTGCGCCAAATTTGGCACGTCCTGAACCGGTGGCTAAGGGAGTGTGGGTATGTCTTCATCCCAGTCTTCCCTGGTTCGATGCGTGCTATCTGTCTCTGATGCAAGGAGGTAACCGAGAAACACGGCATGGAGTGCAGTGTTCTCAGGCACACTACAACTAATTTGCATCTGCTTTATCATCCACGGTCCTGGCGATCGAATTGACAAAGTAGACTTCAAGACAATCGCGGTCAACATTAAGATTGCCACTCGTAATACATCCACACAACGTGTGCTTCTAATTAACCCTCCAATCTGTCATCAACCTTTGTGCCAAGCTTTGCGCTTCTTTACCAGGTGGCTTAAGGTTAGCGAGCTCAGATACCATCCAACTGTACCCGGGTTCGATGACGGTCATCGTGGTTTGATGAGAGGAAAAACCTTGAAAGGCTTCATGAAGTGAAGTATTTTCAGGCGCAAAACATCAAGTTCTTCTGCTTCATACACTATGGTCTTAAAGATGAAATGGACAAGATTCACTTTGAAGGGAATCGCGATCTAATTTGCGATTGCGCGTCGCAATCCATCCAAACAACGTGTATTTATAATTGACCATCCAACCTGTCAATAACCCTCGTGTCAGTATTTACCCGTCTTGACTCAGTTGCTCAGTGTAAATGTCACTAATATCATACTGATTGTCCCTTATTCGATGCCTGTTTTCTCTATCTGATGAAAGTAAATAACCGCGAAACGCATCACGGAGTGCTGTGTGTTCAGGGAATCTACAGCAAATTTGCTTCTCTTTCAACTACTACGTTCCTAATGATGGATTGGTCAGGGTTCAGTTCAGTGGGAATCCCGGTCCACCTTAAGATTGCGCGTCGCAATCCATCCACAAAAGGTTTATTTAAAATTGACCCCCGAATCTGTAGTTAACCGTTGTGTCATGTTTTGTCCGCTAGAAACCTATGTCCCAGGCGAAGCGGCCACATCTAACTTGTCAATAGTTACGAGTTCGATGCATGTTATATATATCCAAATAGAGAAACTAACCTCGAAACGCGTCAAAGAGTTCAAGGTTTGCAGGTGCGAAACACCCTACTTGCTCCTGCTTCATCAGGCACGTTCCCATTGATCGAATAGCCAAGGTCCACTTCAGTGGGCATCGCGGTCCACGTTGAGACTGCGCCTGGCAATCCATCAGCACAACGTAAAGTTCTAATCGACCATCTGTTAATGTGACCCAACGTTCCCAGAATGATCACAACTCGATTCAGGCAAGTGCACATGTACTCGACTCAGTCAAGTGCACATGTTTTCAAGCAGCCTTCTAACTCGTGAGACATTCACATGTCGATTAGCCTTTGGACATCAGATAACATTCCTGTTTCCGGCCAACATCCACAATCATGAAACATTCAGCCTCTTTTTACCTAAGGAACATTACGTTCCCCAGTCTAGCCTCCGCATCTGCCAACATTTACGATTCGACATGAAGCCAATTCAGTTGCTTATGCCTTGTCCCAGAGCCTGCTTACACAAACCATTTTATGTGACAATTCACATATGTTACAATCGAGGTATAAAAGAAAGGCTGGACTGTGCTGTAATCGTCTTGAGCCTGGCCAGTAAAAGTGCCAACGCGAAGGGCCTGTCTTTGTCTTGTTCTCTCGGGTTTGGTAGCTGCGTGTGAAATTGCGTTCGGTCTAGGAGCCCGTCCAACTCGTGTGTAGAAATCGTGTTGCGACTAAGTCCACGAGTCGTACAATTTCGAATTATGTCGGTTACCGTGCCTTGCGTGAAATAGCTCCAAGGCACAATTGTTCGTTGGTTCGTGTGACTAGGAGATTTTGTACGAGATCGTCAGAGCCTGCATAACCTCGAGGAGTACATAGCACCCTCCATTCTGTCATTAACACTTGTGCCAATCTTTGCTCTATGTAACCAGACGGCAAGGATTTTAGGGACAAATCTAACATCCACATGGTCCAACTTTCGATACCCGCTGTCTCTATTTGTGATAGGAAAAAAACATGGAAAAGCCTTACGTGCTAAAGTGTTTTCAGGCGGGCAACTCTCAATTTATTTCTGCTTTACAAGCTAATCTCCCAGAGAACGAATGTCCAGGGTTTAAATTTAGGTAAATTCTCGGACGCGAACTAATTTGTTGCAGAATTTTCATCACTAATCGAGGAGAATTCGCGAGTGCGTGCTAAGCAAAATTTGTCCTATCAGACAGTGATTTTTCTACTTGGCCACTTCGATTTACTCCCACTTCCAGTTTGCAGTTCGACCTCACCTCTGTTAGCCCCGCGTGGTCAATGACCTGCAAAGAGAACTAAGCTAAACTTGAGCAGACAACCCGAGCTACAGATATTCCGCTTCATGGCCAAGGTTCACTTCAATATCAATCGCAGTACACTTTGAAATTTCCCGTCGCAGTCCATCCGCACAAAATGTGCTTCAAATTGACCCACTAATCTCTCAGTACTAGTTGTGTCAAGCATTGCTCCTCGTGACCGGTTGGCATGGGATTCAGCAGTCACAGCAAACACCCAATAATCCCGGGTTCGGTGTCAGCTGTCTCTCACAGATGAGAGGAAATAACCTTCAAACGCGCCATGGAATGCAGAGTTTTCATGCAAATACCATTAACTTTCCTTCTACTTCATTAACTACGGTCCTAGTGATCGAATGTCAAAGGGTAACTTCAATTGAAATCGCGGTCCACTTTGAGGTTGCGTGTCGTAATCCATCCACACAACGTTTATTTCAAATTCACCACCCAATCCTTATCAAACTTTGTGCCAAACTTTGCTCTTGGTGAACAAATTGCTTAGGGTTAGCGATCACAAATAGCAGCCAAATTTCTTTAAAATGCGATGCCTGCTATTACTCTCTAAAGGAAGGAAGTTACCTCGATACGCGTCATGGAGTGCAGTGTTTTCAGGCAATTGACACCCAATTTCATTTCGCTTCATCAGCTAGGGTCCAAGTAATCGAGTGGTCAAGGTTTCCTTAAATGCGAATCGCAGTCATTCTTTAGCTTTTGCGTAGCAATCCATCCACACAAGGTGTACTTCAGATTGTCCACCCAATTTATCAGTAACCGATGTGCCAAGCTTTACGTCTTGATTAGGTTTCTTCAGTTCTAACGGTCACGTCCCAATTACGCCAGTTTCTATTCACCCCGAGTCTACATGATAAAATGGATTAACGTCGAAACGCGTCATGGGGTGCATTATTTTCAGGAGGGCGAATAGACGCGACACCACAAAGTCCAAACATAAGTAAATTCATGTTTCGGGGACTTACAACGAAAACATTCCGAGATCATTGCATAACCACTGTCTACTTGACCGAGTTAGCAATCTGCGAAAATAAAATAAAACGTCAGTCTAGTTTTTGTCCGGATATTCTTGATTACAGAAAAGCACAGAAATGGCGGCATAATGCAAACAGTAAGATTCATCCCCATTTGGATATTATTCCTATCCCACCTTGCACTAAAACCTTGCTGGTCTCAACAGTGAAAGGAGAATAACGCTCAGTATATAAGTGCTTATGAAGGCACTTAGATCCGATGCTTAACTGCTGGCTTAGGAGCACCCACTGGTGGAAAACAAGACCGATTAACGCATCCCATTCGAAGTTGCGCACAACTCCAGAATCCTCAGATGATACTTTCCTTGGACGCGACGATAAGCAATGGCCCATTGAGAGAATTGCTACTCTTTCTCTGACTGCAAAGCGCCGCAATCTTGCCGCCTTGTAAAACTGCTTGAAGGAACTATTTGCTTCTAATCTTAACTGCCATTCTATTGCTGAAACTGCATCGCCCATCAGTTTGTTTTCTTTGAGTCCTAAACTGAGTTTCCTGAAGATCAATGACTAATTATGCGCTTTCGTAGTGCCACCTGCTTCATTTGCCTCAGATGCTATGTCTTGGCATCCTTTTTGGCACTGTTCATCCTCTTTGAACATCCGGTCACTCTGGTGCGGATCAAATCCGCAAATCATCCAAACACTCGGCTAGGACTAGTCACAATTAACCTTTTCGAAAAATCCCCTACCCACTCTCCAAAATGCTGTCTTCTAACTACTATATTAAATGGTAACCACATCATACTGTTATATCCGTCGATGATATTGCTTAGTTAATTCAGTCGCATCGCGTTCTTATTGGTTTGCCTCGCATGGACCAATCAATATTTCCCCACACATGTTTTAACGCGGGTAGTGTGAGCCATTTTGCAGTGCTTTGCACGATACACTGTTCCGTACTGTGCCTTGTTCTTGTCTAACAGCGGTCTGGAACGTGCTTGCTTGAATTTGTGACCACGTATTATTGATGACGAGATCCAGAGGCACCCTATCGTTAATCCACCTGCTAACGTTTGGTCTTCCGATGAGGACAAGCAGACCTTATGAAACTGGATGAGGTGTAAGAAAGCATTTATTCACTACCAGGAACTATTGCCTGCCTACAATGCTATGATTACACTCTGTGGTCACACGAAATATGACTATTCAAACAAGTGTTGGGAGATGAAAGCCAGCGACATTATTATGCATTACATGTGGAAAATTGTGACACTATTACATCGGCCGTGGATAAATATACTACATTGTAAGGATTAAAACAGAACGTTTATAGTGCAAGACACCGCTTTTCAAAGCTTATACAGAAATGGAACGAGAGGGTCCACGACTTCATTGCACACAACCACCAGTTCATTTCCGAGTGTAAATACAATGAAATCCCGCCCGACAAACTATAAGAAGTAATAAAATACAGTGCTTAATTTCGGGGATTCTGGACGAAAGTGTGGGGGAAATATTGCTATCTCTGCACGAGTCAGATACAACGCGGGAGAATGCTTGTCTAATCGCTCGACAAAAGAAAGAATATATCGCACCAGCTACATGAATTCACAGCCCATTCATTCGTCGGTGCTGTTCACACAGTTGCTAAACCACTGACTCCAGGTGAACCTCAAAAACAGTTCGTGTGCTATCGTTGCGGGATGCAACATGCTCATGTTTCTGTTTGTTGACAAAGAAAGCATATGCCGAAAATGTGGTAAAGCAGGCCACCTAGTTCTCGTGTGCATATCGGAACCAGAAACCACCAAACAGTCTCGCTCGATCGAGGCGCCATAATAAGCTGCCGCTTATGGAGAAAAAATTCTGGAAGACCCAGACAATGATCTAAACTCCGTCAACTTGAAAACCGTATCATCCAACAAGTGCCCTCCATATGCGATTCGTTTGACGATCTAGAATGAACCGATCAATTTGCAACTAGCTACAGTGTTGCAGTTACCATGACAACCAATGGTTCAATTAACAGGCCGCTACCCTTACAACCACGTGACTCCAAATTGCAAACCACGGACGATCCGAGTAGGTTCTTGGGAAAGTGCATGGTTAACGTCAGTCACGGCGAGCGGGAATTAACTCTACCTTTGATCTTCGTACCTGGGAAAAGACCAAATCTCTTGGGCAGAAATTGGCCTCGATACTTCCCAGAAACGATGCAGATTAATGAGGACATGATCAATGACAGCAGTCTAAACGATCGGTTAAACCAATTTTTTTCTTTATTCGAAATTAATTTGCGAAAGCTGAAACATTCCAAAGGTTCCATCAATCTAAGGGAGAATACCAATACGACGTTGTACAAAGCACAAACATTAATGTACACCATGCGTCCCAAAGTTGAAGTAGAGCTAAGACGACTACAATCCGTAGGAGTAATAATGCCCGAACAACACTCGGATTGGTGTACTCCAGTTTTTCCTGTACTCACACCCGAAGGTACCGTTCGTATCTGTATAGACTATAACTTAACAGCCAACCTAGCTACCAACGTGGAAAAGTATACTTTGCCACGCATCAAAGATTTGTACGCTACGTTATCTCGTAGTCAAAATTTTCCAAGCTTGATCTTAGTCATGCATGTTATCAAGTTGCACTTGATGAGGACTCCCGCGAATTAACCAGCATAACTACACATCGTGGACAATTTCAGTATACCTGACTTATTTTCGGAATCAGCTCCGCGGATTATGGATGACATCGTGAAGAATATACGCTTCACTTTTGCGTATTTGGTGGATATCTTGATTTCTGGCCAAAGTGATGCTGAACATTGAATGACACTTCGGACGGTGTTGGAACGTTTAGAAACGAATGGAGTGAAACTGAAGAACTTTAAATGTGTTCGTATCTGAATCTGTTTACCATCTTGTCTATAAACTTGATGAAAGTCGTCTGCATCTTTTGCAGGATAAAGTATCCCTAATTATACTGACACAGCAGCCAGAGAATGCTGAGGAACTCCGATTATTGCGCGATGATTGCGCGTGGCAGTTAAATCGACAGTGGGACGGACACTGATATTATCTACCTCGACTTTCCTAAAACCTTCGGCCTCTTAGATTACCCATAACTTGCTAGAAGCTGAATACGTACAAACTTGGAGAATTGTCCTTGGCTGAATCGGAAATTTTCTTCCTTCAACGTCGGATCCAGTCTCGGGTTAGGTATTCATTTTCTGATCAAAATCATTAGAAATGTGTTGTGATCAACTCCAATGAGGCCGATTGCTGAGGCGGTTAGCAAGGTGAACAGCTGCGCGAACAGAATTGAGGGGACAGAGCTTTCGAGCGTGTGGCGCGCTGTTTTAACCATATCAGTCTGAGGATCAAGGGATGGGTGATCCAGGACATGGAATGGAATTCTTCCCCACACCAATAGTTAAAAGGGCTTACGTATATTACCTTGTAACGCGGACCACTTATGACAGTTCCATGCAACATTTGGAGTGAAGCTTTGACCTGTAACGCGATTGACCGTCTGTACACATCCCATACCTCACGATTATCATCCCATTTTTCTATAAGTGCTATACCAATCTACCACTGGTTGATTCAGCCTGACGAAACTTTCGTATCAAAGGTAAACTTCGGCCACAAACATAACCTACCGGTTGATTTCAAACCTTTCTGACAACATTCTTATATTTGTACAGAGGAAAAATTGGGAAATTTGAGGGATTTCAATCAATGAAAAATTTGGAGAATGGCGCTGGGCTGAAATTCAGCAAATCGCGCATACTACCTTACTTGTTGAGGACTGAACTCGAAGAAGCATTAAATCGCTCACAAACTCAGGGTATTATTACTCCTGTACAGTTTTCATACTGACGAACACCAATTTGCCTGTGAACAAACCTGATATCTCTGTACGGATTTCTAGTGATTGTAACATGACTTTTAATCAATCCTCCATGCTACTCAGCTATTCAGTACCCCGCATGGATGAATTTTATGCAAAACTGGCAGGTGGTGAGAAATTTACCAAACTTGATTTCAGTCATGTGTACTCGCAGATAGAGCTCGACGAAACGTCGAGGGGATTTACTACCAGTCCCTCAACATGAGAACCCAAATATGGAACTGACGACATATTTGCTTGCATTTTTGCATAAGTTCTCCTCCAGGGATCTTTCAAATTATTATTGACCACGTAGTTAAGGAAATATATTTTTGTTTGTGCCTATTTGGACGATGTTCTTAATTATGCACGCCGTGACACAGAACATCTTCGTACACTCGTTGTCGTGCTCAAGCGTTTGGAGCGGAACGGATTTAGACTCAGAGGATCCAAATACGAACTCTTTTCTTCCGTTCGTTACCCTGATAAACGCGGGTTACATGTTCTGGATGACAAAGAGAAATCAATTCAGAAAGTCCCGAGCCAGAGAACATGGATGAACTTCGTTCATACCTAAACATATTTTTCAATCATCGCTGATTATTGGCATAATGCATCTACTTTATTGTCTCCAGTAAATGAATTGTTGCACAGAAATGCCCTATGGCGTTGGGCTTTCCGATCACTGGAAGCCTTTAATGAGTCTAAGCAGGCTATTACTTCATCAGTGCGGAATACTGGGAAGACTGTTAAAATATTTTTCAGTTTATATTTCTGTGCTAAGAGTTCTCAGTCCATCCGTGACGCTGAAAACGGAGGATAGTTTAAATCTTTTGTGCTTGCACCTCGGCTCAGTGGGTATTTGATGCTCAAAATTTGCGGGAGCACCCAACGTTGACAGAGGCCCTATCTGCTCTCGATAAACATTGGAGTGTTCGAGCGAACACTTAAAATTCTCGTTACCTTTTTTCGCAGCTGAAACAAGCATATGGAAATTCAGCTGATGCATTCATTTCCCGTCTTGCTTGTTCACAAGAAAAAAGTGGAAGAAGCCATGTTGATACAACAATTGAGTTCTGGTCTCATTGATATTCGGATCAGAAAGCATCTCTTAATGGTGGACGCTGAAAAACGTACATAGGACAGGACCTGTGACGTGGCTGGTGCGAAAATCACAGTCACAGAACAAATAAAATACTCCTCCCTGACACAGAAGCTACTGAAATTGATTGATTGGATTCTACAGGCTCTCTGATGCGATCCTCAGTTAGAAATAATTGTTACCGTTGTGGAAATGCTGAACATTGTGCAAATAATAACTGCGGATAGCGTCCTCCGGTCAGTTATTTTTGGCTGTGTTGAAAGATCGCATTGTGTTAAATTTCTGAGTTCGTTGGAAGTATTTCTTGGAAATTGAGCTAAAATTCAGTTTCATTTCCGATTCTGAACTTTCCGACCAGAAATACTTGTATTTCATCTTTTGGTTTCGGCGATCTTGCTATCGCCACTTTCTTCGTCAATTGGCCGCCATCTTGTTTTCGGATTATTCGCAATGCCGAAGCAGTCATCCTGTGGTACTTGCTCCCAACTAGTCGGATACCGTGCAAATGCGCTCACGTGTGCATTTTGCCAAGTTAAATACCATATTTCACGCGTTGGATTCTCAGTTGAGCATTTTCATCGCCTTCGCGAGATCCAACACGATTTCGTCCAAACTATATGTGAAAATTGCCGAAATCAGATACAGCCAGAAAGAGTAAAGCCGACGTGTAGTCCTCAGAGTTTCGTTGCGAACAGCACCGTGTGTTTGCCTCAAAGACCTTGCGCATAGAGCCTTCAGGTTTCGACTCAGTCTTTCTCCTCTACCCGTGCAAACGCACCGACACCAAGTCCAACCGTTGTGAGAAGCCAAGTTGCATCTGGGCTCAATTGTTTACCTTTGTTGTGTCCACCGGACACTGATGTCCCAGCAGGTGAAAGTCTGAGTGCTGAAGACCAGTGGAAAGAACAGAGGACGAAATTACGAAGGAACTTTGGGCGTTTACGTTCTGTAAGTCAACAGTTAGCCAAAATACTTGAGGCTGGTAGTATACGTCGCACTGCAAGGCCAACCTCGTCCGACCAGAGGCGTTATAATCGCGTGGTCTTTCACGCACCGGAGTCCAGTGATCCATCACTTCAAGTGCGCTACGATCACGATGTCGAGTTTTACAGGGTCTAATTGATAGACTCTTCGACGCTGGTGAGGACTCGGTAAAAGTGAGGCAGATTACCCGTCTTGGAATGCAAGGTGATCAACAAAATCGGCCTATGAGAATCACTTTTGTGGACGAAGCCAGTCCGAGACTGTACATGTCTCGCCTAAGTAGGCTGGAAGGTTTGAAGATCCATGTTCGTCCCGACCTGGATTCAGTAGACAGGGAGCAGCTCAAGTCTGTCATCATTGAGTTGAAAAGACGCACTGGTGAGGGGGAAACAAATCTTCGTATCGTAAATTTTCGGGTGGTTTCCAACAATCTGCGAATCAGGATAAACAGGCTGCTCACACTTCAAGCACGCCCGGTGGCTCCTGCTGCGGCCTGCGAGCAGCGTTCACAAACGTTTGCAGTACTATGAATAAGCGCATTGAGCTTTGTTGTTTCGTTGCGTCTGAGCGGCCAGACGTAGTGGGAATCGCAGAGACATGGCTGCATGCAGAGTTATACACCCAAGAACATGACCTCAATGGTTACTCGTGTTACCGATGCAATAGACCAAAGAATGCCCACGGTGGTGTCGTACTTTACATTTAGTCTTCCCTGCGTGGGAGACTTGTGAGCACCTACCGAAGTGACAATGGCCTGTGTGAGCTACTGTGGTGCTCCATCCACCTCAGGCGCGGAGAACTGCTTGTGGGCGCAGTTTATCGTAGTCTCCTGAGTCGTTGTTTGGATTGCCTTCCCCATCTTCGGATCCACATGAGTCGTCCACATTTTCTGCTTATGGTCGATTTTAACTGTCCTCGAATAACATGGCCTGATGTGCATTTGATGCTTGGACATAGTGAGTTTGAAACAAACCTCGTGGATTTGGTACTTGAAACTGGTGCATCGCAAAACATATGCCAGGCAACACGCATATCAACACGTTCAACCTCGTCCTGTCTCGACCTGATATTAACAAGCTACGAACAACGAGTGCGTGACGTTAGGATCCTGGAGCCCCTGGCTACGAGCGACCACTCAGTACTGATAGCTGGTATGGAATTATCTTTGCCGTATTCACATCCGCTGCTACCAGCTCCCAACTACTGGAGAACGGACTTCGAAGTTCTAGCTCGAGCCGCGAACCAACTGGATTGGTCTATGTCACAAGCTGCATCTGTGGAAGATTGTTGGATATTTATAAAAGAGAGATTAACATCATTGTTTTCCAAATTTGTGCCATTAAAATGTCGCAAGGTTGGACCGATTAAGCCTCATTGGTTTGTTAAGGAGCATGGAAATCTGGATCGGAGGCGGCGCAGACTGTGGGACAAATTCCTTCTCTCTGGATCTGCAATAATTACGAAGGGTATAAATGCCAGCAGAATCTCTGCAACAGCGCAAAAAATAATAAACGCCGACACTTTGAAGAGCAGCTTGCATTAGCCGAACACATCGCCCCAAGAGAATATTTGCATACGTGAAGCGACGCCTGAAGCCGGCGGGAGATGTGCCAGTGCTGGATGGCACGGATGGACAGCCCCTAACCTCCAGCTCTGAGCGTGCGTCCACGTTGGCGGCGCACTTCGCTTCTGTATTTTCAAATAATCAGTTGTCTGTTCCGAGTTCCATGTAAACCGCTTTTATCAAACTCGATAGTCTGCATTGCGGCGTCGAAGAAGTAGCTCAACTACTCGCCAACCTTGACGGCACCAAACCAGCCGGACCTGATGGGCTTCACCCACTGGTTCTCAAGTCACTTTTAACCATACTCTCTCCTGTCGTGACTGACGTTTTCAACAGGTCGCTCTCCAAAGGTTGGTTGCCGGTTGACTGGAAATGTGCGGTGGTGAAGCCTATTCCGAAAGGCGGCGACCCTAGCAAAGTAGACAATTACAGGCCAATTTGTCTGACACCTATATTGGCAAAGGTTGCTGAGAAAATCGTGAAGAAGAGATTGCTGCAGTTGCTACAGTCAAACGAGGTCCTGACGCCCGCACAGCACGGTTTTATGCAAGGTCGCTCATGCATTACTAACCTGCTTGTGACGAGGCATGAGTGGTTGAAGGCAATAAACAAGGGGAAGTCCGTCGACGTGATATTCATCGATTTCAGTAAAGCGTTCGACAAGGTCAGTCATGAGGTTCTCCTTCACAAACTCAGCATGTGTGGCGTCGGTGGCTCACTGCACCGGTGGATCCGCGACTTTCTTGTTGGACGAAAGTGGAGGGTACAGGTCGACGACCATCTAACTGACTGGTACCCCTCTACAAGTGGCGTGCCTCAAGGCACTGTGCTGGGGCCCACTCTGTTCCTGATCCACATCAACGATCTACCGCAGCTTCTCCGGTCGCCGTGTGCCTTGTTTGCGGACGACATGAAGATTTGGAGAGAAATCGACGCTCCCGATGACTGTGGCCTACTTCAGCAAGATCTCAACCGCTTATCCACATGGTCTGCAGAAGTTCTTCTCCCGGTCAACCCAGCCAAGTCGGTATTTATGAGCCTGGGGAAGGGTGCAGACGGCCGAACCTACACCCTTGACGGCCAAACGCTATATCCCACACCCTCCGTGAAGGACCTAGGTGTACTCTCACGCTACGATTTGAAGTCCGTGGACAACACGAACAGGCTATATCGGAACGGACTGCGCATGCTTTGGGCGCTCAAACGTAGCTTCTGCACATGGTCTGAAGAGGTTGCCACTCGCCTGTTCTCTTCTATCATTAGACCAATGCTAGAGTACGGTTCGCCCGCCTACTTTCCGATTACCCGAGGCGAGGCACAAAAGATCGAACGGGTCCAACACGTTGCTACCAGGCTCATCCCGAGTTTACGTGGCTTTGGGTATGAAGACCGGTGCGAGAAACTAGGACTCTACACCTTGTCCTACCGTCGGGTGCGAGTCGACCTCATTATGACCTACCGAATTCTACATCTCGGTGAGTTCCCCATGTTAAGGCCAATGCTGCACTTACGAGGGCCATGCAGCACACGCGGACACAGATACAAACTTGTTGTGCCGGATATGAAACGTGTTCCCCACCCACTGTGCTTCGAACGGAGAGTGGTAAACATTTGGAATAGTTTGCCCGAACATGTGATTGAGGCAACATCTGTGCAACAGTTCAAAACGTTGTTAGATTTGCATTTTGCCTCTATTCGATTCAGAGAACGACTGCACACTTACGATGACATCACATTTGTGAATCCTGAAATATCGTAAGTCGAATATTTTAAATATTACATGAGAACGACAATGATATTCAAGGTTGACAACTTTTATAACGTTTTTCGCCATATCTCGAAAGAGTTGTACAGAATCCATTTCTACTTGCTCTATAATACAGTATTCAGTATTCAGTAATAAGTCCCGTCTTGCAAGGAGTGCAATCTGCCGGGATTGCGGTAAGACCAGTCACATTGCTCAACTTTCTCCTTCGCATGCCATTTCTTCTGCTGATTCTGCAAATAACTCTAGAGATTCTCCGGTCACCAATGAGCAATCTATCTATGTTGTTAAAGAAATCTGTACATCCACTTTCGTCTCCAACTCAAGAACGCAAACTGACATCGCCAGATATTCGTCATTTGTTTCTTGAAGCCAACCACTTGTCTATATATTGAACGAGATTCGGCGTCACCAATCACAGCTATAACATATTGTTATTGCAAACAGCATTTGGTCAGCTAACTGCACATCATTCCGCTCACATTTTCGGCAGCTGCTTAAATGGTCGTGTCCAAATACTCGGTTTTGTTACTGTTTCAACGTTGCTTATAAACAGCAGAAAGCGTATAGTTGAAGTTTGCGTCTCTAAAACTGGTAGTAAATCTATATTGGGACGTAACGCAATGGTCTTATTGGACGCATCCACATGCTTCAGCCAGATGACCATTGTCAGTGTCAACATTCATTTGTTACGTTCCAGTTACCCAAATCGCTTTCTTACGGATATTGCTAGATTCCCAAAAGCAATGTACCACATTCGGTTGAGCGCGGATTACAAACCGTTCAGCATTTCTCAACCTAGGCCTGTAGGTCTGGCCAAGCGAGAGACCATGTCGCAAGCTTTGACAAATATGGTCACGGAAGGCTTGATAGAATTTATGCAGTGTTCTGAATGAGTTCACCCACTAAACCCAATTCAAACGAAGTATGGCTCTATATGTGTATGTACAGAACCTCGAGCGCTTAATCGACATAACTTTGTGGGCGAATTCCTTCTGTTTTCTCCCGACGTGTTGATGGTTAATCTATTAAAAGCCAAACATTTCCCAAAGCTGTATATTCGCAGTGCACACTACCACACGCCACTGAATCCAGATTGCCGACATTTGACTGCTTTCCTCATACAAGGCGATTTGTAATAATAAAAAGTGCTACCAACTGGAATTAGTAGGGCCCCATCAGCTTGGCAGATATTTATTACGCTATCATATTACTCTATCAAATCTCAAAGGATTTACTGTGTATATGGTTGCTATTTGTGTCTTTGTGGTAACCCCACCGGAAATAAGCAAAACCTTCATAATTTGCTGCATAAACTGAATGAACTAAATCTTGCCTCAATACCAACAAATGCCAATTTGCTGTAACGGAGGTCGAGTTAATTGGACACGTTATCTATACCTCGGGTATTAAGCCTAATGTGCAAAACACCAGAGACATTCTCGATTATTCAAATCTCTGCAAACTTACACAGATGAAACTTTTATTTGGTTTATGTTCTTATTCACTTCGGCATCTACAGAATTTTGCGACTTCTGCTGAGCTGTTAAGGGGATTGACGCGCCAAAACCACTGAACAAGCCACTCAACAAGACAATGCTCACATGATCATGGGAGCGATGATTAAATCAATTCCAATGGTAGAGATCTTCAATGAGCACTGTCCAACGTTTGTTTCAACGGATGCTTCAGATGTTAGCTTGGGTGAAGTTCTGTCCAAGCTGCAAGATGGCGAGAAGAAAGTGCTTGTGTACGTATAACGCACATTGTCTGCTACTGAAAGGAATTATTCCGCAGG
The DNA here is from genome assembly GCA_944474145.2 of Dicrocoelium dendriticum. Lineage (NCBI taxonomy): Eukaryota > Metazoa > Platyhelminthes > Trematoda > Plagiorchiida > Dicrocoeliidae > Dicrocoelium > Dicrocoelium dendriticum. The sequence goes on from OX104066.1 coordinate 14,497,565, forward strand.
CGAGAAGGATGCCGTCGCATGCTTCTTGGTGTGTGACAAATGGCACATCTACTTATTCTGACGTCGATTCAGTTTGCGTACCGATCACTCTGCTCTTACAATGCTGCGAAATTGCGGTAACAAAGGCCAAAAGCCGGTACGTTCATTGAACTATCATTACGAAATAAAATCCGTGACAGTGTACATTCACCATCTTGCAGATGCCCCGTCGAGACTCTCAATGTACAAGGAAAGAGAAATCGAGGACTTAGAGGAGGTAAAGATGATAGCACAGCTCTCAGACGGAACACCGACAATAAAATTTGACCTGATACGAGAGCACACTGACAAAAACCCTGTCTTAGCAAAGCTTCGGAAGTACATATCCACTTCATGGCCCAGTCTTACCAAGATCCGACTTGAGTTACTTCCATACTATACCCTACGAATCGAGCTTTTACTGTGTGCAACTGCATTAGTAGAGGTGAGCAGTTTGTGGTCACTGCAATCCTTATTACTCTGGTGGTTGCATGTGCGCATGAAAGCCATTCAAGGATTGTGCGAACAAAAGTTCGGATACGACAATACTATTGGTGGCCGAAGTTGAATTCCAACGTCGAGACGGTTATTCGGGAACGTTGCGTTGCCAACTATCCGATAAGAGTGCCAGACCCATGAGTGGTTTAGTCCAACGTATCCTGTACCCAGTGAAGCCATTGACAAAAATTGCCATCGATATTATGAGCCCGTTTGCCAATGCACCGCCGCAGAAGCGAAACGTGCTAGTGGCTACGCGTGTGTACTGGAAAAGGCTAGAGGCTATTTATGCGTGAATGTAACTACAGTCATCATCATAAAGTGGCTCCGTTGTTCGGTTGCAAGGTACGGTTTTCCAGAAGATATAGTCACTGAAAAAGGCTCACAGTTCTGAAGTAAAATTATGCTGAATGCCTAAGGCGCAGTGGTATCAGACACACGAGGACTGTACCTTATAATCTCGCAGCGAATGGACTCGTCGAACGACTTATTCGTCCTTTGAAAGAATCTCTACAAGTCCTTCGACTTTGGAATCCTGGGATGATTCGTTATTATCTGTAATGAAGTATAGAGAACCACTCCGTTACTGCAAGGACAACGGCGCCCTCGGAGCTAATGCTAGAGCTAACAATTCGAACTCGATTAAATGCTGCCTTTACATCCGAGGAAACCGCCGATCATAGAGGATAGGAAAGATGGGTAATTTACCCAGATATATATATAGATGCGCTTGGAGAACATATCCTCCAGGGACATTTGTTCGTGTGAGACTACCTATTCCCGGAAAGAAGGTAATGTGTTAGGACCGCCGAAACGTGTAAAAACTGTGTGCACGCCAGGAGCTTACAAGTTGGCTGATTGCACGAAGGTGAATGCAAGTCGGTTGCATACAGCGCATTCCCAATGTGCTATTGAACAGGCGAAGGCACATACAAAGCAGCGGTCGGTACAAACTAATACAAATTTATGACGTTCTGGTCGGATACGCCGCCCTGTCTACCGATACGCTTTAATGGATAACACCACATGACAGTTCTTCGGGGTGGTGACATTAAATTAGATCGTTCATGGACATGTAGTGCCTATGTTTTTACGAACACAGGAGGGGACAATGTCGTGTTCAAATACTTTGCTTTGCATTTGCCCTCGATTCGCTTATCCTACTCACACTTATACTTAGCACTCGTTTGCTCATCATTTTCTCTTGAATTTGATTAGTTGCAATGCGAACCTCTATCAACTTAATTGTACTGCGCGTCTTTGTGACAGTTTCCTCCATACATACGTTCCGGTGCTACTCTGGTTTGCTTTTTTCGGGATACAACAGTCAGCAACGTTAGTACATTACGATTCCCATAAGCCACTCATCCTTAAATACAACGCGTCACCTTGTGGAGTCGGGCTATCCTGTGACACCGCATAAACGACGGTTCCTTATGTTACACAGCATTCGCATCGCGCACACAGTACAAACGGCAGCGAAAAACTACTCACAAATTGATATGTAAGCCTTAGTCATAAGCTTCGGGGTAACGACGTTTCACCGGTAAGTATGGGGGAATTTCTCCTAGTTACCCACGGATTTCAAACCCTTACTATCCTTACTGGGAGAAAGCGGGAGAATTCAACAGATGGCATTACCAAGAATGCAGTGATGGGCTGTAACCTTGCATACTTACATTAAAATATTGTTTACATTACGGGTGTCTGCAACCACATAGTCATTGTGCTGAGCCACCTGACAATAAATAAATTACACAGGAACATGTCCTTTCGTTTGAACTGGTTAATTTAATGAAACCTCTAGACACAAGGCCGATACGAAGTGCAACAATCCGTTAGTGGACAGATCGAGACCCAATACTGTCCATGGTGAAACGATTTTTGACCATATGAAGGAACAGCTGATTTACAGCCGTCCATGATTCGTAGGAACGTACTGAGCTTATCCGATGGCTGTGTTTTTGGGGCTCTCGGGTAGTCCCTCCTGTAAAGGTACGTTCACTGATCCTCAAAGAACTACACTATGTTCATCCTGATGTTGCAAGGATGAGAGCCTTAGTATGAGGATACTGTTGGTGGCCTAAAATCGACTCAGACTAGAAAATTTATTGAAGAATTGTGACGTTTGTCAGACTCAGCAACGTCCATTGCATCCTTATCGGTCGCCCGACAAGCCGTGGCAGCGGATTCAAGCTGGCTCCTTCATACCGATCAATGAGACAATGTTTATTTTTATTATTGATGCACATACTTTGGGGATCGAGGTACACTCAGTTTCTCAAACGACATCGGAAGCCACCATTAACAAACTAAGAGCTTCATCTGCTACTTTTGGCATCCCAGAAAATTAGGCACAGAAAACGGTTCATTCTATATTGGCGCTGAATTCAAGAACTGCGTCTGCAATACTGGAATCCAGCGCATTTAATCGGTCCGCTATCACCCAGTATCAAACGGGCTAGCAGAACGCATCGTACGAACGGTAAAACATAGCTTCCAAAAACAACGAAAGCGAAAGTTACAAAAGAAAGATGATCACTTTCCATTCGCCTACGGTTCCTCGCCCACAGACATTAATGGTAAATCTCCGGCGGAATTGATGTTCAGCAGAATTCTTAGAAGTTGACTTCACTTGTAGTTTCCCAACCGGGACGCAGGAGTATTGGAGCAACAGAAGAAATCTGTGTCCCCAAACGAGTAAATGATGGAAGTCCCATTAGAGGAAGATAAACCAGTTTACACCCGGTTGCCGCATGAGAAATCTTGATAGCCTGTAATCGTAATCGATGCGCCAGGGACCCAATGTGGGTTGCACCTTCCGGACGAGCAAGTCATGCGCCGACACATGGATCACGTACGCACACAAGGCACTGACTCACCAGCCAAAGTGCAGCCAGCTTCATATTCTGCTGCAGAAACATTGGAGGTGGAGGAAGAATGAACGCCTAAAAGTAAAACTCCACTTCGGCCGTCGAGCCGTGTGTACAAACTTATAGATTGGTTCCAAACTGGAGTGTGTAGGTAGCCACAACGGTGAGGGATGTCATCTGCATCTTAACGATCGCTGACTACGCACTCACTATCATTGGTCCCTTACATACATGCACGCACGCACGCATACACCAACTATCTTCACTTCTCGTAACTTGTACTTGGTCAATATTTGAATAAAATGTTCCCGTCCGTGCGCTGTCTTCTGTCTGGCTAAGGGCCGGTATACTTACTACTAGGAGCGAGACGTGACATTAGCACAGTGTCTCTCATCTCACAGGTTCTATATAAAACAAATGGTCGTCTAAAACTTTAGTGCAGTCTAGGGGTACATCGTCAACTCCTTCTCTGTCATTGACCGACTCCTTCCAGCTTTCTCGGGTTAGTAACAATGTTGAAGAACAATACCGGTAGTGGCTGTATCCGTGCTGCTGTGTTACAAAAATGTTGTTGCTCGGAATATATCACATAGGCACCGCAGCGATAATAAACAACATAACTTTGGTTAGCACCGGGACGAGAGTAACTAGACGGTGGTTCTAGGGCTCCGCACGACCCTCACTCTTGTAGATAGGGGTAACCTTTGATGCAGAGCAATTTGTAAAATCCGAGTGAGTTATATAATACAGAAAATATGCACAGCTGCCTTCATTGGGAAAATTATAAAGCACAAAATTATATTCCGCTTTTATTCATTCATTCATGAAAACTGAAAACAAGTGCATGATAAGCATGTATATGATGCCTTTACACGCGAAAACAGATCGAGCCTACCTGGAAAGCGCTAATTCACATGACCTTACCCACAAAACGGGTCCTCATAATTAACTGAAAGTTATTATTCTAACGTTTATGTATTATGTATATAATACTTATTTGTTATCACGGAGTTTAATTATTCAATATTTATTTAGGCTAATTTCCCGCCCTAGAAAGTTTTATTAATACGTCCCATAGTAGCTACACAAACAGCATAATTTTTCAATGCTGAAACGAATATCTGCAGTTAATGAAAACAACATGGTTCTAGGTCATTAAAGTACGTGACAAAAAGTATACGTTTCTATAAAAAATATGTCCTGGTGCTAGTTTAAACATGTGTTGATATTATGTATCTTTGAGAGCAAACGGTACCTTTTATTTCCATATCTAGAAGTTGTTCCTACAATAAGGTTGCTGTTTAATATGCTGCGAGTTGCAGCAACACGTTGGAACTGAGGTTCGATGAAACAGAGAAAACGGTGCTGCGCACACATTGCATTGAAATTGTCATGTTTATTTTAATAACGGAAAATGACCGAACCATCTAGAAGACTATATTCACTAACTTAAGTTATTCTCCATTTTAATTTTAACATAACTAATATAGCACAAGCGATTGGGTTGGAACTGTGTTGGTTTATTTATCCTTTCGAGGCATTAATCCATTGGAATACCAACTTACACTCAACAGACGATTTACAATGGGTCGTTTGGATTTAAATGCTGTTAAATTAGTAATCCTGAGGCATTTAGATTAAAACATCTTTTAACCTTGTTTCATGTTGAAAATGCCACAACAATGGGATAATGAATATTTGGTTCACCCTTTCCAATCACACGCTGAACCGTTTTCATTTATTCCAGCTGGGTTGCAACAATAGGGCAATCAATTTAAATCTACCAGCAATACCAGATAAGAACAAAGCAACTAATTTTATTGAATGCTTCAGCTGATGAAGAAAGACCCAAGCAAAGGCAGTATATATTCATTTTCAGATGAATTAACGATATTTTTCAGGTTTTTAATATTAAAATATCTTAAACATTTGCATAACTTTTAAAACAGAAAATTAGTGGAAAACGCAGTATTTCTTAATGCAATTAACCAACGACAAGGTTTTTAATTGCGTCACCAAATATGCTACCTATTGAAACATCGTTAGAAGTTTTTATAAATCATTGTTATATAAAATAAAAGCGGAGAAACCAAAGTAATTTTTCAATTCTAGCGGCTGCTTGTGTAAGTTTGAACACTACTAAAACTCAAAACTATCATTATAAAACAGACAGTAAATACGAAACGGAGAAGATGCTAGCATAATACAAAATTTGCCTCAGGTTACAGCTTTTTAAATTATTTTTGTGCTAAACAATCTTTTCCTTGGTGATATAAAGAGAAAAATCTTATAATGTTTAACAAAGTAAAAAAGCTTTATTAACGCTACTTTGTAATCAAAGAACAATTAAAAGTTGAATTGTTGCTGGTCTCTCCAGCCTGTGCGATTTCATTTTGCATTTTTTGGCCGCGGTATTCGGAAATCTCCTGCAAGTGTTCTATGCGTGCCTGCCTTTTAAAAAATTAGTAGCTTCTTCAGTAATAGGACATTATCTTTAGTGTACTAGTTATGATACATTGATGATTGAGCCTCATTTTCAGCTGTGGTTATTACAGAAAAGTTGATCAAGCTTTGGCGATGCGCTTCGTTTTAAGATACTCACAGGTTCAAGAACGCATATATGTTGGCCAAAGTAATTGACGGTATTTGCATGATAAATTTTGTATCAAATATATCTACAGTGTCGAATGATTGACATTTGTTTGATGTACATCGGAAGATTCGCACAATGCGACATTTAGCCTTATGTTGTCAAAGAAGACTTACTCGAATGTCTCCAAATGTTTTTTTAAAGATAATAACCATGCTTCTGCAAACAGGAATCGATAGTCGTTCTCCACTGCTGGTTGCTACCGTTTTCGATTTTCGTTACTAAATTCTGCGCAAACATCCAGGTGAGGTGCTTGTAATAAATGTACTCTGGTACAATACAAAATCTTGAAGTGTTAATAAATTTACTTTAAAATGCGGTACTTCACGCCCAAATACATGCATCAGCTGCTATCAATATAGTATGATTTAGAAATTAGAAACTTGTATAATAGAAGGTTAATTCCACTCAAAATTTTTTTGCTTTATTAGCACCCACATTGCTTTAGCGTCACCATTACCCTTTAAGTACCCATCATCATCATCACTATACACGTCAGCTAGAGGTGGGAAACACCTCAACTACTGTGCCGCAGTTTAATTCCCCGGCTGTTGTGTTAATAATTTAATTATTCGCATTCTTTGATTTGTGCGATGTGTAACTTGGTTGTATGTAAATATACAAATTGCACTGTATAGTAAAGTCGTTCGCTTATATTTATATCAATATCAAGTGCTAGTATAACAATGCAAAAAGAGCGCTCTGTACCAGAACCTCAGTCGAAAGGTGATTAAACAAAACGGAGAATCTACTTCTAATTGCAAAACAGCATAGCCGGGAAAAGTCTACATAATGAAATTGATGCCTGCAGTTGATTTCAGTGAGTATTATGCGACATTCTTGGGAGCAATATGGTAAATATTCGCCTCTTGATTTTAGTAGGATCCTAAAGTGAATGGAGTTATATTTTCTGACCTAGGTTGACTAGGACATTCAAATGAAAAATATTACGGACTTGCTAAGAATATACCGTCACTCCGTGCTTAATAAACTTTATTTGAATGGACATTTAAATTATGCAATTTGCCTTTTCGTGGTTTATGAAATAGTGTCGTTTGGTACATTTATTGAATATTTCTTACAACATGTAAAATTTAGTTCAATTCCTTGTGTTGCAACTTCAATGCTACTATGTTCACAGTCAACATTTCCGTTACAACGCCACTCGCCAACATCAAGTTGGTTGTATTGAAATCCAAAGCATATATTTTTGCTTCGAATTCGGGATTTGAACCAACATAAATTTAAACCAATATATAACGTGCTAAACAAAACAGTGTTGATATCTCATTGATTATGAAGTGGAAAAGCATGGGCGTCTTACTTAAGTATTAAATGTAAATAACGTAGAGAATAGGCGATTAACGATCACTATTGCGCAACTGTACGTCATGTTACGTAATTGTTTGCTTATTTTCATATAGTTTTAAAGACGTATTCCTAGCTTGCATTAACGTTTTGCACTATGGAGATAACTGTTGCCCTGTTGAACATTATACAGCCAATTAGAGAATGGTAGGATTTTAGCTCTATATATGGCAGAACGTGCGCTTCTGAAAAGTGTGTGAGAAATCTGTCACCTCTACCAGTTTGTACTTCGATTCGTTGTACATGCAACCATTTTGTAGAAAGTTGTAAACCAATACTGATAACTCTAAAGCCATACTTGTGATTTCCTTTCGGTGTTAAGCCTCTTTGAGCAATTCAAGTAGAAATAGTGGTATATTCGTGTATCCCAAGGAGTGCATTTTCATTAATATATTCCACTGCACACAAAAACTAAAAGAGCACAGCAATAATTGAAAATTGTGCTACTGTCAATGGATAATTCGGCACAATAATGCCAATATATACAAGGATTTAACATCATCAAGAGATAATGGCAAATTTTAAATAATACTTTCTCCGCCTAAACGTTCCATGGCTCTATAGCTTCACGAATATTGGTTGCCAGTTACCGTATTACAGACACTACTTACAAATTGTTTTACCATTACAACAAATTTGGCAAAAGAAGGGCGAAACGTCCATTTACATATACTGTAATAATGCAATGTTTTAGGTGGATCTTGTTTAGATGAAACATATCCCGCCTCAAGCACATATCTGTGCAACAGTGTATTTAATTTTATTAAACATATTATTCGCCTGTCAACAATTTTACTATTTCTTATTCATTCAAACAATGCTTTCCGTAGCAAGAAGCCTTACCTAGGGGTAGACAATATAAAATCTGTCTAAGCGTCAGACATAACAAACTAATAGAATTGATAAACTTCAAATCTTGACGGTTCGTGGGAATTGCATGTAGCACTGAACACTTAAATTATCTGTGAAGGCAATACAAGCCAAGCGAAAGAAGCATAAAACCGTTCTAATTTTTAGCTGCAAGAAAATAGCATAACTGAAACTCCATTATCATTGTCAATTAACTACACGATTTCTCTTTAATTAAAATGCAAACCTTCGTGTTAAGCTATACACTGTCTTTATAAGCACCACTCGGTTTTTTAGAAATGGACGTAATATCGAATAATTTTCTTGGGATTTTGCAACTTGGATCCGTATGCTGAGTTTGGTTGGAACGGAAAAACATAGGATATGAATACTGTAAATGACAGCCTATTTACCGTCAAATTAATAAAACGCTGAAGGTTATGCTAACTCTCTTACGTTCTATCAGAGCTTATGAACTTATACTCCTGTAACAGCGTTATTGTTACTCTGGATGAATTGCAACAATTTAACCACCGTTAGTTAGGGCTTTGGTGGTTTCAGGTCCTTTGGAATGCGCACTGCATTTAATACGTGGAACAAATATGGATAATCGCGAAACCACTCCAGGCTAAAAAAATTCCTTGATTGAGCAGAATAGGATGATACGAAATCAAACTTTGTCTATCAGATGACAAGAAGCTATTCCGGATTTAGTCTGTGTTTTGCAAAAGGTTATCGACAAACGCAACAGCTAGCTAGAAACTCATTAACATTGACACGGATGAGCATTTATATGCGCGCGCTTATGCGGCACATTAACGTCCGAGTTTCACTTTATTCTCACAAATCTTTAGGTAATCGACACAAATCATCCCACGAGATCTATCTGATCTTGCAATCGTTATCCTTATTATAATACTATTCCAGCTTTCTTATCCTATTCTACCATGCTTGCATGTCTTCCTGAAAGAATCTTCCGGAATCCTCTGTAGCTCTGTCCTTGCAACCCATTCAATGTCGTCCAGGTTTTTAAAACTGATCACCTTGATAAGTCTGTGGTTTAGACAATAGATAATATTCATAGGAAAACAAGCAGGGTGTGGCGAAAATGCTCCAGCGCTGCGTTTTTCTCCTTGGTTCGAAGAGCAAACTCCAGAGCCTTCAGTAAAACATTAATATTTCGCCAAGAATGAATAAATTATCCACTTAAAATTCAAAGTCATACTCGTGTTGATGACACGCCGGATCAAAATGCTCTGGGTACCCGCCAATATCGGACTGTTGTTAAAGCAGTTATTCTACTCATAAGATCTGGCTCCGTTCAATTTTGCGCCCGTTCAGTAGCTTAAGGCATTCATCAATAAGACTGGTGTTGCATATGCGAACGAGATTAAAAGATCTTGAAGAAAGAACTGCGGAGGGACCCGGAGTAAGCATACAGGGATTGTAGGCATTCGTGGCAGAGGAGCGGAAAGTACATTCGAATTCGTAGGATAAGGCCGATTTGAAAAATAATATGAAATTAAATTTAAAATAATTATCTAAAACATCCTGGAGATTTAAAGCAGTTTGTAACCTTCAACAATTTGAAAAGCACGGAAAGAAGACGAAGACTGGTAGATGCATGCATTTCGTATTGTCTCCTTAGTACTATTAACAATAACCGGTAATCATAGATAGAGCTAAGAGAAGGTGCAACCAGACAAGCTTAAGGTGCAAAATGAACGACGGAAGTTCACACCGACGTCCAAGGCAGCTTTAAGCTGACAAATAATTGTTTCTGAACACACAAGGCTGGCTTAATCCGGCTAATTGCGACAGCTTCGGCAAACCGAAGGAAGCGGGGATTCGTGTGACGTAACACAACTTTAAACGCTGAGCTCAGCTCTAATTGGTGACCCGAGTCTAATTGGTGTTTCCCTATCGAAAAAGCCGGCGGTCTGCGCGAACATGGAATCTGACGAGGGTAGGCAATCTGAGCAACTTCACGTTGAGCCCATTTTGGCACATGCTCCTTTATTCGGGAAGTCAGCGTTCGATTGGTTCTGCCTATGTAAACTTTTCCGCAGTCACATACAAATTGGTATACACCTTGTGAGTTGGCCCAAATAGGCTGAGCTTCCTTCGTTGGAGGTATGGGCAAATTTCGGGTTCGGTTGATAACGACAACTTGTGCAACATAGTAACTTCCTTGTGTAGCAGAAATTATACGCTTATTTTTCTTCAGCGTGGCTGTCATCTTTGAAAGGTAACTCGATATACACTTTCTTCTTGGCTGCCCTGTGCACCAAGTCCTTTGGTCCTCGCGGTTGGCTGTGTTTCTGGATAAATCTTTGAGGATAGCCATTCGCCATTAGTGTTGCTGTAACGAACACCAGCTCATCGTTCAGGCAGTCAGTCGAACAAATTCGTCTGGCACGACTAACTAGAGTCTTCAGAAGTGTCCGTTTGTACCGCACTGGTGTGAAGCTGGTGAAGTGCAGGTACTGACCGGACCAAGTCGATTTTCGGTAAATTGACCTCTTAATCAATACATCCTACCTGCGAGTTATGAGTATGTCCAGGTCTGGTAGACAATTGTTTTGTTCTATTTCACATGTAACCCATAAGTTAGCATGAGCACCAATGAGCCGTTCTACCAAATGTGTGAGCTGCTGCTCCGACGAACAGAAAGCCAAGATATCATCGACATATATTTTGTAGTTTGGCACCTGGGCTATTTCTGGAGAAATGCTTCTTTCTACCATCAACATGAAGAAATCAGCGAGCAAAGGACCTAATGGGCTACCCACTGCTACGCCACCAATCTGACGGTATGGTGTATTCCGGAAGTGAAAATCCACATTCTCCGTGCACAATAGTAGAGATACTCTTAGCTAAATCGCACACGTAATCAACAGTCTGATGTAGCGGCACGTTGGTAAATAAGGATTCTAGATCCAAGAAACAAATTTTTCTGACAGGTTGAGTTCATCCAGATCATCAATGAGTTGAAACGAGTCTTTAGGACTGTATGGATTGAACTGTTGTTTTAGCAGAGCTAGCAACTTCACTTAACAAAGATCGAGTGTGTGCAGGGGCGCGTCCATCATTGGAAGGATTGTCCTGAGTGGCACGTCACAAGTATGTGTCTTTGGGTACCCATACAAATGTGGAATAGTGCTACCACTCGGCTTCAATCTATTAAATGTATCAAAGTCTATCACGCGGTAGAAGAGAAGTAATTCCAGATGACGAATTATGCGCATTTCGACATTGGTTATATCCCCCACTTTCGTGAGCCTTTCGAATTTATTCGCATCGTTGAGTTTGGCGCACATCTCATTGTATTCGGTTTTATTCATGATTACCACTCCTGAACCTTTATCTGGTTTCATTACGACTACGTCCTTAGCTCGTAGTTCACGTAAAGACTGAAAATGTCGAGCTGTGTTGGCACATTTTTCTTTAATGGACAGGGATTTACCTCATGAGCGATATCAGTTAACTTGCTTCTGAACCAATATGCTTATCAGGGCTGGTTGGTTGGAGCTCCTTAAACTGGTCAAAAACGTTTTTAACTTTGGCTTCTATAAACAAGCCGTTCAACGTTTTAGGGGGGAGTTTGTAATCAAGCCCAAATGATAACGATTCTAATTGCAACGCATCAAGTTGTAAGTTCGATAAATTCATCGCTAATTATACGGGCGCATCAGCCAGAAAATGCTGAGGAACTCAGTTCATTCCTAGGAACGTTATTGCACCACCCTCGTTTTTCCCCGGGAGAACCTAATAGTTTATCTCCTTGGAAGGCACTGCTAAATAACACACACATGGGTGTGGACTGATGAACATCAGTCCGCATTCATCTGTGCTAAATAATTTTCATATCAGCGCCAGTTTTAGTTCACTACGATAGAAAAAACCTCGTATCATTCAGTGTGATGCTTCTCCATACGGAGTTGGAGCGGTTTTGTGTCATAAAATGCTGAATGGTGCAATGCATCTGCTTGATTTCGCTTCACGTGCCTTACAACCGACCGAATAAATAATCATAACTTGCTCGAGAGGCCCTATTATTTATCTTTGGGGTCATGAAATGTCACCAGTATACTTGGGGCAGTCGTTTTTAGCTGTTAATTGAGCGCAAACCGTGGATATCCTAAATGGGTGTATCCAAGGGGAACCATCAAATATTTTTATCTAGAAGGTAACGATAAGTCCTAATCCATAGTGCGTATAAATCAAAATATCTTACATCCAAGGCTCTAACAATTGTATGGCTGATGCCCTGAGTCGGTCACGGCACACGACCCTCGCAGGATTAATAGGTGCACTGGTGGACTTAGTTCATTTGTTGCAGTCGCTCCACACTACCACTTTGGCAAGTGACTTCAAATTTCGATTGACCGTTCGGGATCCCAAACGAGTCTCCATGATACGTTTCGCGAAACTGAGCTGGCTTAGTAGAATTCCGCCTGATTTGAAACAATTTGGACTTCGGAAAAATGCGCTGAATATAAACGATGGTTGCTTATTTTGGAGCTCACTTTTGGTTCCACAGTCTAAAGCACGCTGCTTTATTCTAAATGAACTTCACAGTGGATGTCCACGTATTGCCCGAAAGAAGGCCTTGCACGCGACTATAGCTGGTAGCTCAGCTTAGGTGCTAAAATTGAAAACTACCTGAAAACATGTGATCTTTGCCAACAATAGCAGTCGAATAAACCTCCAGGTCTAATACGCACCTAGCTTTAGCCTGATAGGCCGTGGCAGCGTATCCATACTGATTATTTTGCTCTTTTGAAAGGAACATTTTCCCTGTTGATAGTCGACGACTATCCGAAAAGGATCGAAGTTTATCCAGTGTTTTATCCGACGGCCGAAACAACCACTTTAAAGATGCGATCATGGCTTCAGGTTTTCAGAATACCTGAAACTATTTGTTCAGATAATGGTCCTGTTGTACCAGTAAGGATTTTGAGAGCTTTATGCAGAGCCATAGCATTCCACACTTGCGCAATGCCACATATCATCCCGCGTCAAATGGATAAGCGGTAAAGGCGGTGCGGACGGTAAAAAGAATTCTGCTAAGGCAGCTATCAAGAAGCATACAAACACAGTTAGATCGATTTCTTTTGCCTACAGAATAAGGCCGATAAAAGCCACGGGTAAATTTCCTACAGAACTGATTTTCGGTAAAACACTTATTACTAAATAACGCGTATTATTTCCTAATCGTCCAGCGCAAATAGAAGCAAACGAAACAAGTCAGCTACTTTGCAAAGGGATCACGATGTCTTTTTCAAAACGCGAGATCCTGTATATACACGCATTCCCCACGAACAGTTATGGCAGCCAGCAACCTTGGTCACACTTGATGCTACCCAGGCTGAGCTAGAAGGAGATGGTCGCATCTTGAGGATGCATTCAGACCACATACGTCCAGGTTGTGTAGAAACAACAGAAAATGAGGAAAAACTATTTGGCTTAGTCTAGCCGACTGTGTAAAAAACCGCAATGGATACGGCGCAAAAACAAATTGACCAACACTTCACAGATCTCAACGTGCACAGAAACCTGTTGAAAACTTCATTCCAGTATATGGTTTTCTCAAAGAAAGGAGGAAATGTTACCTCCGTCGATGATATTGATAAGTTAGTGCAGTCACCTCGCGTTCTTATTGGTTTGTCTCGCATTTACAATAGTTCCAAACTAATGCTTTAAATCGTGTGCCATGTGCTTCACTTTGCAGTGCTTCCCCTGATACCCCCTGTTTTTTAGTGCGCCTTGTACTTGCCTAACCGCCGTCTGGGGGCGTCCTTGCTTGACATCGTTACTATGTATTACATAAAATTGGGATGCTGGAGGTAACCTAGAAGTTACTAAAGCCTCGGGTGAAGGGTCGATTGTCAATACTCCTATAACATGATACGGAAAGCAAAACATGAGTTAATATAAAGAGAGTTGTGTAAGTGCTGTTTAATGGAAGAGGATGACACCGGTGGACATATAGGTCCGACTGTTGGCTCACCGTAGGTGGGGGGTGCCTTTGATTTCCCGCTCCTGAGAGGAACATCGTGAGTCCAACAACCGTAGTGGGATATTTCAGGCGTACTGTTGTAACTCTTTTGAGGTCCCAGCGTGGATGGTGCTGGCGCAAGCCGACCTAGGCTAGAGCTTGTCATCAACCGTTGAAAAAGCTGCGGACAGAGCTTCGTCCGTGAGTGTAAACTACAGTTTGTTCAAATAATATCGCAATGCCTCTGGCTCAAAGGTATTGTCCAGATTCCCCCTGCCCCGTTAAGTTGAACATAAAATTACGCTTGAGAACTTTTCTGCCCGCTCACCCTACCGTTGCCTTGTTGTTTGTCCCGAACAACAAACTAACCCACTCCACCACGGTTTCAGTTCAATTTGTTGGAATCATATCCGCTTGATCAGTTCCACTATTTTGTGACCGTCGGTGTCCAAATTCCGTATCGAACTCGCTCGCCCTGCTCGCTGTCGTCTGACTTACTATCACACTTCACCTGCGTCTGTCATGTTTCTAAGACTGAACAAGTCTGGATTTTGAGCGTGCAATCATGCGGCCGCCTTTCGGTTCTAAGCTTGTTCATCCACGGACCGATTGGGTTAATGTGATTGGGCCCTTGACTGCCTATTTCCTTATTCCACCGTGGCGGGACCACTATGCCGCGCTGTACTTTGCTTCATTGTGCATTGTGTTTGAACCGGCAAACGTTTGTCCAATGCCGAACCCGACATTGGTTGTGCATCAATTTTTGTGATGCTCGTTGAAGTAATTTGTAATTATGATACTCTTTTGTTGTAACATAACATCGTAGTTCAAAACAGACTGGGGGTTTTGTTAATCAGGTGGTTGCGAACTAGTTTTGGGCGTTGATGACCATTGAATCCGAAGTGGATAACACGGATCGGTGTTCAAGGCTACGTTCAAATATCTCAGATATTATTGATGCCCACCAAGCATTCTGGGGCGGAGTGATCCTATAACAAACTGTATGACTATTGTGTTCTGTAAAATATCCAAAAGACAATTAGACATATTTCGGATAATTGCTGGACAAAAGCACATTGTGATTGCAGTTGGGGTATTACAGCCGATTGACTTTGGTACCGCATGCACTGGTTTTGCTGGCAAGTTCAGCCTATTCAGAAAATGCGCTTCCGTAAATAGACCCAATGGTAATACAAGAAATAAAATGACCATTTTTATGTGACAAGGACACGATCAAAAAGTCACGATGGCGGCGGGCGGAAAACAGGCGTTTATTCAGTATAGTGTAGCATATTTAAAGGAAATAAACACTGACAAGTAAAAAAACTTTATTAACGCTACTTTGTAATCGAAGAAAAATTAAAAGTCGAATTGTTGCTGGTCTCTCTAGCCTGTTCGATTGCATTTTGCATTTTTTGGCCGCGGTAATCGGAAATCTCCTGCAATTGTTCTACGCGTGCCTGCCTTTTAACATATTAGTAGATTCTTTAGTAATAGGGCATTATATAATAGTGTACGAGATATAATACATGGATGATTAAGCCTCAATTTCAGCTGTGCTTATTACAGAAAAGTTGATCAAGCTTTGGCGATGCGCTTCGTTTTAAAATACTCACAGGTTCAAGACCACATATTTGTTTGCCAAAGTGATTGACAGTACTTGCATGATAAAAAACTTTTGATCCAATATACATATATATAGTTTCGAATGCGTGACATTTGTTTGATGTGTATCGGAAGATTCGCCCAATGCGACATTTGCCTTATGTTGTCAAAGAAGACTTACCCAAATTTCTCCATATTTCATTTTCACGATAATAACCGTGCATCTGCAAACAGGAAATGATAGCCGCTCTCCACTGCTGGTTGCTACCGTTATCATTTCAGTCACTAAATTCTGCGCAAAAATCCAGGTGATGTGCTTGTAATCAAGGTACTCTTGTACAATACAAAATCTTGAAATGGTAATAAATTTACTTTAAACTGCCGCACATCACGCCCAAATACATTCACCAACTGCTCACAATACAGTACTGCGGTAGAAATTAGAAATCGTTGTAATTCTACTAATAGAAGATTACCTACACTCAAATTGTTTTTCCTTTATTAGCACCCCCATTGCTTTAGCGTCACCATTACCGTTTAAGTACCCATCATCTACATCATTATTCAAGTCAGCCAGAGGTGGGAAACACCTCAAATACTTTGCTGCAGTTTAAGTACCCGGCTGTTGTGTTAATAATTTTAGGATTCGCATTCTTTGATTTCAGCGTGGTGTAACTTGGTTGTATGTAAATATACAAATTGCACAGTATAGTAAAAATCTTCGCTTTTATTTATACCAAGTACTAGTATAAGATTGTAAAAAAGCGATCTCTACCAGAAAGAATGTCGAAAAGTGATTTTAAAAACGGTGAATCTACTTCGAATTGCAAAAGAGCATAACTAGGGAAAATGTACATAATGCAATTGATGGATGCAGTTGATTTCAGTGAGTAGTATGCACGATGCTTGGGAGCAATATGGCAAATTTTGGCCTCCTGATTCCAGTGGCATCTTAAAGTGAATTGAGTTATATCTTCTGAGCTATTTTGACTAGGACATTAAATTGAAAAATATTAGGGACTTGCTAAGAATATAACGCCACTTCATGCTTAATGAACTTTATTTGAATGCATATTTAAATTATGCAATTTGCCTTTTTGTGGTTTATGAAACAGTGTCGTTTGGTACAGTCATTGGATATTTCTTAAAACGTAAAAATTAGTCCAATTCAGTGGGTCGTAACTTCAATGCTACTATGTTCACAGGTCAACATTTCCGGTACAACGCCACTCGTCAAGATCAAGTGGTTGTATTTAAATCCAAAGCATATATTTTTGCTTCGAAGTTGGGATTTGAACCTACATAAATTTAAACCAACACATAATGTGCTAAACAAAACAGTGTTGATATCGCAATGAGTATAAAGTAGAAAAGCATGGGAGTATTACCTAAGTATTAAATGAAACAGCATAGAGAATAAGCAATTATCGCAGGACTAATGCGCAACTTTACTTCACGTTATTAAATGTTTGCCTAATTTCACATATTTTTAAAGTCGGATTCCTAGCTTACGTTAATGTTTTGCACTATGGAGTCAACTGTTGCCCAGTTGAACATTCCACGGCTAATTAGAGATTGTAAGGTTTTGGCTCTAAATATGGTAGAACATGCGCTTCTGAACAGTGTGTGAGAGAGCTGTGACTTCTTCAGGTTTGTACTTCGATTCGTTGTACATGCAACCATTTTGTAGAAATATGTAAACCACTATTAGCAATTCCAAAGACATACCTGTGATTTCCGTTCCGGTATTTAGCCTCTCTGAGCAATCCAAGTTGAAATAATGGTATATTCGTGTATCCCATTGAGTGCATTATCATTATTGCATTACATTGGGCACAACAACTAAATGAACTCAGCAATAATTGAAAATTGTGCTACTGGCAATGGATAATTCAGCATTATTGTCAATATACACAACGATTTATCATCATCAAGATATAATGGCAATTTTTACAGAATACTTTCTCCGCCTTAACTTTCATGAATATTGGTTGCCAGTTACCGTATTACAGACACTGCTTACAAATCTCTTTAACATTACAAGCAATTTTGCAAAAGAAGGACGAAACCTCAGTTTACATACACTGTTTTAATGTAATGTTTTTAGGTGGATCTTGTTTACGTGATACATATCCAGTCTCAAACACACATCTATTCAACAGTGCATTTAATTTTATTGAACATATTATTTGCCTGTCAATATTTTTACTCCTTTTTATTCATTCAAACAATGCTTTCCGTGAAAAGAAGCCTTAGCTAGAGGTAAACAATATAAAATCTCTCTGTCAGACATAACAAGCTAATAGATCTGATAAACTTCAAATGGTGACGGTTCGCGGGAATTGCATGAAGCACTGAAAACTAAATTTATCTATGAAGGCAATACAGTCCAAGTGAAAGAAGCATAAAACCGTTCTAATTTTTAGCTGCACGAAAATATAAAAACTGGAACTCCCTTATCATTGTCCATTGATTACACGACTTGTATAAAATAAAATGCAAGCATATGTGTTAAGCTGTACACTGTCTTTATAAGCACCACTAGATTTTTTAGAAACGTTCGAAATATCGAACAATTTTCTTCGGATTTTGTAATTGGGATCCCTATGTTGTGTTTCTTTGGAAAGGAAAAACATAGGATATTAGTACTGTAAATGACAGCGTATTTGCTGTCAAATTAATAAAATGCTAAAGCTTATGATAACTCCCTTGCGTTCTGGCAAAGCTTATGCACTTATACTCCTGTAACAACAGTATTGTTACTTTGGATGATAGCTCAATTGCAAAAATTTAATCACCGTTATTTAGAGCGTATGTGGTTCCAGGTGCTTTGGAAAGCGCACTGCATTTAATACGTGGAACAAATATGGATAATCGCGAAATCCCTCCAGGCAAACAAAATCCCGTGAATGTTTCAGAATAGTATGATACGAAATCAAACTTTGTCTATCAGATGACAAGAAGTTGTTCCGGATGTAGACTGTTTTGTAAAGTTTTACCGAAAAACGCAACAGCTCACTAGAAACCCATTAACATTGACACGGACAAGTGTTTATATGCGCGCGCCTATGCACGCACATTAACGTCCGAGTTTCACTTTATTCTCACAAATCCTTATGTAACTAACACAAATCATCCCACGAGATCTATCGGGCCTTGGCAGCGTTATCCTTATTACGCCACTGTTCCATTTTTCTCATCCTACTCTACCATGGTTGCATGTCTTCCTGAATGATTCTTCCGGAATCCTCCGTAGCTCTGTACTTGCAACCCTTTCGATGTCTAGGTTTTTAAAACTGGTCACCTTGATAAGTCTGTTGTTTAGACAAGAGATAATATTCACAGGAAACCAGATGGGGTTTGGCGGAGATGCTCCAGCGCTGCGTTGTTCTTCTTGGCTCGAAGAGCAAACTCTAGAGCTTTCAGTGAAACACTCTTACTTCGCCAAGATTGAATAACTTATCCACTTAAAAATCAAAGTCAAACTCGTGTTGATGACACGCCTGATCAAAATGCTCTGGGTACCCGCCAATTCCGGACAGTTGTTGAAGCAGCCATTCCACTCATTAGACCTGGCTCCGCGTAATTTTGCGTCCGTTCAATAGCTTAAGGGGATCATCAATAAGACTCGCCTTGCATATGCGAACGACAGTAAAAAGGCTTTGACGACAGAACTGCGGAGGGTCCCGGGTTAATCATATCGGGATTGTATGCATTCATGGCAGAGGAGTGGAAAGTACATTTGATTTCGTAGGGTAAGGCCCATTTGAAAAACAATGTGAGGTTAAATTTAAAATTAATCATCTGACAAATCCTGGAGCTTTTCTGGCACATCGTTGACGGTGCGAGTTAAAATTTGACCTATCAGATCATTGAATAATGTCATTTCAGTAAGCATTTTAAAATAGTCCTGGCTGCTCGTTGTTGTAATTTGGTACTGGCTTCATTTTTTTCGCAGAATGTGGAAGGAATCATGGCAGTCTGGGTGTACCGTTATTTGAAACGTGACGCCTCTTATAAAATTAGTTCGTATGTGGAAGGCACAGCTTTCCTATTATATTTGCTGTTTTAGCTGTATAATACATCAACTAATCCCATCTCCCAACGATTATAATGTATCATTTCCGAATGTTTCCTATGGAATTACCTCAGGCAAGTAATAGGAAATGTTTTAAGCGGTTTCATCATAAGAAGAGTGCACCGAGCTCTCCTGTGGTTATGTAACATATATGGGACGAAATAATGCTTGCGCATATGGAACGATATTCCCAGCATCCATCATTTGTCGTCGGAGTAAAATGAGATAACATACTGTGCAATTTTCTCCACTGTAGTAGCGTATGCAATTAATCCCTGTGTGAAAGAACGAGTGTTCAGTAGCTGCTATTATGCTTTTTGATTCCTTTCCCGTTATTTGCTATTATTTTGGGCAGTCAAAGTCAAAATTCCGTCGTCTTTTGTTTCACTGCATTTATGTAGTATTTCGTCTCTTTATCTTATGAACCACATGGTAGCTCCTGATGAGAAGCATTTCCTGCGACTCCAAGCAAACAATTTTTATTTACATCAATGTATAGTATCTAAGCCCAAGAAAATATTTTCGCCATAGTAATCCACGTGACGCTTATAGGGTCCATTTCACGATTGTTGCGCTACTGACACCTGAACTTTTCTATTGAAATCTACTCTCAAATTTATGGCAGTACTACGGAACTACACTGAAAAGTCTCGACAAAGTATACAAAATGCAGCGGAATACTCTTATAACGAATCAGCATATAGAACTAATGTATCCCGCTCGATTCGTTAATCACCGTTGTTACCAAAAGGCACTAATAAGTTTATTTGTCACCAGATGCTCGTTCGCTCCGTTTTCTTACAATTTGTGTACCAAAAATTTCTTCGCAATATCACATTATAATATGACGCTATTAAACAGTAAGAAAAAGATACCCCCTAAACTTACAGGAGAAAACATTATCTCAGTTACAGGTATCTGTTAAACAGTACACACATTGAAAATGTAATGTTTGGCGACAAAATCTTAGGAGGTAAATATTTGAGTGTTTCAGCACGCGAACATGGGACTTCTGAGAATGCTGTATGAGAAATGAGAGGCCAACAAACTTATGGTTTTTCGTCCATTCATAAAGCAAATTTGTATAGGCCGACAAGGCATTCAGGGCTCCAAGCAACATATCATATACATCGTTTTGGCGCGAATATTTCTATGACCCTCTACTAAAGGCAAAATATTCCGGATAGGGATTCCAACTGCATTTACAACTAAAGATAACGGTGTAGGGGGGAGAACGGGCAACACGGTAGGACTAATCATCAGAGTAAAGTGGGCATGTTCTTGCATCGCATGATTCATGTAACTTATGAGACTGTACACACAAGAACAAAGATCCACAATCAAGCCGCAAGTATTCCCCACTTATTTGTCTGCATATTAAGGAATTTCATAGGTGGCTGAAATATCTAACCGAACATTTAAGGTTTAACGAAGCAATGTAGATTATAGATGATTTATTATTAGATGAGAACTGAAAGCTTTTTATAAAATTTTGAAATAAAAGTAAGGAGGAAATAATTGAAGTGGAAATAGTTCTTTAGTGTCATACACGGTATTTAAGAAAGGTACTGTCCGTTGCATCAAGAGTTCGATCCAAAACAGTTGGACGAAAGTGGACCCCAAATTAAGGCTACTGATGTTTTCAGTGTGTTTTAGGTTGTACCAAAACGCTACTCTGAAGGACTCAGGAGAGGAATGTTATCGATGGCCGAAGCCATTGTTATCAGCATTACACAAAAGAACTATGCAACCAGAGGGCAATTGTTCAAGGGCTCATATGCCCTGAGGCTAACACACTTCCAGACAGCTTTCACTTCACACACTGACACCCACCGGATAATGGGTGAGTCACCCAATCAGTTGAAAAGCACTTGCTCGGTCTCGTGAGCATATGTGTGTCTCTATGTCTGACTACGTGTGGTAGCCTCTGCTTCAGTAGATCGACCGCTTTATCCATCAAGATAGCTCAATAGCTGCCTTGCCTTGATTCGCCAATCTCTACCGCGTTTCATTAGCCTACCCTGTTTTAGCTTCTATTTTGTAGTTATAAAAGCTTGAGAAGATTTATCAAAAAGAGTTTTCTTCGCAACCTTGTGTTTTATCAGTTCCATAGGTATAATGCTTGAGTTAAAAAGTGAGCAAGCAACAGAAGACTTTCAGTAACTTCAACAAACGTTTGAAGTTTAACTCTGGACCTGAGGATGCGAGGACCGACATCAGATTTCTAGAGAAAAGCTTGCAGCGTAAGCAATATCCGAAGACGCATTGGAAAGCACTTAAACGGTGTCGTGTGCTTCCAACTACTAAATCACTCAAGTGCCATACTCAAACATGCTGGAAACTATACAGCCGCGAACCTCTGAATTTGAATGTCTGTGTTCGCTTTACAGATCAATCGTAGTAGAGCTCCATACAGTGCACAGCCATGCTTTCAACTTTTCAACTTTTAAATGTACAGAAGGTGGATACAAATGTGTAAGAAAAGAAGTACGATAAACTGCCTAAAAGCATAGAACCAACTCCGCCAGAACCTAAGTTTTCGGCCTATCCATAAAGATATGTGCACAATCAATCCAGCTTATTGCTTAGTCAGTTGCAACTAGAGGTACTAGCACTTGGAACAAGATTTTGCTTTTCTCATCCTAGTTGTGGACAAGTCTAACCAGCTACCCAGAAAAATTCTGATGCAACAACCGAGCGAGCTGACGCCTAGTTCCTCGCTTGCAAAGGAAATGTTCAGAATCGTCGTGGTTCATCTCGCGCAACAATACCTGAGCTACAGAGCCAGCTCATATAATCTCCTGACTAAGAAACACCGCGGGGCCATCAGGGAATTGAGATCGATTCGAGATGTGATGAATTTCAGAACTAATAAAGGATTGGGATAGCTACTAACGGATAAATCTAACTACGTCCTCAAGATACATTCCATTTACAGTACACGAGACATTTCTTACGTGAAACGGTACAGAATCCTATCGCACAGGACGAGAACAAAATCACGCAAATATTGAATGAGCTGAAACGCAGGAACCTGACAGATGACGCACTACTGGGACGGCTAACTCCAGTTCGATCACATCCTCCCCTACTTTACTCACTACCCAAAGTACAAAAGCCAAAGGTTCCTCTACTTCCGATAATCAACTTGTCAACCTCCGCTTTTCACCGATAAACTTCCGTGTTGCACCGTGGTAGGTGGATCGGCCACATGCGCGTAACCACGTCGCTGATTCCTGCGCAGTGGCAGCAAATTGCGGCTGCACTGCATATTATCTGGCGACAGTTAAAAAACGAGTAGACGATGCGTTTTCTTATTTGCCTTTCATTTCATAACTTGTTAGCCAGAGGATACAAAATGCAATCAAAAGGTGTATTGCCAAATTCTGAACCAGTAGATTGACTGATCTGTACTTTTAGCACGCAAATTATCTCCGATGCTCTAAATAAGGTTATCCTAGATATACCAAAAGCTTTACATTTTATAGCGAAATTATGTTTTCCAAATAAGTTCCATCCCACGGAAGTTGACAAACATTGTTTTTGCCCGTAACACACCATTGTTCTCTTGCTCCATCTGGGTACGATAAGCTCACAATACCTGTAGTCCGCAAAGTCAATGAATCTCTTAAAACTCCGAAACCGATATAGTTTCGAATAGTGTCTCCAGCAATTTGTTCCAATATTTCACCACTCGACCCTGGAAGCATAGATGGTGAGCGATGCGCTTTGAATCCGGTACCTCCAGTTTGTACCGGTGTCCGCGTGTGCTGCTTGGCGCGCGAAAGCGCAGCAGCGGCCTCAACAATTGGAGGTGGACCAGGTGCAGTATCCGGTGCCCCAAAAGGTGACCAATGCGAAACCGGTGATTCGACAACACATGAAGCCATAATCTCCTACATCGGACCTCGTGCGGCATTCCTCCTTAAACTGGGGATGCGCCGCGTATCTACATGCTGGACCAGTTCCAGTCTCCGCACCTCAAGTATTGCATTTGGACAATAGGAGGATGAGCCGTACTCAAGTACCGGTCTTGTCATAAATCAGAAAAGTCGGGTGCTTATCTCTGTAGACCAATTGCAGCAACTGCATCTAAGCGACCAAAGCAGGCGTAATCCGTTCGCCTACAGTCTGTTCGTGATATCAACAGACGGCAGATTATAGTGTGACGGTAAGCTTAGATCCATTACGAAATTGGTGGGATGCAGCAAGTGACCGGCAAGGGTGTAAACACGCCCATTCCCACTCCTACCCAGACTCATAAACGAAGCGTTTTCCGGGTTGGCCGGTAAGTTATCTTCTCCAGATCACCGGAATAGGCGTTCGAGGTTCTGCTGAAGGGCATCACAATTGTCGGAAGAATGAAGTATCTCCCACAGCTTAGATTCGTCTGCACTTAATGCGCAAGGCGACCGAAGAAGCAGTGATATTTCGATGATGTGGATCAGGATTAAAATAAGTCCCAGTACTGTGCATTGGGGTACGCGGATATTGGAGGGTTGCCATTCCGTTAGGTGGTCATCCACCTGTACCGCCATCTTCTCCCAATAACGAAGTCACTGATCCACTGCTGCAGTGCGCCCCAAAACACCACATCCTCAGCTTGTGAAGCACGACCTCATTGTTCACTTTATCGAACGCATAATTAAAAGCAATGTAGATAACACCAATTAACTTCCCCCGGTTCAACGCTTGTAATCATTCCTGCCGCGTGAACAACAGGTTGTTGATGCATGAGCGGTCCTTCATGATACCGTGCGGTGCCGACGTTAGGCGATCTTTCGAGTCCAGTACCTGGAGAATGCATTTTTTCACAATCTTCTCGAACATCTTCGCCAAAACAGAGGTGAGACAAATTGCCCGGTAATTGTCCACATTGCGTGTGTCACCGCCTTTTGGGATAGCCTTCAATACCGAGCATTTCCTGTCGCTCAGTAATGCATCCTTGGACATAGATCTGTAAAATAGATCCGTCCCGAAACCTAAGAGGATAGCTAATAAAGACTTTGAAATCCTCGGGCAAAGTCCATTGGGTCCGGCAGGTTTCATGCGGACATATTCTACACCGCTATCTAGGCTCTCTAGTTAAGTAAGGGTCGAACACAAGCTCTGCATAGGCGCGCCACAATCCAGTGACACAGTGTATGGTTTAAATTAACCGCAGGATCTGATATAACCCGTTGCTCCAAGCAATGCCCGTTGAAACCCAGTGGCTAAGAGTTAGCGGATACATCAACTTACTATGGTCCCGGTTCAATGCCTAATAACTCCAGCAGATAAGAGGAAACAACCTAAAACGCTTCACGCATTGCAGTCTTTTCAGACTGACGACAACAAATTTGCTTCTGGTTCATCAGCCAGCAATCAAATGGCCATTGTTTACTTCAATGGGATAGCAGTTCACTATGAGATCGCGCGTCGCAATCTATCAACAAAACGTGCACATCCAATTTACCCACCAACCTGTCATTAACCGTGGTGCCAAGCTTTGTCCGTCATTACCAAGTGGATTAGGTGCATGGTCACCAATGTAATCCTGATGGTTCCTGGTTCAATGCATGCAGTTTTTATCTAATGCAAGAAAATAACTTCAAAAAGTTTCATTGTAGGCAGTGTTTTCCGATGCTAAACCCCATATTTGCATCCGATTCATCAGACACGGTTCTAGTGATTGAATGACCAGGGTTTACTTCAATGGGAATCGCGGTCTACTTTGAGATTGCGCGTTGCAATCCATCCACATAGCGTACATTTCAAACCGATCACAATATATATCATTAAACGTCGAGCTAGCCTTTGCCAGTTTTGACTCAGTGACTTAGGTATAATAGTTACAAATCTAGTCCTAATATTTTCGGGTTCGATGCCTGGAATCTTAGTCTGATGAGGGGAAATCACCTCAAAACGCCTCACGGAGTGCAGTGTTTCGGGCGGGCAGCACCCAATTTGATTATCCTCAAAAAGCTGTGGTCCTAGTGATAGAACGCCCATGGTTTAGTTTATAAGGAACAGCGGAATACTTTGAGGTTTCGCGTCACATTCCTTCCACACAACATGCACTTCAAATTAATCCTCTAATCTGTCTTTAACGGTCGTGACATACTTCGTCCGTTTGACCTGGTGGCTTATGTTTATCGATAGCAAAGATCATCCCCATAGTCCCGGATTCCATGCACGCTGTCGTGGTCTGATGAGATTAAATAACCTCAAAACCCTTCATGGTGTGCATTGCTTGTGAGCGTGCAACACACAAGTTGCTTCTGTTTCATTAGCTACGGTCCCGGCGATCGGATGTCCTAGGTCTAATTCAATGGGAATCGCGGTCCGCATTGTTATTGTGCATCGCAATTCAGCTACCCAATGTGCAATCAAATTATGAACAGTGAACAATGATCTATAAGGGGTACAAAAGCAGGTGATTGACATGTCCCGTAGGGTGTTCAGCGTGACAAAAAAGATAGAGCAAGGGATAATGGAATCGTCAATTTGAGCGATTACAAATGTAACTGCACTGTCGTATAAAGGGAGTTTGAAAAGACAATGTACGCACACAAAGCAATAAGGGGAGTGGTTATTGATCACATAATAGGCGAGAAAAAATAAAAAGATAGCAATGACAACGCTTACTCGTGTGCAACTATCTTGGGTCGAAAGGATACAGAAATCCACGCTACAACTGCGAAAGATGACAGAGATTGTTTGGAGGATGAAGTGTTGGATCAACAAGACGAAAGTATCATGGAGAAACTCCTTGAAGGCATCCAAACGACTTCTATTAAGAAGGAACAGCCGTGACGCTCACTCCCAGGCGCTGGGACACAGCGTTTAAAACTGGGGAACAGTTGAAGCAAGTACCTGCAATAAAGGGGCACACCTACATCATATCGCTTTGCACTGAACGGACGCGGCCGGTAACGTATGCAACCGGAGCGCAAACTGGAGAACCATTCAGTTGCTCATTTGTTCTCCGAGCTGGGAAATTTGTTTGCAAATGTTTCACCACCATGCGAGGTGACGTCGTCAGATGTTGTGGTCCATGACCACCAATCCCGTCGGGTTTCCGGATGACCCGAACATAAGCACCGATCTGCGGACGTTACATGCCACTTCCTGACAACAGAAAACTTACAGATGATTGTGACTGTGTGTAAACAGATCTCATACACGACATTATCTGCACGTTAACTACATCAGCATTGACAGAGAAATTACGAGTTGCAGGGGCCTGGTTGGCAAGTTTCATCACACTGGGGCATGTTACAGACCTATCAGACTCAAGCAAACTAGACAGCTGATAGACTGTCTAACTAAAGAAAATGGAGGATTCTGAGTTGTTCGGGAATCCATAACTGTGTGGGTTGACACTGTTAACGAGAGCCTCCGCCACGTGTTCGAAATCACCGACAGGTTCCCACTTGCTGTTATTAATAAGATGTATTTGTTATGCCGATTGAAATGTCTATTGGATCTGGATAAGTGTCAAGTAACCACGCAGAACTGTACGGTATTGTTTATACTTTGCGGACGTTATAGTTTGGAAGCTTTTACAATGTATGAGGGCACCTCAGACAGTTAAAAGTATGTGAACGCTTCGGTTCGTTCACTCAACCTGGCCACTGACGAGCGTACACTGGAAAAATTCTAGGACGTGTAGCAGAATCAATCAGATGAATTCGCATGGCGAACTGGAGAACTGCGTCGAACCAACCTCGTAAAACGCCAAATAGATACGGGGGATGTGGTCCCGATTGAAACACTCCCAAGACGAATCTCAAAACATTGGTGATTTGAGTTGCATAAGCTTACCGATGAAATGCTGGCAAAGAATTTAGTACGACTCTCTACCAATCCAAGGCAATCACGGTCATTTTTATGAAGGAAAATAGCGGTGTCGACACCCTGCAAGCTGTGTTTGTGTAGATAGGTCAGCTTTTGCCATACAACCCCCGCGTTAAAATTGACGTGGATTGTCCTGTCAAGGAGAAGACAAACCTTGGTAAATCACTTGGCGTCAAGACCCTTTGAAGCGTAGGGGCCTATTGCATCTGCAGCGCGTTTGCTACTTCCAAAGTCGTTCATGTTGGGGCATCAGTCGTTCTGAATGGAGGAAATCCTTGCCTCACCTTTCGTAGGCTATTGAGGCGCTTGTACAGCAGTTTGTGTTTTGCACTGAAGGTTGTTGTAATACTCTGCTGATAGAGCGCTTGTCTTCCTTTAACATTTGAGTGCAGTGGTTAAGTTGGGCTACGTATTTGTCCCAAGTTTCTTGTGCTGGAGATTCTCTGTACACTCGTCATGCTGCGTTGCGCATCGTCATCCATTTTCGAGTTCTGCTCCTAAGGTAAGAAACTGATTTACACTTATTGCAAAGTTTTATCTCTGAAGTCACTGAAATCAGCTGACTGAATTTTTTGACGAACTCGAGCCCGGCAACTTCCGGGGGTTCTACTTCGAGGAACGACCAAGCTGTGGCACTGACGAGCTGAACTAATCGATCATAGCTTGTGTTTGTTCGTACAGTCTCATCTTTCTCATTCAGATATTCTGCATAGCAGACGAAGTTGAAACTGATCATGGCGTGATCACTGCGACCCAACGGGCAGTCTAAAACCAACACATCAATCATATGCTTCTCGTTGGTAAGCACAAGATCCAGCACGGATGGATTGAACCAAAGAACATCGTGCAATGTCCAAGGAGGTTAGATGCAATGCTTGACCTGTTTGTTAGCAATCTGAACATTTTTCTGTTGTAACGGAGCACCGTTCGGGAGCTCTGATTGAGCCATCGTAAAGTCATGTCATGTTAGTTATAGCAAGATGAACCAGAAAGATTTAACAAGTTGCCAAGATCGAAATTCACGTGGGGATAATGCTTTCCCTGATCAATCAACGATTGCGTGAAACTAGCGTTTTCATGGAATGCACATCATGTTATGAGGCATATGTATCGAAATATTGTAGACAGTTAACCAGTTCCTGTAAATTGTGTTCCGACGCTAGTTGTCCAATTAGAATACTTTTCATCCGTGCTGACGATTCCCCAAAAGATGAAACGCGCGTACAGTGCTTTTTTGGTCGTGTGACGGCTGTCTGAGTCAGTCTAGATGTGACGAGTTTCTATCTATACCACTCAGTTCACCCTAATACTCCTCTGTAATCAGTACGCAGACCAAATTGCTTATAAGGTTATAAGTTAATTGGCGCTAAGATTGGTAAGCTCGTCACTTGGTGAGGGGCTACCATGTCCTCTGCACGGCAGTAACGTGTAAGTCAATGGATAGTCCGCGGCACTATATCGCATCCAGTAACTTATTTATGATGGTCGTTAACGTCCGCTGTAGCTCAGTGGACTCAACCACAGACTGGCAACAGTTGAGTTGCAAGTCCGAGTCCTACCAGGGTCCGATGGAATGCGCAATGCTGAGGACTCCCGAAAGGATGAAACGAGTGTACGGTGCTTTTCCAGGCTTGTGACAGCTATCTGAGTGAGTCTAGATGTGACGATTTTCTACTTATATGAAGGAATGGCTTTTAAACTCATACATCGCATCATCAAATTCTCTATCGAGTGGTATAAAAATCAAATTGCGTCAACTCATCCAACTTGAAAATGTAGGGCACACGAACTTAACGGTCCTTTTTACCCAAAGATTCAGGCTAGGCTATAACATATACATGGATAGCTTTTAACTTTCCTATTTTTAAAACAAATGACTGACATTATCACTTGTACAATGAGAAAATTAGCGTTGTATATCGGATAACCACTGCAAGTAATACCGTTGCGGTCACAACGAGTGCCGTGGCACATGTGCTCTGTCGCACACATTCCGTACCGTCTGGGATACAACAGTAGGTAAATAAGTTGGAAAGACCAGTGACTGACAGTTCCTTTAGTGTTGCCGACTTTATCTCTTCACTGTCAGTCATAATAAGAACGATGGACAAACAGTTAGCCGCACAAAATGTGAAACTAAAGATAAGTAACTCATTTGGCAAAGTCCTTATGTCCGATTCATATATATTTATGGCTCCGACTAATTCAAAGCCAAAGCACAAAATTGGAGCATTAAACTTCCTAATTGCAGTTGCCCCTGAGGTTGCCCAAAGATGCAGAATATGAAAAAATGTCATAGCGCTCAACAGAGTTGACGATGTCTCGATCAACGAAAACAGGCGTACGGTTTCGAAAGCGTGCAATATGTCGTGACGTGCGTGTTCTCGAGTCATCTGGATTTCCCTCTATCCTCTCTCCATCTGCTCGCAGCGTTATCACTGTACGCTCAAACGAACCGGCTCGACGTGCTCTTTCCAACGCACAGCGTATTTCGAATCCACGCATTACAGACGACTATATCTCGTGGATTTTTTAGTTTTTCCGTTTTCTCTGTGAAGGTTTACACGAGGAATTTCTTTCGGTTTGCATCCTACACCAAAATTGTGACCTTTTTTGGAAGCCCAACATAAGGGCTCTGTAACAAATACACGACTGCTTTTATCGATAGCTGCGTAAGGCAGATACAGGCAGCAATATCAGGGATCTACCGCTACTCTTTCGATTCTATCTCAGTCACTGAGGCTGCCACTTCAAATCAACCCACCGGCCCCACACCACAAAGAAGCCCTCTGACAAGATCGATAGCCTGTGCTTCGTTCCGAGGCCTGTCTGGATTCACCTGCAACCGCTTGTGACCTGTCTGTGCTGACCCGACTGCTAACCGGTGTGTCATGGGAAAGGTGAGACAACAACAACACGTTTGGACTTGGTGGATAGATCGCGTTTCCTAAGCAACAGCGTGTGCAACTCGGAGGCGGAGATTCAAATAGTTCACTGCGGTGCGTTCTTTTTGTTCCTAATTAAATCGCACAGTTTCCGGGAGTTGCCATTTTTCACCAACATTATATTTAGACGTGGATTTTCAGTTAAGGATGCCCCTCAGCAATTTCTTCCTCCTTCTCTTACAATGCCCTCTGCATGACTTTTGGCATTAATACCCTATCCACTTAAACTTGATCGCCACAATTTTCCACAGCAATCTTTTTGTATCCTCCCACTCATTCTCCTCCCACTCTAATCCCAATGGAACTGGCAGATCTCATGGCAAGGGATTCGCTGCGGGAGGCTCTACAACTAATGTGATTGCAAGAGTGA
>OX104066.1:14529158-14601620 GCA_944474145.2 Dicrocoelium dendriticum
TCTTGGGCATTGAGCGCCCTTCTCCTTGGGCAGTCTCCTTGGATCCCCCCTCACGCGCAGAAGTCGAACGTGAGATCAAGCTGTTGAAATTGCATAAGGCCGCAGGAGCAGATACAATTCCTCCAGCCCTCTTCAAATTCGGTGGACCTGCTCTAGTAGATGATCTACACGAGTTGCTAGTAAAACGTTGGGAGCAGGATACAGTCCCGACAGACTGGAACCGCTCCGTCATTGTCCCAATTTTCAAGTGAGGCTCCCGTTTAGAATGTGGCAATCATAGAGGGATCAGTCTGATTTCGATTGCCTCTAAATTGCTTGCCTCTCTCATTCTCCACAGACTGACTGGCACTCGTGAAAGCCAGATTCGTGAAGAGCAAGCCCGGTTTCGTCGAGGTCGGATCTGCATCGACCACATCTTCACATTGCGTCAAGTGTTGGAGCACCGCCATGTTTATTGGCAACCCACCGTTGTCGTGTTTCTTGACATAAAAGGTGCCTTCGACTCAATCGATCGATGTGCCCTTTGGGACTGTCTGCTGAGGAAAGGTGTGCCTGGTAAATATGTAAACATTATCAAAGCGCTGTACGCACATAGTTCGGACAGGGTGAGGGTTTAAGGCAAACTCTCTCCACCCTTCAGTGTCACCAGCGGTGTGAGAATAGGATGTCCGCTGTCACCTTTCCTCTTCAATTTCGCAATTGATGAAGTCATGGAAACAGCGTTCGCTGGACACGACATAGAAGATGTGGAGCTACTACCTGGTGAGCGACTTCTTGACTTGGAGTATGCAGACGATATTGCCCTAATCTGTGACAGCTCCCAAACATGCCAAACAGCACTGAACCGATTAGCACTGGTTGTCAATCGTTTTGGGCTATGTTTTGCTCCATCGAAATGCAAAGTACTTCTCCAAGCATGGCAGGGACCCAACCCTGCGCTAACGCTTTGTGGTGATCTGCTATAAGTCGTTCAGGAATTTAAGTACCTGGGCAGCTATATTAGCACCCGTGGGATTGAAGATGAGGTTACGAACCGTATAGCAAAAGCTCGAGGTGATTTTGCCAATCTCCGCCAACTGTGGCGCAGACGCGTTATTACTCTCACCCTGAAGGCAGAGTTTACAACGCAGCCGTCCGTTCAACTCTCCTATATGGCTGGGAATCCTGGCCCATCAGGTCGACAGACATGAAGAGACTCGTCCTATTTGAGCATCGCTGCCTTCGCAGCTTAGCTCATGTCTGGTGGGAACACCGTGTGATCAATGAGCGTGTTCGGCGTCGCTTATTTGGTGCAGGAAGAGCAAGTGAACCGCTCAGCACGATTATATCAAGCACCAGGCTCCGATGGCTGGGCCATGTGTTGCGCATGCCAGCACACCGACTCCCACGACGTGCATTGTTTGCGCGTTGTGGGTGCGGTTGGAAGAGGAGGAGGGGAGGCCAAGTGATGACTTGGTCGAGAGAAATGAAAACCCTCAGTTCGAAGTTGGCGTCGGTTGGTGCATCCCGACTGCCTGGCTGGGGTCCTAAGGACGGTGAACAAGTTTGGTTGGACACACTTTCTGATATGGCTAGGAGCCGGCCCCAATGGCGTTTGTGTTGTGAGTTCCTTTCTCCATCCCCCTCCTGTTTAGCATCAACCTCCAATCACGATCTCACTTGTTAGGCATAATATGACTCTCTTTTACGGCAGCCAGCTGTTATCTTTTCAGAACGATGTCCATCCGTTACTGGGGACTCAGCGGGCGTGGCACTGCTTGTTCTTTTTCTTTTCTTGCCTTTTGTATTGCGGCACAATAGCTGAGGTTTTTTCCACCTACAGCTAACGTGTAATGATGATGATGATGATGATGATGAAATACTGCTCCTCGCACTTGCTGTGGAACTACGGCTGAAGACCGCAGTTAGAGAATCAAAACCACTCGCTGTACTCTCTGAATGGACACCATTCGCGACTCAATACAACCGCAACAGCGGTCCAGACGACCGTGCACACCGACCCTTAGCTTTCGAGAAAGCTACCGATGAACCATATACCACGGATGCAAGTAAGACTAAAATCCGATTGCATTCTTATCGTAATTTGGCAAGTCACCAAGAACCGATTAGGTTACCTTCTCTAATTGGTCGACACAGATAATCATACTTTAAATGCTTCTACTCAACAGCTTTTGACATACAAGAAACCTACCTGTATGTACACTAATGCGCAAGGCTTACTGAGTAAACATCTTGCAGTCCGGCTGCGTCAAACACAATTGTCTTGGAAGCTCATCGCTATAAAGGAGACACTGTTACGCCTTGACATATGTGAACTAGTGATCGCAGAGTCAGGCAGGTCTATTGTTCAGTTCGACCAACCAAACCAAGTTGAAGAGGTGGATCTGTACTTCCGCAGCGACCTGCAATGTGAGCTCATAGAGGATTGGGTCAGTAAAGTATAACGTTCTGTTTGACGCCATCCGCGTTTAAAATACCACATCATTTTCTTAATGGAGGTCATTTAGCGCCTTCCTTCATCCACACCAAAATGGACTTCCATCTGGTATCCGCTGTAAGGCGGTGATAAAGTTAACTTAATTAGCTTCTCATTACTAGCGATTTCAACATCTACGGTCTGGAATCTCAAGCAGCTCCTGTAGGACAGTTTAAGGCCGATCTAGAATTGTTTGTCTCCATTTACCCGCTGTATGACCACATTAACACTTACACCCGCTTCCGAGGGAAATATAAACTTTTGTTAATGGATGGGATGTTCACCAACATAGAACTAATAGACGAGATGACGATTGACGACGTCCCACTGTGCCGCAGAAATCATGCAGTCCAAAGCTTCGTTTGCATTTGCTAAACAGAAGATCCCGTGAAAATTGTTAACTCAACAAAAACGATCATACGCTACGCCATATTTGTTCGATTAGGAAAGACAGCCATCCGGAACTTTGTGGCATACAGGGCGTTAGCTAGTGCACGGGAACATTTTGTCAGCCAGTTTAACTCTCTGGTTGCCGAAGAGTCAGCGACTAAAGTATCCGACAGAGAAACGTGGTCGCGTTTCTTCGAAGCAGAACACGAAAGTGGATAGCAGTGCGAAACCCAGCCTGCCATATCTACAAAATCTCCGCCAACACCGAAAACGGGATGGCCCATGCGATCTAACGTAAGTACAGACAGCTTTTCGCGAGGATAGAATGGCGCAACTGCGGAAGTAGGCAATGTTAATGGCCTCAAATCAAAGCTTTTGTATTCACATGCCAACAGTCTATATAAGGTGCGACAGGTAACTTATTCGCTTCAAACAATGGACGGACCCACACGGACACGGAAGGAGGGGGCGAATAGCCTGTGCCTACAATATGCTGCTACCTCTCAACGTGATCAATAGCCACATAGCTTTATGACAGTGGTTGCTTCACCCGAATCACACTCACATATCCTCCACGCAGAACTTGTGCTCAAAAAGCTGTTGAGCCTGCGCAGGCACAGCTCTCTTGGAATTGATAATATACGAACGAAATCGCTAGAGGCGGTAAAAGAGAGTGTAGCTGAGCCATTGTCTTGATGCTTCCAACATTGTTTTGACGAAATGTATGCACCCGACAGTTGGAAACTTAAGACCATTACTCATTTTACAAGGAGGGCAGTCGTTCTAATCCAGCCAGTTACCGTCCCACAATCTTACTACCGGTTCATTCAAAGGTCAAGGGAGCTATTATTTCTGATGCTGTAACGGCCTGCTTAGAAGAATTTGACTACATTGCACGGGAACAGCATGGCTTTCGACGAAATCTATTGTGCACTACAAGTCTACTACTAACACTATCCAGCTGGACTGAATCAGCAGACTCTGGCTAAGGAATCGATATGGTCACTCTCGACTTCTCTAAGGTATTCGCTCTGTTCGAGCATAATATCCTGCTCTTCAAACTCCAGACCTTTGGTATTGGTAGTTCTGTTATAGGATAAAGCAGAATCTTTCTTTTACACCGGCGCGTTGGGAAGTATAGTGCGTGAATCTTCGTCTGATTCCAGCCGAGACGAATGCGGAGTACTAACTGTATCGGCCTTGGAACGTGGTTATTTTTGTCTTGTGCTAACGATATCGCACGCCTCATAAGCTCCAACTGCCAGCTTTACGTCGATGACATCAGGATGTGGTGGGCCATAAATACACCAGATGATATCACAATACTTCAAGCTTATGTGCACTGGGTATAGGCAAGGTCAATCCAGAATCTATTTCGACTCAATGTGAAGAACTATAGGGTACTGCACCTACAGCACAAGCTGTTGCACTTCTACAAACTCGGAAACCAGGATTACAAACGCCTTCTGGCGAGAGCGATCTGAGTGTTTTGGTCCAGATCGACCATATATGTTCGAAGCCGGCTGACACAGTGTCAAGGCGCGGCCTCCTGAGGGGTGATTTCGGACTATCCAACCCCTCGATTTTCCCACAGCTTCTCGGCTCAT
The DNA here is from genome assembly GCA_944474145.2 of Dicrocoelium dendriticum. Classification (NCBI taxonomy): domain Eukaryota; kingdom Metazoa; phylum Platyhelminthes; class Trematoda; order Plagiorchiida; family Dicrocoeliidae; genus Dicrocoelium; species Dicrocoelium dendriticum. Next base: position 14,533,632 of record OX104066.1, read on the forward strand.
GCATATGACCACATGTGAAATACGTAATAATGGTCTGGCAGCTGTGGCTGAGGGAAGATCACACCACATTGGATATATCCCAACAACGGGCAACCAAAATTGTCAACGTATTTAAAATTTGATGTAAGAACGAATGTTACAATTGTTCCTGGTCTTCAGCGGAATGTATCGGCGATTGCGCGAGGAATTCCCTTTAACTTACCAGATATTGTGAGATCCCAAGCACACGTGCCGCTACTCGCTAGAGCTCAGTCATAACAGCAAATTAAGAAACCCAAATCTCAAACAGGCAGAGTAGCACAGTAGTTTAAAATGCCGTCGCAATTGCTTTTCCGTAAGCGTTTGCAGAATCTGGAATGTCATACCGGAATCTGTCATATATGCTCCCACGCTGGATGACATCATAATCATGGTTGACCGTACACTAATTTATCTGCACCTTATCTAAACAATTACCCATGGATAAACACAAGTGTCTGTAAGAGATTTTACTGGTGATCAAGTTCAGATTTCGTTTCAATTGCTATATTCTTAATGTGTGCAACAAGATCCCATTTGCCATTATTCCCTGTGGATTTACCTTGGATTTACAATTTATACTGCGTACAATTCAGTGAGTTCAACAGTGTAGACCCAATTACACTGGCAATTATTTATATGTTTAAGTTTCAACATAACCATCCTACGGGACCTGTTAAGCATTAGCTTTGTTGACCGCACAAAACCGTTGTTACATTCTTCCATATTGTCATTTCCCCCTGAAAGATTTTTACGTTGCTTTCTTTTCCCAATTTTAGCCTAACGGATGAGAAGTGTTTGAAATTGTCGTGGATTCCGACGAACTTTGCAACAAACACAAAGGCGCAGGAATCAATTGAATTGGAATCGCAAGTGCTTTTGTACAACGATTTTGTAAAAGCACTCTGCATTTCCTCTGTATCTTATGATCCGGGCTTGTTAGTATAACAATAAATAATATGAGAGCGACAACTGAGAAATTTCGGGTTTAAGATGTTCGTCGTGTTAAGCATAAGCGTAATATGCTGGTATATTCACCGCAACGTAACGGAGAGTGTTGGGCAGCACAGGGTTTATTTTGCTTTATTTCTTCCTCCGATAAAAAACGAGTATATCACTTATTGTGAGTATTTCTAGTGCAGTCAAGTCGCTCTTTTCAGCGTTTAATGAAGGTGAAGGCATTATTAGTAGAAAGAGAACTTTAGCTTCAGAACACCTAAACAGAAATAACCTTTCGTCGTATATCGAGTCGTACATAGTGTGTTGCTAGTTTAAACTGGTGATGTATCTGGATATTATTGTAGCCTGATTGCAAAAATTCTAGAAATAAGTGCTTAACTATCATCATTATCTTCTACATAATGGTAAGATCTTGGAGTCATCGATATTCACTGCTGTTCAAGTCAAGCACTTTTATTCCGTGCTGTAATGGTGGGTTGAATAGTCCTCTAACGATTTTTGTTGCCCTAAGTTGTGACGTTTCAAACATATAAACTTCATTTAAATGCCAAGTTGACCGGACCTTACCTAGGCGCGCAGCATTTGTAAAGAGATAGTAAGTTCCATCTTCCCGAACACTTTTCCCAAATGTCCAAGTTTACGTGGATGTAGTATCAATGCTTCTTTCGGTGTGATTCCAGCAACCAAGACATCTTGCACGATCACCTTCTGGTCGCTTTCCTGGGAAGAATGTTGTAACAGATGGCATCAAAATCAATATTTAGAGGGAAGCAATGATGTATCTTTAAGAATTTACATTGCGTTATGCTGTGAGGAAGTTCGGTTTCGGATAACCACGTATACGTCCTATCCAGATCTCCCTTCAGTTCCATGTGTTGCCAGATCTTGTCTCTGTCTACTGATAGTATAAGGTGTGGTCGGAGCAAATTCGATAGATCCTCCCTCAGTACTAGGAATTTACTTGAATCAAGTACCGATCCTGTGACTTCAACAGGACCGAAATTGTAACTTTTTGTTCTCACATAGATCTGACGTTTTATGATAGAGTTGCTAATCCAACATAGCTGTCACGTACATTGTAATGATCGCTGACTGCGCGCTCACCCTCATTGGTCCTTCATATACATGCACACACGCACTCATACACCAACACCTAACTTCACTTCTCGTTACTTGTACTTGTCACTTTTGGAGTAAAATATTCCCGTCCGCGCGCTGTCTTCTTTCTACTTAAGGGCCGCTATACGTACTACGGGGGACGAGACGTGACATTTGGTGACAGAGATGAACATGTCCATGGCAAATGCTCCACAGCTATTCTGGATTTGTTCTACCGACAAACCTTATTTGGATACTTGAAATCGATGGCGAAAAACCGTTATTCATTACCTGGGACTGGATCCAATTTTGAACCCAGCAGTGTCTCTTCCGTATGAAAACAAAGTGAAACTATTATGACAGATTCTTGAGGATGAGGGCCAAAGATATTTCAACGTTCTCCGTATTTATCACATCTATCCTATCATTGACAGCGATCTAGACACATTCAGTGCTCTTTGGGGCATTCGTCACAATGTGTTTACGGCTAGATATTACTTCTCCCAGCTTATTCAGTGTGCACGAGTTCATTGCTCGTGTGCTGTAAGCAACATCTGACTGTAAATAACATGTATTCGATCCAGCTAGGTATGAAGTAACCAGAGGACCCGAAAGAAGCTCCTTCCACAAGACGTTCGTTCATGTAAGTGCTACGCAGAGATTTCTATCGCCGGATAGAAGAAAAACCCTACTCAACCAATGGCAACTTTCACACTGAAAACCTCAGCGGAAGGATTGCGATTGGTGAATAGCTCTCTAAAATTAAGCGTGGCTTGAACTAGGCTTCATTCATTTTTGTGCTACCGTTGCTGTGAACTGCACAGGGGTCAATCAGAATGTCGACATCAAAGGATCCTATGTCGGCAGTGTGGGAAATTGGGCCACCTGGCGCGAGTGTGCAGTTCGGTCAAAGTGTTTTCAGATGGGGCTAAACGGGGACCAAAACCCATCAAAAGTGTGGGCGGATTGGTTATGGTTGAATACCGTTCGTACTACGCGGCACAGCGCCATAAATCCTAAAGCCTCACATTTAAAGGACTGTAAGTACAGGTGGAGATCGATGCAGAAGAACGTGTAACAATAATTCAGCTGCTGTAAAATCCCTGTCACCTATATCCTCTTTCAGTTCCTTCCTGCGTATGCACACTGGTGAACACATACGTTCATTTGACAATGCTTCGCAAGGGAGGGCTTCAAAGGAAAGACGTCCAAAAGTTCCACCATTTTATGTCCGTACGTAGCAAGGACACTGGTCCAACTAACAGGCCTGGATAGAGTAACATATATTTTAATGTAGGTTATATTTCAGTTAGAGTGCTGAGTGAGACACAGCATGTATTACTGGAGAAGGGTTTGACATTTAATTAAAGAGTAGAGCCGAAAAAGTATTCCTAGTGTTGAGTCTGCTTTAGCAAAGTTCCCCGTTACAACGGCTGAAAAATTCGTGCAGTGTTTGTAAACATTATGAACTTTCAACAGCTGGGGGTAGCCGAATCGTGCGCCAGAGAAAGATGTCGCATGAAATATCCTAAAAGAAGATCCCAACATTGTTAGGCTAAATAGCTGATAAAAGCAAAATTACAGTGATAATGAACAGGTCGGAATATTTGGAAAAAGTGGAGGAACACGTAGTGGCGGGATCATCTAAGTTTATGGACAATAAGTCCTTCACTTCAATGATGAATAAGCATAAGACAGATGTTGGTAATTAATTAAGAAACGTATAGAAGCATCTAGGACCAGGAAATTGGTGCTGCATATACCCGAACTCATCTCGTCCACCAAGAGTCCATGACTTACCGAATTTACATAAGCCCAAGGTACACCTTCGAACTATGGTAGATGGCATTGTTTCCTAGATGCATGAACAATCTATACATTTGGCTGGCATATTGCAACCCTTGACAGTGCAAAGGAATACTTTCTTAAAGAACTGTTATGACTTTGTGAGCAAGGTGTCGGTTGTAGATATTAACATACGTTAGCTCGCTCTTTACTAACGTGCACATTTACGAAGCTTTGGGGATAGCGAAACACTGTCTAACTGGGGACAGTAACTAAGGAATTCGACAGTAGCGATGCACGCAGTAGATACAGGTCATGAGGTCGACCTGGATAACATCGAAATCGTTAGAAATGGGTTGCGATCAACTCCACAATGGCTGACTGCTGAGGCAGTTAGCAAGGTGAACAGCTGCATTAACAGAATGTACGGGACAGTGCTTTCTAGCCTGTGGCGCGCTGTCTTAACCCGATCAGTCTGAGGAGCACCGGATGGCTTATCCATGGCACGTGATGAAGACCACCTCCCCTCACCCATAGTCAATAATGAGCTTGTAACACGGACCACTTGTGATAGTTCCATGTACTATTTGGAGTGAAGCGTTGACCTGTAACGCGATTGACCATCTGCACACATCACATACGTCACGATTATCACTCCAGTTCTCAATAAGTGCTGTACCAGTCTACCACTGGTTCACTCGGCCTGACGAATCTTTGTGTCAAACGAGAAACCTCGGCCACAGACTATACTAACCGGTTGTTTTCAAACCTATCTGACAACTTTCCTATATTATTATAGAGGAAAATTGGGAAACTGGAGGGATTACAATCATTACCCCGCGTTGATGAATTGTATGCAAAACTGGCAGGTGGTGAGCAATTTACCAATCTTGATCTCAGTCATGCGTATTCGCAGCTAGAGCTCGATGAAACGTCGAGGGGATTCACTACCGATACCTTACACATGGGACCACACACATGGAACTATTCCGACGTATTTGCTTTCATTTCGGCATACGTTCTACTCCGGGGATCTTCCAAAGGATTACTGACCACCTAGTAAAGCACATTCATTTCGCTTATGCCTATTTGGATGATTTTCTTAATTCTGGACGCCCTGACACAGATCATCTTCGTACACACGTTGTGCTCAAGCGTTTGGAACGGAACAGATTTAGACTGAGAAGATCCAAATGTAAACTTTTTCCTTCCCGTTTGTTACCCTGGATACCGGCTTGACAAAAGCGAGTTACGTGTTCTGATTGACAAAGAGAAATCAATCCAGAAAGTTCCTATCCAAAGAATATGGATGAACTTCGTTCATTTTTAGACATGTTGTTCAATTATTGCAGATTATTTGCATAATGCGTCTACTATACTGTCTCCAGTAAACGAATTGTTGGACAGCGACCCCATGGCGTTGGGCTTCCGGTCAGCGGGATGCATTTAAAAGGTAAAAGCTAGCTCTTACTTCCTCAGTGCAGAATGCTGGGAAGATTAGAAAATTAGTTTTTCAGCATCTGTTTCTGTGTTACGAGTTCTCAATCCATCCGTGAAGCAGAAAATGGAGGATACTTTGAAGCTTTTGCGATTGCAACCCGGATCAGAGGATCGACGTATATTTGATGCTCAAAACTTGCGAGAGAAACCCACGTTGACTGAGGACTTATTAGCCCTCGATAAGCATTGGGGTGTTCGAGTAAACACCTACAATTATCGGTATAGATTTTCGCAGCTGAAACAAGCATCTGGTAAATCAGCTGACGCATTCATTTCCCGTCTTGTTTGTTCTGTTCGGAAGTGTGACTACAATTGTATTCCCATGAAAAAGGTGGAAGTAGTCATGTTAGCATAACTGTTGTTTTGTGGTCTCACGGATACTCGGATCAGAGAGGGTCTCTTAATGGTGAACGCTGAAAAACCCACCTGAGACGGGATGTGCGAAGTGTCTCGCGCAGTCACAGTCACGCAACCAAACAAAATATTCCTCACTAACATAGGAGCTACTCAAATTGACCGTTTGGATTCGACACCATTTCTGACGCCATCCTCAGTTAGAAATAAGTGTTAATGTTGTGGAATTGCTGCACATCGTGCAAATAATAAGTCATATCCTGCAAAGAGTTCAGTCTGTCGGAACTGTGGTAAGACCAGTCATTTTGATCAGGCTTCTCCTTCTAGTGCCAATTCTTTAGTTGAGCCTGCAAATGACTCCAGATTTTCTCCGGTCACCAATGGACAATCTATCTATGTTATTAATGAATCCGTACATACATTTCGTCTCCAACTCAAGGAGCCAAACTGCCATCAACAAATATTCGTCAAGTGTTCAATGAACTTAGAAACAAAACCATTTGTCTATACACGGAACTAGATTCCGCGTCACCTATTACAGCTGTAACATATTGTTTTTACAAAGAGCATTTTGGTCAAATAACTGTACACCCTTCCGCTTACCCTTTAGCAGCTACTCACATGGTTATGTCCACATACTCGGTTTTGTTACTGTTACAATCTTTCTTATAAACAGCAGGAAGCGTAAAGTTAAAGCTTACGTCTCAAAAACTGATCGTAAGTCTCTGCTGTGACTTACTACCATGGTCCTATGGTACGTTTCGCCATGTCTCAGCATGATGATCATTGCAAGAATCAACCTTCATTCGTTACGGTCATGTTACCCAAATCGCTTTCTTGCGGATATTGGTAGAGTCCCATTCGGTTGAGCGCAGATTACAAACCGTTCAGCATTTCAAAACCTAGGCATGTACGTCTGGCCAAGCAAGAGGCCATGTCGTAAGCTTTGAAAAATATGGTCTCAAAAGGCTTGATAGAATCCATACCGGGTTCTGAATTCGTTCACCTACTAGTTCCATTTGAAGAGAGATGGTTTTATTCTTGTGTGCATCGAACTTTGAGCGTTTAATTGACGTAAAATTGTGCGCAAGTTCCCTCTGCCTTCTCCCTACGTATTGATGGTTAACCTATCAAACGCCAAATATTCTCAAAGCTGGATAGTCACAGTGAATACTATCACATGCCACTGAATCCAGATTGCCGACATTTGACTGCTTTCCTCACACAAGACGGGTTGCAATAATACAAAGTGTTACCAATGGGCCTTAGCAGTTGCCCAGCAGCACGGCATAAATTTACTTTATCGTTGTCAGATCTCAAAGGATATGTTGTGTATATGGCTGATATTTGTGTCTTCGGTAGTAACCTCAACGAAAATCAAGAAAACATTCGTAAGGTGTTGCGTAGGCTGAATGAACGAAATTTCCGCCTGAATATCAACAAATGCCAATTCGCTGTAAATGTGGTCAGGTTTATTGGACATGTTATTTATACCTCGGGTATTAAGCCTAATATGCAAAACACCAGAGCCGTTCTCCATTGTCCAAAACCATGCAACGTTATCTAAGTGAAACATTTATTGGTTTTGTATTCTTATTACCGAATTGCGAATTACCGAATTTTGCGACTTTTGCCGACCGGTTACGGAGATTGACGAGCCAAAACCAGGAGTTTCGTTCAGCCACTGAACAAGACAATGCTTACATGACCATACGAGTAATGATTGAATGCACTCCTACGGTAGCAAGTTTCAATAAGCAATGTTCAACCTCCATTCCAACAGAAGCTTCAGATGTTGGCTTGGGTGCAGTTCTGTCCCAGCTGCACAATGGCGGGGAGAAAGTTTTTGTGTACGCATCACGCACCTTGTCTGATACTGAAAGAAATTATTCCATCGGCGAGAAGGATGCCTTCGCATGCTTTTGAGCGTGTGAGAATGGCACTTTTATTTACTCGGAAGTCGATTCATTTTGCGCACCGATCATTCCGCTCTTAAAACGCTGCTAAGTCTCGGTAACGAAAGCCAAAAGCCGGTGTGCTTTAGTCGCTGGTACTCACCTATATTGAACTATCGTTATGAAATGAAATCCGCGGCTGCGGGCTTTAATGAACTTGCAGATGCTTTGTAGAGACTCCCACTGTCCAGTGAAAGGAAAATCGAGGACACAGACGAGGTAAAATTGATATCACAGCTCTCAGACGGAACACCCACAAAAACATATGACTTGACACGACAGCACACTGGAAAAGACCCTGTCCTAGCGAAGATTCGGGAGCATATCTACTTTTCATGGCCCAGTGGTACCAAGACCCAACCTGAATTACTTCCATACTATGCCCTTCGGCGCCAGGTTTCGACTGTAATCAAATGCATTACTAGAGGCTAGCAGATTGGGGGCCATGCAAACTTTGGAAGGTCAATTTGCAGTACACGTTATGTGGATGGAATGCGACGCGCAGTCTCAACGTGGACCGCGATTCCCATTGAAGTGAACCCTGGCCATTCGATCACTAGGGACGTAGCTGATGAAGCAGCAGTAAATGGGGTGTTGCCCGCTTGATACCACTGCACTCCATGACGCGTTTCGAGGTTATTTCCTCGCATCAGATAGAGATAGCAGGCGTCGACTCCGGGACCATTGGGATGTTAGTTGTGACCGCTACCCCTAAGCCACCGGGTCACGACGGGCAAAGATTGGCACAATGGTTAATGACAGATTGGAAGGTCAATTTGCAGTGCACGTTGTGTGGATGGATTGCGACGCGCAATTTCAAAGTGGACCGCGATTCCCATTGAAGTGAACCTTGGCCATTCGATCATTAATACCGTAGCTGATGAAGCAGCAGCAAATTGGGTGTTGCTCACCTGAAACCACTGCACTTTATGACGCGTTTCGAGGTTATTTCCTCTCATCAGATAGAGATAGCAGGCATCCACTCCGGGACCATTGGGATGTTAATTGTGAATGCTACCCCTAAGCCATCAGGCCAAGGTAGGCAAAGCTTGGCACAACAGTTAATTACAGATTGGAAGGTGAATTTGCTGTTGCTTCATCAGCTACGGTCCTAGTTATCGAATGGTCAAGGTTCACTTCAATGGGAATCGCGGTCTACTTTGAGATTGCGCGTCGCAATCCATCCACACAATATGTACTGCAACTTTACCTTCCAATCTGTCATTAACCGTTGTGTCAATCTTTGCCCATCTTGACCCGGTAGCTTAGGGGTAGCGGTCACAACTAACATCCAAATGGCCCCGGAGTCGATGCCTGCTATCTCTATCTGATGCGAGGAAATAACCTCGAAACGCGTCATGGAATGCAGTGGTTTTAGGCGGGCAACACACCATTTTTCCCTGCAAACTTTATTGCTGACTGCATGTGCGCATGTTGGTCATGCAGGGATTACGCGAACCAACACCCGGATATGACAATACTCTTTGTGGCCGAAGTTGAATTCCAGCGTCAAGACAGTGGTTTCGGATGTTACGCCTGCAAGCCATCAGATAGGAGTGCCAGACCCCTGAATGCTGCAGTCAATTTATCGTGTACCCAATGAAGCCATGGGCAAAAATTGCCATTGAATTTATGGGCCCGTTTGCCAATGCACCCCCCGCAGAAGCGAAATGCACTAGTGGCTACACGTGTCTACAGGAAACGGCATATGGCTATTATATTCGGACACGTAACTACACCCGTCATCATAAAGTGGCTCCGTTGTTTGTTTCAATGTACGGTTTGTCAGAAGAAATATTCACTGATAAAGACCCACAGCTTCGAAGTAGTGAGTGTGCTGAATTCCTAAGGCGCAGTGGTATCAGACACACGAGGATTGTACCACATAATCATGCAGCGAACGGATTCTTCGAACGACTTAATCGTACTTTGAAAGTGTCTATACAAGTCCTTCCTGCTTTTGGAATCATGGAATGATATGTTGTTATCTGCGTTTGAGGTATACAAAACCACTCCACTACTGCAAGGGCAACGATGCCCTTGGTTCTAATTCTAGAACGAACAATTCGAACTCGATTAAATGCAGCCTTTATATCCGGTAAAAGTGCCGATCAGAGAGAAGACGAAAGGCGGGCGTTTTACCAGACTGAATATAGACGCGCTGGGAGAATGTATCCTCCAGTGACATTCGTTCGTGTTAGTCCACCCAATTCGCGGAAAGGAGGTAATGTATTCCGAAAGCCGACCAGTGTGAAATCGGTGTGCATGCCAGGAACTTATAAGTTGGCTGAAAGGAAAAAGGTGAATGCTAGACGGCTGCATACAACGGTTTTCTAACGTGCTATTAAACAGAAGAACACAACTACAACAAAGTGCTCGGTACAAGCTAATAGAAACTTGCGACGTTCCGGTCGGATACCCCATCCTATCTACCGATACGCTTTAACGGATACACCACACCACAATTCTTCGGGGTGCTGACGTTAAATTAGATTGTTCATGGACATGTTTTGCCCATATTTTTACGGACAGAGGAGGGGACAATCTCGTGTTCAAATACTTTGCTTTGTTTTTGCCCTCGATTCGCTTAACCTACTCACACTTCTATTTGGCACTCGTTGGCCCATCATGTTCTCTTGCATTTGATTGGTTGCAACGCGATCGTCTACCGATTGAATTGTACTGCGAGTGTGTGCGACACTTTCCTCCATACCTACGTTCCGGTGCTACTCTGATATGCTGCTTTTTCGTAATACAAAAGCCAGCAACGTTAGTACATTATGATTCCCATAAGCCACTAATATTCAATACAACACGAACCCATATACAGACGCGTATCCTGTGCCACCGCATAAACGACAGTTCTTTACTTTACATGGCATTCGCATCGCGCACTCTACAAACGGCAGAGAAAAACTACTCACAAATTGATATGTAAGCCTTAGTCATATGCTTCGGGGTAACAACGTTTCACCGGTAAGTATGGGGAATTTCTTAGAGTTACCCACGGATTCCAAACCCTTATTATCCTTACTGGGAGAAAGCAGGGGCATTCAACAAATGGCATTACCAAGAATGCGGTGATAGGCTGTAACCTTGAGTACTTACATTAACAAGATTGTTTACATTACGGGTGTCAGCAAGCACACAGTCCCTGCGCTGAGCCGCCTGACAGTAACTAAAAGTACATGGGAACACGCGCTTTCGTTTGAAATGGTTAGTTTAATGCAACGTCCATACGAAGTGCAACAATCCGTTAGTGGACAGATCGAGACCCAATACTATCCTCGGTGAAAGCATTTTTGTCCATCTTAAGGAACAGCTGATTTACAGCCGTTCATGATTCGCAGGAACGAACTGAGCATATTCGATGCCTGTGTTTTTGGGGCTCTCGGGTAGTCCCTCCTGTAAAGGTGCGTTCATTTATCCTCAAAGAACTACTCCATGTTCATCCCGATGTTGGAAGAATGGGAGCCTTAGTAAGAGGGTACTGTTGGTGGCCCAAAATCGACTCAGATTAGGAAATTTAATGAAGAACTATGAAGTTTGTCAGGCTCAGCAACAACCATTGCATCCTTATCTTTCGCCTGACAAGCCGTGGCAACGGATTCAAGCTGGCTTCTTCATACCATTCATGTGGGACAATGTTTATTTTTATTATTGATGCACATACTTTGTGGATCGAAGCACACTCAGTTGCTTAAACGACATCGGAAGCCATCATTATCAAAATGCGATCTTCATCTGCTACGTTTCGCATTTCAGAAACTTTGTGCACAGATAACGATTCATGCTATATTGGCGCTGAATTCAATAACTTCGTTCTTGGGTTCAATTGCTCGCCGAGCTTCGTAATTGGTATGCAGACGTTTCATCTCCATGAGAGGTGACTTCCATAGTGCGATGTAGGGTCAAACGTAATCTGCTGGTTTTACCGGCGATTTGTGATTGATTAGCAAGTGACTTATGTAAAGAATATCTCCGAGATGACAGCAAGATTATTCAAACAGCACAGTCTTACAGTGGCTCACAAACCAACCGCCACATTGAGAAGAACCCTGTCGAAACCCAAAGCTAGACCTAAAGCACACGAAAGACGAAATGTTGTGTAAAAGATACGGTGTCAAGAATAGTATAAGAACTTTGTGGGTCAGCCAGGAAGACAATAGTCTACAAGAATACAAGAGCATAAAAGAGCTTGTAAGAACCAGTATGCTCTCTCATTTGAGTCAATATATACGGACGAAGAAGGGCATCACTTCGACTGGAACAACGCAGAAATCCTAGCACCAGGAGAGACACAAAAAGGAAGAGAGTTCCTCGAGGCAGGATACTCGACGAAGCACTCGATAAACATGCACGTCGAGATTGACCCGGTTTACGAAACGCTAAGACGGAGAGAAGTAAAACAACTTAAAACCGTCGAAAGCAGTTAACGGACCCGTTAATAACACAGCCGCAACAACTGGGACAAAACCATCCTATGGAACGCCCATATTCACCAGAGAAGCTGGGTAGACCAATGGTTACGGGGCACAGATTGAGAGGGTCAATTCAAAAGTCACTTGCTAATAAATCACAAATCGACGGTCAAACCAGCGGATAACATTTGAACCTACAGCATACTGAGGAAGTCACCTCGCGTGGTGATGAAACGTCTGCATACCACTTACGAAGCTCGGCGAACAATTGAACCCAAGAACGATCAACCCGGGCTACCAGTACATAAAGTCATTTTGATCAATAACTTCGTCTTCAATACTGGAATCCAGAGCATTTAATCGGCCCGGTATCATCCAACAAAACATGTCGTACAAACGGTAAAACAAAGCTTACAACACAACGAAAGCGAAAATTACAAACGCGTTGGGCGGCTTCTATTCGCCTACGGTTCCTTGCCCACAGATGTTAATGGCAAATCTCCGGCGCGTTGATGCTCAGCAGAATTATGAGGAGGTGACTTCACTTGTGTTTCCCAACCGGGAGGCAGGAGTAGATGAGCAACAGAAGCAAAGTGTCCCCAAACGAGTAAATGACGAAATTCACATTCGAGGAACATCAACCAATTTACACCCGGTTACCGCATGATAAATCTTGGTAGCCTGCAATCGTAATCGATTCGCTAGAGACCCAATGTTGGTTGCACTTACCGGACGAGCAAGTCATGCGCGGCACACATCGATCACTTAGGAACACCAACTCACAGCCAAAGTGCAGCCAGCTTCGTATTCTGCTGCAGAAACAGTGGAGGATGAATGAACGCCTAAAAGTAAAACCCCAATTCGGCCGTTGAGCCGGGTATACAAACTTATATATTTGTTCCAAACTGGAGTGTGTAGGTAGCCACAACGGTGAGGGATGTCATCTGCATCTTAACGATCGCTGACTACGCACTCACTCCCACTGATCTCTTACATACATGCAAGCACGCACGCATACACCAAGTATCTTCACTTCTCGTAACTTGCACTTGGTCAATATTTGAATAAACTCTTCCCGTCCGTGCGCTATCTTCTGTCTGGCTAAGTGCCGGTATACTTACTACCAGGAGCGAGAAGTGACATTAACACAGTGTCTCTCAGCTCACAGGTTCTACATAAAGCAAATGATCGTCTAAAACTCTAGTGCAGTCTAGGGGTACATCGTCAACTCCTTCTCTGTCATTGACTGACTCCCTCTAGCTTTCTCGGGTTAGTAAGAATTTTGAAGCACAATACCGGTAGCGGCTGAATCCGTGCTGCTGTGTTACAAAAATGTTGTTGCTCCCAATGTATCACATAGGCACCGCAGCGATAATAAACAATATAATTCGATTAGCGCCAGGACGAGAGTAACTGGAAGGTGGTTCTAGGGCTATGCACGACCCTCACTCTTGTAGATTGGGGGAACCCTTGATGCAGAGCAATTTGTAAAATCCCAGTGAGTTATAATACAGAAAATATGCATAGATGCCTTCAATGGGAAAATTATAAATCATGAAATTGTATTCCCCCTTTCCACTTTCGTTCATGAAAACAAAAACCAGTGCATGATTAGCAAGTATATGATGCCTTTACACGCGGAAACAGATCGATCCTACTTGGAAAGAGCTAATTCACATTACATTGCCCACAAAACGGATCCTCAATATTAACAGAAAGTTATTATTCCAACCTTCGTTATTATGTATATAATACTTATTTATTAGCACGTAGTTTAATTATTCAACATTTATTTAGTGTTTTTAATTTCCGCACAAGAAAGTGTTATTAATCCGTTCCATATTAGCTACACAAACAGCATACTTTTTCAATGCTGAAAAGCATACCTCCAGTTAATAAACGCAACATGGTTCTAGGTCATTAAAGTACGTGAAAAAAGTAGACGTTTCTATAAAATTAAATATTCTGCTGCTAGTTTAGACAGGTGTTGATATTATGTATGTTTGAGAGCAAACGGTACCTTTAATTTCCATATCTGTAGTTGCTCCTACAACAAGATTGCTGTTTACTATGCTGCGAGCTGCAGCAACACGTTGGAACTGAGGTTCGATGAAACAGAGAAAACGGTGCTGCGCATACCTTGGATTAAAATTGTCATGTTTATTTTAATAACGGAAAATAACCGAACCATTTAGAAGACTATATTCACTAACTTAAGTTATTCTCCATTGTTAATTTTAATATAACTACTATAGCACAAGCGATTGGCTTAGAACTGTGTTGGTTTATTTAACCTTTCGAGGCATTATTCCATTGGAATACCAACTTACACTCAACCGGCGATTTACAATGGGTCGTTTGGATTTAACTGCTGTTAAATTAGTAATGCTAAGGCATTTAGATTAAATCATCATTTAATCTTGTTTCATGCTGCAACTACCATAACAATTTGATCATCCATGATTGGTTCACTCTTTTCAATCACACGCCGAACAGTTTTCATTTATTCCATCTGGATTGCAACAACAGAGCAATGAACATAGAGCTACCAGCAATACAAGATAAGAACAAAGCAACTAATTTTATTGAATGTTTCAGCTGATAGAAAAAAGACACAAGCACAGACAGTATACATTAATTTCCAAATGAATTAACGATATCGTTCACGTTTTTGATACTACTAAATCTTAACATTTGCATGTGTAAGAAAACAGTAAATTAGTGGAAAACGCAGTTTTTCATATGCAATTAACCAACGATTAGGCATTTAATTCCATCACCGAATATGCTGCTTGTTGAAACCATTATAATGTTTTATAATTCATCTTTTTATAAAATAAAAATGAAGAAACAAAGGTAATTTTTAAGTGCTGGCGACTGCTTGTGCAAGTTTAACTACTGCTAAAAATCAAAACTGGCTTTATACACCAGAGTGTAAATGCAAAACTGTGAAGACAATCTAGCGTAGTACATAATTTGCCTGGGTTTACGGAAGACATTCAAATGGTTGTTGTGCTAAACACTATTTTCCTTGGTGATGTAAAGTGAACAATTTTACAATGTTTGACAATATAAAAAGCATTATTTACGCTACTTTGTAATCGAAGACAAATTAAGTTGAACTGTTGCTGATTTTTCCAGCCTGTGCGATATCATTATGCATACTTTGGCCGCGGTATTCGGAACTCACTTGCAATTGTACTACGCGTGCCTGCCTTTTAACAGATTAATTGATTCTTCAGTAATAGGACATTATATAATAATGGACGAGATATGATACACGGATGATTGAGCTTCATTTTCAGCTGTGGTTATTACAGAAAAGTAAATCAAGCTATGGCGATGCGTTTCGTTGTAAGATACGCACAGCTTCAAGACCACATTTATGTTAGCCAAAGTCATTGACAGTCCTTGCAATATAACAAACTTTTTGTCCAATATATCTGCAGTTTCTAATGCTTAAAATTTGTTTGATGTGTATCGGAAGATTCGCACACAGCGAAATTTAGCCTTATGTTGTCAGAAAAGTTACTCAAATTTCTCCATATTTCATTCTCAAAATAATAACCGTGCATCTGCAAATAGGAATTGATAGTCGTTCTCCACTGCTGGTTGATACCTTTATCATTTTTGTCATTGAATTCTGTGCAAAAGTCCAGATGAGGTGCTTGTAATCAAGGTGCTCTGGTACAATACCAAAGGATGAAACGGTATTAAATTTACTTTAAAATGCATGCATCAGCTGTTATGAATATAGTGCTGCGTTAGATATTAGAAATCGTTGTACCTTTACTAATAAAACGTTACCTACATTCTAAAACATATTTTCATTCATTAGCACCCATATTGCTTTAGCGTCAACAATCCCGTTTAATTACCCGGCTGCTGAGTTCATATTTTTTGATTTGTGCGATGTGTAACTTGGTTGTATGTAAATATATAAATTGCACGGTATAGTAAAAACTTTCGCTTGTATCTATATCAATATCAAGTGCTAGTATAACAATGTAACAAGGCGCTCTATACCAGAACGTATATCGAAAAGTGATTAATCGAAACAAAAATCTACTTCTAAGTGCAAAAGAGCTAAACTAAGGAAAATTCACATAATGAACTTGATGGCTGCAGTTGATTCCATTAAGTAGTATGCACGATTCCTGGGCGCAATATGGTACATTTTCGCCTCCTGATTCCACTGGCATCCTAAAGTGAATTGAGTTATTTCTTTGACATATGTTGACTAGGACATTAAAGTAAAAAATATTAGGGACTTGCTAAGAATATAATGCCACTCTAAGCTTAATGAATTTTATGTGGATGGACATTTAAATTATGCAATTTGCCTTTTTGTGATTTATGAAACAGTGTCGCTTGGTACAATTATTGGATATTTCTTACAACATGTAAAAAGTAGTCCAATTCAGTGGGTTGTAACTTCAATGTTGCTATGTCCACAGGTCAACATTTCCGGTACAACGCCACTCGTCAAGATCAAATGGTTTTATTGAAATCCAAAGCATATATTTTTGCTTCGAAATTAGGATTTGAACCTACATAAATTTAAACCAATACATAACGTGCCAAACTACACAGTGTTTATATCTCAATGATTCTAAAGTGGTAAAGCATGGGCGTCTTACCTAAGTACTAAATGTAAATAGCGTAGAGAATAAGCAATTAACGCAGCACTAATGCGCAACTTTACGTCACGTTACTTAAATGTTTGTTTATTTTCATATATTTTCAAAGACGGATTCTTAGCTTACAATAACGTTTTGTACTTTGCAGCCAACTGTTGCCCTGTTGAACATTCTACTGCTAGTTAGAGAATGTTAAGTGTTTAGCTCCAAATATCTCAGAACATGCGCTTC
This sequence comes from Dicrocoelium dendriticum, assembly GCA_944474145.2. Classification (NCBI taxonomy): domain Eukaryota; kingdom Metazoa; phylum Platyhelminthes; class Trematoda; order Plagiorchiida; family Dicrocoeliidae; genus Dicrocoelium; species Dicrocoelium dendriticum. Next base: position 14,550,594 of record OX104066.1, read on the forward strand.
TGAACAGTGTGTGAGAGAGCTGTGACCTCTTCAAGTTTGTACTTCGATTCGTTGTACATGCACCCATTTTGTAGAAATATGTAAACCACTACTGGTAAATCTAAAGTCATACTTGTGATCTCCGTTCCGGTATTAAGCCTCTTAGAGCAATTTGTTTATTCGTGTATCCCAAGGAGTACATACTCATTACTATATTCCACTGGACACAAAAACTAAATGAGCTCAGCAATAATTGAAAATTGTGCAACTGGCAATGGACAATTCAGCACACTATTGTCAATACATAGAACAATTTAACATCATCAAGAGATAATGGCATATTTTACAGAATACTTTCTCTGCCTTAATGTTCCATGGCTCTACAGCTTCATGAATATTTGTTGCCAGTTACCGTATTACAGATACTGCTTACAAATTGCTTTACCATTACAACCAATTTGGCAAAAGAAGGACAAAACCTCCATTTACGTATATCGCTTTAATGCATTGTTTTTAGGTGGATCTCGTTTAGATGAAACAAATCCAACCATGCATTTAAATTTATTGAAAATATTATTCGCCTGTCAATATTTTTTAATCTTTCTTATTCATTCAAACAAATCTTTCCGTGGCCAAAGGCCTTACCTAGGGGTAGACAATATAAATCTGTCTATAGGTCAGATATTGCATGAAGAATGAATGAATTGCATGAAGAATTGCACAATAAATTTATCTAGGAAGGCAATACAGTCAAAGCAAAAGAAGCATAAAAACGTTCTAATTTTTATCTGCAAGAAAATGTCAAAACTGAAACTCCCTTATCATATTCAATTGATTACACGGTTTCTATAAAATAAATTACAAACCTACTTGTTAAATTCTACACTGTCTTTATAAGCACCACTAGATAGTTTAGAAACGGACGAAATATCGAATAATTTTCTTTGGATTTTGCAACCTGGATCCCTAAGTTGCGTTGATTTGGAACGTAAAAACATAGGATATTAGTACTGTAAATGACAGCCTATTTGTCGTCAAGTTAATAAAATGCTGAAGGTTATGCTAACTCCCTTGTGTTCTGTCAGAGCTTATGCACTTATACTCCTGTAACAACATTATTGTAACTCTGGATGATAGGTCATTTGCAAAAATTAACCACCGTTATTTAGAGCTTTTGTGGTTCCAGGTCCATTGGAATGCGCACTGCATGTAATACATGGAACAAATATGGATAATCACGAAATCCCACCGAAAAAACAAAAGCCCGTGAATGTTTCAGAATAGGATGACACGAAATCAAACTTCGTCTATCAGATAAGAAGCTGTTCCGGATGTAGTCTGTGTTTTGTAATATTTTATCGACAAACGCAACAGCCAACTAGAAACTCATTAATATTGACACGGACGAGCTTTTATACGCGCGCGCTAATTCGTGCATATTAACGTCCGATTTTCAATTTATTCTCACAAATCTTTATGTAACCAACACAAATCATCTCACGAGATCTTTCGGGCCTTGGCATCGCTATCCTTATTGTGCCACTGTTCCATTTGTCTCATCCTACTCTACCATGCTTGCCTGTCTTCCTGAAAGATTCTTCCGGAATCCTCCGTAGCTCGGTCCATCCAACAAGTTCGATGTCGTCTAGGTTGTTAAAACTGGTCATCTTGATAATTCTGTTGTTTAGACAAGAGATAATATTCACAGGAAACCAGATTGGGTGTGGCGGAGATACTCCAGCGCTGCATTGTTCTTCTTGGATCGAAGAGCAAACTTTAGAGCCATCAGTGAAACATTTCTACTTCGCCGAGATTGAATAACTTATCCACTTAAAATCCAAAGTTTAACTCGTGTTGATAACACGCCTGATCAAAAATCTCTGGGTACTCGCCAATTCCGGACTGTTGTTGAAGCATCCATTCTACTCATTAGACATGGCTCCGCGTAATTTTTTCCCGTTCAATAGCTCAAAGGGATCATCAATAAGACCCTCGTTGCATATGCGAAATAGAGTAAGAAGCCCTTGATGACAGAACTGCGGAGGGTACCGGATTAATCATATCGGAATCATGTGCATTCGTGGCAGAGGAATATAAAGTACATTTGATTTCGTAGGGTAAGGACGATTTGAAAAACAATGTGAAGTTAAATTTAAAAGTAATCATCTGACAAATCCTGGAGCTTCTCTGGCACATCGTTGATGGTGGGAGTTAAATTTTGTAATATCAGGTCATTGAATAATCTCACTTCATTAAGCATTTTAAAAATAGGCTCTAGCGGCTCGTTGTTGTAATTTTGTGCTGGCTTCATTATATGTTTGCAGAATGTGGAAGGAATCATGGCAGTGTGGTTGTACCATTAGTTGAAACGTGACGCCTCTTATAAAATTAGTTCGTATTTGGAAGGCAAAGCTTTCCTATTATATTTGCTGTTTTAGCTGTATAATACGTCAACCAATCCCAACTTCCAACGATTATAATGAATCATTTCCGATTGTTTCCTATGGAGTTTCCTCAGACTTATAATAGGAAACATATAAAGCGGTTTCATCATAAGAAGAGTGCACCGAGCTCCCCTGTCGTTATGTAAAATATATGGGAAGAAATGATGCTTGCGCATATGGAGCGACATTCCCAGCATCCAGCGTTTGTCGTCGGAGTAAAATGGGATAACAGACTGTGCAATGTTCTCCACTGTAGTGACGTATGAAAAAATGATTCCCTATGGGAAAGAATGAGTGTTCAGTAGATGCTATTCTGCTTTTTGACTCCTTTCCCGTTAGTTGCTATTGTTTTGTGCAGTCAAAGTCAAAATTCTTTCGGTCTTTGTCTCATTACATTTATTTAGTATTTCCTCTCTATATCTTATGAACCACACTGTAGCTCCCGACGTGGAGCATTTCCTACGAATCCAAGCAAACAATTTTGATTACATCAATGTATAGTATCTAATGCCCAAGAAAATATTTTCGCCATAGTATTCCGTGTGATATTTATAGGGTCCGTTTCAAGATTGCTGCGCCACGGACAGCTGAAGGTTTCGATTGAAATCTACTCTCAAATTTATGTCAGTACTGCGGAATTACACTGAAAGTCTCGACAAAGTATACAAAAACAGCGGAATAATCTTAAAACGAATCAGCTTATATAATTAATGTATCCCGCTCGATTCGTTAATTACCGTTGCGACCAAAAGACACTAATAAGTTTATTCGTCACCAGACGCTAGTTCGCTACATTTTATTGCAATTTGTTTACCAAAAAGTTTATTAGCAATATCACATAATATGACGCCATCAAACTGTAAGAAAAAGATGCCCCTGTACTTACAGGAGAAAACATTACCTCAGTTGCAGGTATCTTTTAAACAGTACACACACTGAACATGTAATTTTTTAGCGACAAAATCTTAGGAGGTAAATATTTGAGTGTTTCAGCAGGCGAACATGGGAATTCTGATAATGCTGTTTAAGAAATGAAAGGCTAAAAAAGTATGGTTTTTCATCCACTCGTAAAGGAAATTTGTATAGGTCGACAAAGCATTCACGGATCCAAGCAACATGTCATATACATCGTTTTGGCGTGAATATTTCTTTGACCCTCAACTAAAGACAAAATATTACGGATAGGGATTTTAACTGCATTTTCAACTAAAGATAACAGTGTAGGGTCAAAAATGGGCAACACGGTAGGACTAGTCATCATATAAAAGTGAGCATATTCTTGTATCGCATGATGCATGTAACTTATGAGACTGTACACACAAGAATAAAAATCCACAATTAAGCAGAAAGTATTCCCCACTTATTTATCTGCATGTTAATGAATTTCATAGGTGGCTGAAAAATCGAACCGTACACCTAAGGTTTAACGGAGAAATGTAGATTATAGTTGATTTAATATTAGATGAGAACTGAAAGCTTTTTATAAAATTTAGAAATTAAATTAAGGAGGAAATAAACATTGCTGTGGAAATAGTTGCTTAGTGTCATGCACCGTATTTAAGAAAGGTACTGTTCGTTGCATAAAGAGTTCTATTCAAAACAACTGGACGAAAGTGGACCCAAATTAGGGCTACTAATGCATTCAGCGTGTTTTAGGTTGTAACAAAACGCTACTCTAAAGGTCTCAGGAGATGAATGTTACGGATGGCCTTAGCCATTTCGATCAGGTTTTCGCCACCGGAATTATGCAACCAGGGGGCGCTTGTTTAAGCGCTCCTATGTCCTGAGGCTAACACACTTCCAGACACCTTTCACTCTACACACTGAGAAACAACGGATGATTGGTGTCAGCAAATCAGTTGAAAAGCACTTGCTGGGTCTCGTGAGCATATGTGTGTCTCTATGTCTGACTACTTGTGGTAGCCTCCGCTTCGGTAGATCGACCGTTTTATTCATCAAGATAGCTCAATAACTGCCTTGCCTTGATTCGCCAATATCTACCGCGTTTCATTAGCCTACCCTGTTTCAGCTTGCCATTTTGTAGTTATAAAAGCCTGAGAAGATTTATCGAAAAGTTTTCTTCGCAACCTTGTGTTTTATCATTTCCATAGATATAATGCTTGAGTTAAAAAGTGAGCAAGCAACAGCAGGCGTTCAGTGACTTCAACAAACGTTTGAAGATTAACTCTGGGCTTGAGGATGCGAGGACCGACATCAGATTTCTAGAAAAAAGCTTGAAGCGTAAACAATATCCGGAGACGCATTGGAAAGCACTTAAACGGTGTTGTGTGCCTCCAACTACTAAACCACTCAGGTGCCATACTCATAACATGCTGGAAACTCTTCAGCTACGTACCTCTGAATTTGAACGTCTGCGTTAACTTTACAGCTCAATCGTTGTAGTGCCCGATACAGTGCACAGCCATACTTTGCAACTTTTTAACTTTTAAATGTACAGAAGCTGGATGCAAAAGTGTAAGAAAAGAAGTACGCTAAACTGCGTAAAAGCCTAGAACCAACTTCGTCAGAACCTAAGTTTTCCGCCCACCCATAAACATAGGTTCACAATCAATCCAGCCTAATGCTTAGTCAGTTGCAACTAGAGGTATTAGCAATTGGACCAAGACTTTGCTTTTCTCAACCTAGTTGTGGACAAGTGCAACCAGCCACCTAGACGAAAATATGATGCAACAACCGAGCGAGCTTACGCCTAGTTCCTCGCTTGCAAAGGAAAGGTTCAGAACAGTCGTGGTTCATCTAGCGCAACAATACCTGAGTTACAAAGCCAACTCATCTAATCTCCTGAATAAGAAACACCGCAGGGCCACCACATAATTGGGAGTGATTCCAGATGTGATGAATTTCAGACCAAATAAAGGATCGGGATAGGTACTAATGGATAAAACTGACTACGTCTATGTTAGGAACGAATACACGAGTCGAACAAGCCAGGACCCCATCGCCTGGGCCGGCTATCCAAGCTCATCCGCCATGATTGGGGCGAACAGAGAGTCAACCAGGAGAAGCGGCCAATGAACGCTAGATTGAAGTTCCCTTATTGACTGTGAGTTAACCTTTCCAGAGCTTTCCACGGTCGCTTTAAATAAACTGTGCACGAACTTTCCATTTTACCTTTATAATGAACGGTGTGATTTGCTAATTCATTCCTGTTGCTCCGCTCCTCCGATTCGTCTTATCTCTGTCCTGTGGGGGCGAGCGACTTCGGCTTTGATTGGGAATCAAGCGTCTATTCAGGCGAGGGACGAACACTTCAACTGGCGACGGGTTGAACGCTAATCAAGATGTCCATATCGGCTGACGAGCTCCAGGCCATTCTGCTGCAGCAACAAGCACAAATTGAGGCATCTTAACTCAGGCTGATGGAAACTCTTACGCTCCAACTCTCAATCCAGACCGGTTCACTGTCTACAACCGTCAAGCCGTCCGCATCGGTAGACGCCATCACTAACAGCATTACCGAATTTTCCTACGACCCCAATGCTGGCCTAACTTTTGAATCTTGGTTCAAGCGTTATGAAGAAATGTTCCGAGTTGAACTTGGAGACCATGATGACGATTGGAAAGTCCGATTGCTGTTAAGGAAACTTGGAACAGCAGAGCACTCCAGGTATGTCAGCTTTATTTTGCCTAAGAACGCTCGAGTCTGCACTTTTGAGGAAACTGTCAAATGCTTGGGCCAAATATTTGGAGAGCAGTCATCCATCTTCAACACGTGATATCAATGTTTGTTGATCACCAAGGCGGTCGCTGTTGACTACGTCACTTATGCTGGCATCGTCAATCGCGAGTGCGCAAAGTTCGACATCAAATCCATTACGGCAGATCAGTTCAAATGCCTGATTTTTATCTGTGGCCTACATCCCTCACGGGATGCAGAGATTCACACCAGGCTGTTGAGTAAACTTGAACAAGACCAGCAAATGACACTACAGACCATAACTACTGAATGCTAACGATTGCTGAACCTCAAGCTTGACACGTTTATGCTGGAGAAACAACAATCCACTCCAAGTGTTAGTGTAATAAAAACAACCTCAACGAAACCGCTTTCAATTGAAACAGGTCATGAAAAGACCAGACAGAATACCAAGCAGCCGACTGCCTGTTGGAGATGTGGTGAGTGGCATTTTGTTTGAGTGTGTCCATTCCTGCAACACATGGTCCACAAGTGTCATAAACGGGGCCATAAGGAAACGCACTGCCGATGAAGACCGCAGTTTTAGCGTGCAATACAAACTATCTGTCTCTGATGCAAGGAGGTAATCGAGAAATCCGACATGGAGTGCAGTTTCTTCATGCACACTACGACTAATCTGCATCTGTTTTATCTTCGACGGTCCCGGCGATCGAATTGACAAAGTAGGCTTCAAGGACAACCGCGGTTAACTTTAAGATTGCCACTCGTAGTACATCCACACAACGTGTGCTTCTAAGTAACCCTCCAATCTGTCATCAACCTGTGTGTCAATCTTTGCGCTTCGTTACCATGTGGATTAGGGTTAGCGAGCTCAAACACTATCCAACTGTACCAGGGTTCGATGACTGCCATATTGAGCCGATGAGAGGAAAAAATCCCGAAAGGCGTCATGAAGTGCAGTGTTTCCTAGCGCACAACATCAAAGTTTCTTCTGCTTCATAGGCTACTGTCTTAAAGATAAAATGGCCGAGGTTCACTTCGAAGGGAATTGCGATCTAATGTGAGATTTCGCGTCGCAATCCATCCACACAACTTGTACTTATAACTCACCATCCAACCTGTCAGTAACCGTAGTGCCAGTATTTGCCCGTCATGAATCAGTTGCTCAGTGTAAATGTCACTAGTATCATACTGATATTCCATGGTTCGATGCCAGTTGTCTCTATCTGATGAGAGTAAATAACCTCGAAACGCGTCATGGAGTGCTGCGTTTTCAGGTAATCTACAGCAAATTTGCTTCTCCTTCAACTACTACTTTCCTAATGATGGATTGGTCAGGGTTCAGTTCAGTGGGAATCCCGGTCCACCTTAAGATTGCGCGTCGCAATCCATCCACAAAAGGTTTATTTGAAACTGACCCGCGAATCTGTATCTAACAGTTGTGACCTGCTTTACCCGCTAGAAACCTACCTTCCAGGCGAAGCGGCCACATCTAGCATGTCAATAGTTACGAGTTCGATGCATGTTATGTATATCCAAATGGAGAAAATAACCTCGAAATGCGTCTAAGAGTACAAGATTTGCAGGTGAGAAACACGCAATTTGCTCCTGCTTCATCAGCCACGTCCCCAGTGATCGAATAACCATGGATCACTTCAGTGGGCATCGCGGTCCACGTTGAGACTGCGGCTTGCAATCCATCCGCACAACGTACACTTATAATTGACCCTTTGTTAATCTGACCCAACGTTCCCAGAATGTTCACAACTCAATTTTAGGCAAGTGCAAATGCACTCGACTCAGTCAAACGCACATGTTTTCAAGCAGCCTTCTAACTCGTGAGGCATTCACATGTCGATTAGCCTTTGGATATCAGATAACATTCCTTTGCTCCAGCCAACATCCACAATCATGAAATATTCAGCCTCTTTTTACCTATGAAACATTACGTTCCCCATTCTAGCCTCTCATCTGCCAACATTTAAGATTCGATATGAAGCCAATTCATTTGCTTATGCCTTGGCCCAGAGCCTGCTTACACAAAACATTTTGTGTGACAAAATCACATATGTTGCAATCGAGGTATAAAAGAAAGGTTGGACTAAGCTGTAATCGTTTGAGCCTGGCCAGTAAAAGTGCCAACGCGAAGGCCTCTCTTTGTCTTGTTCTCTCGGGTTTGTTAGCTGCGTGAGAAATTGAGTTCGGTCTAGGAACCCATCCAAAGCGTGTGTAGATATCGTCTTGCGGCCAAGTCCAGGAGTCGCACAATTTCGAATTTTGTCGGTTACCGTGCCGTGCGTGAAATAGCTCCAAGGCCCAATTGTTCGTTGGTTCTTGTGACTAGGAGATTTGGTACGAGATCATCAGAGCCTGCATAACCTAGAGGAGTACATAGCACCCTCCATTCTGTCATTAACTGTTGTGCCAATCTTTGCTCCATGTAACCGAACGGCATGGGTTTTGTGCACAAACCTAACATCCACATGGTCCCCTTTTCGATACCAGCTCTCTCTGTTTATGCTAGGAAAAAATCTGGAAAGGCCTTACCTACTAAAGCGTTTTCAGGCGGGCAACTCCCAAATTCCTTCTGCTTTATAGCGTAATCTCCCAGAAAACGAATGTCCAGAGTTTAAATTTAGGTACTTTCTCAGAGGCGAACTAATTCGTTGCTGACACTTCATCACCAATCTAGGTGAATCCGCCAGTGCGTACTAAGCAAAATTTGTCCCATCAGACAGTGATGTTTCTACTTGGCCACTCCGATTCACCTCCAGTGACCACACTCAGTTTGCAGTTCGACCTTACCTCTGATAGCCCCACGTGGTCAATGACCCGCAAAGAGAACTAAGCTAAACTTGAAGAGACAACCCGAGCTACAGGTATTCCGCTTCATGGCCAAGGTTCACATCAATATCAATCGCAGTACACTTTGAACTTTTCCGTCGCAGTCCATCCGCAAACATGTACTTCAAATTGGCCTACTAATCTATCAGTACTAGTAGTGCCAAGCATTGCTCCTCGTGCCCGGGTGGCATGGGATTCATCAGTCACAGTAAACCCCCAATTATCCCGGGTTCGATTTCAGCTTTCTCACAAATGAGAGGAAATAACCTCCATACGCGCCATGGAATGCAGTGTTTTCATGCAAATAACAGTAAATTTCCTTCCGCTTTATTAGCTGCGGTCCTAGTGATCGAATGTCAAAGGTTAACTTCAATTGGAATCGCGGTCCACTTTGAGGTTGCGCGTCATAATCCATTAACACAACTTGTAGTTCAAATTCACCCCCCAATTCTTATCAATCTTGGTGCCAAAGTTTGCTCGTCACGACCAATTTGCTTAGGGTTAGCGAGCGCAAATATCAACCACATTTCTTTAAATTCGATGCCCGCTATTACTGTCTGAAGGAAGGAAGTAACCTCGATACGTGTCATGGAGTTTAATGTTTTCAGGTAACTGACACCCAATTTCATTTTGCTTCATCAGCTAGGGTCCAAGTAATCGAGTGGCCAAGGTTTACTTAAATGCGAATCGCAGTCTACGTTTAGATTACGCGTCGCAATCCATCCACACAAGGTGTACTTCAAACTGTCCACCCAATCTGTCAGTAACCGTTTTGCCAAGCTTTACGTCATAACAAAGTTTCCCCAGGTCTATCGGTCAATACTGACGTCATAATTATGCCAGTTTCTATCCATGCTATTTCTACATGATGAAAGGGAATAACATCGAAACGCGTCATGGGGTGCATTATTTTCAGGCAAGCAACACAGTTGATTCTGCTTCATCAGCTGCTGTCCCTTGAACGAATGGCCATGGTGCCCTTCAAAGGAAATCACGGTCCACTTTGAGGTTACGCGTCGCAATACATCCACACAATGTGACATTCAAACCCACCTTCCTCTCTGTCGTTAACTGTTGTGCCAAGCTCTGTCCGACGTGACCCAATGGCTTTAGGGCTAACGGTCACTACAAACATAATAATAGTCTCGGTTACAGTCTTGTCATCTCTATCTGATGCGAGGAAATAACCTCGAAAAGAGTCAACGTGTGCAGTGTTTTCTGGCAGCCAATACACAACTTGCTTCTGATTCATCAGGCGCTTTCCTGGTGATCGAAGGAGCATATTTACTTTAAGTGGAATTGCGATCTACTTCGCTATTTTGTGTCGCAATCCATCCATCTGTCAATAACCGTTGTAGCAAACTTTGCCGTCGTGACGCGGCTGCTTAGGGGTGGCGGTCACAAGGGAAATCAAAATGGTCCCGGGATCGATGCCTGCTAACTCTATCTGATGAGAAGAAATAACCTCGAAACGCAGGCTGATGTGCATTGTTTCCAGGCGAGCAACGCCCAAATTCCACTAGTTTCATCAGCTACGGTTCTAGTGATCGATTGGTCAAGGTTCATTTCAATGGGAATCCCGGTCTAATTAAGATTACGCATCGCAATCCATCCACACAAGTTATACTCCAATTTGACCTACAAATCTGTCATTAACCATTGATCCAATTGTTGCTAATTTTGACCAGATGAATTCCTTAAATGTTTTTGCAACTACAATTCCAATTATGTACATTTATTTCTTGCGCTGCTCTCGTTGATATCTCCACGTTCAGCCGCTTCGTGTTTGGTCTTTTTGTAGACAAAACAAGCTTGGTGCAAATGTCGTTCTGCGTTCATGACGTTCGTTTCTGCGGTCGCCGCCTCGGAGCTGCGTTCTCTCGTCTTCCGTCACTTATCTTGGTCGTTTTATGCAGCACATGCCTTTTGTCGCAATAGTCGTGCAACTGTGTGGGTTTACCCATACACCCACATAAAATAACAGGATGTCACAATATGGACAGGGGAAAACTCTGATCAAGGTAACACTTCTGATCAAGGGAGCCTAGCACAATTTTCAGCTGCTTGCACAGTTCGGTTTGATTGTCGTGAGCAAAAGGTGCTCTGAACATCGCCTAATTGCTTTACACGCGGTTTTCGCTAAAAATTTCATGATTTTCGGAACACAATAATGTGTAAATTTTGTTTTGCGAAATGTCTACTTTGCTTTTCGGAACTTCCGATGTGTTTAGTAAACCGTCCGATGCGTTTAGCAATGCGGGTAAGATGGTTTGCGAAACGTCCAATTTGGTTTGCAGAACGTCCTATTTAAAGTGAAAATGGCATACATAGTGTACATTATGCTCCACCTCACTGGCGAGTCACGAAATGGTAGTGTGCAAGGTAGGCTAGATATACAATTGTGGTGAGGAATGAATCTCACTGTCTGCATACTGTCAAAATTTCTGTGCTTTTTGGTAGTCGAGAATATCCGGACGATAAGTAGACTGACTTTTCATTTATGTTCATAAGTTACTAACTCGGGCAAGCAGGCAGTGGTTATGAAAAGGTCTCATGAAAGTTCTCGAAGCATGAATCAACTTGGGTTGGAACGTTCTATTGTCGCGTCTTCTCGTCCCTAATAGAAAGCTCGGAAATTGCTGTAGTCGCTACCAGTGCAATCAAAACACTTTTGAGGGCTCTGATTAGATCTGTTCCTTGAACTATTATGTCATTCAATGAAAACCACTTGTGACTTAAGGCGTAACAAGATTCTACACAAGATACTGGCTTTTTCCTAACACTGACAGCGTAATGTGGTAAATACCATTTTGGCGCATAGCCAGGCTGTAGTTACTTGCCTGGTACTAGTACAGCGTATCCCATTACCATGCTTGTGTTCAATGCCACCGTTTACCTTTCACGAAAATCCAGATCATTAATACTGGTCTGCTTAAACTCTGCAACATACGTAGAGCTGATGCATAATTACTAGGATCTTCTGCATGCCGGTATGCCAAGGGAACAGCCACTTTGAAGTGACTTTCAAAGAGCCGCACGGATTTTGCCTCGACTGACAGTGCTGTCCCTCCTCTAAAGTAAGGGAGCTATTGTTGGAGCCGACACCCTCCAACCCACCGTCGTACAACATTTTAAGTTGTATTTTAGCGAAAGATCCTCCATTTTCACACAGTTTCTGGAAGCATAACGCTGATCGCTCATACACGCAGACCGCAGCAATATCTACCCAACTGGTGTTTTCGCAGCAAACGGAAGCTTCTGGCTACATGCACGATGTTCAGTTTGCCCGTGCGCCTCTGGTACATCGGATCTCATCATTATTCGGATTCAGGTATATGCCATATCATCCAACTCGATAGAAATTAAGTGCGGTCACGGACGTGCCACACGTCAATTAGTGTTCCTCACCGGACGAATTGGTAAACGCTTTGAGCAATAGGCATGTTCCATTGTGAGTGTCTATGCGCTTCTCAAAACTGACAGGCGAAAATTGGCTAAACCTGCATCCGTGGAAGTGAGGACACTCAACGTTTGCATCGTTACAGACGTGGGACGAATTCTTAAGCCCGCCTCCAGTATAAAGTCCTCTTGAACTAGGGTCACATCCGATTCACTATCTGGAGACGCACAAGTTTCAATAGACCGTAATTGACCTTCCATTGTATTGTATTAATCTATTTATTTGTATTTATGTCTCTTAACTATTAGTAAAGAGGCGCCGGTTGGCAAATTAGATGTTTTATCTTATTATGTAGTAAAGATAAGCCTTAATTTGCTCCACCTCATAACACTAATAGGATGGTCCCACATTTACGGCAAAAAAGTTGCACAAGGAACAGTTCTGTGACACATTTAACAATTAGCATTCTTCACCTAACAGTAATGTTTTATCGTATTTTTACCAACGTTAAAATATTAATTAGTCATTATAATAACGCCGAACACACATCAATTTTGGATACTGTGATTTCAACTTTGAAATAGGTAGAAAATGAAAAGTCAGAACGGACACTTATTTTTAACGACACAGAGGTAGTGTCTTCAAGTCACAAAGTCTTGTGTGCATAATCGTCAAACCCCATAGTATCCGCACTTTTCTTCTTCTAACCCGCAAATACTTTTCGCTTGGAGCCTTTTCGGATTCGCACTTCAACCATTCAACGTGATGTCGTTACCTGACGCAGTGGGAAGGTTAGCCTTCTGTACTTTTCCAGCTTTGAGAGCGACGCACATCGGCCAGGCGAGCGTGGTGGTTGCATGGTCAAATGAGCCCTCGGCTTGGTCGCGCGGTCCGTGTGATGCGTTTTGCAGGCGCACTGGCTGATAAGGTCACAAGAAATGGCGATTGACAAGAATCTGGTAACTGATTCTGAACACAGCGCTGAACATAAATAGACAGATCACTAATTCTTTCACAGCTGTGTTGTAACAACGCCAGATCGGAATAAGCTTGGGCTTTTCCAGCTGCCTCGAAGATTTTGTATGGAATAATGTCACACAGAAACACCATCGGCTCAATGTGACTGAGTTATTCGCTTGTGCTTAATCACGGATGCCAGTGATAAGTTTAGTGATGGCACAGCCTCTAATCGTAGAAGATATTTCCACGTATGATAGATCACTGTGTAGGGCTGGTAAATCTGGTTCGAATAAGTGTACAGTGACAACACTGCGAGAAGATGTAGAGAGGATCGAGGAGAATAATCCGAATGAACTAGGAGCATGCATGTCACGCTTGTGCTTGGGTGCCTCACAAGTGGCATGTTGCACGAAATTCCTGTCCGTTCCTTGGTCGTTGGGATCTACTTAGAGCGAACGCTGGTTGGTACAACTGTCTAAGATTCGGTCATCGATCTCGTAACTGCCGGAACCGTAAGAGATCCAGTGTGTCCATGTGAAATGGGGCGGGATCATTAGTTAATACATTGCGCCAAAGCCACCGAACGAATCGATAGGCTGCAACGCCACCGCTACCAACCCCAGCACAGTGTCTTTAAGCTTTGTGCTCGTGTGTTTGCATGGTCCGTCATGGTCTATTTAAACGTATGACTTGTTGGATAGTGGATCGGATGTGACTCTTGTTCAAGGAGACCTAACGGAGGCGGGCGTAGACGTTAGCCCCAAGTCACTAACGATGCAAACCATAAGTTGCCTTAACTCATAAGAACCTGGCCTAGCCAATATTCTCTTGAGCGCCCTGAGAGTGGCTGCGAATGTTAAAGTTGAACGTGCCTAATTTTTGAAGCGATTTCCACTACGTCCAGTATCAAACACTAACTGCCAATTGGCATGTCAATTACCACATTTACTTGGCATCCAATTAGAGGAACTAGCTGAAACCCGAGTTCGGATATTGATAGGAGCAAATGTCCCAGAGGCACTATGGCAGCTTGAACGCCGTGCATGTGTTCGGAAGAATCCTTTTGCTACTAGAACTCCCCTAGCGTGGGTATTGCTAAGCCCCTGAGCATGAGCGCTGAGCGTTGCGTTTTGATGCATTGTGTGCAACCGACCGTGCATTCATTGGAAACGCAGTTTAAAATGTTTTTTGATAACTGATTTGAAAATGCTGGGTTGAGTAACCGATTTCTAACGATGCAATATAGGGCGGAATTAGAAATTTCTGAGAAATCCGTGTGGCTCATTGTGGGACCTTCTGTCGTGGCTCTTCCTTGGAGAAATCGTCAGATGATAGTTCGTAGTAAATATGAGCCCGCTCCTCATTGATTGCACTGTTTGAGTCGGCGACTGGTTAACGACATGACATTGTATGAAAGATACATGGCATAGTAAGAGCCTATCATTTCCAAGGGATACGCTGCTCTGATACCAAATGAGCTACTATAACCTCGCTATGTACCGAAGTGGTATTAACCATCTCACGCTGTCATGGATTCGAAAAGCCAGAAAAGTTGTTGTAGTATTTGATTACGCTGCAAAGTACTAGTGGCTTGAAATGAATTACCTAATATTTCAAGGAAAAGAGCAAATTAGAGTCCCATTCCGATTTTTGATTGAAACGATAGCGACTCCAACAATTTCCATTCTTTCTACTGAGGACGAATGGACGCGACACCACAACGTCCAAACCAAAGAAAATTCATGTTTCGGGGACTTGCAACGAAAACTTTCCGAGACCTTTGCATAATTATTGTCCATCCGCTTGGCCGAGTTAGCAACCTAAGTAAATAAAATAAAAGGTCAGTCTAGTTATTGTCCGGATATCCTTGATTACCGAAAAGCAAAAAGTGGCGTCATAATGCAAACAGTAAGATTCATCCCCCATTTGGATATTATTTCTATCCTACCTTGCAAAATATCTTTGCGAATCTCGACAGTGAAGGGGAGAATAACGTTCACTATAAAAATGCTTAAGAAGGCACATTGCTCCGCTGCTTAACCGCTGGGTTAGGAGCACCCACAGTTGGAAAACGAAGACGATTAACGCATCCCATTCGAAGTTGCGCACAACTCCAGAATCCTCTGATGATAATTTTCTTGGGGGAGACAATAAGGAATGGCACATTGAGAGCATTGCTACTCTTTCTCTGACCGCAAAAAGCAGTGAGGTTGCCGCCTTGTAGAATTGCTTGAAGCAACTATTTGCTTCTAACATCTTTGAACATCCGGTCACTCTGGTGCGGAGCAAATCTGGAAATCATCCAACCACTCGGCTAGGACTATTCACAATTAACCTTTTCGAAAGATGCCCTACCAACTCTCTGAAATTCTCTCCTCTAACTATTAGATTATATGGTAATCACATCTTACTGTTATAACCGTCGATGATGTTGATTAGTTAGTTCAGTCGCATCGCGTTCTTATTGGTTTGCCGCGCATGGACGAATCAATAATTCCCCACACATGCTTTAACGCGCCTGTCGTGTGAGCCATTTTGTAGTGCTTCGCACGATACACCGTTTCGTACTGTATCTTGCTCTTGCCTAACCGCGGTCTGGAACGCGTTGTTTGAATTTGTTACCACGCATTATTTATGACGGGATCCTGATGAACCCTATTATTAATCCACCTGCTAACTTTTGGTATTCCGCTGAGGACAAGCCGACCTTATGAAACTGGATGAGGTGCAAGAAAGGATTTATTAACTACCAGGAACTAGTGTCTGTTCTAAGTATTTGATTTCACTTAGGAGTCAAACAAAATGTGACTATTCAAACAAGTGCTAGGAAATGAAAACAGGCTACATTATGAATTATTACATGTGGAAAATTATGACACTGTTACGTCGGCCTTGGATAAAAATACCACATTGTGGGAATTAAAACAGAACGTTTATAGAGCAAGATAATGCTTTTCAAAGCTTATACAGAAATGGAACGAGAGTGTCCACTAGTTCCTCACACACAACCACCAGTTCATTCCCGAGTGTAAATACGATGAAATTCCGCCCGACAAACTAGAAGAAGTAATAAAATACGGTGTTTAATTGCGGGGATTCAGGACGAGAGTGTAGAGGAAATATTCTTATCTTTGAAAAAGTCAGATACAACGCGGAAGAATGCTTGTCTAATTGCTCGCCAAATGAAAGAATATCTCTCACCAGCTACATGAATTCACAGCCCATTCAGTCGTCGGTGTTGTTCACACAGTTGCTAAACCACTGACTCCAGGTGAACCTCGAAAACAGTTCGTGTGCTATCGTTGCGGGATGCAACATGCTCGTGTTTCTGGGTGTCGACACAGAAAAAGCCTATGCCTAAAATGTGGTAAAACATGCCATTAGTTCACGTGTGCATATCGGAAACAGAAACCACCAAACAGTCTCACTCGATCGAGGCTCCATACTTAGCTGCCGCTTATGGAGAAAAGGTTCTGGAAGACCCAGACAACCATCTAAATTCCGTCTACTTGAACACCGTATCACCCAACAAGTGCTCTCCATATGCGATTCGTCTGACTATCTAGAATGAACCGATCAGTCTGCAACCAGATACCTGATTTGCATGTACCATGATAATCAGTGATTCGTTTAACAGGCCGCTACCCTTACAACCGTATGACTCCAAATTGCACAGCATGGAAGATCCGAGTAGGGTCTTGGGAAACTGCATGTTAATGTCAGGCACGGCGAGCGGGAATTAACTCTAAATTTATCGTGGTACCTCGTAGACCAAATCTCTTGAGCAGAAATGGGCTCCGATACTTACCAGAAACGATGCAGCTTAAAGATTTCATGATCAGTGACAACAGTCTAAACGATCGGTTGAAACAATTTTCATCTTTATTCAAAAATAAGTTGTGAAAGCTGAAACATTGCAAAGGTTCCATCAATCTAGGGTAGAACACCCCCTACCACGTTTTACAAAGCACGGACAATACTGTACACTATGCGTCCCAAATTTGAAGTAGAGCTAAGACGGCTACAATCCGAAGGCTTAATAATGCCCAAAAAACACTCGAAAAGGGGTACCCCAGTTGCTCCTGTACTCAAACCCGACGGTACCATTCGTAACTGTTGAGACTATAACTTAACAACCAATTTAGCTACCAACGTGGAAAATGATCCTTTGCCAGACATCAATGATTATGTGATCAAAATTTGCTAAGCTTGATCTTAGTCATGCATGTTATCAAGTTGCATTTGATGAGGACTTCCCGCGAATTCACCAGCATAACTACACATCGTGGACAATTTCAGTATACCCGTTTTCTTTTCCGAATCGGCTCCACCCCTGCATCATCCAGTGGATTGTGGATGACGGCGTGAAGAGCATACGCTTTACTTGCGCACATTTAGAGGATATCCTGGTTTTTGGCCAAAGTGATTCCGAACATTTAAAGACAATTCGGACAGTGTTGGAACGTTTGACAACGAATGGATTGAAACTGAAAAATGCTGCATGTGTTTTATATAAATCTTTTTATTATATTGTCTATAAACTTGACAACAGACTTCTGCATAGGTTGCAGGAGAACGTTTCCGTAATTATACAGGCACAGCAGTCTGAGAATGCTGATTAACTCCGATCATTCCTGGTAAAGTTATCGCACTAACGTCGTATTTTACCTGGGGAGCATAATAATTTAGCTTTCCTGAGCTCACTGCTAAATGACGAACCCCATGAGTGTGGAATGATTAACATTAGTTCGCATTCATCTGTGCTAAAATATTTTTGCATCAGCGCCAGTTATTGTTCAATAGGATTGAAAAAGCCTCGTATCATCCACTGTGATGCTTCTCCATACGGAGTTGCAGCGGTTTTGTGTCATAAAATGCTGTATGGTGCAATGCATCCGATTGCTTTCGCTTCACTTGCCTTACAAATGGCTGAAAAAAGTTACTCACAACTTGCTCGAGAGGCCCCATCAATTATCACTGGGGTCAAGAAATGTCACCAGTATATTTGGGGCAGTGGTTTTTAGCTCCAAATTGAGCGGAAACCGTAGATATCCTTAATGAGTGAATCCAAGGGGATTCATTAAATATTTTTCTTATAATGTAGCCATAGGCCCTAATCCTTAGTGCATATGAATACAAAAGACCTTACATCCCAGGCTCTAACAATTGTACGGCGGATGTCCTGAGTCAGTCACTGCAAGCGACGCCCGCAGGGTCAATAGAGGGACAGGTGGAGTTAGTTCATTTGATGCAGTACCTCGACATTACCACTTTGGCAAGTGACTTCAAACGTCGATGAACCGATCGTAATCCTAAATGAGCCTCCGTGATACGTTTTACGAAACTGGGCTGGCTTAGCAGAATTCCGTCTGATTTGAAACCTTTTTGAGCTTCGAAAAAATGCTCCGAATGTAAACGATGGTTAATTATTTTGGGGCTAATGTTTGATTCTAACGTCGAAAGCGTGCTGCTTTATTCTAACTCAACTTCACAATGGACGTCCAGGTGCTGCCCGAATGAAGGCTCTTGCAAGCGGCTATAGCTGGTAGCTCGACATAGGCGCTAAAATTGAAACTACCTGAAAACTTGCTATCTGCCAACAATAGCAGTCGAATAAACCTCCAGGTCCAAAACGCACGTAACGTTGGCCTGGAAGCCCGTGGCAGCGTATTCATGCCGATTATTTTGCTCCTTTGAAAGGAACATTTTCCTTGTTGATGCTCGATGCCTATCCGAAAAGGATGGATGTTTATCCAGTGTCTTATCCGATGGGCGAAACAACCAATTCAAAGATGCGATCATGACTGGAGGTTTTCAGAATACCTGAAACTGTTTGTACAGATAACGGTCCTGTTGTAGCAGTAAGGATTTTGAGAGCTTTATGTAGAGCAATAGCCTTCAGCACTTGCGTACAGCCTCATATCATCCAGCGTCAAATGGATAAGCCATAAGGGCGGTGCAGGCAGCAAAAATAGGTCGGGTAAAGTAGTTATGGAGAACCACACCAACGAGGTTAGATCGATTACTTTTTGCCTACAGAATACGATCGATAGAAGCCACGGGTAAATGTCCCACAGAACTGATTTTCGCTAAAACACTTCGCACTAAATAACGTATTATTTCCTAATCGTCCAGCGCAAATAGAAGCAATCGAAACAAGTGAGCCACGTTGCACAGGGATCACAATGTCGTTTTCCAAACGCGAGATCCTGTATATACACGAATTCCCCACGAACAGTCATGGCAGCCCGCAACCGTGCTCAGCCTTGATGCTACCCAGGCTGAGATAGAAGTAAATCGTCGCATCTTGAGAATGCATTCAGACCACGTAAATCTAGGTTATGTAGAAACAAGAGAAAATAAGAATAAACTATCTGGCTTGGTACAGCCGACGGTAAAATAAACCGCTTTGGATACGGCGCAAGCAACAAAGCGGAAGAGTGGGACAACATGATTTCATTAAAATGTACTCGTGTCTCACTCACCTACTGTTTTTTTCAAGCACTCGATGTCCTGATGATGGAATTCCGGCGTAGGTGTGTTATCTGGGATATAGTAGAAATTTGCCTCAGTAACTCACCGTATTTTCTTCGAGAAATTGGCAGGGTTTAGTTTGAAACCCTGACTTCTTTCTTGGGTGTCGGAATTCTTACGTGAGAGGACGTTTCGACTTGGAATCGGAGATGTGAACTCTTGCATGGGCATCGTCTACATTGACTTTCGCAAACCATCGGGATTATGTGCACAATTCTTTATTATGTTTATAAACGTCGGTCTGTCTTCTTGAGAACAACTGCTAGGCTTTTGCAAATGGTTTAAAGCTGGTCAGCAGATGCAACCGAGCAACACTGACCAAAGTTATCCTCAATATGAGTAATTGGTCGAAGCACTGGACTTTGCCTTCTGAATGTTCAAGGAATCACGGGCAACGCTGTTTGTCAACACAGCAAATGTTCCCATTGTAATCAAATGAAGCAAGGCCAGAAAACAGTCCAGGGTTAAGATATCTTTTCGGTAAAATCTCGTCAGAACCAAAATTTTACTTGACACGGATTATGTGGGGTAAGCGACAAATCGGCGTGGGATTGATTTTCAAGGTGTTTGCAAGGTCAAGATGGATGACTAAAGGTGGATACAGGTGGTATGAAAAGTGCATCAAAGGAAATTAATAAAAGCTTCAGGGCCTAAATTAAATAGCTAAGGCCACTAAGGGTAGTTAAGTAACCGTGTCAGTCGGCCACAATGGACCTTTTCGAATAACCCGGAACGGTATGTTTTCAACCTTTCCAGTGTAGTACTAAGCCCAACACAGCTGGAAGTGTTATCATTAGGCCCTAAGTTTTGTATTCCACGTAAGAAAATAGATCAGGCTGCCGTAGAAGTACAGTGTGAAAGCCTAATGATACAAACTAGAGACCTGTTTCCAACATCTTCTAGTGATGTTGAGAACCTAAAATCTAGTCTAGTAAATAGCTGTCTTAAATATGTTAAGGCCAAACCATCCAGTAATGGTATTATTTCAAGGGAGCAACTTCAGGCAATTAAAGAGTTACGGTTAAACAAGGAATTAATATTCTCTAGACCAGACAAAGGATCCGGCATAGTGTTATTATATGGGGTGCATTATATCTGTAAAATGCAACATATCCTCAGTGACGAACGTAAGTTCCAGAAGCTTATGGCCGAAAAGGACAACATAGGGAAGTTAGAGAAACAGTTGGCCGGCTGCCTCAAGCGAATGATGCAAGCCAAACTGATCACAAAGAGCGAATACGAAAAGTTGAAGCCTTCATGTGGACACCTACCGAGATTATATGGCCTTCCAAAAGTTTACAAGGAAGGCGCCCCAATGCGTCCATTCTTGGACATGGTGGGTTCTCCCCAGCATTTGTTGGCCAAATGGATGGTGAACAAATTGCAACCGTTACGGGATATGGTTTGCAATTACTGTGTGAGAGACTCCTTCGAATTCATTGAGAAGATTTCTGAACTCAACTTTACTAACAAAAGGATGATATCTTTTGATGTCCAGTCGCTGTTTACAAACATTCCCCTGCTCGAAACGGTGGAGTACGTGTGCGAGTTGACCCGACAACTACCAATATACGCTAAATTTCCGGAGGATCTGCTAAAGGAGATACTATTTCGCTGCACGTTAAATGTTCAATTCATGTTCAATGGTGAGATGTACCGTTAAATTGATGGAGTGGCCATTTGATCTCCTTTGGGGCCGTTGTTGGCTGATATCTTTATGGCGAAATTAGAACATGGCCCACTCAGGACGCACATCTGTGGAACTGAAATGTACATACGGTACGTCGCTGACACCTTCGTGCTTTGCGAATCCGAAAAGCATGCAGAACAGTTGCTGAAGGCCTTTAATGATGCACATAGTAACCTACGCTTCACCTGTGAGCACGAAAAATAAAATCCGTTTGCCTTTCTTGGATGTATAAGTCATCCGCAATTCGGAAGGCTCATGTAGCAGAAACGTACACAGAAAGCATACTTGGGCTGGACAGTACACTAACTTTCACAGCGCGGTGCCTTTACAGCACAAGAGGAGTTTAATCCGATCTCTTGCCTTCAGGGCGCGCAGTATTTGCACTCCGGATACCGTCAACGAAGAGCTACAGAGAATCAGCGACGCCCTTCGTGAGAATGGTTACCCCGATAGTTTTATCATGAAGCATATGAAAGAACGCAAGCGAAAGCCACCTAGAAGCATTGCTCCCAAGAAAGAGCTGTTCATACATTTATCATTTAAGGGCGACACTGCAGCTGATATCCTATCTTGACGTTTGAAAGGTGCTGTTGAGTAAACTTACTTCACAGCCCGCTTAAGTATTGTTTACCACAACAAACCATTGCTTGCAAAACCCTTGAAATATAGTCTGCCATCGTTGACCTGTTCAATGCTCGTTTATCAGTACTCGTGCTCTTGTGGTGCACGATACGTGGGTCGCACAACGAGACGTCTATCCCAGAGGATTCGCGAGCACATCCCGGCGGGGTTTTACAAAGGCGAAATGAGGGCCTCAAACAGCTCAATCATGTCGCACCTCCTCGAAAGTGGCCTTACTGCATCGGAGAATGACTTTAAAGTCATCTATTCACTACCTGAACGCTTATCACAAGGCTTCCGAAAGCAAATCTTGTCTATCACCGAGGCTATTTACATCCATTATCTGAAGCCGGAATTATGCGTACACAAACGATTCATACGGCCGATACTACTACCTTGGCCGACTGACATGGTTACTTAACTACCCTTTGTGACCTTAGCTATTTAATTTAGGCCCTGAAGCTTTTATTAATTTCCTTTGATGCACTTTTCATACCACCTGTATCCACCTTTAGTCATCCATCTCGACCTTTCAAACACCTTAGAAATCAATCCCACGCCGATTTGTCGCTTACCCCACATAATCCGTCTCATGTAAAAGTTTGGGTCTGACGAGATTTTACCGAAAAGATATCTTAACCCTAAACTGTTTTCTGGCCTTGATCCTTTTGAATGTCAACATATGCCATTATTAATCACTAGTAGAGACGGGATTGCAGTGCAAACTAAATATGGGTCTTTCAGTTTGCAGTGCAACAACCAAGCATGTGCTTTAGGAGTCGTCACGGCGAGCAGTTTTATGCCTTCAATGCAATGTCGATCTGCTGCCAACAAAGCGCCACAAGCACTGTTTCGCCTCAGGAGGGCACTGTGTAATACCAAGCCAGCAGTTTTCCTGCCATTAGAAAAATCACTTGTAAGGTCACATCTGGAGTACTGTTTACAGGTTTAGTTGCCTGATCTCCGTGGCGAAGTTGTTTGCATGGAAAAATTCAAAAACTTGCAACCAGGATTGTTGTAGGCCAATGTGGAAAGTCGTATGATGATCACCTAAAGAGCTTGGGGTTGTTTTCCGTGGAGTGGCGTAGACTGACAGGTGATCTGGTAGCAACCTTTAACATCATGAAAAACCTCAGTGTCATCAGGCTTACTGATGGGTTTGGGCTAGCTAATTCTGATTACTTGCGTGAACATCTTTTGAAACTCAAGCAGCAGTGGGTTAGATGGGACATCAGGACCAAGTTCTTCACGAAAAGTGTGCTTCGCAACTGGAATAAGGTACTTTTGTGTTAGTGGGTCCCGAAATTTTAGCAGTCTTCAAAGCAAGTTTGGAAAGGTGACGGTCGCGTCTTGCTCTAGACTTAATGTACTCTTATCCAGAGTTATTAGCATTGATATTATATACACACAGATGCAAGCATTGCTCTTCTTCTTGCTACATTTTCATTTGCAGAAACAAGAAGAGGTGGGCAAAAGTCGAAGTATCAGCGCTTTGGTTCGCTTACCTTTACCAGAAGCTGGATGCTAGTTAGGCTAAAGCCTGTGTCATCCTTGGAACTTGACCTGACCTCACTCGTGTACTTAGTTCGAAGTTTTTGCTTGTTGCCGATGCCATCAAGATATGGGTATCGGGCTAGTGGTTGTCACGAGGACCGCGACGTGCTGCAAAGCGACAGACCGTTCATTTGAATGGTCAAGAGCAAATCTTCTTCCGTGTAACGTGTACAAGTGCAAGACTATACATAGGCGTCACAAGCTCAGTAAGTATGTAGGCTTGGAGACCATGTGTTGAAAATCGCGTCACAGCAGCACCTTCAGATAGTGATGCAAGACGACCGCGGCTGTTCAACGCAGTATTCGAAGGCGTCCAAAACCGCCAAACAACTAGTTATTCCCTTACCAAGGGCGATCGTGCGGTTCAACCCCTCCATTTTCCTTCAAATCCTCAATGCGTACGTAAGGTCACCCGTGGGATACGGGATTCATACCAGGCAAACCTTGTAAAAACGTGATCCAGTTACACTGGGTATCACATAGGGAAAAGTAACCACATTATGAACGGATTCGTTGTATCCCGAAAAAGAAGCAGGCCAGAGCACCACCTTAACGTACGTATGGAAAAACTGTATGCACACGTCGGTTAAAATTGAAGCGATAGGTATTTGAATTGCGATCAGTCCAACGCAAGAACACATGGCTGGGCAAACGAGTGATAAATAGAAGTGTGATTAGGTTAAGCGAATCGAGGGCAAAAGCAAAGTAAATTATTTGAACACGACATTGTCTCCTCCTGTGTTCGTAAAAACACAGGCACTACATAACTTTGGACGATCTAATTTGATGTAAACACCCCGAAGAACTGTCATGTGGTGCTATCCATTAAAGCGGATCGTAGTAGTAGTAGTAGTAGTAAAATAAAAATCGCTTTGGTTTACTCATCAGTGTTTAAACAGAGACATGCAGTAAGGAGTTAAGTTCGAGTTTGTATGTTAATGAAGGCCGTGCAATGTCCGTCATCTTATATTGGCAGTTGAGATAACAGATTATATCTTATAATATATGTGGATTATGGCAACCTCAAGGCGCTTTACGAACACAGATAAATTAGGGGAGGAAACAACGTAAGTTGAAAGGGGATCCATGGCTGACACACTCAAAAAATTAAAGGTTTCTTCAACATTCTAGCCGATTCTGTTGTCTGGTCAACTTAAGCTGCTGACCCCTATAACTCGTGTTGTGACTAAGTTATATTATATGACGACAAAGTGATAGAGGTTCCTCAAAATCTTGTCGCCCATTCTTGCTAGCTACATAGGCGCCGATACCGGACGCCGTATAACCTTAGAGCTATTAGCCTAAGTTAACAAGGAATATGGAAAAGCCTATGAATTGCTTTGTGGCTCTTCGCTGTGGAGTCTCGAGCGCCGCGAGATCTTTGTTACACCGGTACTGCCAGACCTGAATTGCTTGTCTACATGAGGCTGCAAGTATTTGTTGAACAACTCTGAACAGTTAGACGGATCAAACCAACCGAATGTACTCCGCAGCATGCTCTTTCGGTTTCCAGTCTTTGTCAACTTCTCCGAATGTTCGAAACACCGTAGATCAATCTGCATTAATAATCCAAGGCCGCGGTCCTTTGCGAATGCTTGCAGGTCATGGCATCCAAGCTTGTATGTGATGCTCGGCTAGTGACGGATGTGAACCACCTTATGCTTAGCTGAAATGACTTGGAGCAGATTGTGGAGTGACCATTCGTACGCTGTGTCCACTTCTCGCTGAAGTGCATCGTTGTCTCCTTGGTCGGCTATTGCGCGCCACATCTGAACATCATCAGAAAAATAACCAGAACTCAGAGGCAATCAAAGGCTTAAGCGTATTAATAAGAACAATAAATAGACGCGACCCCATGGCTGATCCTCTTGGAACTCCAAATTCCACATGAAGCGGATCATTTAATGCACTTCGAGCTCCAAGCTGCAGTTGTCCATACTACAGGAAATTGCTGAGTCACTGAAGGACGGAATCTCCAACGCCGTAGTTATTTAGGCCTGTGCAATGCAATAATCCAGTCGATCAAAGGCCTTGGATAAGTCGAGATAAATGACATATGTCTCTCTACCTTCAACCGCTGCTTCCATCCAACTACTGCGTGCAATTAGTTCGTTGGTTGTGCCGAAACGGTGTTGGTGGTGCCGTTAAGGTGTAAGGATATCCTGATGTTCCAGATGGTCGACTAAAGCCCAAGCGATGATTGCCTGCATCCACTGTGCGAGTACAGGGCAACAGTTTGCAGGGCTCCGAGCGATTGCAACATGTGCGAATCGGCGAGATCCGTATATGTTTCCACATGTCAGGCACAGTTTGCTCATCCAAGCACATTTGAAAGAAATGCGATAATGGCTCGGCCAGCATTGTTGCTACTACCTTCAGCGAACTTGGGGGAAATTCGTCAACTCCGAGAGAACTGTAGGTGCGTAGTGAGAGCAGTTTCTTCAACACAGATGTGCCAGTAAAAGCGAGGTTGTTGATGGTTGAAATTGTTGCCATGGATGTAAGTAGGTAACAATGGCGGACGTCTCGTTGGAATTTTGGGGCATACTGCATCCGTAGAGTGTTAGCTGCTTCTTCAACTTTCTGTGCCACTCCGACTCTCGTGTTAAGTGTGGATGAATGCCATGCTCCCCTTTCCGAATGGTGTTAACATGCTCAGATAGGTGTTTTTTGTTTTTAGCAAATTCACAAGCCAAATATTGTTGGTAAGTTGCTCTGTCATCACGGAGAAGCATATTACAATGGTTGCGCTGAGTCAAGTAGTCGTTCTAGCTTTCGGGATCAGAACGGGCTCTGTAATTGTGCCAAGCTGCACCCCTCAGTGACATACATTTGCGAGTCCTACGTCTGACGGATGACGATGGATAGGTAGAACGAACTTAGTTTCTGAAGCAGTTGCGATTAGATTGCTGAAATGTTACACAAATTGTATCCAGGCGAAATCAAGTGGGACATTGCAAGAATTTCCAATTGGTTATTGCAAGCAGATCGGTTAGGATGTTGTAACACGTGACAGCATCCGTTGGTTCTGTGTGTTCCTCCGAATATTCATCGTCACACACAGCTTAATAAAGTATGGTGACATAAACACAGCATAGCATATTGTGCATGATGGTGGGTTGCATTTCCGAGAACAATTATCGGGACTTTGACCATATATATTTTACTCAGTGCCAATATCCGATAGCTAGATGGAAAAGTAGATGACCTCAGAGTGTGACTGAATATCGTGAATATTTTCGAGCGGCTTTATTAAGTTACAGGAAACCTGGCTTCAGGTTGATATCTTAGATTCAGTCGTGGAACCCGACGGATTTCCACCTCATTGTGATGCTTGCCAATGTATATCGAGAAATTGCGGTGGTACCAATTATATTTGCATGCATTATTCACAGTGCACATCAAGTAAAAGCGTATTTCTTTGCAGCTCGCAAGGCAACAGCTGTTTAATCGTCAAACGCAAACGGTTATCGGTCAATTAGTTTGGTAAACATTTATATTTCCAACAGTTGTCCCATCTCCGCAGTTAAAGAGTTATACGACGCACATAAAGCTATGATCCGTGAAGACCTGGAACTCTGCTTGTCCATAGAAGCCACCGATTTAATCCGATTTGAAAACAACTTCATTGCAAAGAGTGAACAACAATGAACAATGAATCTATACGGGTTAAGAGGCGTTTCTTTACAAGTCCCGTTGGATAGTTGGTGGGGATATCAACATAACAATAAGGATTATAAGGATAGCAAAATAGTTAGTAATTTAAATATGAAGATGAGGACTTATCTTTTGTTCCGCTGTAGTCCCGCGATCCTCTTAGATTCACAGCACCCACAGTTATCAACAGAGAATTCAATGGTATACTCCAGGTGTAGGACGGAGACGTAGTGTTAAGTAACAAAGTGTAAGTGGATGAGTGCATCATTCAACAGTCTTTTACATACTGTTAGTGTCGGTGCAGAGACGACCGATTCTGGGAGAGCATTCCACGGGTGACAGACATGAGTGGAAAAGAAATTTATGCGGCACTCCAGACGACCGTATGGTTCTGCGAGTTTTAACGAGTGGCCCCTCAGGTTTGTATTGCTGCTGAGTTGCAATAGTGGGTGCCACACTTGATGTAGGTCACGCAGAATCAAGTATGCCATAATCAGGTCGCCTCGTAATCTGCGATAGCTTTCACTGAACACCCCCAATCGTTGCAGCCTCTCCTGGTAGAAAAGATTGCGCATCCCTATTGCTTTTTTAGATGCCCGACGTTGTGGTGGCTCCAGTGTATTAAGGTCGTGTTTCAGCCATGGATGCCAGGCTTGAATTGCGTATTCGACATGGGGACGAACTTACGCACTAACATTTGTCGAAATATGGAGCTGTTTATTTGTCCAAACGCCAGCCGCAACATCCCGAAATTTTAGTCCCCGGTCTTCGAGGCCTTTACAGATTGCCTGGAACAACCCCACTCAACTTGAACCAGGATATCCAAGTCACGTTCGAGAGTTGATTGTTGTAGTATATTCGTTCCGAGCGGGTATGAGTATCTGTCCTGATATCAAATGGTAAGCACCCTGTATTTACTGACGTCGAATGGCAGTAAGTTTTGTGTCGACCATTGATAAACCGTATCCAGGTCACTCTGAAGTACATGTTGGTCGGCGTTCGCCTGGATCCTGCGCCAGATCTTGATATCGTCGGCAAACATTAGGAAGTTTGAACCGATTCCCTGTGCAAGGTCATTAATAAACACCAAATACAAACGTGGACCTAGAATTGAGCCTTGCGGCACACAACTCTCAACTTGTATGGGGTTCGATATAGATCTCCGAAACCTGACCACTAATTGCCGTTGAAGTAGAAAGTTGGCGATACAGCTTACAAGAGGGTCGCCGATCCCGTAATGCTGCTGATTGGATAGCAGTATCCGATGGTCTAGACGATCGATAGCCTTGGAAAAATCTAGGTAGATCACATCAGCACCTTCTCCAGCGTCAGCTGCCTCGGTCCAACTATTGCGTGCAATTAGAAAATTCGTTTTACATGACCTCTGCCGACGGAAACCGTGCTGCTCAGGAGTGATGGTCGCAGTTTTCTAGATAGCACACCAGTGCATTGGCAACTAGGGATTCCATGAACTTGGAGAGTATAAGAAGAAGGAATAATGGGCGGTATTTAGAGGGATCATTTCTGCTTCCACCATTGCGAATCGTGGTTATTATTCCAAGCTTCCACATGGCGGGAACTTGGTTCTGTTCTAAGCAGCGTTGGTGAAACTAAGCTAAATGTCCTGCCAGTTGGCTTGCTGCTGCTTACAGTGCCTCTGGACGAATGGTGTCGACACCCGGCGAGCTCTGTTTGCTAGAGACGTCAGCTTTTGTAATACAGCCTCTGCGGTAAAAGTGATGTGGGGTAGTCCTGGCAACGAGAAGACAAAGTTCGGTAGATCGCTTGGTGGCAACACCCATTGAAACATGGGAGCGTGTTGCTTCTGCAGAGCTTTTGCTACGTCCACAGCCGTTCTTGTTGAACCATCAGCCGTCCTGAGCGGAGGAAATGCTTGCCTCACCTTTCTCAGGCTATTAACGTGCTTGTACAACAGTTTGTGGTTAGCACTGAAGGTTTTTGCAATGTTCTGCTGGTAGGCAGCCTTATCATCCCTTAACAGTTGATTGCAGTGGTTACGTTGGGCTAGGCAGTTGTCCCAAGTTTCTTGTGCTGTAGCTTCTCCGTACAACCGCCATGCTGCGTTGCGTACTGTCATACATTTTCGCGTTCTGCCACTAACTTAAGAAACAGATTTACACTTATAGCAAAGTTTTACCTCTGAAGCCTCTGTAATCAGCTGACAGAATGTTTTGACAAACACGAGCCAGGCGATTTCCAGGGGTTATTCTTCGAGGAACGACCAAGTTGTGGCGCTGACGAGCTGGGCTAATCGATCGTAGCTTGTGATGGTTCGCATAGTCTCATCGTTCTCATTCAGATATTCTGCAAAGTAGACGAAGTTGAAACTGATCACGGTTTGATCACTGCGACCCAACTGGCAGTCTAAATCAACACATCAATCATATGCTGCTCGATGGTAAGCACAAGATCCACCACAGATGGATTGAACCGGAGAATATCGTGCAATGTCCAAGGGGGTTAGATGCAATCCTTGACCTGGTTTTGTTAGCAATCTGAGCATTTTTCTGTTTTAACCGGGCGCCGGTTGGGAGGTCTGATCGAGCCATTGTAAAGTCAGGTCATCTTAGCTATAGCAAGATGAACCACAAAGATCTAACTAGTAGCTAAGATCGAAGTTAATGCGGAGATAGTGCTTTCCCAGATCAATCAACGATTGCGTGAAACTAGCTTTTTCATGGAGTGTACATCATTTTATGATGCAGATGCATCCAAGTATTGTGGACAGTCATATATTTACTGTATATTGTGCTTTGACACTAGCTGTCCAAATAAAATAAATTTCATCCGTGCTGACGGTTCCCCAAAAGATGAAACGCGCGTACACTGCTTTTCCGAGCGGGTGACAGCTGTCTGAGTGAGTCTAGATGTAACGATTTTCTACATATACCATTCAATTCACCCTAATACTCCTCTGTAAGCAGTACGCAGACCAAACTGCTTATAAGGTTATAAGTTAATTAGTGGCTTAATTTTGGTAAGTTCGTCGCTTAATGAGGAGGCTACCCTGTCCTCTGCAAAACAGTAATGTGTAAGTCAGTGGATAGTTAGCGGCGCTATATCACATCTAGTAACTTAGTTATGATGGTCGTTAACGTCCCACGTAGCTCAGTGGTCTCAGTCACGGACTGGCAACAGTCGAGTTGCGAGTTCAAGCCCTACCAGGGTCCGATGAAATGCGCACTGCTGACGATTCCCCGAAAGGAGGAAACGCATGTACAGTTATTTTCCGGGCTTGTGACGGCTGTCTGAGTGAGTCAAGTTGTGGAGATTTCGACGTATATGAAGAAAAGGCTTTTAAACGCATACATTACATCATCAAATTCTCTATCGAGTGATATGAAAATCAAATTGCTTCGAATCATCCTACTTGAAAATGTAGGTCACTCGAAATTAACGATCCTTTTTACCCAAAGTTTCAAGCTTGGGTATAGCATATATTTGGATAATTTTACTTTCCTATTTTTAAGACAAATGACTGATGTTACCAGTCGTACAATGAGAAAAATTAGTGCTGTGAATCGGATAACCACTGTAAGTTATATCGTTGCGGTCACAACGAGTGCCGTGGCACATGTGTTCTGTCGCACACATTCCGTGCCGTCTGGGATACAACAGTAGGTAAATAAGTCGGAAAGACCAGTGACTGACAGTTCCTTTAGTGTTGCCGACTTTATCTCGTCACTGTCAGTCATAATCAGGACGATGGACAAACAGTTAGCCGCACTAAATGTGAAACTAAAGATAAGTAACACATTTGGCAATGTCCTTACATTCGATTCATACATATTTATGTCTCCGACTAATTCAAAGCCAAAGCACAAAATTGGAGCATTAAACTTCCTAATTGCAGTTGCCCTTGAGGTTACCCAAAGATGCAGAATAGGAAAAGATGCCATAGCGCTCAACAGAGCTGACGATATCTCGATCGACTCAATAGGCCTAAGGTATCGAAAGCGTGCAATATGGCTGAAACCGATGTTAGTTTTAGAAAGCTGAGGAAAAAACTTTGCGTGTTGCTTGCCCGAGTTTTTTCGGCTTTCATAATAAAACGTTTGCAAGTGCGTTTAGTCAATGCCAAAGAAATTAGAATCTGTTCCGAAATAGTCCAGTTATTACATCGGAAGACAGGTCACCCTTGAAGGGTGAACTGCAACGCACGAATAAAACGAATGTGTTGACTGAACCGAAGACGAGTCATTCTCCTTGCTCGCCTGCTGGACTGCCAAGAGTGTGGTCATTGAACAGAACTTAAATCTCTTCCTTTTAAAACCCAGATAAAGTCAGCAAGGCCAGTCGCCACACAAACCAAGCTAACATTGGCGATGAAATAGAGGGAGTTCAGATGTACATGCCTCCACAAGACTTATGTGGGCTTAAGAACTAGTGTATATACACTCACTCTAACAAATTAGTAGCCGTTAGTATCAATCCCCACACTGAGCTTGAAACTGCTCCAACTCCCAAAGCATCCAGTGAAGGTGCAGTACAACCCATTGGATTTACGTCTATAAATAGCAACGATGGCCATGGCCCACGCCGTAAGCATGTTAATTCAAACAGTGCCTTCATAATGGAAAAGACGACTCCACGTTTACCTGTGACAGTCGTGAGTAATAATGCTCCAGCACAGAGTGGCAATCCACACGTCCCCATTGTTCAGGCGATGTGCCAATACTGTCCTCCTGACAGGCCTCTACATAGCTTTGCTGAAACACAATTCACTTAATTATGCCCCTTAGCATTTTCTTTCTCGTTCTCTTACAATGCCCTCTGCAAGACTTTTGGCAATAACCCCCTATCCATTTAAACGTGATCGCCACAAATTACCACAGCATTCTTTTTGTATCCCCCCACTCATTCTCCTCCCAATGTAATCCCAATGGAACTGTTATATCTCATTGCAAGGGATTCGCTGCGGAAGGCTCTACAGCTAATGTGATTTCAAGAGTGAATAGTAAGTGGAGTTTTGAACAGTGCCAGGATTTTTAAGGCTGATGATACTTAATAGCCCTTCGCTAATGAATAAGCTACTTTTACTCCACACCTTCATATGCCTGAATAAACCTCATACGATTTTACTCAGTGAAACCTGCTGTCGTGATTCTATGCCCAGCCAGCTGCTTTCCATCGAAGGTTACAGGCTTATTAGAAGTGATCGAAAGCAAGGCCGATGAGGAGATTGCGCAATGTATTACTCGCAATACCTCCATGTCTCTGAATTCACACTTCCACTTATATGCCTCACTATGGATTCCACTTTGTTACTCTTGTCCTTCGGTACTGAACGAACACTTGTAGTCTATATATACTGCTCACCGGGGGCCAGCTTCAGTGATGAGAACCAGTTGGTTGACATCTACAATTACCTCTCAGATAAAGTCGTAGGTGGAGATTTCAGCCTATTAGATATCTGTTGGTCAAAATTAGTAACAAAAGCGAAACATGCTGGGTTTATAACCTCCGTCATCACTGGTGCTTGGGAGCCACACGTTCTCATGTCTACCAGGGGAAAAAATATACTAGACCTGCATTTTACCTCAAGCACCTCCCAGATAGCCATTGATGTAATTGACGGTCTGCCTGGATGCGATCACAAAATATCTAGATGTAAACTTATTGCCGACGTCGCATGTGAGGTTTGCCGTGGTTCCCCACTTTCTGCGAAGTCTCAGCTGGGTAACTATCTAACCTCTGCATAGGGTTAAAAATTAGGATGATTTCTTTTATTCGTCAGATATTCAAGGAGCCTCTGACATCTATGTGCTTAAGCAAGCCTGTTTACAGTGTTAATCCGAGAGCATTTTCTAGGTATGTCATAAATGCATAAAATAAGAGAAAATACGAAGGCTAACACGAACGTATGAACGAATTCATGACCTCAGCATACTACTGAGAATCCGACGCCTTATAATTAAGGTGGATATTAAACACCAAACCCGTCTGATGCAGTAATAACAACGGGCTACGAATCCTGATACTAAGTCAACAGTGGACTACATTATGGAGAAAAAGGAGAGCCGGCAGTATTAACTTTACCTCCCGCACCGTCACACCTGAAGGCGAATGTATTGATTCACTATTTACTATAGCAAAAGCATTTAGCTCATATTTTGCCAAATCCTTTGACCTTGAAAAAACATTGCAGGGAAATCAACCTCGATTAACTTCCTGAACAAATCTCAACGATCGACCTTAGTGTCACTACGATAAAACGCATGATTACCTGTTTACGACCATCCTACAGATCCGGGCCCGATGGGATCTCTTCCGCTTTAGTCAAGCACAATGGTGATGTTGTCTCTCTTCTGTTCCTTCAGTCTGGGCAATAACCGGAATGTTGGAAAAGGTGTACGGTCATACCGAGACATAAGTCAAGAACGAAAACTGACATCCGGAATAACCGGCCGATTAGCAACACGGTTATTCTCTCAGGAATGTTAGAGAGAATTGTTAAGGAACACTTGCTTTCGTTCCTATTATCGCATCATGTTCTCTCATCTTCACTGCATGGCTTACAGAAGTCCAGCTGGTGTGTCCACTGTGATGTTGACTTCCATTTACCTGATGTTGTGAATTCAAGACTTCAGTGCATCATCATCTTCCTGAGCATGGAAAAGGCGCTTGACAGTTTTACACAAGAGGCTGCTATATACATTAAGTATGTACGGTGTGACAAATCCGATACAATCTTGGCTCCAATCTTACCTAGTAGGACGATTGCAAGTTGTGGATATAAATGGCAACATCTATGCACCTCGTCTGATCAACAGTAGATTGGTACAGAGCATCAATGACCTTGACTCTGCTATACAAATTAGTAAGCTTTATTTATTTGATGGTGATCTAAAGGTTGTTTACACGCTTCCAACTTCTCAGCATATCGCTGAACTTGATAGTATCCAAAGCGAGTTGAAAGCCATTGAGAGATGGGTTGGCATGTGGCAGATGATGTTTGTAACACCGAAGTGTAATATTCTGGTGTTTGGTAGAAACAGAATTGTTCAGGCTTCATGACATTCCCATCAGCCAGGACTTAGATTTGAGATACTCTAGTTCGTTAAACTTTAGGCGACATAAAAACTATGGCATGAAAAAGTATAAGCAATCGGTCGGTTTCATATGCCACCTGCTAACCTTGAAAGAAACCAGACTTATTTTCAAAATCCATATCAAACATTGCTTGAATATTGCTGTGTTACCTTCATTAATATTTGAAGTGTGATTCGCGAGCAATTGAAAGCGTTCAACGCGTCTTCACCAAGTGCAAATTAGGTAAATCAAACGGTATTTCATATAGAGATAGGTGCAAGGATCAGAATCTTGAACCTGTAGCTAGGAAGAATTAATTTGTATTTTGTGCTTCCTCCACAAACTCCCGTGGTGGAGAGTATATGTTGAAACCTATAAATTACACTATCAGGCAAATGTCAGTTATGAATTGCGAGATAATGTATAGTCTCTTTACCTAGATTCAGGACTAGTCTAATGCGAAATATTTTATCTTCTCAAGTATGCCTCCATACGGTATTGGCTGCCAAAGCGGATAAGGTGTATTGGACATTTCTGCATGTTCAAGAAAATGATGAAGATTTATCTGTCACCTGATAATGAAATGCATTTTAAAAAAGAGTTGATGATGAAATCTGTATGAAAAATGGCTGGATCATGTGTGATACCGCAGAATATTGGCTAGGAACATGGACAACAAATGGACCAGTATAATGTTGATCACATAGGTTGAACTGTTAATACAGCCTCATATGTTATTCTTTAACACAACATTTTATGCGATTGTACTCTAGTCAAACTTAACTCCTACTAACTCCCTTGTGAACTAAAACCGTGATAACAATTATTTAATTCTATGGGGCCAGTAACTATCTTCCTGACCATCCCTCAAAATGACTAACTGGTAATAGTTATTCTGCGATTTCCTTCGCTAAATTTGTTCTGTGATACTAATAATTTCCCCTTTTTTCTGTCCTTAACAATTCAGAACCATTTACCGGATTTCAGTGATCAGTGATATCGGATTCTCTATGTAACTATTTGCCTATGGACAACACGCAGTTATTTGCCACGCGGCAAAATTTGATTGTATAATCGGCTCGATCAAATTGTACGCTGCTGTAAAACATAACTGCTTATTTTTGGCACCAAGGATATCATACTTATGGTACCAACTTTTTATTATTTTAGATTCTTCTTTATTTCATTGTCGGCCGCGGCTGGGGTGATCTCCTGAGGTCAAAGATCGAGGCCACCAAACTATAAAAAATTATACCCTTCAAGGCGCATATCCACCGACTGACAGGCGCAAAGAAAAGTGCCACACTTCAATGATCTGCACAAAAGAGCGGGTTGAGGCATCATCGGCCATAATGTATACATAAATGCAGTCCGAAAAATATGTTAAACAGGTGATGGCTTGTTTTCTACTTGTCACACCGTGCACAAGGCCACGGAGAGCATGGAATTGCGGGTGAAAACTATCGAGGGAATACAATGCAAAGAGGCAGGTCCATTGGGGACGGTTCCACGGATGTTAGTATTACGTAACCTAAACATCTGTTTAAATATATAGTTGTTATGGTTCCCAACTCCTCCGGTTCGCTAATACCCTAAATCAGCCATTTCTTTTAAACTCCGATCTGGATCCAATGTATAAAGTGTGAACAACTACTTATTTTGTGCAATCATACTGTGCACATTGATCAGACCATTTAGTTGGACTGTACATCGTACCGTCCAGGATATACCGTTGATTTACTTGTTTATTTATGTATACAAGAAACTACACTAATCTTGAATAGAGGTATGGCTGTCCTACATTCGGTGTCGCCTATTTTATATATGGTTTACAACCGAGATTGAAAATTGCGTTTGTACTATTCACTTTTTCCTACACAACTTTGTGGAGTAAGCTAAGATTACTGTGTGATCTACGCAGTCAAACTGCTAAAGCTTCAATTCAACACATGCAACTTTATAAGAAAAAGTGTGGAATAACCAAACACGTTTGGAGGGTGCGCGTTGAACATTTTCTTTGAACTTCAGGTAATTTGCTAGTCTGAACGTCACAGCATTCTAACAAGGGAAATCGATTGAGTATTATGCCACGATGTTTGTCTTCTTCAAAATTTACACCTAACTTATATGCTCCAAATCTTGTATTTTCTTGGAAAGAATATAGTCCACATGTTTGCTGAAATTTAAAGTGATGGAACATCTCAACCCTAAAGCTTTAAGAGAAAAGCACACTGGAATGAGACC
Source organism: Dicrocoelium dendriticum (assembly GCA_944474145.2). Taxonomy (NCBI): domain Eukaryota; kingdom Metazoa; phylum Platyhelminthes; class Trematoda; order Plagiorchiida; family Dicrocoeliidae; genus Dicrocoelium; species Dicrocoelium dendriticum. The sequence continues at coordinate 14,587,232 of OX104066.1, forward strand.
GACATGAAGCAAAAAAAATACTACCTCATTACGGTGTACATTAGTCATAATATTTTCTTTTGGTGTGGAGAATTACATCTGCCACTTTGCTGCCCAGCTTGCTAATGCTTGCAGATTATATTTATATTTGCTATCTTGCTTTTGTATTTAAATATAAAGAATAAACTACATTGGAATCACATGCAATCATGTGTGAGCCTCCGAAAGGTACAAAGTTTAAGATGGTTTAGGTACCTTTGTAAATGAAGATGACCTAAAACCCTGCAATGAAAGAAGCCACTAGTAATTTGTTGTGAGTTAGGTTTGAATCCATTTATTTTGTCTGTCAAGCAGCTTCCAGTCAGGTTGTAGTAACACCATGAAAGTAGGGGAATTCTATACGCCAAAACTATTAAATTTCGATAACGACCTCCTGTGCGTGACTAGATTGAACACTTTCAAATTGTCAAGATGTACGGTAATGTCTTGAAGACTGGAGTCAATCACTCTGGTACGATTATCTTATCAATCAGTTAGGCATGTTATGACCTAACAAGAATTTAAAAAGGAATGCTGCGAAGGTGAAAGAATACTGTGCGATAAGAGGAATTATGTGAGTTGTACGTTTACAGTTATCTATCAGGCATGCTAGAATGGCCATGTGACAGTTAAGGCAATAATGCCCGTTATTATTTAGACCCAGACTCAAATCTCTGATAACTGATTCTTTCCATCTCTAAGTATACTGGTCCTACAGTAAGTGGGGTGAAAAGTATTCAGTAATATTACCGGTATATCATCACTCTTACGCTTGATTATGACTGAAGTTATACCATCAGCACCAGGGTTAGGAGAAGACCAAAGCAAGTTAATCAAAGCTTTAATGACTTCGATTTTTAAAACTACAACCGCAATAGTTTCTGGGGTGACGGATGATCCTGAAGGTACCAGAGGAGCAGCTTTGTTGCTGCAATATTCAGTAACGTATGCACTAAAATCATCTACCTTAGCAGTAGTTGTGTAGACAACAAGGCGTCTGGTGTGCTAATAAATATTCTACATAAATTTCTAAGGGTTAAGAAGTAATGCTTCACATGTACATTTGAGTGGATTTGCAGCGTTGTAGAAAAATAAAAAAATCAGTATCTTTTCACTTTTCTAAGAGGGACTGACCAATTGTTTCGCTGTAGTACTGAGATCCCTCTAGTTTCACAGCACAAAAATGCAATAGCAAACAAATCAAAGTATATTCCAGGAGTGGAATGGAAATGTAGTGATTGGTAACAAAATGAGAGTGTAGTTCCTTTTGTCGCACTTTTACCTTCTTCAATAATTTACTAAGTTCACCAGCTTTGCTTTTGCTGTGTGAAGTGCCTTCCACTTTTGTCTATGATGCGCGGTTTTCCTGGTATTCGTTTCAACTACAAGCCTTTGCGGATGCAAATGGAACTCAACATATGGGTCATTAGTTATCCGAGTGATTTCATCATTTTTCGGTATCTCATCGGACGCAAACACTACACCTCACTTTATTTCCAGTCAAAAAAAGGCTTTATACACATAAATAGGTAGATTAATGGCATTATTTACTCACTGCGGATACACTGAATGAATCTGTGAATATAAACCTAGTTACTGAAGAATTCGACAGAAAAGGTAGGTAAATGTCCTTTAAAGAGTGGACTGCCCGATGCATTTGTGACTTTTAGGGTCAACAATAAATGTGACAAGTGAGGCAATAATTGTTTGACGATACGAAGAAGTGCGGAAGAATGAAATCTTTGCTTTTGACCACGCGTGAAAGATAAGGTGCGAAGGAAAACGGTTACCTAGGAACTTAAAAGCACAATTTGTGTGTTTAAAAGCAATCAAAGAGTTATGGAAACTCTAGGTAAGGCATCGCATCCAGAAATATGTTTAGTAGATGGCACAGTCAAAACAACGTTCCTTTGCAGTAGATCAATGAAAAATGTTGCGAAGCAGTATAGCCTGTGTTGTAGTATACATGGAATTACAACTCTCACAATCAAGGTATGTGGTAGGGAGAAATGTTTGAACTAGGGGCTATTAAAAGAAGACATGATAACTTAATGAAATTTCTACTAAACCTGCATGGGCATATTGTAAAACTGGGAAATTTAATCACAGAGATATTTGACGTGGGTGTAATTACGCACATTTTAACCATCTAACGTTAATAGAGATGAGGTATAAAAGTACTACTAATTTATCAGAGTCGAGAAATGAAAATGTTACATCTGTACATTTTAAAGCATTAAGGTTAAGGGACCTGGTTGATAACCGAATCATAATTGCTTCTAAACCACATGGAAGTGTTGACATCTGCATGAAATTTGCTCTGCATCCCGGCAACATCGTCAGCATAATTGCATCCAATGTATTTTATTGGTATGCGGAGAACTTGGACGTATAAATAGAACAAGGTGTACGAGGGATTTCGCCCAGCAAAGCATCACAGTCCGTGCGACAAGGCCCTTTCCCTTTAAAGTGTGAAAGTGCAATCGATCGGTAAAATCGTCACGCAACTATTACAAACATTGGTGGGCTTCGTTCATATAAATTAATTAAAGCAAAATCAATCTCCCGAAAGAATTTGTATAGTCAGGAAAAGAAACTGTACGAACCTGCACTTTTGTCGACTCAAAGTATATTAAATGCACAAGGTACGAGACAACATCGAGGCTAGGGCATTGGGGTATAAATGCAAACCTGTAGACATCTTTAGCACGAAACTGTGTGGAAATCCTTGGGATTATTAATTTTCGAGGACCTTTAAGAGCACTCATGGAAACGTAATTAGCGGCTGCTATAGTGACTCCATTTTAGGAACTGACTTTATTCCTGCTGACCTCCAGATGTCGAATATTGCACTGGCCAAGAGCAACTTGTTAAGGATAAATTTTAAAAATAGTTTAAGGGTTTGGCGTACTGCTTCAAAACGACATACAATAAACCATCACGGCTACTAGCTCTATTTAAATTTACCTTTTGAGTTCTTCGTTAATAAATAAATAATATAGTGGCTGGTTCAGAACTGGTGACGAGCAGTATGGAAAGCACTCGTCGAAGGGGAACTAAAATAAGAATTCGATTTTTCAACGTCTTCTGTTCCAATATAACCTCTGGCATATTTACCAAATATTAGCATCAACAGCCCCCAGAGATCACAACAGCTATGTTTTCTTACTATCAGTTCAACTTATCAACTATTTATCCTTGTTACTTAAGATTTAATTGCTAAGGTTCGGAATTGGATGCGGATGATCATTTCGAGCTTATTGGCAAGTATTTTATTCCTTCGAAATGCTTTTGTCAAGGGTGAAAACTATATATACTACCATACAGATCGTCTCGATACAGCGACAAATGTGGTGTAATTGATCTTGTCATGTTAAACTGAAAACGTTGTTAAAGGAAAAGTTGCTTGAAGGAGTGCGATATTTTTTGATGAGCAGTTTCGTCGTCAGATATTCATGAATTGTCGTTCGACGGTGCCTCATACATTTTTAGATAATATGGTAGGGCAAATCGGTAGAAAATCGTGGTCCGAGTTATTAGCGGTGCAAGCATTTGAATGAAAAACAAGCGAAAATTTTTTGTATAAGTTGCATTACAAGGTGCGCCTCGCCTGGTCGGGAAAGTTGTTGAGTTTGTCAAAATAAGTGAGTTAAAGGAAGTTGGATCCCCTTTAATAAAATCATTATCAATATAGTAAGGCAAAACCTTCAAATTTCAGCATCAATCCTAAAGCAATTTGCGCCAAAAAAATTCTCAGTTTAGACCACATGTCAGGAGCAATGTAGCTATATCCGATAACATGAAGATGAAAAAGCTAGAATATATTAACTAAATATCAGCATATGTAGTAGTATAATTAGTGAATGGTTTCTTGAATGAGCCGTACAAGAGAAAGTTAACTTTCGTGATGCCAAAGTCATCATGATCCCTTGGCTAACCTGGAGGATCGGAACTAATTGCATGGTATCCACTGATATTCACGACTCCATTTTTAATATCGAGGTAAAACCAGGTTCTGGTAACGTCACATACCTATGCTTATATATGGCTTTTATTGTGCAAGAGCTGTTCGTTCAGTGATTTTCCGAGCAGGGTAGGCATATCGCTGGAGATTATATGTGGGTTTTGTGTTTTCTTCAACTGGCGTGTTCCGAGAGCAAATTTCCAACCGCCGCGAAGTGTTCTTAGGTCTTCAGAATGTTTCGCATTAGTATAACAGTTTTCTTGGTTTTGTTGCTTGCTTGCACAATTTCACCATCACATAACTAATAGCTAGCACGCGGAGTTGCTATTTGGTTGAATGGGAGAATAGGAGGTAACTAATCTCAATATTATCCGTACCAGATACAATGCATACATCCTCAAATATGTGTGCAGGCGGATGTAGTCTGTGGTGAAGTAATCATTTGATGTAGGAAAGCGAACTACTTCAGTAGTTGCAAAGCAAATGCTTGCCATCGAGTACCAGTCTTCATGACTCCTTCGCATTCCCAATGCGCGATCTGCGTTCTGAAATGCTTAGGCGGTTGGAGGCCATCGTTATCGATCGTCGTGAAACCAAAAACAGCTTACTACGGCTTCAATCCACCCTGGAAGCGCAAACGCCTGGCTTTTAACGGCCCCAACGGGCACTGTGCTGCTTCGATTAACTGTCATTGCTGCGTGCTTTGTGATTATTAAAAAGCAGAAAATGATGACGTCGTCTCACAAACTAGGCATTCCAAATTTCATGTTCAGTAAGTCAAAGTTGTTTAAATGTATCAGTTCCAATTTGGATGTTAGCCCACTGCAGAAGCCATACGAGCGTAACTAATTTGTTGTCACACGCTGCTACTGTCAAACAGGATTGGAGGTAATTAAATTAGGGTGTGGAACACGGACATTATACATTTGATCTTCAGCAGTTTTCCTTTTGAAATATTATGGAGTATAATTTAAAATGTACTAATTTTACAATAGATATTGCGTTCAGCATAGTGAAAGCATTTAGATTGGGTTTAGGGTTAATTTTACTTTCTAATGAGTAGTAACCACTATTTAGTAGAATCTTTTACGCATTGGCTAACAGAAAAATGATTTTGTTCTGTAGGCGTTGGCGATCTACTTGATAGCACAGATTAATATATCAAGAATGGATATCAATATGTATTAGATTTTACTAATGTGTTTATAGACGTTGATTTTTACAACAGATACAATACACATTACAGAATATCACCCAAGTAAAATTAGGTATGAAAAAGTTAATCTTTTTCTAATATGTATTAGCAAACACTATGTACGTTTACAAATACTTTGCTAAGTCCACTAACAAATAAGACCGTTAACGGCAATTGTGCACTTGTGTATCATCATAGAATCAATGAAAAATCGGCATTCCTAAAAGAATTTTGCATTAACTTTGGTGGAACTAGCAGCAGATAAATTTGAGTAGCCAGGAATAGAAGTTCATTATGCTTATTAACGGCATCGAAGCCCAATTGAACTAACAGGGATATAAAAAGCATATACGATATAGGTTTTCTGTTTTCTCATGATATCCTTGGCAATAGAATTATACGTTTTTTCCGTTAACCAATTAAAACAGAAATGTAATCACGTCCAATTTAAGGAAAGGCGATCGGCACTTACGAGTTTAATGCGACAGATCACAACAACGGTATTTCAAATGGAAGTTTAGTGGAATCAATGGCAATAGTACATCGGCAGTCCACACTGGGTACAAGAGCATCTGTTTAGTTTTACGCAGTTCACAGTTTTAGCTAAGCACTCGCCTTTGAACTAATCAATAAGCATCGTTGTTTAGTCGTTAGGTGGACATTTACGTACTAGCGCGCACAATGCAGCTCCACAGCCTATGTAGTGTAGCATGACCTTGACCCGCTCAACGTCTGTATCACTTCGCCCACCTTTAGTTGGAGCTATCCAGCTTGGAAACGATAGACCGGTTGGCGTCGGCGCTCAAAGCGCCGCAATTGTGACTCAGCTACCGGTTCCATTTCACGCACGTTCATGTCGTTCGATGCTTGAGCTGGCTGCTCTGTCTCGGCAACTGATTCTGTTTCGGACAATCTCGGTCGCACATGATATAAATGGCGTCGAACGATCCTGCCATCCTCAGTCTCTGCTTCTATTATCTCTCCGTTATTTGTTTTAACGACGGCTGGCTCCCACCCAGAGACTGTAGGTAAGCGGATGTATATGGGATCTGAATCTGTCATATGCTTGTCTCTGCTACAAGTAGCAAAACGATCTTTCACTCGTTGTTGTTTTTCCGAAACTTGTGGCGCAATAGATCCACGCAATATATTCAATCGTGTATGCAGTCGTCGACCAAACATTAACTCTGCGGGGCTTCTGCCTTCTTTTCCGTTTGGCATGTTTCAAATGCGAACAATGAACGATCCAAACGCGCATGCAGCGGAGCATTTGGGTGTTTTATTAGCAGCATCTTCACTGTTTGTCCGGCTATCTCCGCCAACCCATTACCCATTGCGGTGGTTATGTGTTTAATGCCGTTCGATTTGAGGAAGGTAGAAAACTCAACATTGGCGAATGCTAGTCCATTTTCTGATACTAATATCTCAGGAAGGCCAGATGTTGCACACGTTGAGCGTAGTTTCTCTATAGTACCAGCTGAATTTGCTGAAATAAGAATATGGGCATCAATCCAATTAGAATGGGTTTGATGATTAGCAAAATCATCCGACCTTCGTAGGGGCCGAAATAGTCTACGTGAACTCGTTTCCAGGGTATTTCTGGCCACTTCCTAGGCTGCATTAGCCCATGAGGAGCGGCGTTTCGGTTCTCCTGGCACGATCTGCAACTTCCAACCTTCGCACAGGTACCACGGTGTAATTCAGGCGACCACACGTAAAATTGAACCAACGACTTCGTCATTGCGACACCTGGATGCGCAGCATGTATTTTGTCGACGATACGTGACCAAAATGTCTTAGGGACAATAACTCGTGCGCCCCACAGCAAGCATCCATTCTGGAGCCTGAGTTCAGACATCTTGTTACGGAAGGGCACGAGTTCCTTGGGGGTGTTGTCCGGCCACCCAACTTGGACATAGCGTTTGACCAACGACAGAACAGAGTCTATGTCAGTTTGCTGACGTATAACTGTACATGTGACTGGGGAATCATTAAGATGCTGGGCCAGGTTTACGAGCTCTTGTGAGATAAATTCTTTCGATTGTGTCTCTGATAAGGGAAGCCGGTTGTATTCTGTTTTCCTGGAACGTACTGAATTTCGTATGTATAGCAGAAAGCATAAGCGACCAACGTACCATTTTAGATGAAGCCAATTGTTGAATACCTTTCTCCTGGCCGAGGAGGAAAACAAGAGCTTTATGATCCGTATGGATCACGAAAGGTCGCCCGAGTAATGCTGGTGAAGTCGAGTGGTGCAGTAGATGACAGCTGCTGCCTTTCGATCAAGTTGAGAGTAGTTCCGTTCTGCTGGTGTCAAGGTTCTTGAAGCATGATCATTGGGAAGTTAAGCGCCATTCGTTAATCTGTGCATTAAAACAGTTTCGCGACGTAAGGTTAGGCGTCACAAGAAAGAACACCAGGCTACTGCGGATCATAATGCAAAAGAACATATGTAGATGCTAAGAAATTCTTGACCGCTTTGAATGCATTTTCATGAGTATTGTTCGAATTCCGGCTTTGGTTTTGACGTAGCAGCTGGTGAAACGGATGTATATGAGTTGCCGACGATGGTGTAAACTTGGCAACTGAGTGACAACACCGAGGAACGACTGCAATTCCTGAATATTTTGGGTGCTGGTGCCTCAAGTAGCGCCTTTGTCTTTTCTTCCAGTGGGCACAATCCATCACGTGACAAACGATAGACAAGATACGGTACGCTCGGAACAAGAAACTCACACATCTCTCTTTTTAGAACCAAACCGGCATCCGATAATCGCTTCAAGATGATGGCCAATGTATGTAAGTGCTCGGCGGTAGTTCGTGCAATAATTAAAATGTCATCTAAGTACACATATGTGTTTGGTATATCTTTCACGGGTGAGTCAATAATATGTTGAAAAATAGGTGGAGCCAAGCTTATTCCAAAAGGCATGCGTATTTAGCGGAATAATCCGAGATGAGTATTAATGGTTGTGTACGTGCTTGATTCCTTACTGAGTTCAACTTGTTCATATGCATGGCTCAGATCTAGTTTTATAAATAGATAACTACAGGAAAGGGAAGTGTAATTGTCTTCAATATGCGGTAGCAGATATCGGTATAATTCTAACGCTTGGTTTATCGGAACCTTGTAATCACCGCAGATTCTTATCGTAACATCGCTCTTTAATAGTGTCACAATGGGGCTGCCCAGTCTGAATACTGGAAGGGTTCAACGGTAACTTCCAACTGGAGTCGGCGCAGTTCACTTTTGACCTTATCATGGAGGGCGTAGGAAACATTGCGAGCTTTCCAGAACCACGGTTTTTTCTGTGGTTTTAATACTATTGTGCACTGTAGTTCTTTAAAAGTCCTGATCTCGACTGATCAAATAAGGCTGCATGCTTCCGCAAAATCTCGGATAATTGCGGACTGTCGTTCACCAGGTTAACATACGACATTATGCCAGGAAGACTATTAATTCCATCGTGGCCCAGGATGTTCGGACCCGGTCCTCCAGAAACGTACACACCCGTATGACTCGTTGCATTACGTAAGAAATGCGTGCATTGAAGTTACTAAGAACATTCACCATCTGTCCCGTGTAAGATCGCAACTGTATGTTCGGTGGACACAGCTTTGGAAGTCGGGATAAGGCGTCCGGTCGGATCAAGTTGACTGCGGACCCGGTATCAATTGCAAGCTCCACCGGTTGTTCGTTTACTTGGACGGATGCGACAAACGGTCTTTCTGTTGTAATGTTGCTACTAGAAACGGTTGTGGTGTTAATCCAAAGCTGGTGCAATTCATTTGTTATGCAGTTTGTAGCCTTAGATTGTTCCTGGACGAGTGATTTCCGCTTGGAGAGACAAATTTTCTGAATATGACTCATTTTTCTACAAAATCTGCATATTGAAGGAATGTGCCGATAGTCAGTTGGGTATAAGAGATTCTCCCCTCAACGGTAACAACGGAATTCATTGCGATGTAAAGGGCGAGGTAAGGCATGTCCACGGTTATTCTGGTAAACGTTGTTTACGTCATGTGGGATTGATTTATTTGAAGAGGGAAATGTGGCTATTTCCTGGACGAGGTTGGCAAACCGTCGGACTATATCACATGTTTTCTCCCACGTCAGTACCGTTTCATCTTCGGAGAGCAGATGTTCTCGTGCCTTCTCATCGAAAACACAAACGATTAATGCCGGTAACAGCATCACTTCTTCGAACTGGGCTGGAAGGATCTGGTCATTGGCGCCGTCAGGGAGAGCAGTAAGGAGACGAGCGATACTCTCATTTACAGTATCAATTCGCTGTTGTTGCATTGTGCTGAATTTATACAGAGCAGTAAAAACATGGGGCTTTACTCCCATATTCCGTCCATGGAGTATAATAATTTTAGGTCTCGCTTCGTATGTAATTGTAAACTGTCGAAATGTAGCTGGCCCTCGACACCGAGATGGTGTCGTGGTAATTTAATTTTCGCTGCATCATCAATCGTGCAATTTCCGACAAGGAGCAAAAGCAAATCAATGTAGTTAGTAAATTTAGTTTTCCAGTGCAACCAATGTTGCGCAGTAATCCTCTCCGTAGAAGAATTCCAAAAGGGTTGGTGTGCCGTTATTGAATTTGCCATGAGTAATCAGAGTAACCTCCGTCGCAAAATTGTTACACTCAACCGAAATCAGAACAACAGTATTGCAGATGGAAGCTTAGTAGAAGCAATGGCAATAGTACATCGGCAGTCCACACTAGGTGCAGGATCAAGTGTTTAGTTTTACGTAGTTCACCTGTTTTAGCTGTGCACTCGCTTTTGAACGAATCAATAAACATCGCTAGTTAGTCGGGAGATGGACACTCACGCACTAGCGCGTACAATGCAACTTCACAGACTAGGTAGTGTAGCATGACCTTGACGCGCTCAACGTCTGTAGCACATTTTTAGACGCTCTTTTCCCAAAGTTATATCGGATGATATAAACAAACCACCTGACCACTTCTAGACGAAACGTTTGAGAATGAAGGCCAAATATTTCGTTTTATGTATATTATTGTGGCATACGATGATAATGCCATGAGTATAATGAACAGGAGAAAGAATGCGAATAGCATTGATACTTAGGATAAAATCTACCATCTCGCGGGAAAGTTACTCCATGATCCACTTGATTACAGATAGAACTGATTACTGGAAGGTCACGACAATCACCCAGCTAGGCTTCAAATAGTTGCTGATGGAGTTTAACGTCACAGATGATGCAACTAATCATATTGTATCTTGTCTGTTCATACGACAGCAGTAAGTTAACTGCACACAACTAATAAATGTGCTACGTTAGGATTACACTATAACAAAAACCATAACACCGTCGCGAGAGTTAATTCAAAAGCTTCCCAATTTGCATTTTTATTTTGGCAGACGTTTCGAATGTAGTGAATTACGTACTAACATCCCTTCATCGTGGATCACACGTTAACTCGTCATCAAAAGTATTGCTGCATTGCCCACATTGTGGTATAACATTTGCTTGCTAAAACGTAGTTTATGTGTCTAGTATTTTACTGTTATTCAGCGGATCAGTCGCTAAAATATTCCCATTTCCGCAACTTTTCCCTTTTCACATTTATATTCTATAGAGAATTGGCAGTTTTCACATAAGTTAGGAATTGAAAACACTAAACATCCGGGAGAATAACTGGTAACTTTGATCGAGCAATAGAAGTCATCTATTCTACTAACGATCCCTCCTCACAAAGTTGCAAATGCTTACGTATTTATGTGAACCAGTGGCTTTTTGGTAGGGCGAATGTACACAATTCACCTATGCGCAGACGTGCTGTATACTGCCTACGTACAAACGTTAAGGTCGCTAACTAAACTAAATTGGTAAAATCTATTTTGTGGACGTTTTGCGTTTACTAAAATCTTATGCATTACTTTAGTACACCTCGGGGCGTTCAACCAATTAGTATAATATGTATTGCTTGTATTGGCTATGGTTGTGTATGTGATGCCAATTCAAGTGATATACGCAGCTCGATAATGGTAACGAAACAAATTCTCACATATGTTATGCAGCTTCTTTATGAACAAGAAACAACTGTATCGCAGTGCAAAAATTAACCAGTTGCCATTAGGACTGGATTAACAGATACTAAAACTTGCTAGTTGAAAAGTAAGAATGTAAACTGTGCAGTAATATTTCATCAGTTTGATTTGATTAAGTCAAAGTTGCAAACATATTTTGATTGAATCACGTTCAAATAAATACAATTTAATAAACCAGTGATAGGCAAGTTATGATAATTTAAATGCGGCTAAAGACACTTCCAATGTCCTCGCCTACCGGAACTAAAAATAACAATATTTTCTGAATGAACACAAATACTACCTGAGGTGACATGACGAACTGTGATTGGCTCAAGTCTCGGGTCTCACGTCTATGGTCTCTGTTTGCCATGATATACCACTCCACTTACACACTATGTTCCTTGGCCTGGTAACGCTTCTTTGTCAAAAACGAAAAGTTGCCAAAATGTGCGTTTGATTTATACCGAAATATCACGCTACAAATTCGCTAGTAGGACCTGGTCCCCTGGCTTTTCTGCGTTATTTGCTTGATGACGCCACTTAAATTTGGACATGTTAAACTGGAGTGCACTGACCATTGTGGACTGACCATTAATACCTGATATTCTACTTTTGTTAAAGCGCATACTGTTCTCATTATTCTATGAGTAGAAATCAGCGCTACCTGCACGACAAGCTGCTTACAGTCGCAAAGACCAGGAGAATGTAACAAGCGTGTTGCAAACATTTGCCGAAGGTCATTGTGCGCGAGGAAATGAACTCAGGCAGATGGTAAGAAATAATCGGTCTTTTAAATTGCCATTTAGTGAAGTGTGATTTAAATCTATGCACAGTATAATGGTAGCTGTGTTCCTTAATAGCCAATTTGGTTCGCCGAATATTCTTCTTTTTGATTTACAGAGGGACCTCTCTATAGAGATTATATTAGAATACACAGTGCGGCTGATGACGAAAGTGAAACACTTTATATTTGAACGAAGTAATCTGGGGCGGATTGTAAAATAGTCGTTCGTAAGTGTTGTCAAATTCTCGTTGGAGCGCGTATTGATATCACTGCTCCGTGATCGTCCGCCGCATCAGAACACCATTAGCAAAATAAAACAACTGGTAATGAACAAAAAAATAAACTCGGTAATGAACAATCAAAGCAGAGACGATATAAGAACCGGTTTCCGGAACTCAGTAATTTATATGAATGTTATGGGATATTGCACTGCTACAGAAATTCTTGATGTATCAAAAGTAACAGGTTTCGCCTCCATATCCTTAAGTCTTTGAAGCCGAATTTCGTGATCCATTAAATCATAGGCCTTAGTAAAGACGAAAAAAATAATTGGGCTTACGTCGTCTTAAATTTATTTGAAGGTACACCTGCTGCTTTGTAGGATTTCAAGTTATAACATAACTTACTTCATCTGCATTCACATAAAAAGTTTCGTGGTTAGTAATGATGGCCACTTCAAAATCTACTACTAGCCGAATAGTTCAACCCGTACTTTGTCGGCAAAAAACTGTTTGTTCTGTCTCTCTCAGTTGCTTGGGTGAAAGCCATCAACCTATTTTTCAACTTGACATAGATTCAAAGGTTAGCGATCAATAAACCATCAAAATAGCTGTCCTAAAGTGACCCCGGTAAATTAGTTGCTATATAATAATTAATCTTACTTTTGGAAAGAACCTCTCAAACAGGGCAAACAGGTCAAGCTCCAAGTAAACCACAGTTTTCCGCCTAACAATAGTATTGCTTCCGATAACTTTAAGCAATCAATACCCCACGGCACTACGAGATTTGATGTAGCCAGATTGCTTGTGAAGTGTATAATAAAGCAAAATATCACAGACATGTTCACGTTTTCATTGACTAACATATATTTTAACACAATAGGTCTAATATTATAGTTTTCAATACATCTACACTGGTTCTGAACAAATATCCCGCAAACACTTCTCCGGGTAACTTTTGATGGCGGCTACAGTCTCGCAATTCATTACCTAATAATGACACTTATTCTAGTTGCGCACAACACGGTACGTCAAGAAATTGCCCTAATATATTTTTATAAATGTTTTTATTTGTTCGTCAAAAGATGTCCACGCAATTGAATACAAGCAGCCAGCCTACACACATAAATAGGCTTGGCAAAACTGAGGCCTTTCATGATCTTGAATGTTTTTATCAGAAGGCCGGTTAATCTACGCTGGTTCCTGGAGAACAAACCCTTATGTTGATCTTAAAACAGTTTGGTAGCGCGTTTCTGATACTTTTCTATATAATTTTCATCGCCATGTGTATACGGATTCTAAGTACGAATAAGTGCTCCGCATATGGATTAACCATTGCTTTGTATAATGGCAGGATGATCTCTAGCTTGCTGTTAGGTAGCGCGTGTGGAGCCGGAACGATAATTGTCACGCTTTGTTGGCAGTAGGTTGACAATCCACCATAGGCAAGAAACTGCTCATAAAGAGGTCTACATCGAGTGCCTGGTTAGTGCACTGCAAGGAGTGACAATAAGTGGAAGCCCGCACTGCTATCCCTTCGTCACAGATGGTCAGTAGTTGAGAGGTGCAGTTATCCGGGGAAAGATCAAATTGATACAACAAGCTAACTTACTGCAAAATATTGAATACGTTTATACGGGCGAAAATGCATTGATTTACAAGCTCATTTTTTGGTTATAAGAAATTCTTAGCGAACAAATGCAATTGCCAATTTTACTGTCAAAAGAGTAGGATTTGTGTTGTTGGTGACGCACAGAAACAGTGTGGAAGAGACTTCCTTATTAATAGAAAATAGCGGGCTCATGTGGATAATCACATAACGGATTGACACTTATCTACTAGATGCGTAGCCCAAGGCACAGTACCGGGGCCTATTTTGTCCCTGATATACATCAACCCATTAGCTTATTTTCGTCGGTTGCGTTGTGAATTATTTGAAGACGACCTGAAGAATTTTAGGGTTATCTATTCTCTCGGCGACTGTGAGTTCATTCAGCAGGACATCGACCGGCTATCCCATGGTCTGCAGTGGTTGACCTAACAAACATCATGGTCAAGCCCTCATTCATGAACATGTGGCGAGTGCTTTAGGCGTGAGTAAACCCTGGTCGATCATCCGCTACATCTTTAGAAGTTTCAAA
>OX104066.1:14601908-14632516 GCA_944474145.2 Dicrocoelium dendriticum
AAAGTCACGATGGCGGCGGGCGGAAAACAGGCGTTTATTCAGTATAGTGTAGCATATTTAAAGGAAATAAACACTGTTAATCTTCGAGGATTCTCAGTAAGTCTCCTGCTTTTCGGCTCACCTCATTGGTTGCGTTCCCCTTTTATTTCATTGGGTTATGTTATTCCTCTTCGGTCGCTGTCTTCCTGTCTCGCGCAATTATCACGCCTTTCGTGCTTGGCATCTGATTGGCCGTATTTCTTTGGACCGCTCATATTTGGCTTTGCACTCTGAAACCTGCCGTTAATAGCGATTATCGAGTTGCCAGTGCGCCCTCTATGTTATATTGTCCAATCCGGTTTGTCGGTTTTTGGATACGTGTGCCACTCGTGATTTGCTGTCCAACCACCGCTGTGTCTCCCGGTGGGTTCACGCGTTCTCCAGATCGAACTGATCCGCTGACTCCGGTAACCTGCGCTTAGGTGGTAAGGTCGAGCATACTGGACTGGTTTCATAAACCCCGTTACATCCGTTTCTTTTGTTTTGTTAGGATTGCGTCGCAGTATGTCCCATACTGCTTTCCGCTGCGTGTGAGTTTTCTTCCTTCTGCAGTGGTGACGCGTATCTGTCTTGGCTTTCGTTGTCGGTTTTCCATCTGGGTAAAACGCGTACAACTTGCTTTCCGGACTTTTATTTGGTTCCGCTTAATTGTAGTGTCCCCATTCTTCACTTCGTATCCTCTCTCTCCTTTGCGCCTCGAAATAACTCCCTTCCTCCAGTGTCCCTCTGATCCTGGTACTGGTTGCACCCACACTTCTTCTCCCACTGCTAGAGGTTGCAGTTTTATCGCCCCGCGATCTTAGTATATCTGTTGCCTAAGCATTTTCTTTCTTAACCGGTGGTGTATCGAGGTCGCTGGTGATACTTCAGGTGTTAGTATATTGTCGCAGTTGGTATCAACGTCCTTGTCCTCCGGCTGAATAGTCGCTGCACCGGACTTGCCACAATTTCTGTTGATGGCGTGTTTCTGCGTTCCAGCAACATAATATAAGGGTCCGCATGGGTCTCCTTAGCTTTGGTAAGCACCTTCATTGCTTCTTTTACCGCCGACCCGGCCTTTCCATTTGATTGGCTGTAATATGGGCTAGTAAGCCGGTTACGGAAATCCCACTTTCTGCTAAACTCTCGGAACTCTGCGCTAACGAACTGCGACCCGTCGTCCGAGACTACTACCTCCGGTATTACGTGACGAGCAAATTGACATCGTAGCTTGTTCACCACTGCGTCTTTACTGGTCGTTACAAGAGCATCGATTTCAAAGTAGTCACTGAAATAATCAACAAACACTAGGTAACGTTTTCCATCGTGGATGAAGATGTCTACTGCAACCATCTGCCAGGGCCTGTCCGGAACGTCCTGGAGCATCATCGGTTCTTTTGACTGACGTACGTCGTGTGTTCGGCATGCCAGACAATTTGAGACGTAATCTCGTATTTGACTGGTCATTCCCGGCCAAAACATTAGCTCTAGCGCTCTGGCCACACAATTGTTGACTCCCAAATGTGCATAGTGGACAAGCTCTGTCATCACGCGCTGCAACGCTTTGGGGATTAGTATCCTATTGCCTTTGAATATCAACCCATCTTAGACAATGAGTTCATCACGAACATGGAAAAACGGGGTCAGCTCTCCTGGTAGATCTTCCTTGTTCTTGGGCCAGCCACTTAGTATTGTCTGCCTCAGTAGCTTGCATAACCCGTCTTCCTCCATGCACTCCTGGAGCTGTTTCAGTCGTTCCTCGGTAACAGCTACTAGTTGTGCTGCATGAACGAAATCTGAATCTTCGTCTTCCTTTGGTGTGTCTGACAGATATGCCCTGGATAACGTGTCTGCGATATGCATTTCGGGACCAGGTCGATACACAACCTCTAGGTCGTACTTTTGAAGGCTAATAAACATTCTCTGTAAGCGGCGGGGAACAACATGTAGCGGCTTGTTGGCGATGGAAACCGACGGTTTGTGATCTGTAAACACTGTAGTCTTCCGGCCAAATGTATAGTCATTAAAACGTTCGACGGCGTAAACCACTGCAAGCATCTATTTTTCTATCTGGGCGTAACGACTCTCGGTCTCTGTCAACATTCTACTGCGAAAATCGATGGGTTTTCCATTCTGCATGAGTACGGCCCCGATACCAAATTGACTGCGGTCGCATTGAATCTCGAGGGAGAGTTGCGGATTATAGTAGGCGAGAACAGGTGCATTAGTGATGAGTTCCTTGATTGCCTGGAAGGCCCCTTCTTGTTCTACACCCCAATGCCAGCTTGCGCCCTTATGAGTCAAATTCCTGATCGGTGTCATAACATCAGCTAACTTGGGCAGGAACATACTCAGATAATTGATCATCCAATTTAGCCTGCCAACCGCTTTCACATCTGTGGGGGACGGCATATCTCTTATAGCTCTTACTTCCTCAGGGTCTGGTTTTAGCCCTTCCGCACTTAATACCTGCCCATGAAATATAATCTCTGTACTGCGTAGTTCGATCTTTTCGCGTTTCAGTTTGATGTTTCTTTCAACACAACGTTGTAAAAAGCTACGAAGGTTCTGATCGTGCTCTTCATGAGTAGCGCCGAAAACCAACACATCGTCTGCTACGCAGAATACTCCCTGTAGATCGTCCAACGCTTGCGTTAGTCGCTTCTGGAAGATTTCGCTAGAAACTTTCAGTCCAAACGGTAAACGAAGCCAACGGAACCGCCCGAATGGTGTTCCGAGTTGTCACTTAGCTTGACTCATCGTCTAGTGATA
This sequence comes from Dicrocoelium dendriticum, assembly GCA_944474145.2. Classification (NCBI taxonomy): domain Eukaryota; kingdom Metazoa; phylum Platyhelminthes; class Trematoda; order Plagiorchiida; family Dicrocoeliidae; genus Dicrocoelium; species Dicrocoelium dendriticum. The sequence goes on from OX104066.1 coordinate 14,604,699, forward strand.
CGTGCCAGAACGCAGAGGCGAGGTCGACTTTCGTGAACACTTTATAATTGCATAACACAGGCAGCATGTCGTCTAGTGTCGGTAACGTAAAATACTATCCCTTGAGTGCGGCATTAAGCGGTTTCGGATCAATACATATACGCAGCGCGCCTGACTTTTTTGTAATAATCGCCACCTGGCTGTCCCAATCAGTCGGTTCGTCAACTTTAGATATCACTCCCAGACTACAGAGACGCTGCAACTCATTCAAGCAATTTTCGCGCAAGGCAATTGACACCTTCCTAGCTGGTAACGCCACCGGTGTTGCTAGCTCGTTTAACGATAAGTGAGCGGGTCCCTTGAACATCCCTACTCCGCCATCAAACACACTCGAGTACTTATCAAAGATATCTACCACGACGTCACACGCATGAACAAAGCGTTCGTGGTTAAAAGAAACAAAACCAAATCGCTGGATAGAATCAATGCCCAGAATGGTCGTAAGGTCTTCCGAAACAATCAGGAACTCCAGCGGGTGCTCTGTTCCTTCCTTTGGATTGATCGTCTCCGAAGTGACGATGCCCTTCGGTTGCAGCCTTGAGCAGTTCCACATTTTGAGACACTTTTGAGTTTCTTCACATCGCGCTTCCTTGCAGTATTTTTTAGGAAAGATGTTAACCGCAGCCCCGGAGTCTAGCTGAAAATGTACCGGTTGTCCTCGTAGTAAAAGTGTTGAGAACACGCACTTGCTTTTCGCCTGGCCATTCATATTGCTTAGCAACAATTCTTGTTCCCGTTCTCTGGCATCGTCGGCAACCGAACTCACTCTGTATGATCTACAGCAACGAGCAAAGTGCCCTTTCTTGAAACACTTCATGCACGTCCGACTCCACGCTGTTCAACTATCCTTCTTCTTTTGGTGTCTGCGGCCGCAAAACTGGCAATCAGTTACCTGTTCATCGGGTGATCTCGGGATATGTCCCTCGGTTCGGGATACTGCGAACAACTCCGTATTATATTCGGCGCGCAGATTTTCGACTTGCTGATCTGTTCTGGCCTCACTAAGGCAGATGTCGATACCCTGTTCCAGTGACACGTTCCATTGTCGCAGAAACCGGCGTGTGAGTTCATCGTTCATTATCCCAATAACGATGCGATCCCGTATTCGTGACTCCTTCATGCGTTTACAGAAATTGCAAGTACGTGCCAGGAGCCTAAATCCTGTGAAGTATCTCACGAACGACTCCCCCGTTAAACGATCGCGTCCAAAAAACAGATATCGTTGGTAGGTCTCGTTCACACGCGCTTCGCAGAACTCGCCAAATGTCCCCATCACTTCGGATAGATCCGCCTTCTGAGCGCAAAACTTCAGTGTTTCAAGAACACTCCTTGCATCGTCACTTACAGCATGCCTAAATATTGCGAGTTGGTAGTTCATCGGCTGGGCGTCCAGCTGAGTCAATGTTGCGAAATCCGCCCACTTGCTCATACAAATCCGCCAAATGTCTGGTAGAGAACTCTTAGTAATCTGCAGAGGGGATGGAAACGGAATCGTCGGTTGACTTCCAACTGCAAGCTGCATATTGGGCATCGGTTTCTTTTTCTCTTCTGTCAACATGTTAAGGGACACGGACACGATCGAAAAGTCACAATGGCGGCGGGCGGAAATCAGGCGTTTATTCAGTATAGTGTAGCATATTTAAAGGAAATAAACACTGTTAATCTTCGAGCCTTCTCAATGGGTCTCCTGTTTTTCGGCTCACTTCATTGGTTGCGTTCCCCTTTTATTTCATTGGGTTATGTTATTCCTCTTCGGTCGCTGTCTTCCTGTCTCGCGCAATTATCACGTCTTTCGTGCTTGGCATCTGATTGATCGTATTTCTTTGGACCGCTCATATTTGGCTTTGCACTCTGAAACCTGCCGTTAATAGCGATTATCGAGTTGCCAGTGCGCCCTCTATGTTATATTGTCCAATCCGGTTTGTCGGTTTTGGATACGTGTGCCACTCGTGATTTGCTGTTTAGCCATCGCTGTGTCTCCCGGTGGGTTCACGCGTTCTTCAGATCGAAGTGTTTCGCTCTCTCCGGTAATCTGCGCTTTGGTGGTATGGTCGAGCATACTAGACTGTTTTTATAATCCCCGTTACAAATATCAATAGACGAACCCAAATAGGACGCATCATGTATGTGTAAGGTGAATCCTAACTCTGACAACTGTAGCCACTCTGTCTAGTAGCCTAAACAATCTACCATAGTTGCACCTGAGCGTAAGATAGTACGTTAACAGTGCCTATCAGGAAGGTTCTGTTCTAACAACGAGCTTCTGTACAGAAATGTAAATAGACTTCGGAATAGGAAGCTTGGTGTACTCTACGTACTTTAGTAAATGAAGGTATTAAAACTGCCGAAGAACAGCCAACTTTCTACAGATGCAACAGACTTCAATATTCCGATGCGCCACTACCATATATCATGTACCTGTCCCATTCCCCAAGCTGTCCCTAATCACACACGTCACTTTTTGTTTCAGCAACCGCTTTGTGGAAGCTGATATCGTTGAGCACCCCTAGTTCCCACGGAGTTAACAACTTTTCTCCCGATAACAATTCAGGTGGCAGTTACGTGGATATCTGAGCCATTAGCAATATTTTCCAAATATGCATGAATGAACAGCAGCTCACCAACGTGTGGAAGCAGGATAGCACCACCCCAACTTTCATAGGTAATAGCCATTCGGAGTAGTCAACTATCTCCCACTGATTCTGCTCCCAAAGCTGCCAAACGTGAGGGATTCTATCATAGTCGAGGCGCTAAGGAGTGAATTTGAAAGGTCTAGCAGCATAGCACAAGAACAACACGGTTCCTACAGCATTGATCATGTACTACTAATCTGCTGATTGCGCTTGCAATTGGGTAGACAGTGAGACCGACACTGATATCATCTTTATCGACCTTTTCTAAAACCTTCGGTCGCTTAGCTCACCGAATATTTCGCCAAAAGCTGAGTATGTACGAACTTGGAGACCCGTGCTTGGCTGGGTCGGAAATTTCCTCCTTCAACGGCGGCTTCAGATTCCGGTTAGGTGTCTATTTTCCTATCCTATCGACATGGACTGCAAGGTTCCACAGTGATCAAGGTTAGAGCCTATTCCTTGTCTTCATCATTTTGCGGAAGATATTCTAACAAATTGTGGACAACATGCTTTCATTAAAATGTACTCGCGTCTCACTAATCTACTGTTCTTTCTAGATGAGAGTACTTGATGTCTTGATGACGGTATTCCGGTGTAGGTGTGCTATCTCGACTTTAGTATGGCTTTTGACTCAGTAAATCACCGTTTCTTACTGAAGAAATTTACATGCTTTGGTTTGTATTCCAAACTTCTGTCTTGGATGTCGGAATTCTTACGTGAAATGAGGTTTTGACTTAGAATCGGATATGTGAACTCTCGCATGGGCATCGTCTATATTGGCGTTCCCAAAGGATCGGTATTAGGTCCAATATTCTTATGTTTATAAACGTCGGCCTGTCTTCTTGAGAACACCTGCTATGCTTTTGCAAATGTCTTAAAGCTGGTCAGCAGGGGCAACCGAGCAACACTGACCAACGATATCATCGGTGTGATTAACTGGTCGAAGCAATGGCCTTTGCCTTTAAATGCCAACAAATGCCAATTATTGACCAGTAGTAGAGACGGGATTGCGGTGCAAACTTCCTCTGGGTCTTTCAGTTTACAGTGCACCAACCAGGTATTTGCTTTAGGAGTCGTCATGGCGAGCAGTTCAAAGCCTTCGATGCAATGTCAATTTGATGACAACAAAGCGCGACAAGCACTGTTTCGCCTCAGGAGGGCACTGTGTAACACCAAGCCAGAAGTTTTCCTGCCATTAGAAAAATCAGTGGAAAGGCCACATCTGGAGTATTGTTGACAAGCTTAGTTGCCTGATCTCCCTGGCGATGTTGTTTGCGTGACAAAAATTCAAAAACTGGCAACCAAGATTGTTTAAGGCCAACAAAGAAAGTCGCATGATGATCGCCTAAAGAGCTTGGGGTTGGTTTCCCTGGAGTGGCCTAGACTGACAGGTAATCTGATAGCAACGCTTAACATCATAATAAGCCTAAGTGCCATCAGGCCTACTGATGTGCTTGATCTACCTGCTTCTGATTACTTGCGTGGACATATTTTGAAGCTCAAGCAAACGTAGGTTAGATTGGACATCGAGGTCAAGATTTTCACGAACCGTGTGCTTCGCAACTGGAATAAGTTACATTTTGTGTTAGTGAGCTGCGAAACTTTAGCAGCCTTCAAAGGAAGTTTGAGTAATTGCTAGTCGCATCTTGCTCCAGACTTAATGTAACCTTATTCAAATTTATTATCATTGATATTATATACATACAGATGCAAGGAATGCATTTGCTCTTGCTTCATTTACTTTTGCGGGAGCAAGAAGAGATGCGCAAAAGTCGAAGTATCAGCGCTATGGTTTTCTTACCGGTACAAGAAGCTGAACGCTAGTTAGGATAAAGCTTGTGTCATCCATGGAACTTGACCTGACCTCACGCGTGTCATTGAGTCGAAGTTTTTGCCAGTAGCCGATGACATCAAGATATTGGTATCGGGCTAGCGGTTGTCACGACGACCACGATGTGCTACAAAGTGACAGATCGTGCCTTTGAATGGTCAAGGGCAAATCTACTTCCGTGTAACACGTACGAATGTAAGACTATACACTGCGTCACAAGCCCAGTTAGCATATAGGATTGGAGAGCATATTCTGAAAGCCGAATCACAGGAGCACGAACTTGAGATGGTGATGCAAAACAACCTCGGCTGTTCAGCGCAGTCTTTGAATGCGTCCATAACTGCCAAACAACATGCTATCTTTTTACGGAGGGTGTTCGTGCGGTCCGATCCCTCCATTTTTCTCCAAATCTTCAATGCGTATGTAAAGTCGCACCTGTGATACGGGACTCAGACCAGGCAAACCTGGTTAAAAGATTATCTGGTTGCACTGGATAACACACATAACACAAAGCAACCAAAATTGTGAACGGATTCGTTGTATCCCGAAATTCAGCAGGCCAGAGCAGCACTCTAGCGTACGTATGGAAAAACTGTTTGCACACACGCCCGTTAAAATTAAAGCGATAGGTGTTTGAATTGCCATCAATCCAATGCAAGAACATATGGCTGGGCCAACGAGTGATAAATAGAAGTGTGAGTAGGATAAGCGAATAGATGGCAAAAACAAAGCAAAGTATTTGAACCCGACTTTGTCCTTTTCTTTGTTCTTAGAAATAGAAATACTACGTGTTCAATTGCGATTTAGTTTAATGTCAGCAACATGAAGAAGTGCCATGTGGCGTTACCCGTTCACGGCATAACGGTAGACAAGACGACCTATCCTACCGTAACATAGTAGGTTTGTATTAGTTTGTACCCAGCGCTGTGTTGTAGGTGTATTCCTCATTTCAATAGCATGTTGGGAAAGCACTGTATGCAACTCTCTTGCATTCACATTTGTCCTATCAGCCAACTTGTAATTTCCTGGGTGCACACAGATTCCACACTGGTCGGGGGTACTAACAAATTACCTCATTTCCGGGAATAGAGTATTTTCACACGAACAAATGTCCCTGAAGGATATATTTTTCCAACGCGTCTACATACAGCCTGGTAAACCGCCAATCTTTCGTATCCTCTGTGATCGGCGGTTTCCTTGGATGTAGAGCCAGCATTTATTCGGGTTCAAATTGTTTGCCTTAGCATTAGCTCCGAGGGCATCGTTGCCCTTGCAGTACTGGAGGGGTTCTGTATACCTCCAATACAGATAACATCGAATCATCCCAGGATTTCAAAGTCGAAGGACTTGTAGAGATGGTTTCAAAGTACGATTAGGTCGTTCGACGAGTCCATTCGCTGCAGGATTATAGGGTACAGTCCTCGTGTGTCTGGTATCATCGTGCCTTAGGAATTCAGCATACTCACTACTTCGAAACTGTGGGCCTTTTTCAATGAATATTTGTTTGGCAAACCGTACCTTGAAACAAACAACAGAGCCACTTTATATTGACGACCGTAGTTATGTCCCCGCATTGAATATTTTCTGTGCATTTTCTGTAGACAGATATAGCCACTAGCACGTTTCGCTACTTCGGGAGTTGCAGTGGCAAACGGGCCTAAAGTATCGGTGGCAATGTTTTGCCCAAGGCTTCATTGGGTAAACAATAGCTTGGACTGCAAAATTCAGGGCCCACACACTCTTGTCGGATTGTTGCAGGCGCAACTTTCCCGAATAACCATCTCGAGGCTGGAATTCAACTTCGGCCACCAATAGTATTGTCGTATCCGAGTTTTGTTCGCACAATCCTTGAATGGATTTCATGTGCACATGCAACCACCAGAGTACTAAGGATTGCAGGGACCACAAACTGCTCACCTTTAATAATGCAGTTACACACAGTAGAAAGCTTGTGCCGTAGGGCATAGTATGGAAGTAACTCAGGTCGGATCCTGGTAAGACGGGGCTATGAAGAGGAGATGTACTCCCAAAACTTCGCTTGCACAGGGTCTTTGTCAGTGTGCTCTCGTATCAGGTTAAATGTTATTGTAGGTGTTCCGTCTGAGAGCTGCGATATCATCTTTACCTCGTCTAAGTCCTTGTGTCTACCTTCGTCGGACAGTGGAAGTCTCAACGGTGCATCTACAAGTCGGATAAAGCAAGCTGGCTCGGATTATATTCCATAATCAAACTTCAATAAACGTGAGTAACTGGGACTCAAGCGTACCGGTTTTGGCCTTTGTTACCGCGATTTAGCAGCGTTGTAATAGCAGAATGATGGGTGCGCAAAATGAGTCGACGTCCGAATAAATAAGAGTGCCATTCTCACACGCACAGAAGCATGCGAGGGCATCCTTCTTGCCGGTGGAATGATTTCTTTCAGTATCAGACAAGGTGCGCGATACGTACGTAATCACTTTCTCCTCGCCGCCGTGCAGCTGGGGCAGAATTGCACCCAAGCCAACATCTAAACCATTCGTTGAAACAAACGTTGGACAGTGCTCATTGAAAATCGCTACCGTAGGAGTGCATTCAATCATCGCTCGTATGATCATGTAAGCATTGTCTTGTTCAGTGTACAATGAAACTCCTGGTTTTGGGGCGTCAAACTCGGCAACGGCTAGCAAATGGTCGCAAAATGCGGGAAATGTCGAAGTGAATAAGAACACAAACCAAAGAAATGTTTCATCGGTGTAACGTTGCATGGATTTGGACAATCGAGAATGGCTCTGGTGTTCTACACATTAGGCTTATTATCCGAGATAGAAATAACATGTCCAATAAACCCTACCTCCGTTATAGCGAATTGACATTTGCTGACATTCAGGCGGAGATTTAATTCATTCAGTATATGCAGCATATTATGAACGTTTTGCTGATGTTCTTTGGGGTTACCACAAAAAACATAAATATCAGACATATACACAGCATATCCTTTGAGATGTGATAACAATAGAGTAATAAATTTCTGCCAAGCTGCGGAGGCACTACTAAGGCCCATTGGTAGCACTTGGCATTGATACAAACCGTCTTGCGTGAGGAAGGCAGTCAGTGACGTGTAGAGGTATGCACTGCGAATATCCAGCTTTGAGATAAGTTTGGCATGTGGAAGCCTAACCATCAACACGTCGAGAGAAGATAGAGGGAAATTTTCCACAATCATACGTCGATTAAGCGCTCAAAAGTCGATAAATACACGAATAAAACCATCTGTCTTCAAATGCAACTAGTGGATGAACCCATTCAGAACAATGTATGGGTTCTATCAAGCCTTCTGTGACATTATTTTTTTGGAGCTTGGCCAGACGTACAGGCCTAGGTTGTGAAATGCTGAACGGTTTGTAATCCGCGCTCAACCGAATGTGGAATGGGACTCTACCAATATCAGTAAGAAAGCTATTTGGGTAACTTTACCGTAACGAATGAAGGTGGACGCTTGCAATGAACATCATGCTGAGGCCTGGCGATACTTTCAATAGGACCATGGCATTACGTCACAACAGAGGCTTACTATCAGTTTTAGCGACGTAAACTTCAACTATACGCTTTCTGCTGTTTATAAGCAACAATGAAACCATAACAAAACCGAGTCTGTAGACATCACCATTAGAGTAGCTGCTGAAAGTGTAAGCGGAAGGATGTACAGTTAACTGCCAAAATGCTGTTTATACAAACAATATGGTACATCTAAGATTATTGACGCGGAATCTAATTCCATGTCTAGAAAAATGGCATTGTTTCTAACTTCAAAAAGCACACAACGTATATCTGGCGAAGGTAGTCTGTGTTCTTGTTGAAGACGAAAGTGGATGTTCTCATTCCTTAACGCCATGTATGGATTTTTCAGTGGTGACCGGGTAGCTCTAGAGTCATTTGCAGAATCAACTAAAGAAATGGCGCGAGAACAACAAACTTGAGCAAAATGACCAGCCTTACCGCAATTCCGGCATATTGAACTATTTGCAGGACATGACTTATTACGACATGGACAATTTTGTGTGCCGCCCCAACAGGTAAGCTCAAAGTCCTTGTAATGTCATCCACTGTTACCCTTCTGTCCGACTGAATGAGGTCATTGAATGAATCGATCACCTCAGGAGACCTCACATCTCTAGGCCTCCCAGGCCTGTCTTCATCCTCAACACGGCTCCGTCGTCTTTAAACAATTTTGCCCACTTGTAGACATTTTTTCTGCTGAAACACGTGGCGCCATACACAGTTGACATTCTTCTATGAATTTCAACTGGTTTGCACTCCTCAGAAACCAAAAACTTGATAACTGACCGCTTTTCAATCCTGGAGCATGCTTCTTGGTCGGCCATCTTTGTTAATCGCTACAGCTCTCAACGTTTTTTTCTTTCAATCTGCAACAGCAATTAAATCCACGTGCAAAAGAAGTAAAACAACAAAAATAAACAAATAGCAGGCTGCTATCTGTATTAGAAGTATTTATACCGAAAAATTCACCTTATTGTTTGTTCAGCATTTCCACAACGGTAACACTTATTTCTAACTGAGGATCGCGTCAGAGAGCGTGTAGAATCCAAATGGTCAGTTCCAGTAGCTCCTGTGTTAGAGCGAATAATTTTGTTTTGTTCCGTGACTGCGACTGCACGAGCCACGTCACAGACCCTGTCCAATTTGAGATTTTTGGGTTCACCATTAAGAGACGCTCTCTGATCAGAGAATCCGCCAGGCCATAAATCAATTGTTGTATTTGAACACGACAGGACTGCTCCAACTATCATACCATCTGCTACTGAAAAGTTTAGGAGTGTATAGCAGACGTTATCGCTGTCTACGGGACAACATTATTCCGGTGAACCAATTCTTGTAAAACCCTGATCACAACTCCATCTCCTGAAACTTAGCCGCTACATAAAATTGTGGGATCGCCCGCTGAATCTGGCTACGCAATACAGTCGACTGTTGTGCCGCTGGAACCATATCTCTCTTCGAATTGGGCACTCCTAGAATGCCATTAGACTATTGTCGTTTCTGAGTCCTTGACACCAGTTATTAACAAATGACTAGACGACGCAATACAACGCCAGTATTAGCTGATTCAGGGGGGCTACCCTGTCCTCTGCACGACAGTAAGGTGTAAGTCGGTGGATAGGGAGCGTCGATATATCACATCTAGTAACTTATTCACGATGGCCGTTGCCGTCCCCCGTAGCTCAGTGGTCTAAACCACAGAGTGGTAACATTCGAGTTGCGGGTTTCAGCCCTACCAGGGTCCGATGGAATGCGCACTGCTGACGATTCTCGAAAGGATGAAACGCAGGCACAGTGCTTTTCCGGACGTGTGACGGCTCTCTGAGTGATCCTAGATGTGACGAATTTCTACCTATACCATCCAACACCCCCTACTACTCCCATGTAATTACCTGATTTGTTTTGTGTCCACTTAATGAGTACAGGACGCAGGCAAACATTGTGCTCTCCAGCCCTCACGTATGTAACAATGGCATATTACGGGCAAAATAGCGGATGTTTATCAAGTCCTGTAGGATGGCCAAAGAAAGAACCACAACATGGTGAATGGAAAACAAAGGGATACAATGAAAATCGTTTTGGTGGACTCACCACAGCGTTAACACTGAGACACGCAGAAAGAGCCAACCACAGTTATGTACGTTAATTCTGGTTGTGCAACGTTCGTCGCAATATATCGTCCATCGAGGCACACATGCTATATCTCGTAGTGTAGGTGGGTAAGAGCAATATCAAGGCATTTTTAGACACAGGTAAAGTGTGGGCGGAAACAACGTAATTTGGAAAGGCGTTCCAAGGCTGACACACACACAGAGTAAACGTTCCGTCGAAATTCTAGCCGACTGTATTGCGTGTCTAACTTGAACTGGTGGCCACACAAGTGCATGTTGTTGCTCGTTTGTAGTAGGTGACAGCAGACGTGGTTGCGGTTCTTTAGAATCTGGTAGGTCATAATAAGGTCGCTACATAGGCGCCGGTACGGGCCACTATATAATTTTAGGGTCCTCAGTCTAAGTTGATAAGAAAGATTGAACAACCCTTTGAGGTGCTTCGTGGCTCGCCGCTTTGGAGTCTCGAGCGTTGCAAGGTTTTGTTTGTGCCAGGGCAACCACATCTGCATCGCGTATTCCACATGAGGCCGCACGTAGATGTTAAGCAACTGACAACAGACTGAGGGATAAAACCTAGTAAATGCCCTGCGCAGTATGCCAACATGTTGGTTCTTGGTTGTTGACGCCTTCTCAGATTGTTCTGAGCAGCCCTGATCAGCCTAAACTAGTACCCCAAGGTCGCGCTCTTGGATAAAGCGGACACACAAGGACCTTAACGAACATAACTTGACTTACAGTGGATTTACATTTTATACTACCAATACCGAGGTGTGTCCACTGACGTGAGGGTAAATTTGCTGTAAATTGTTTCTATACGTCAAATTTTACCATGATCAGCTTGCAGAGCCTGTTAAGTTTCAGCTTTTTGCCTGTATAAATCCTTTGGTCCAAAAGAAAGGTTATGCTTTTACATGGTTCAAAACAATAATCAAAACGAGAAATTCATATCATGGATTTTTCCTCGGATCCTCAACTCGATCACTCACAGTGCACTCATTCAGTAAGAATGTTTGTGCAACTTTTTCCGTATTTACTACGTAACGAAATACGGGAGCAGTCAAACGCAGAGCTGAAGAGGGATGGCGGTACAGACATAATTCTAACTTCAGTTGAGCCATAAACAAAGCGTAAGTTGGCTGCAAATGCTAGCTATTTGTATGTTGTTTGGATCATCTTCCGTCAATGTCTCTGGTGGTTAATGTGGGTAAAGTGTCTTTGTATTCAAGTTATTAAGGAAATTCACTAGGTTTTTTTCGGAATGTGGTACAGTTAGAAAGTGTTTCCGCTGTAGGGATAGTCGGTTCCACATGAATGCATATCTCACTGAAAAGGTCAGTAAGATTTGATGACTAGCAAGCAGAGAGGGTAGCAAGTAACCGTCATTTCGGGTGAGATCGTTAGCGGTTTTGATACTAATCACCAACAGACCAAACGTTGAACTGAAAGTAATTATTTACTTGCTGCCTAAGAGAGATGCTTACTATACATACGGGAATCCGCGTTCGAATTGACCGGTGCGCTTTTGTATCCAACGAGCGGATGTGCATGTCATCCAACGCACGACAGTCAATCAAAACACTTCCTGTTGTACAGAACTAAACATGCAATCGACAAAATGTAGTGAATTAAATAGCCGAAGGATTTGAGCTGTAAAATAAAAATAATAACCTAAATTGGCTCAACGGAAAATACGATGACAAATGAGCTCGAGAAACGTATGATTTTCATTTGGCTACCCAATCCATTCCGAACAATTTCCAACTGTTAGATGGTCGCTCACATTTGTTGCCTTTCTACATCTTGAAAGATAGAATCACGATTGTTATTCGCCCTGGATAGGGTAACTTGTTCTAGATACAGCTATGTCCTCATCAGAGGCAGGCATCGGAATAACCAGTGAACAGTTAAAAGCCTGTCTCGATAAAGCGGCAGCAAATGTTCCCACATGTAACCATATCATATCGCCAGCATATTTATGGAGGCAAATGAACCGCTCGTACCAAACCATGCCATTGCAAACCAAGGGACCATGATGGACAGGCTATTGCTACGGTGTTTACTAGTGTTTAGCGATTAGATAATGCTAACTTGATGAAAACCTTAATGAAGAAGGGCCGGATCATGTATGATACCAGAGAATAACGACTCAAATGCACCAGAGAAAACATGATCCTCTAGGATGTGCTACTACAAACCGCTTATTATGCTATTCTTTAATGCTACCTCCTATGCGGTTTTACTCCTTTTAAACTTAATTCATACCAACTGTCTTCTGTTTAAAACCGAGAGCAAAATTATTTACTGGTGGGGCGTCAGGAACTATTTTCGCAATTTTCCCCACAAATTGATTAATTCGTAATATTGTTCTGCGATCCCCTTCGCTACATTTGTTCTCCAGTGCTAATCATTTCCCTTTCTTTTCTGAAATTAACAGTCCAGAAACATATAATCGAATCCAATGATGGCAATATTCGATTCTCTATGCGACTTTTGCCTATGGACAACTTGTACAGTTATCTGTCTCCACAAAATTTGATCATGTGATCGGCTCGATCCATTTCTACACCGATGTAAATAATATGCCTGCCTATTTTTTACACTAACGATATAGTACCTCTTTCACATGATTCTTCTTTTCTACATTCTTCCTTATTTCATTGTTGGCCACGACTGGGTTGATCTCCTGTGGTGACGGATTATAGCTTGCAGACTATAAGAGACTTTACCTATGCAAGGCACATTGCCACAAATTGACTGGCGTATAAAAAAGTGTCGTAATTGAATGACCCGCATGATGGACTGGGCTGTGGCTCCATCGCTCATAATACATGTATAAAAGCAGCCCTAAAAGGAACAGAACATTTGGTAAAAAGGTGATGGCTATTATGCTACTATGCCACACCGGTACGCGGCCAGGTATCGCATGAATGTGCGGGCGAAACCATTCGATGGATTACCTTGCATAGAAGCAGGTCCTCTGCGGACGGTTGTACGAGTGGCCGTATTACTTTAATGGGACATCTGTTTTAATATGCATGTGTTATTGTTTCAGGTATTTTAATTTCTTTAATGCCTTAACCCTGCCAATTAATTTAGTACGTTTTGGATCCATTGTAAACAGCGTGCAATAATTGATTATTTTTTTGCGATCCTGTTGTTCACATTGATCAGACCACGTATTTGGACTGCACCTCAAATTACCGAAGAATACACCACTTATTTTTTATTCATTTATTAAGTTAAACTGGCTATGCCGGATGTCTAACTTAGCACACGAAATATGTCCGCACAGTCACACACTCTCAGGTGCTAACGGAATCCGGTGAAGTATCCACCTGGGAATTCTTGAGTAACAATTCCCCGGAGGTGTCTGGAAATGGTTTGTGAAAAATTCTGCAGCATCATCATAAGTGTCAGAAACAAAACTACTTCTTTCCCGAGAGCTGCCATTAGTTCCTGAAGCAGGACTCGGAAATGCAGGCATAAAAGTGTAAACCAGGTTTAAAAATCTGGGTAAAAACTGAAGCCTCCGTGACATCACTGGTGCAGGTTCTCTATTGTGTATAAATTTACCTATCATCAGTGTTTATCTCGAAGGTTTCAGGCGGGACCATCATATTTGATCGTGTACTGTAATTATTATCAGGAGAAGTTAATAACACTCACGCTTTTCGGCACCGCATCGGAACCCTTTTGTTTCAACTTTTTAGTAAGATGTTCTTCAATCCGTGACAACACCGTTTACATTTGCGTTGCTTTGAAAATTTTGCGGGAATTGGTCACTTTTCCCTAGTCAAGCCATGCGAAACAAAATAAAGAAAAGTGAAATGAAACAACAATGCAACAACGGCATATTACGAGTAAAAAATCATTTGCTACACAGGTCAGGTAAAATGTCCAGAATGAGAACAACATGGCGCAAATATAGTAAAGTGATAAAATAAAAATCGTTTTGGTATACTCATCAGTGTTCACACAGAGGAATGCAGTAGTAAGGCAACTTCGATTTTGTATGTTAGTGAAGGCTGTGCAACATTCGTCGCATTATATTGTCAGTCGAGATACACAGCTTATATCTCGTAATGTAGGTAGAATTTGGCTACGCCAAGGTGTTTTACGAACACAGATAAAGTAGGGATGAAAAGAACGTATGTTTGAAGGGCATCCACGGCTGGCACACTCGAAGAGAGTAAAAGTTTCTCCAACATTCCAGCCGATTCTATTGTCTGGCCAACATGAGCTGGTGACCCCTAAATTTCGTGTTGTGACTGAGTTTTGATATATAGAACGACAAACGTGATAGAGGTTCCTCAAAATCTAGTAGGCCATTATTGCTAGCTACGTAGGCGCCAATACCGGACGACGTACAATCTTAGAGTTGTTAGCCTAAGTTGACAAGGAAGATGAAAAGGCCTATGACGTGCTCTGTGGCTCTTCGCTGTGGAGTCTCGAAAACCGCGAGATATTTGTTAAGCCAGCCAGGTTGCGTAATCTACTTGAGGCTGCATGTGTTAAACAACTCTGAACAGTTAGACGGATCAAACCAACCGAATGTACTCCGCAGCATGCCGTGTTGGTTTCCAGTCTTTGTCACCTTCTCAAATTGTTCGGAGCAGCGTAGATCAGTCTGCATTAATAGCCCAAGGCCGCGCTCTTGGGTGACTGCTTACAGGACATGACATCCAAGCTTGTATGTGATGTTCGGCTAGTGACGGATGTGTACCATTTTACGTTTAGTCGAAATGACTTGGAGCAGAATGTGGAGTGACCATGCATACCCTCTGTCCACGTCACGTTGAAGTGCATGGGGATCTCCTTGATCGGCTGTCGCGCGCCACATCTGAACATCATCAGAGAAGAACTAGAAATCCGAAGCAATCAAAGGCTTAAGCTTATTAATAAAGATGATATTTAGACGCGACCCCATGACTGATCGTCGTGGAACTCCAAATTCAACGGAAAGCAGATCAGTTAGTGCACTTCGGGCTCCAATCAGCCGTTGTCGATACTACAGAAAATTGCTGAGCCATCGAAGGACGGGATCTCCAACGCCGTAGCTTTTGGGCCTGTGGAGCAAAATGCATTGGTCCAGTCGATAGAAGGCTTTGGAGAAGTCGAGATAAATGACATTTGTCTCTCTAGCTTCAACCGCCGCTTCCGTCCAACTACTGCGTGCATTTAGTTCGTTGGTTGTGCCGGAAGGGTGTTGGTGGAAACCATGCATTTAAGGTGTAACGATGTTGTGATGTTCCAGATGGTTGACTAAAGCCCAAGCGATGATTGCCTCCATCAAATGTTAGGGTACAGGACAACAGTTTGCTGGCTCCGAGCGATTGTAACTTGTGAGAAACGGCGAGATTCGTATATGTTTCCACGTGTGGCGCACAGTTTGCTCCTCCAAGCATGTTTGAAAGAAATGCGACAATGACCCGACCAACTTCGTTGCTGCTACGTCCAGCGCCCTTGGGGGAAAGTCGTTAACTTCGAGAAAACTGTAAGTGCGTAGTTAGAGCAGTTTCTTCAACGTAGAGGTGTCAGTAAAAGCGATGTTGTTGATTATTGAAATTGTGGCAGTGATGCAACTATGTAACAATGGCGGGCGTCTTGTTGTAATTTTGGGGCATACTGCACCCGTAGAGCGTTAGCTGCTTCTGCAACGTTATGTGCCACTCCGACTCTCGTGTTAAGTGTGGGAGGATTCCATGCTCCCCTTTCCGAATGGTGTTAACATGCTTAGATAGGTGTCTTTTTGTTGTTAGCAAATTCACAAGCCAAATATTGTTGGTGAGCCGCTCTTTCATCACGGACAAGCATATTACAATGGTTGCGCTGAGTCAAGTAGTCGCTCTAGCTTTCGATATCAGGACGGGCTCTGTAAGTGTGCCAAGCTGCATCCCTCAGTGACATACATTTGCGAGTCTTACATCTGATGGACGAAGATGGATAGGGGTAAAGAACTTTCTTTCTGAAGCAGTTCCGATTGGATTGCTGAAACATCTAACAAACTGGATCCAGGCGAAACCAAGTGAGACATTGCAAGCATTCCCCATTGGTTATTGCAACCAGATCGGTCAGGATGTTGTAGCGTGTGACAGCATATGTTGGTTCTGTGTGTTCCTCCGAATATTCAGCGTAACACACAGCTCAATAACGTATGGTGACATAAACACAGCACAACATTTCGTGCAGGATGGTGGACTGCATTTCCGAGAAAAAATCTCGGAACTATGAGCATACATATTGTATTCATTGCCCAAATCCGATCGCTAGATCGAAAAGTAGATAACCTCAAAGTGTGATAGAATATCGTGAATATTTACGAGCGGTATTGTTAAGTTGCAGGAAACCTGGGTTCAGGTTTATATCTTAGATGCAGTCATGGAACGCAGCGGATTTCGATATCATTGTGATTCTTGCCAATGTAGATAGAGAAATGGCGGTGGTACCATTATTATTTACATGCATTATTCGCGGTGCACATCCGCTGCAGCTCGCAACGCAACAGCTGTTTACTCGTCAAGTGCAAACGGTTATCGGTCAGTAATATTGGCAGACATTCATATTTCCAACAGTTGTCCCAGCTCCGAAGTCAAATATTTATGCGACGGACATACAGCTATGGTCCGTGAATACCTGGAACTCTGCTTGTAAATAGAAGCTAGCGATTGTAACCGATTTGAAACCAGCTTCACTGCGAAGATTGAACCAAAGAACAGCGTGCAATATCCAACCTAGTTAGATGCAATCATTGATTTGGTTTTGTTAGCAACCTGAACATTTTTCTGCTTCAACCGGACACCGGTTTGGAGCTCTGATTATGCCATCGTAAAGTAATGTCATGTTAGTTATAGCAAGATGAACCACAAAGATCTAACCAGTTGCTAAGATCGAAATTCATGCGGAGATAATGCTTTCCCTGATCAATCAACGATTGCGTGAAACTAGTGTTTTCATAGAATTCACTTCATTTTATGATGCAGATGTATCGAACATTGTGGACAGTTAAACTGTTACTTTAAATTGTGCTTTGACACCAGCTGTCCAAAATTAAAATAATTTTCACCCGTGCTGACGATATCGCAAAGGATGGAACGCGCGAACAGTGCTTTTCCGGAAGTGTGACGGCTGTCTGAGTGAGTCTAGATGTGACGAGTTTCTACCTATACCATACAATTCCCCTTAATACTCCTCTGTAATCCGTACGCAGACCAAAATGCTTGTAATGATATAAGTTAATTGGTGACTTAAGTTTGGTAAGCTCGTCCTCTGCAGGGCAGTAACGTGTAAGTCAGTGGATAGTGAGCGGTGATATATCACATCTAGTAACTTATTTATGATGGTCGTTAACGTCCCTCGTAGCTCAGTGGTCTCAACCACAGACTGGCAACAGTCGAGTTGCGGGTTCGAGCCCTACCAGGGTCCGATGGAATGCGCTACAGCTGACGATTCCCCGAAAGGATGAAACGCATGTGCAGTGCATTTCATTGACTTGTGACGGCTGTCTGAGTTAGTCTAGATGTGACGAATTTCTAGTTTTATGTAGGAAAGGCTTTTAAACGCATACATTAGATAATTAAAGTCTCCATCGAGTGATATAAAAATCAAATTGTGTCGACTCATCCAACTTGAAAAGGTAGGGCAATCGAACTTAACGATGCTTTTTCCCAAAGATTCAGGCTGGGCTATACCATATATTTGGATACCTTTTAACTTTCCTATTTTTAAGACAAATGACTGACATTACCACTCGTACAATGAGAAAACATAGTGCTGTAAATCGGATAACCACTGTAAGTAATACCGTTGCGGTCACAACGAGTGCCGTGGCACCAGTGCCCTGTAGCACACATTCCGTGCCGTCTGGGATACAAGAGCAAGTAAATAATTCGGAAAGACCAGTGACTGACAGTTTATTTAGTTTTGCCGACTTTATCTCTTCACTGTCAGTCATAATAAGGACGATGGACAAACAGTTAGCTGCACAAAATGTGAAACTAAAGATAAGTAACTCATTTGGCAATGTCCTTATATCCGATTCATACATATTTATGGCTCCGGATAATTCAAAGCCAAAGCTTAAAATTTAGCATTAAACTTCCCAAATGCAGTTGCCCCTGAGGTTGCCCAAAGATGTAGAATAGAAAAAATGCCATCGCGCTCAACAGAGCTGACAATATCTCGATCGACTATAATAGGCTTACGGTTTCGAAAGCGTGCAATATGGCTGAAACCGATGTTAGTAGTAGAAAGCTGAGGAAAAACACGTTTTCCTTGCCCGAGTTTACTCAGCTTTCATAATAAAAAGTTTGCAAGTGCGTTTAATTAATGCCAAACAACTTTGAAATCTGTGCCGAAATTTTGCAGTTATTATATTGGAGGACAGGTCACCCATGAAGCGTGAACTTCAACGCACGAATAAAACTAATGTGTTGCCTGAGCCGAAGACGAGTCATTCTCCTTGCGCGCCTCCTGGACTGCCAAGAAGGTGGTCATTTAACAGAACTTAAATCTCTTCCTCTAAAAACCCAGATAAAGTCAGCAAGGCCACTCGCCACACAAACAATGCTAACATTGGCGACGGAGTAGAGGAAGTTCAGATGTACACGCCTCCACAAGACTTATGTTATGTGGGCTTAGGAAGTAGTGTAGATTCACACAAAGCACTATGTTCTAACAAATCAGTAGCGATTAGTATCAATCCCCCCACTGAGCTTGAAACTGCTCCAAATCCAAAAACATCCAATGAAGGTGCAGTACAGCTCATTACTTCTATAAATAGCAACGACGGCCATGGCCCACGCCGTAAGCATGTCAATTCAAACTGTGCCTTCATACTGGAAAAGGCGACTCTACGTTTATCTGTGACAGTCGTGAGTAATAATGCTCCAGCACATATTGATAATCCACACGTCCCCATTGTTCAGGCGATGGGCCAATACTGTTCTCCTGACAGGCGTCTACATGGTTTTGCTGAAACACAATTCGCTTAATTATGCCCCTCAGTACTTTCTTCCTCGTTCTCTTACAATGCCCTCTACAAGACTTTTGGCAATAACCTCCTATCCATTTAAACTTGATCGTCACAAATTACCACAGCATCATTTTTTTATCTCCCCACTCATTCTCTTCCCACTCTAATCCCAATGGAATTGTCATATCTCATGGCAAGGGATTCGTTGCGGAAGGCTCTACAACTAATGTGATTGTAAGAGTGAATAGTGGGTGGAGTGTTGAACAGTGCCAGGACTTTTTAAGGCTGATGATAATATCCGTCCGCTGATGAATAAGCTTCTTTTACTCCGCACCTTCATATGCCTGAATAAACCTGATACGATTTTACTCAGTGAAACCTAGTGTCATGATCTTATGCCTAGCCAGCTGCTTTGCATCGAAAGTTACAAGCTTATTAGAAGTGATCGAAAGCAAGGCCGATGAGATGATTGCATAATGTATTACTCGCAAAATCTCCATGTCTCTGAATTCACACTTTCACTTATATGCCCCCTTATGGATTCCGCTTGGTTACTCTTGTCCTTCAGTACTAAGCGAACTCTTGTAGGCAGTACATACCGCTCACCCGGGGCCAGCTTCAGTGATGAGAACCAATTGGTTGACATCTTCAATTACATATCAGAGCTTAGTTCTTTTGTTGAAGTCGTAGGTGCAGATTTCAACCTACCGGATATCTGTTGGTCAAAATTGGTAACAAACGCGAAACATGCTGAGTTCATAATCTCCGTCATCACTGGTGCTTGGGAGCAACATGTCCTCTTGGTTACGAGGGGAAAAAATATCCTAGACCTACTTTTTACCTCAGGAACCTCCCAGATAGCAACTGATGTAATTGACGGTCTACGTGGATGCGATCACAAAATAGTCAGGTTTAAAATTATTGCTGAGTCGTCGCATGTGAGGTCTACGGTGGTTCCACACTTCCTACGAAGTCTCAGCTGGGTAACTATCTAACCTCTGAAGAGGGTCCAAAATTGGGACCATTTCTTTTTTCGTCTGGTATTCGAGGAGTCGCTGACATCTATGTGCTTAAGCTAGCCTGCTTACAGTGTTAATCCGAGAGCCATTTCTAGGTATGTCATAAATGCAAAGAATAAGCGGAAAATACGAGCGCTAACTCGAACGTATGAACGAACTCATGACTTCAGCATACTACTGGGACTCCAACGCCTTCTAATTAGGATGGAGATAAAACACTAAATCCGTCTCATGCAGGAATAACAACGGGCTACGAATCCTGATAATGAAAGTCAACAGTGGACTGCATTATTGAGAAAAAGGAGAGTCGGCAATATTAACTTAACCTCCCGCACCGTCACTCCTGAAAGCGAATGTATTGATTCACTAATCTCTATAGCAAAAGCCTTTAGCTCATATGTTGTCAAATCCTTTAATCTTGAAAAAGAAGAGCTGGGATAAACAACCTCAATTGACTTTCCGGAAAAAACCTCAACGATCGACCTTAGTGTCACTACGATAAAACGCATGATTACCTGTTTACGACCATCCTACGGACCCGAGTCCAATGGAATCTCTTCCGCTTTAGTCAAACACAATGGTGATGTTATCTCTCTTCTGTCCCTTCAGTCTAGGCAATAACCCGAATGTTGGAAAAGGTGTACGGTCATACCGAAACATAAGTCCGGGTCGAAAACTGACATCCGGAACAACCGGCCGATTAGCCACACTGTTATTCTCTCAGGAACGTTAGAGCAAATTGTTAAGGAACACTTGGTTTCGTTCCTATTATCGCATCATGTTCTCTCACCTTCACTGCATGGCTTACAGAAGCCCCGCTCATGTATCCTTTGTCAAGTTGACTTCCATCTACCTGAAGTTGTGGATTCAAGACTTCAGTGTATCATCATCTTCCAGGGCATGCAAAATGATTTTGACTGAGTTTCACACAAGAGGCTGCTATATACATTAAGTAGGTATGGTGTGACAAATCCGATCCAATCTTGGCTCCAATCTTACCTAGTAGAACGATTGCAAGTTGCGGATATAATTGGCAACATCTATGCACCTCGTCTGATCAGCAGTAGAGTGGTACAGAGCATAAATGACCTTGACTCTGCCATACAATTTGGTAAGCCTTATTTATTTGATGATGATCTAAAGGTTGCTTACACGCTCCCAACTTCTCAGCAGACCGCTGAACTTGATAGTATCCAAAGCGAGTTGAAAGCCATTGAGAGATGGGTTGGCATGTGGCAGATGATGTTTGCAACTCCGAAGTGTAATATTCTGGTGTATGGTAGAAGCAGAATTGTTCAGGTTTCATGACATTCCCATCAGCCAGTACGTCCGGAACTTAGATTTGAGATACTCTAGTTCGTTAAACTTTAGCGAATAGAAAAACCATGGCGTGAAAAATTCTAAGCAATCGGTCGGGTTCATATGCCACCTGCTAACCTTGAAAGAATCCAGACTTGCTTTCAAAATCAATATCAGACTTTGCTTGAATATTGCTGTGTTACGTTCATTAACCTGTGAAGTGTGATTCGCGAGCAATTGAAAACGTTCAACGCGTCTTCACGAAGCGCAACTTAGGTTAATCAAACGATCTTTCATATAGAGATAGGTGCAAGGATCTGAATCTTGAACCTGTGGCTAGGAAGAATTCATTTGTATCTGTGCTTCCTCCACAAACTCGCGTGGTGAAGATCATATTTTAAAACATATAAATTACTCTATCGGCCAAATGTCAATTGTGAATTGCGAAATAATGTATAGTCTCTTTATCTAAATTCAGGACCAGTCTAAGGAGAAATTTTATCTTCTCAAGTATGCCTCCATATGGTATTCGCTTCCAAAACAGATAAGATGTATCGAACATTTTTGCATGTTCAAGAAAATCATGAGGATTTATCTGTCAACTGATAGTGAAATGCATTTTACAAAAAGGGTTGATGATGAAAAGCTGTATGAAGAAGGGCCGGATCATGTGTGATACCGGAGAACATCGGCTGGGAACATGTTCAACACATGAACCAGTGCAATGTTGATTATCTAGGTTGAACTGTTACAACCGCTTCATATGCTACTCTTTAACGCAACCTTTTATGCGATCGTACTCTAGTCAAACTTAAATCCTACCAACTCTCTTTCGAACTAAAACCGTGATAAAAATTATTGAATAGTATGGGGCCAGAAACTAGCTTCGTAATCATCCCTCAATTGACTAATCTGTAATAGTTATTCTGCGATTTCCTTCGCTAAATTTGTTCTGTGATGCTAACCATTTCCTCTTTTTTCTGTAGTTAACAGTTAAGAACCACATACCGGATTTCAGTGATCGGTGATATCGGATTCCATATGTAACTATTTGCCTATGGACAACACGCAGTTATCTGCCACGCCGCACAATTTGATCGTATAATCGGTTCGATCCATTTTTACGCTGTTGTAAAACATAACTGCTTATTTTTGGCACTAAGGATATTATACTTATTGTACTAAAAAAATTTTAAATTTTAGGTTCTTCTTTATTTCATTGTCGGCCGCAACTGGGGTGATCTCCTGAAGTGATAGATTGAGGCCTGCAAACTATAAAAAGTTATACCCATGCAAGGTGCATAGTCACCGACAGACAGGCGCAAAAAAGTGTCACACTTGAATGACCTGCACAACGGAACGGGTTGAGGCATCATTGTTCATAATGTATACATAAATGTAGCCCGAAAAATATGTTAAACAGGTGATGGCTTAGTTTCTACTTTGCCACACCGGCACACGGCCACGGAGAGCATGGAAGTGCGGGTGAAAACTCTCGAGGGAATACCGTGCATAGAGGCAGGTCCGCTGGGGACGGTTCCACGGATGGCAGTAGTACGTAACCTGAACATTTGAGTAAATATATATTTGTTATTGTTCCCAGCTTCTCCAGTTCTCTAATACCCTAAATCTGTCATTTACTTTAAACTCCGTTCTGGATCCAATGTATAAAGTGTGAACAAGTACTTATTTTGTGCGATCTTGCTGTACACATTGATCAGACCATCTAGTTAGACTGTACATCGTACCGTCCAGGATATACCGTTGATTTACTTGTTAATTTATACATACATATAATTACACTTATCTTGAATAGAGGTTTTGCAGTCCTACATTCGGTGTCGCGTATTTGATATATGGTTTCCAACCGAAATTGAAAAGTGCGTTTGTACTATTCACTTTATGCTACACATTACAATGTGATCTACGCAGTCATAAATGCTAAAGCTTTAATTCAACACATGCAGCTTTATAAGAAAAAGTGTGGATTAACCAAACACATTTGGTGAGAGCGCGTTGAACATTTTCTATGGGCTTCGGGTAAGTTGCTAAACTGAACGTTACAGCATTCTAACAAGAGAAATATGTTGAGTAGTTTGCCACGATATTTGTCTTCTTTAACGTTTATACCTGACTTATATGCTCCAAAGCTTGTATTTTCTTGGAAAGAATATAGTCCGCATGTTTGCTGAAATTTAAACTGCTGGAATACCTCAACCCTAAAGCATTAAGAGAATAGCACACTATAGTGAGACCGCCATGAATAAAAACAATACTACCTCATTACGGCATCCATAAGTCATGATATTTCCTTTTGATGTGGAGAATTGCATCTGCCGCTCTGCTGCCCAGCTTGCTAATGCTTACAGATTATATTTATATTTGCTATCTTGCTTTTGTATTGAGATAAATATCAAAATATACTACTTCGAATCACCTGCAAGCATGTATGAGCCTCCGAACGGTACAAATATAAGATGATTTAGGTACATGTGTAAATGAAGATGACCTAAAACCCTGCAATGAAAGAAGCCACTAGTAATTTGTGTAAGTTAGACTTGAACCCATTTATTTTGTCTGTCTAGCAGCTTCCATTCAGGTTGTATTTACACTAAGAAAGTAGGGAATTCTTTACGCCAGAACTATTAAATTTCCATAACGACCACCTGTGCGAGACTAGATCGAACACTTTCAAAGTGTCAAGATATACGGTAATGCCTTGAAGACTGGAGTCAATCGCTCTGGAGCGATTATCTAATCCATCAACTTGGCATGTTATGCCCTAACAAGAAATTAAAAAAGCAATGCCGCGAAGATGAAAGAATACTGTGCGATAAGAGGAAATAAGTGAGTTGTTCGTTTACAGTTATCTGTCAGTCATGCTAGAATGGCGGTGTAACACTTAAGGCAATAATGACCATTATCTTTTAGATCCAGACTAAAATCTGTATAAGATAACTGATTTTTCCATCTCTAAGGATATTGGTCCTACAGTAAGTGGGGTGAAACATATTCAGTAATAGTACTGGTATATCATCACTATTACAATTGATTATGACTGAAGCTATACCATCAGGACCACGGTTAAGAGAAGGCCAAAGCAAGTTAATCAAAACTTTAATGACTTCGATTTTTAATACTACAACCGTAATAGTTTCTGGGGTAACGGATGATCCTGAAGGTACCAGAGTAGCAGCATTTTGCTGCAATATTCAGTAAAGTTTGCACTAAAATCATCAACCGTAGCAGTAGTTGTGTAGACAACAAGGCGTCTGGCGTGCTATTGAATATCCAACAAATTTATACGGGTTACGAAGCAATGCTTTACATGTATATTTGAGTGGTTTTGCAACGTTGTCGAAAAATAAAAAGCAGTGGGTATTTACTTTTTTAAGAGGGAATTATCGATTGTTTCGTTGTATTAATGTGATCCCTGTTGTTCCACAGCACAACAATGCGATAGCAGACAATTTAAAGTATATTTCAGGAGTGGAATGAAAATGTAGTAATTGGTAAAAAATGACAGAGTAGGTCTGTTTGTCGCGCTTTTACCTTCTTCAATAACTTACTTAGTTCACCAGCTTTCCTTTTACTGTGTAAATTGCCTTCCACTTTTGTCTATGATGCGCGGTTTTCCTGGTATTCCTTTCAACTACAAGCCTTTACAGCTGCAACAGGAACTCAACTTATTGATCGTAAGATATCTGAGTGATTTCATCATTTGTCGTTATCTCGTCGAACGCAAACACTTCACTTTAGTTCCAGTCAAGTAAAAATAGGCTATATACACCTAAATAGGTAGATTAATGGCATTTATATAATCACTGCGGATACACTAAATGAATCTGAGGATATAACTTTAGATACTGAGGAACTCGACAGAAAAGGTAGGTAAAAATCATTCAAGGAGTGGAATGCCCGAAGCATTTGTGACTTTTAGGAGTCAACAATATAGAGTGACAAGTGAAACAATATTTATTTGACGATACGAAGTAGTGCGAAAAGAATTAAATCTTTGCTTTTGAGCACATGTGAGAGAAAGACAAGGTTCAGGAAAGAGGATTACGGACAAATGAAAACGTTACCTAGGAACTTAAAAGCAAATTCGTGTGTTTAAAAGCAATCAAACTACTATGGAAGCTCTAGGTAAGGCATTGCATCCAGAAATATGTTTATTGGATCACACAGTCAAAAAGACGTACCTTTGCGGTAGATCAATGGAAATGTTGCGAAACAGCATAACCAGTGCTGTAGTACACATGGAATTACAAATCTCACAATCAAACTACGTAGTATGGGGAAATGTTTGAACTGGAGACATGTAAAAGATAACCTGCAAACTTAGTGAAATGTCTACTAAACGTGCATGAACAAATTGTAAAACTGAGAAACTTAAACACAGAGATACTTGACGTGGGTTTAAATAAGCATATTTCAACCATCTGACGTAAATAGAGGTGAGATATAAAAATACTTCTAATTTATCAGGGCCGAGAAATGAAAATTTTCCATCAGTATATTTTAAGGCATTATGGTCAAGGGACCTGGTTTATAACCAAAATATAATTGCTTCTAAACCACATGGAAGTGTTTACATCTACACGGAAGTTGCTCTGCACCTTGCAACATTATCAGCACAATTGCATCAAATTTATGTTAAAGGTATGCGAAGAACTTGGACGTATAAATTGAACAAAATGTACGAGGGATTTCGCCCAGCAAAACATCACAATCAGCGCGACAAAGCCTTTACACTTTTAAAGTGAGGAAGTATAAGCAATCATTAATATCGTCACACAAAATTACAAACATGGGTGGGCTTCGTTCATCTAAAGTAATTAAAGCAAAATCAAACTCCCGAACGAATTTGTATAGTCAGGAAAAAGAAACTGTATGAACCTACACTTTTGTCAATTCAAAAGCTATTAAATGCACAAGGTACGAGACAGCATGGAGGCTAGGGCATTTAGTTATAAAAGCAAACTTGTCGACATATTCAGCACGATATTGTGTGGAAATCCTTGGGATTATAAGTTTTCAATGACCTATAAGAGCACTCATGGAAACGCAATTAGCTGCTGCTTTTGCGAATCCATTTTAGGAACTGGCTTTATTCCTGCTGACCTCCAGCTGTTGAATATTGCACCGGCGATTAGCCACTTGCTAAGGATATATTTCAAAAGTAGTTTAAGGGAATCGGCGCACAGCTTATAAACCACAGGCAATAAACCATAACAGCTACGAGCTCAATTTATAATTATTTTTTTGATTTCTTCGTTAATAAATATATAAATAGGGTGGCTGGTTCAGAGATACTGACAATCAGTATAGAAAGCACTCGTCAAAGGGGAACTAACATCAGCATTAAATTTTGCAACTTCTTTTGTTCTATTACAACCATTGGCACATGTACCAAACATTTGCTTCAACAGCCCCCAGAGATTCCAGCAGCAACGTTTTCCTAGTACCATTCAATTTAGCAACTATTTATCCTTGTTATTTTAGCTTTGATTACTAAGGTTCGGAATTGGATGCGGGTGCTCATTTTGAGCTTATTGGCAAGTACTTTATTCCTTCGAAATTATTTTACCTAGGATGAAAACTATATCGACTCCCAAATAGATCGTCTCGATACAGTGACAAAGGTGATGTGATTGATCTTTTCACATTAAACTGAAAATATCGTTAAAGGAAAAGTTGCTTGAAGGAGTGCGATATTTTTCGCCGAGCAGATTCGTCGTCAGATATTTATGAATTGTCGTTCGACAGTGCTGCATACAATTTTAGATAAATGGTAAGGCAAATCGGCAGAATATTGTGGTTCGAGTTATTTGCCTTGAAAGCCTTCGAATAAAAGTAAGCGAATTTTGTTTGTAAAAGTAGCATCAAACTGTGCACCTCGCCTGGGTGGGAAAGTTGTTGAATTAGTCACATCAATCGAGTTAAAGAAAGTTGGATCACCTTTAATAAAATCATTAAAAATTAAGGAAGGCAGAACATTCCAATTTCGGCATCAATCCTAAAGAAATTTGCGCAAATAATAGTCTCCGTTTGGACGACTTTATGTCAGGAGCAATGCAGCTATATCTAATTACATGAGGATGATATTGAGAAAGTTAGAATACATTAAATAAATAATAGATTATAGAGTAGCAGAATTAGTGAATATTTGATTGACTGAGCCCTACAAGAGAAGGTTAACTTTCGTGATGATACAGTCATCATGATACCTTGGCTAACTTGGAAGATCAGACCTAACTCTATGGTATCCACTGATATTTGTGACTAGTTTTTATTATCGGGGTGTAACCAGCCTACTGATAACGTCATATACCTCTGTCTATATATAGCTCTCGTGCAAAAGCTGTGCGTTCAGTG
>OX104066.1:14633014-14652711 GCA_944474145.2 Dicrocoelium dendriticum
ACACAATTTACTTAATTATGCCCCTCAGCAATTTCTTCCTCCTTCTCTTACAATGCCCTCTGCATGACTTTTGGCATTAATACCCTATCCACTTAAACTTGATCGCCACAATTTTCCACAGCAATCTTTTTGTATCCTCCCACTCATTCTCCTCCCACTCTAATCCCAATGGAACTGGCAGATCTCATGGCAAGGGATTCGCTGCGTAAGGCTCTACTACTAATGTGATTGCAAGAGTGAATATTGGGTGGAGTGTTGAACAGTGCCAGAACTTTTTAAGGCTGATGATAATATCCCCTCGGTGATGAAATAAGCTACATTTACTCCGCACTTTCATATGCTTGAATAAACCTGATACGATTTTACTCAGTGAAACCTGGTGTCATGAGTCTATGCCCAGCTAGCTGCTTTCCATCGAAGCTTACCGGCTTGTTAGAGGTGATCGAAAGCAAGGCCGGTAAGGTGATTGCAAAATGTATTAATCGCAAAACCTCCATGTCTCTGAATTAACACTTCCACTTATAGGCCCCACTATTGATTCCGCTTGGTTACCCTTGTCCTTCGGTATTAGCGAACTCTTGCATGCTGTATATACCGCTTGCCCCGGGTCAGCTTCAGTGATAAGAACCAATTGGTTGACATCTTCAACTACCTATCGAAACTTAGTTCTTTTGATAAAGTCGTAGGTGGAGATTTTAACCTACCAGATATTTGTTGGTCGAAATTAGTAACTAACGCGAAACATGCTGAGTTCATAACCTCCGTCATCACTGGTGCTTGGGAGCAACGTCATCTGGGCTACCATGAAAAAAAATCCTAGACCTACTTTTTACCTCAAGCACCTCCCAGATAGCTACTGATGTAATTGGCGGTCTCCCTAGCTGCGATCACAAAAAAGTAAGACGTGACGTTACTGCCGTCGTCGCATGTGAGGTCTGCCGTGGTTCCACACTTCCTACGAAGTCTCAGCTGGGTAACTATCTAACCTCTGAAGAGGGTCCAAAATTAGGACCATATCATTTTTTCGTCTGGTATTCAAGGGGCCTCTGATATCTATATGCTTAAGCATGCCTGCTTACAGTGTTAAGCCGAGAGCCTTTTATAAGTATGTCATAAATGCAAAAGAGTAAGCGGAAAATACGAAGGCTAACTCGAACGTATGAACGAATTCATGACTTCAGCACACTGCTGGGACTCCAACGCCTTATAATTAAGGGATACATAAAACACTAAATCCGTCTCATGCAGGAATAACAACGGGCTACGAATCCTGATAATGAAAGACAAAAGTAGACTGCATTATTGAGAAAAAGGAAAACCGGCAATAATAACTTAACCTCCCGCACCGTCACGCCTGAAGGCGAATGTAGCGATCCAAAAATCGCCATAGCAAAAGCCTTCAGTTCATATTTTGTCAAATCAACTAACCATGGAAAAGAAGAGCTGGGATAATCAACTTCGATTAACTTTCCGAACAAACCTCAACGATCGACCTTAGTGTCACTTCGATAAAAGGCATGATTACCTGTTTACGACCATCTTACAGACGAACGCCTGATTGGATCTCTTCCGCTTTAGTCAAACACAGTGGTGATGTTATCTCTCTTCTGTTCCTTCAGTCTGGGCAATAACCCGAATGTTGGAAATCGTGTACGGTCATACCGAGACATAAGTCCGGGTCGAAGACTGACGTCCGGTACAACCGACCGATTACCCAAACTGTTATTCCCTCAGGAAGATTCGAGCGAATTGTTAAGGAACACTTGGTTTCGTTCCTATCATCGCATCATGATCTCTCACATTCACTGCATGACTTACAGAAGTCCCGCTCGTGTGTCCTATGTCAAGTTGACTTCCATCTACCTGAAGTTGTGGATTCAAGGCTTCGGTGCATCATCATCTTCCTGGGCAAGCAAAAAGCGTTTGACTGAGTTTCACACAAGAGGCTGCTATATACATTAAGTAGGTACGGTGTGACAAATCCAATCCAATCTTGGCTCTAACCTTACCTAGTAGGACGATTGCAAGTTGTGGATATAAATGGTAACATCTATGCACCACCTTTTGATCAACAGTAGAGTGGTACAGAGCATAAATGACCTTGACTCTGCTATACAATTTGTTAAGCTTTATTTATTTGATGATGATCTATAGGGTTTTTACACGCTCCCAAATTCTCAGCATATCGCTGAACTTGATAGTATCCAAAGTGAGTTGAAAGCCATTGAGAGATGGGTTGGCATGTGGCAGATGATGTTTGCAACACCGAAGTGTAATATTCTGGTGTATGGTAGAGGCAGAATTGTTCAGAATTCATGATATTCCCATCAGCCAGTCCGTCCGAGACATAGATTTGAGATACTCTAATTCGTTAAACTTTATCGAACGTTAAAAAAACCATGGCGTGAAAAAGTCTATGCAATCGGTCGGGTTCATATGCCACCTGCTAACCTTGAAAGAAACCAGACTTACTTTCAAAATCAATATCAGACTTTACTTGAATATTGCTGTGTTACGTTCATTAACCTGTGAAGTGTGATTCTCGAGCAATTGAAAACGTTCAACGCGTCTTCACGAAGCGCAACTTAGGTTAATCAAACGATCTTTCATATAGAGATAGGTGCAAGGATCGGAATCTTGAACCTGTGGCTAGGAAGAATTCATTCGTATTGTGTGCTTCCTCCACAAACTCACGTGGTGAAGATCATATGTTGAAACCTATAAATTACACTATCGGGCATATGTCAGTTATGAATTGTAAGATAATGTATAGTCTCTTTATCTAGATTCAGGACCAGTCTAAGGAGAAATTTTTACCTTCGCAAGTATGCCTCAATATGGTATTCGCTGCCAAAACCGATAAGATGTATTGAACATTATTGCATGTTCAAAAAAATCATGAGGATTTAACTGTCAAATGAGAGTGAAATCCATTTTAAAAAGCGTTGATGATGAAAATTTGTATGAAGTAGGGCCGGGTCATGTGTGATACCGGAGAACATCGACTGGCAACATATTCAAAAAGTGAACCTGTGTAATGATAATAAGATAGGTCGAACTGTTACAACCGACTCATATGCTAAACTTTAACGAAAACATTTATGCGATTGTACTCTAGTCAAACTTAACTCCTACCAACTTTCTTACGAACTAAAACCGAGATAGAAATTATTGAATTGTATAGGGCCAGGAATAATCTTAGTAATCATCCCTCAAACTGAGTAATCTGTAACAGTTATTCCGCGATTTCCTTCGCTAAATTTGTTCTGTGATGCTTACCATTTCCTCTTCTAACTGTATTTAACAGTTTAGAACCATATATCGGAATTCAGTGATCGGTGATATCGGATTCCTTATGTAACGTTTTGTCTATGGACAACAAGCAGTTATCTACCACGCCGCACAATCTGATCGTATAATCGGCTTGATCCATTTTTACCCTGTTGTAAAACATAACTGCTTATTTTTGGCACTAAGGTTATTATGCTTATTGTACTACATTTTTCCTATTTTAGATTCTTCTTTATTTCATTGTCGGCCGCGACAGGGATGATCCCCTGAGGTGATAGATACAGGCCTTAGAACTATAAAAAGCTATCCCTATGCAAGGCGCATAACCACTGACTGACAGGCGCAAAATAAGTGCTACACTCGAATGATCTGCACATCGGAACGGGTTGAGGCATCATTATCCATAAAGTTTACATAAATACAGCCCGAAAAATATGTTAAACAGGTGATGGCTTAGTTTCTACTTTGCCACACCGGCACATGGCCACGGAGAGCATGGAAGTTCGGGTGAAAACTCTCGAGGGAATACCGTGCATAGAGGAAGATCCGTTGGGGACGATTCCACGGATGGCAGTAGTACGTAACCTGAACATTTGAGTAAATATATATTTGTTATTGTTCCCAGCTTCTCCAGTTCTCTAATACCCTACATCTGCCATTTAATTTAAACTCCGATCTGGATCCAATGTATAAAGTGTGAACAAGTACTTATTTTGTGCGATCTTGCTGTACACATTGATCAGACCATCCAGTAGGACTGTACCTCGTACCGTCAAGGAATATACCGTTGATTTACTTGTTAATTTTACATACATATAATTACACTAATCTTGAATAGAGGTTTTGCAGTCCTACATTCGGTGTCGTGTATTTGATATATGGTTTCCAACCGAAATGGAAAAGTGCGTTTGTACTATTCACTTTATGCTGCACATTACAATGTGATCTACGCAGTCATAAGTGCTAAAGCTTTAATTCAACACATGCAGCTTTATAAGAAAAAAGCATGGATTAACCAAACACATTTGGTGAGAGTGCGTTGAACATTTGCTATGGGCTTCAAGTAATTTGCTAAACTGAACGTTACAGCATTCTAACAAGGGAAATACGTTGAGTAGTTTGCCATGATGTTTGTCTTCTTCAACGTTTATACCTGACTTATATGCTCCAAAGCTTGTATTTTCTTGGAAAGAATATAGTCCGCATGTTTGCTGGAATTTAAAGTGCTGGAATACCTCAAACATAAGCTTTAAGGGAATAGTACACTAAAGTGAGACCGCCATGAAGTAAAAACAATACTACCTAATTACGGCATCCATAAGTCATGATATTTCCTTTTGATGTGGAGAATTGCATCTGCCACTTTGCTGCCCAGCTTGCTAATGCTTATAGATTATATTTATATTTGCTATCTTGCTTTTGTATTGAGATAAATATAAAGAATATACTACTTCGAATCATCTGCAAGCAAGTATGAGCCTCCGAACGGTACAACTATAAGATGATTTAGGTACATGTGTAAATGAAGATGACCTAAAACCCTGCAATGAAAGAAGCCACTAGTAATTTGTGTAAGTTAGACTTGAACCCATTTATTTTGTCTGTCTAGCGGCTTCCATTCAGGTTGTATTTACACTAAGAAAGTAGGGAATTATTTACGCCAATACTATTAAATTTCCATAACGAACACCTGTGCGAGACTAGATCGAACACTTTCAAAGTGTCAAGATATACGGTAATGCCTTGAAGACTGGAGTCAATCGCTCTGGTGCGATTATCTAATCCATCAATTTGGCATGTTATGCCCTAAGAAGAACTTAAAAAGTAATGCTGCGAAGGTGAAAGAATACTGTGCGATAAGAGGAAATAAGTGAGTTGTTCGTTTACAGTTATCTATCAGTCATGCTAGAATGGCGGTGTAACACTTAAGGCAATAATGACCATTATTTTTTAGATCCAGACTAAAATCTGTATAAGATAACCGATTTTTCCATCTCTAAGGATATTGGTCCTACAGTAAGTGGGGTGAAACATATTCAGTAATAGTACTGGTATATCATCACTATTACGCTTGCTTATGATTGAAGTTATACCATCAGGACCACGGTTAAGAGAAGGCCAAAGCAAGTTACTCAAAACTTTAATGACTTCGATTTTAAAACTACCACTGTAATAGTTTCTGGGGTGACGGATGATCCTGAAGATACCAGAGTAGCAGCATTTTTGCTGCAATATTCAGTAAAGTTTGCACTAAAATCATCAACCGTAGCAGTAGTTGTGTAGACAACAAGGCGTCTGGCGTGCTAATGAATATCCTACATAAATTTATACGGGTTACGAAGGCAATGCTTTACATGTACATTTGAGTGGGTTTTTACGTTTTTAAGAACGAGTTATCGATTGTTTCGTTGTATTAATGTGATTCCTGTTGTTCCACAGCACAACAATGCAATAGCAGACAAATTAAAGTCTATTCCATAAGTGGAATGAAAATGTAGTAATTGGTAAACAAATGAGAGGGTAGGTATGTTTGTCGCGCTTTTACCTTCTTCAATAACTTACTTAGTTCACCAGCTTTCCTTTTACTGTGTAAATTGCCTTCCACTTTTATCTATGATGCGCGGTTTTCCTGGTATTCCTTTCAACTACAAGCCTTTACAGATGCAACAGGAACTCAACATATTGATCGTAAGTTACCTGAGTGATTTCATGATTTGTTGTTATCTCGTCGAACGCAAATACTTCACTTTAGTTCCAGTCAAATAAAAATAGGCTATATACAACTAAATAGACAGATTAATGGCATTTGTTTAATCATTGCGAATACACTAAGTGAATTTGAGGATATAAACTTAGATACTGAAGAATTCGACAGAAAATGTGGGTAAAAATCATTCAAGGAGTGGAACGCCTGATGCCTTTGTGACATTTAAGAGTCAACAATAAAGCGTGACAAGTGAGGCAATATTTGTTTGACGATACGAAGAACTGCGAACGAATGAAATCTTTGCTTTTGAGCACTTGTGAGGGAAAGATAAGTTCCATGAAAGAGGATTACGAACGGATGAAAACGGTTACCTGGGAACTTAAATGCAAATTTCGTGTGTTTACAAGCAATCAAACAACTATGGAAGCTCTAGGTAAGGCATAGCATCCAGAAATATGTTTAGTGGATCACACAGTCAAAACAACGTTCCTCTGTATTAGATCAATGGAAATGCTGCGAAACAGCATAGCTAGTGTTGTAGTATACATGGAAGTACAAATCTCGAGCAGCGAGCCAGATAGACTAGCAGCGAGCCAGATAGACTGGTCTTTACCACAGGATTCATCTATTGAAACCTGTTGGGCCATCATTAAAGAGGGAGTGAAATCGTTGTGCGCCCGATTTGTGCCCCTCAAATTTCGGAAAGTAGGGGCCAGTCAAACCACATTGGTTTGACAAAGAGTACAACAAAATGGCCCGACGGCGACGTAGACTATGGAACAAATTCGTGTTATCTGGCTCTGATGAGGACTACAGTGCCTACAAGGTACAACGAAATCGCTGCAACAACGCGAAAACAAGAAAACGCAGAAGCTTCGAAGAGGAGCTTGCAACTGCCGCAAAAACTGCCCCTAGAGGATCTTCGCATATGTGAAGCGGCGCCTAAGACCTATAGCTAGTATTCCAGTGTTAGAAGGCTCAGAAGGACAGCCTCTAACCTCGAGTACTGATCGTGCGTCAGCATTGACAACGCACTTCGCCTCCGTATTCGCAAGTGACCAGGTGTCTGTAATGAGTTCGACGAGCACCGCTCCAGCCGAACTTAACAGCCTGGACTGCAATATTGAGGATGTACGCAAGATTCTAGCAAATCTTGACGGGACGAAACCTGCTGGGCCAGATGGTATACACCCACTAATCCTCAAGTCATTATCGACCATAATTGCACCTTCTGTAACTGAACTGTTTAACAGGTCACTATCCACTGGTCTACTACCGGACGACTGGAAATGCTCAGTCGTAAAGCCTATCCCGAAAGGTGGTAACCCAAGCAAAGTGGATAACTACCGGCCGATCTGCCTGACGGCAGTTTTGGCAAAGACGCTCGAGAAGATCGTGAAGAAGAGCCTTCTGCAACTTCTCGAGTCGAAAAACCTGTTAACCTCCGCACAGCATGGTTTCCTGAAAGGTCGTTCGTGCATCACCAACCTACTGTTGACGAGGCACGAATGGTTACAAGCGCTGAACAAAGGCCAATCGGTTGACGTCATTTACATTGACTTCAGTAAGGCTTTTGACAAGGTTAACCATGCAGTGCTCCTTGACAGACTGAGGATGTGCGGTGTTGGTGGTTCGCTGCACAAATGGATCAGCAATTTCCTTATTGATCGGAAGTGGAGAGTCCAGGTGGACAACCATCTAACAGACTGGTATCCATCGAGCAGCGGCGTGCCCCAAGGCACTGTACTTGGCCCGATATTGTTTCTAATCCATATAAACGATGTGCCTCAGCTACTACAATCACATTGTGCTTTGTTCGCAGATGACTTGAAAGTGTGGAGAGTAATCCGCACACTCAATGATTGCGATTTACTTCAGCAGGATCTCGACCGCCTCTCAACATGGTCTGCAGAGGTTAACCTTCCGATCAACCCTGCCAAGTCGCAATTCATGAGGTTGGGTAAGTGTGATCACGGCCGAACGTACACAGTGGCTGGACAACCGTTGCATCCCGCTCCTTTCGTGCGCGACCTCGGTGTACTCTCACGCTGCGACCTAAAGACCATTGACAACACGAATAGGCTGTACCAAAACAGCCTTCGTATGCTTTGGGCTCTCAGGCGCAGCTTTAGCACTTGGTCCGAAGAGATTGCCACTCGCCTCTTCGTCTCGATAATACGACCAATGCTAGAGTACGGCACTCCCGCATACTGTCCCATCACCCGGGGCGAAGTAGAAAAGCTTGAGCGGGTGCAGCATGTAGCCACTAGGCTGATTCCCAACTTACGAGGTATGCCATACGAAGACCGATGTAAGAAACTAGGGTTATACACCCTATCTTATCGTCGGCTGAGGGTTGACCTCATCATGACGCACCGAATATTACATCTGGGTGATTACCCCATGTTGAGACAACTACTTCATCTGCGCACACAAAGCTGCACGCGAGGACACCGGTATAAACTTATCGTCCCGGATTTGAAGCGGGTCGCCCATCAACTCTGTTTCGAACGAAGAGTGGTGAATGTCTGGAACGACCTGCCTCAGCATATAGTAGAAGCGAACACAGTGGCTAAATTCAAGATGCTACTAGACAAACAATTTGCAGAGGCAAAGTACAAAGAGCGAAACGATAAATAAAAAGTTCATGTCCGAAAACGACGAACGATGCAGCTACACAGAGCAACCTCTACTCGCTGCTTCCCACCAGTTCTCAGTTCTCAGTTCTCTCACAATCAAACTACGTAGTATGGAGAAATGTTTGAACTGGGGACATGTAAAAGATAACCTACAAACTTAGTGAAATGTCTACTAAACGTGCACGAACAAGTTGTAAAACTGAGAAACTTAAACAAAGAGATACTTGACGTGGGTTTAAATAAGCATATTTCAACCATCTGACGTTAATAGAGGTGAGATATAAAAATACTTCAAATTTTATCAGGGCCGATAAATGAAAATTTTCCATCAGTACATTTTAAGGCATTAAGGTCAAGGGACCTGGTTTATAACCAAAATATAATTGCTTCTAAAGCACATGGAAGTGTTGACATCTGCACGGAAGTTGCTCTGCACCCCGGCAACATTATCAGCATAATTGCATCAAATTTATGTTAATGGTATGCGAAGAACTTGGACGTATAAATGGAACAAAATGTACGAGGGATTTCGCCCAGCAAAACATCACAATCAGCGCGACAAAGCCTTTACACTTTTAAAGTGAGGAAGTGTAAGCAATCATTAAAATCGTCACACAAAATTACAAACATCGGTGCACTTGGTTCATATAAAGTAATTAAAGCAAAACCAAACTCCCGAACGCATTTGTATAGTCAAGAAAAAGAAACTGTACGAACATGCACTTTGGTCAACTCAAAGGCTATTAAATGCACAAGGTACGAGACAGCATGGATGTTAGGGCATTTGGTTATAAAAGCAAACCTGTAGACATATTCAGCACGATATTGTGTGGAAATCCTTGGGATTATAAGTTTTCGAGGACCTATAAGAGAACTCATGGAAACGCAATTAGCTGCTGCCTTTGCGAATCCATTTTTAGAACTGGCTTTATTCCTGCTGACCTCCAGCTTTTGAATATTGCACCGGCGATTAGTCACTTGCTAAGGATATATTTCAAAAGTAGTTTAAGGGAATCGGCGCACAGCTTATAAACCATAGGCAATAAACCATAACAGCTACGAGCTCTAGTTAAATTTAATTTTTTGATTTCTTCGTTAATAAATATGTAAATAGGGTGGGTGGTTCAGAGATACTGACAATCAGTATAGAAAGCACTCATCAAAGGGAAACTAACATCAGCATTAAATTTTGCAACTTCTTTTATTCTATTACAACCATTGGCACATTTACCAAAAATTTGCTTCAACAGCCCCTAGAGATTCCAGCAGCTACGTTTTCCTAGTACCATTCAATTTAGCAACTATTTATCCTTGTTATTTTAGCTTTGATTACTAAGATTCGGAATTGGATGCTGGTGCTCATTTCGAGCTTATTGGCAAGTATTTTATTCCTTCGAATTTCTTTTACCTAGGGTGAAAACTATATCGACTCCCAAATAGATCGTCTCGATACAGCGACAAAGGTGATGTAATTGATTTTTTCACGTTAAACTGAAAATATCGTTAAAGTTGCTTGAAGGAGTGCGATATTTTTCGCCGAGCAGATTCCTCGTCAGATATTCATGAATTGTCGTTCGACAGTGCCGCATACTATTTTAGATTATATGGTAAGGCAAATCGGTAGAATATCGTGGTTCGAGTTATTTGCCGTGCAAGCCTTCGAATTAAAGCAAGCGAAGTTTGTTTGTATAAGTAGCATCAAAATGTGCGCCTCGCCTGTTTGTGGAAGTTGTTGAATTAGTCAGATCAATCAATTTAAATAAAGTTGGATCACCTTTACTAAAATCATTTACAATTAAGGAAGACAGAACATTCTAATTTCAGCATCAATCCTAAAGAAATCTGCGCAAATAAAAATCTCCGTTTGGACGAGTTTATGTCAGGAGCAATGCAGCTATATCCGATTACATGAGGATGATATTGAGAAAGTTAGAATATATTAAATAAATAATAGCTTATAGAGTAGCAGAATTAGTGAATATTTGATTGACTGAGCCGTACAAGAGAAGGTTAACTTTCGTGATGATACAGTCATCATGATACCTTGGCTAACCTGGAAGATCGGACCTAATTGTATGGTATCCACTGCTATTTGTTACTCCATTTTTTACTATCGGGGTGCAACCAGCTTACTGATAACGTCATATAGCTCTGTTTATATATAGCTTTCGTTGTGCAAGAGCTGTGCGTTTAGTGATTTTCCTAACAGGGTAGGCAGATTGCTGGAGATTATATGTGGGTTTTGCGTTTTCTCCAACGGGCATGGTCCGAGAGCAACTTTCCAACCGCCGCGAAGTGTTCTTAGATTTCCAGAATGTTTCACATTCGTATAACAGTTTTCTTGGTTTTACTGCTTGCTTGCACAATTTCACCATAACATAACTACTACGCTGGCACGCGGAGTTACCATTTGGTTGGATGGAAAAATAGGAGGTAGCTAATCTCAATATTATCCGTACCAGATACAATGAATACATCCTCAAATATGTGTGCAGCCGGATGTAGCCTGTGGCGAAGTAATCATTTGATGTAGGAAATCGAACTAATTCAGCAGTTCCAAAGCAAATACTTGCCATCGAGTACCGATTCCGTCTTCATGACTCGTTTGCAGTCCCAATGCGCGATCTGCTTTCCAACATGCTTAGGCGGTTGAAGGCCATCGTTATCGATAGCCGTGAATCCAAAAACAGCTTACTACGGCTTTCAGTCTACCCTGGAAGTGCAAACCCCTGGCTTTTAACGGCCCCAACGGGCACTGTGCTGCTTGGATAAACTGTCATTGCTGCACGCTTTGTGATAAATCAAAAGCAGAAAATGATGACTTTGTCTCATAAACTAGGCATTCCAATCTTCATGTTCAGCAAGTCAAATTTGTTTAAATGTATCAGTTCTAATTTGGATGTTAGCCCATTGCATAAGCCAAACCAGCGTAACTAATTTGTTGCCACACGCTGCTACTGTCAAATAGGATTCGAGGTAATTAAATTAGGATTTGGAGCACGGACATCATGCATTTGATCTCTAGCCGTTTTCCTTTTTAAATATTATGCAGTATAATTTACAATGTACTAATTTAACAATATATATTGTGTTTAGCCTAGAGAAAGCAATTCTATTGGGTTTTAGGGTCAATTTGTAATTAGTAATAAGCAGTAAACACCATTGAGTAGAATCCTTTTACGCATTAGCTACAGAAAAATGATTTTATTCTGTAGGCGTTGGTGATCTACTTGATAGCACGTGATTAATATATCAAGAATGGATATCAATATGTATTGGATTTTATTATGTTTTTATACACGTTGAATTTTAAAACAGATGAACTACACATTACAGAATTTCACCAAATGAAAATTAGATATGAAAAGTTATATTTATGTTAAATACTGCCTCTTGAATACGTCAGGTTCTACTAATGTGATACCAGCTCTCCTAGTCGGATGAACGAACGAGACTCGAAATTGTTTACTCGCACAGCACGGTAACTGAAAATCTCGAATTCTCTGGGTTCTCGGAACTTAGCAGCGAAAGATTAATTCACGCTAGTCGAACGGGTTCCTAGACCGAAGGCAAAGTTCTACGCAAGATTTCGCAAACCCAATACTGAATAAAGAACAAGACAGGCCTATTGCCTTTTACTGGCAAAAGCTTAGGCGATTCTAGCGTTGTACAGCCTCATTTTATACCACGAAAATATGTATTAGCAATCACTACGTACGTTTACTACTTCTTTGCTGAGTCCACTAAAAATTAGACCGTTAACGGTAATTGTGTTATGCGTATAATCATAGGGTCAATGAAAAATTGGCGTTCCTAAAAGCGTTTTGCATTAACTTTAGAGGAACTAGCAGCATATAAATTTGAGTAGCCAGGGATAGAATTCCATTTTGCTTATTAGCTGCATCGAAACCCAATTGAACTAACCAGGAAATAAAATAGCATACACGATATAGGTTTTCTGTTTTGTCATAATATCCTTGACAATAGAACAATACCTTGTTTCCAATTAACCAGTTAAAACAGAAATTTGATAACGTCCAACTTAAAGAAAAGCAATCGGCATTTACGGTTATAATCCGACCGTTTTTATGCCCGCAAATATTAGGTGAACTGCTGGTATTCATGAACTGCACCCTTTCAGAAGCCCAGTCTGAGTCACCATTTATATGATCTAATTTATTCGGTATGCTTTCAAACCAATTTGTTTCTTATTGTTTTCTTATAAGAAGTTGTTGTGTGAAGGTTTCATA
The DNA here is from genome assembly GCA_944474145.2 of Dicrocoelium dendriticum. Classification (NCBI taxonomy): domain Eukaryota; kingdom Metazoa; phylum Platyhelminthes; class Trematoda; order Plagiorchiida; family Dicrocoeliidae; genus Dicrocoelium; species Dicrocoelium dendriticum. The sequence goes on from OX104066.1 coordinate 14,645,902, forward strand.
CTATTTATTGGGCAGGATTACTTAATTATGCAAAGACCTAAACAAAATAACAATTAAGTTTCTAATTAAAGCTGTGGTTTAAAAATCTTAAAGCAAGGTATCGGATTTTGATAATGTACTACAAGGATTTTTTAAGGAATATGGAGCCACACACATTCTAACACCCAATCTGGAGAATCAGGAAACTGCGTGTTCGGACAACTAACGGTGTACCATTATGGTATGAGTGGTTCTAAAGCGGCAAAATAGCACCAACAAGCTTACCTCAGTGGATTAGACAAATTATCTCTGTCTGTCAGCAGCTTCGGTCTTTGCTTTGCCTATGGAAATTGCAAGGATTTCCAATAAGTTTGGTAGGAGTGACCTCCGGCGCTGAACTTTCAAGACGCTGATCGATGTCGCTCAAAATTCGACCAATTGGAAGTTATACTAGCGCCCTTAGCATCGAAGATGAGATCACGGAACGTATATCAATAGCTAGAGGCGCTTTTGTTAAACTTTGCCACACTGTCGCTGAAGCGAAGAGTGTACATTGCGGTCATCCGTTCAACTCTCCTTTACATATGTGGAACCTGTCATTATATATCAGCCGATATGAAGAGGCTAGTTACGTTCGACCAATTGTGCCTTCGCCGTTTGGCTCATATAGGTGGGAACACAGTGTGAGCAATAAGCGTGGTCAACGCCTTGATTATTGCGCATGAAGAAGAAGCGAACCGCTCTGCACCGTCAGTTCACGCACCAGGCTTTGATGGCTGGGCCACGTTTACGCATATCAGCCCACTAACTCCCATAACTTGCTTTTTTGCGCGCCAAGGTTACGATTTGATGTAGAGGAGGTGTGTCAAAGCCACGAATTGGTTGAGAGGAATATATGCCATCACTTAGAAGCTCGCCACCGTCGGAGCCACTGTGCTCCTTGCTTGGGGTCCGAAAGATGATGAATACGTTTGGCTTTATACACTATCTGAAATGGATAGGAGCCGGCGTCACTGGCGTTCGTGCTCTGAGTTCGATTGTTCCTAACCATCCCTCATAGCCTGACCTCCAACCAGGTGTTCATTTTTCGACGTACTACATTTTGCATATTATATTCTGCATACTAACAGGCGGAAGTTTTCCGGATCGCTGTCCATTTGTTACTAATAGCTCATCTGGCATGCATCCGTTGCATAAATGTTATTGTTATATATAATAATGCAATACAGTGACTGCGGTTCTTTTCAATTTAACCATGGCATTTAATGATAACGGTGTTCACTTAGAAACACCCGTTAACAAGCATGCAATACTTTGTGTAATCCTCCTGCTTTTGAGGTGTTAACCTTCTATATGTTTTGTAACCGGGCGACCACTAATCAATATTATACACGTTGGCTCACATGGGCTGCTGTTTGCTGGGTCTCTGACAGTTTGTTGGGTGCTGTGTTGCTCTACTGCGTTCGGGATCACTTTGTCTCGTAATTCTTTGGTTCCGCGACTGGCCTCTTTGCGTCTGGGTGATTGCATGTTGCAATGCTATTTCATTTTCTTCCTGTTGGATGATACAATACTGGAAGGAAATGATCCATTTCAGTGAAAATCGACCAGGTACACTATTTTTATCTTTTGACACACATCCCATTGTTATTGTATACAAAACATTTTTCATAATAGATTTAAAATCGTTACATGACTCTTACTATATTGACATGGGTCTGGTGTGGTATATTTTGGTCTATACCGAAATGTATTTACATGCTAAATGTGCTAATATCCATAGTATTCCCAGTGTTGGATTTGATTCCATCTCTATTTTTGTGCTTTTGGCCACATCTTTTGGTTGTTTGCTGAATATAAGAGACGTGAGATGGTCTTGGTTCTCAACCAGCCGAGTGAGCGATTATAAATAATGCAGCGTCACTCCACTGTCATTAGGGCTTTTAGCTTATAACTCATCGGAGAACGAAGTTTAATTATTTGCTAAGTGACTGACTAGTTTTCACTCTTTTAACTGGCTAGCTTATCTGTTGGATAACAAAATTGTTACATTTGCCGATTCCTCTGCAGAAGTTAATTGATCGGACCAATTAATTTTATGCCGCAGAACATATATCGCCGGATCCAGTGCTGGTTGATGTTGGGGCGATGAGTAATCCGTTAACGGTGTATGGTGGAAAGACATCCATTTTGATGAACGACAAAGAGCTGGTAACACTAGAACTTGGTTCCACCTTGCCGAACGTTGCAGTTTGGCGATGGGAGGTATACGACGCCGCTACCGGCTTCACCACCTCAAATCTAGTCAAAGTTATAAAAACATTATACGCCATAATGACCTGATGCAACCAAAATACTCTGTGGTGTCTGAGAGCGCTATTAATGTGTAACTGATTTGGCAGCCTTTCTGCCAGTGTGAGAAGTGTCGGAGAGACAAACCCTTGGTTATGAACACATATGGTTGGCGGTAACCTGTTGGGGATTCGTCTGTCACTCTGGCCAACCACAGTACGCCTGCGCCTACAGAGAGACAATGGCTATCCTGCGTTGCACCACCCACAGCTCCATCCACACACCCCATATCCAGTGTAAACCCAAAGGAATAAGACCGGGAGGCATGTGGATGGGAGCCAGGTTTCATCGACGCAGCCGACCCAGATACCTTCACAGGCAAACATGCGTCCACTGTATTTGGACATCAAGTGCATACAAAGCGGTGGCTGAACCGTAATCCGCTTCAAACTGAGCCCATAGAATCAATCTTTGAGCCTAACACGTCTAAAAGGAAGGTGAACACGTCCCCCTCCATCAATGACCAACTGTCTGCTGGAGCCATTGTGGAGTGACACCTTCTCAACATGCACATTAAGCGCAGCCACAGTAGGGATTTCAAACAACATGCCGACATAAATATTCGCTAAAAAAGCATATGAAGTAATAGGGTTAGCAACAAATCCGCAATAAGTACAAAAGGTCCCCAGGTTATACAAGAAAATGCCACAAACGCAAAACATTAACGAAGATATACACAATCGGCATAAGCAACGAGTGCAAGTTAATAGAAGTTTATTCAGGTAGGCAGAACAAACCAAATAAATTGGAATGACATTTTTTCAACATAAAAGACCGTTTAAGTGTCAGTTGGTTTAGCCCAACTGCGGTGCAAGTGCATCATGAACGCAACATCAGCCTCGGCATGGGGACCACATGGAGAGATTAAACATATATGAATATATAAATACATATATATATATAATGCGTAGGATAGCAATAAAATGAAAAATTCCAACACAACTGCCAGCCCAAAGCATAAAAGTGACGAGCTTGTCTTGTGATGTGACAACGCGGGTTCGTGTGTGTGTAGGGGCAAGCCGACCTTCGCAGTACCCTTGGCCAACGTGCGAGCACTTGTGCTTCCGCAACAGCAAAGCATCAGTGTTGAGTACCAGCTTACTAAGGATGTCTTTCTTTTGATATTAAAATGTGTGACGGGGACAGCAATTGTATTCTGAGCCGATGATGGTGCTAAGCGTCGTGACAGAAATATGCTGTGGTGCATTTTTCTTTCGTATAACTTAGATACATATGTGTTTATCTGTTCCTAACTGGTGGATAAAAGTGCTAGTCCGCAGCTTAACAACTTTAACTGTGTTATCAGGCTTCACTGCTTGTTGATTTGATTATGTAAGGCCCCATTTCGACGTCCATTCCACCTGAGACAACATTTAATTGGTTCCTGAGTTTGCCACGTGCTAAGTAAGTTAAGCGTGTCTTTAAATTCCGATAAAGTTTCTACTTCCATTCACACGGTTACGCTCGACTTTATGTGATTAGAAAACATTGCGATAATTGCTGGCCGTTAGACAAGTTATAGCTGAACAACCAACCAAGTACTCGAAGTACCTAACGCAAATTATAGTATTACTTACGTAAGTATAATCAAAAAAGCAAAATAAGCCTGTTCACAGTTTAACAAATTGTAATTTAAAACACTACTTGACCCAAGAATCATCTGGTACACTCAACCGAAATCAGAACAACAGTATTGCAAATGGAAGTTTAGTAGAAGCTATGGCAATAGTACATCGGCAGTCCACACTGGGTACAAGATCAACTGTTTAGTTTTACACAATTCACATGTTTTAGCTAAGCACTCGCTTTTGATCCAATCAATAAGAATCGCTGTTTATTCAGGAGATGGACACCCACTCACTAGCGCGCACAAATCAGCTCCACATGCTAGGTAGTGTAGAATGACGTTAACGAGCTTAACGTCTGTATCACTTCTCCCACTATTAGTTGGAGCTATCCAGTTTGGAAACGATCAACCGGTCGGCGTCGGCGCTCAGAGCGCCGCAACTGTGACTCAGCTATCGGTTCGGCGTCACACAAGTGCATGTCGTTCGATGCTTAAGCTGGCTGCTCAGCCTCGGCAACTTTTGCTGTGTCGGACAATATCGGTCGCACATGATCTAAATTGCGTCGAACGATCCTGCCATCCTCAGTCTCTGCTTCTATTATCTGTCCGTTAGTTGTTTTAAAGACGGCTGACTCCCACCCCGAGCCTGTAGGTAAGTGGATGTAGATGGGATCTGAATCTGCCACATGCTTGTATCTGCTAAAATAGCAAAACGCTCTTTCACTCGTTGTTGTTTTTCCGAAACTTGTGGCTCAATAGATCCACGCAATAAATCCAATCCTGTACGCAGTCGACGACCAAACATTAACTCTGCGGGCTTCTGCCTGGGGTCCCGTTTGATATGTCTCGATATGGGAACATGGACCGATCCAAACGCACACGCAGCGGAACATTTGATTGTTTTATTAGCAGCTTCCTTACTGTTTGTATGGCTCTCTCCGCCAACCCATTAGAAGAAGGATGATAGGTTGCAATTGTTACGTGGTTAATGTCGTTCGAGTTGAGGAAGGTAGTAATATCAACACTGGCGAATGCTGGTCCATTGTCAGTAACTAATGCCTCGGGAAGGCCAAATGTTGCGAACGTTGTGCGTAGTTTCCCTATAGTACCAGCTGAAGTTGCTGAAACAAGAATATGGGCAACAAACCAATTAGATTTGGCATCGATGATTAGCAATTCATCCGACCTTCGTAGGGACCGAAATAGTCTACGTGGACTCGTTTCCAGGGTGTTTCTGGCCACTTTCAAGGCTGCATTGGCGCATGAGGAGCGGCGTTTCGGGTCTGCAGGCTAAGTCTGCAACTTACAACCTTCGCCACAATATCACGGTCTAACTCAGGCCACCACATATAAAATCGAGCTAACGACTTCGTCATTGCGACACCTGGATGCGCATCATGTAGTTCGTCAAGGAAACGTAACCGAAATTTCTTGGGGACAATAACTCGTGCGCCCCACAGCAAGCATCCATTCTGGAGGCTGAGTTCAGACATCCTGTTACGGAAGGGCATGAGTTCTTTGGGGGTGTTGTCCGGCCACCCAACTTGGACATAGCGTTTGACCAACGATAGAACAGAGTCTCTGTCAGTTTCCTGACGTATGTCTGTACATGTGACTGGGGAATCATTAAAATGCTGGACCGGATTTACCAGCTCTTGTGGGATAAATTCTTTCGATGGTGTCTCTGGTAAGGGAAGCCAGCTAAGAATATCACCGGTGGTATTCTGTTTGTCTGAAACGTATTGAATTTCGTATGTCCACGCATAAAGAATAAGCGGCCATAGTACCATTCTAGGTGAAGCCATTTGTTGAATACCTTTCTCGTGGCCGAGGAGGAAAAACAAGAGGTTTATGATCCGTATGGATCACGGAAGGTCGCCCGAGTAAATATTGGTGAAATCGAATGGTGCCGACGATGACAGCGGCTGCCCCTCGATAATGTTGAGAGTAGTTTCGTTCTGCTGATTTCAGGGTTCTTAAAGCATAAGCAATGGGACGTTGAGAGCCATTCTGTAATTTGTACATTAGAGCAGCTCCGAGGCCGTAGGGTGAGGCGTCACAAGAAAGGACAAAAGGCTTATGCGGATCATAATGCACAAGAACATATGTAGATGCTAAGAGATACTTGACCGCTTTGAATGCATTTTCATGGGAATTGTTCCAATTCCAGCTTTGGTTTTTACGTAGCAGCTGGTGAAGCGGATGCAGATGAGTTGCTGCCGATGGTATAAACCTGGAAAACTGAGTGACAACACTGAGGAACGACCGCAATTCATGAACATTTTTGGGTGCTGGCGCCTCAAGTAGCGCCTTTGTCTTTTCTTCCAGTGGGCACAATCCTTCACGTGACAACCGATAGCCAAGATACCTGTACACTCGAACAAGGAACTCGCAATTTTCTCTTTTTAGAACCAAAGCGGACATCCGATAATCGCTTCAGGACGACGTCCAATGTATGTAAGTGCTCGGCGGTAGTTCGTCCAGTAATTAAAATGTCATCTATGTACGCACATGTACTTGGTATATCTTGCACGCGTGAGTCAATAATACTTTGAAAAATAGATGGAGCCGAGCTTATTCAAAAATGCATGCGTATATAGCGAAATAATCCGAGATGAGTACTAATGATTTTGTAAGTGCGCGATTCCTTATCGAGTTCAATTTGTTGGTAGGCATGACTCAGATCTAGTTTTGTAAATTGATCATTACAGGAAAGGGAAGTGTAAATGAATTCAATCGTTGGTAGCAGATGTCGGGCTAATTCTAACGTTTGGTTTATCGTAACCTTGTAATCCCCGCATATATTTTTCGTACCATCACTCTTCAATACTGGCACAATGGGGGCTGCGCAGTCTGAATATTGGACGGGTTCAACAGTACCTTCCAACTGGATTCGGCGCAGTTCACTTTTT